>CM061133.1:314407105-315615456 GCA_030789695.1 Scilla litardierei | reverse complement strand
TGTATAATCCCTTCGTCGCCATGATCACACCTAAGAGGTTCGATGATGAGAAGAACACTGATGACAAGGAAGACAATGCTGACAAGGAGGGAGACGATGCATATGCCAAGAAATATAGTGAATATGAGGAAGACAGACGAATCTGACTCAAGTGCCAACAAAATCATGTGAATCTGTTGATGTTGACCGGACCTGACATGATTGATTGATGATAGAGTGGCTACAGAATTAGGATACACACAGCCAGGAGATATATGGGCCACTACAGAATCGGGGTTGCATGAAACTGAGTGGTTGGGAAAGATGAAGATGCTGATGAAATCGATGAGTTCCACAAGTTGATGTCAGTCAACTCTGAATCAGATCATACTCATTAGTTAGGGTTGGGTGTGTGGTTCACTGTGGCCAACAAGGAGACATTGATTTTGGGTTTTGATGAAGGTTGAATAAGAAGATGAGGTATAAAGTGGCGGCCTCGATGATACCAACAGAGAGAAATTTAGGTTTAGGGATTTTGAGAGAGATAAATTAGACGTTCTGATATTATGTCAAATCAGAGATTTGGAGAAGGAAGAATATATTTATTGATGATGTTGATGAGGGTTGATATGTATATAGATACACGATGTAGATTATTCTAGAAAGGCTAAATAAGGAAAGATATACTACCATATGCATCTCATATACATCAGTTGTACATGTGTAGCACATGTCTATAATTTAACAATTACAAATAGAAAATCTTAAAAAACGTGGAAGATTGCCTTTTCTTTTTGGAGAGTAGGCTCCCTGTAAATATGTTTACCAATGTACTGCTTTAGTGATACTTGCAGAAAGAATTGTGCTATTGCACTAGGATATCAACATGATTTGCCTTCAGAATTTTTGCTAGTTTGTAAAATGTGCTAGTGAGGCATCTAAAATTTGAATCAGCTTTAAGTAAAACAGAAAATATGACCGACTTCTATTAATCTATGCATCATGAAGTTGTGATCTTTACCAGAACAAGTGCAATACAGTTTAGTCCCATTAATTTCACATTGTAAAATACATTTAAAATTGTTGCTTCCTCATGTGTTTCTAGGGCCCGGGTGGATATTCTACTTTGTTGTCTGCATTCAAACTGTCATAAATACCGGAATTGGTATTGGTTGCATATTACTGGCTGGAGAATGCCTGGAGGTAAGCTGGAAACTGCTAGCACTTCCAGTCCTTAATATTTCCAGAGAAAACTAAGAGAGTGACCTTTTTTACTTATTAGATTGTCTTATTTATATTAAATGAACTAAGAGAGTGACCTTTTTACTTATTAGATTGTCTTATTTATATTAAATGCTTCATTTGCTTCTATCCCTTGAAATTATCGGAGTTAGAAGACACAACTAACAGTAATGCTACAACTATTTTTATTCAGTCATTGTTTGAGTACCAACATGATTTTTGAGAGACATAATAGGAGTGTGGAACTGGAAATATCTGAAATTTATTGATAATAAAACTGAAAATAATAACAATAAGTGATTACAATTAAAGGGGTAAACACCCTCCCAAGACGCCGATTGAAGAGGACGTCCGCACTCTCTCGTAGAATGAAAAACTCTCTCCTCTATTTAGCAAAATAATCAAAATATGCACACCCTAGGGCCGGTCGGCCATGCCCCCTTATATAATAATCTATTTAATTGCACAATTGCACATAAATCCTCTAAAATAATAAAATATGACAAAAGACCCAAAAATTTACGGATACGCCCCTGGATTATGTATTTGAAGCCGGCCTAGCCCTCTGACGCTTTCGATGATATATGATGAGCCCATCACTACCCCCCAAAGAGCCACCTTGTCCTCAAGGTGGAAGTTAGGAAACTGCTGCGCCATGACGCCCATCAACTCCCACGTGCTCTCGTGATTTGGCAAACTCTTCCAACACACCAACACCTTCCGCTCTCCAGCATTTCTCATGCGGACCCCCTTCAACTCTTCAGACTTTAAGATCACATCCATGTCGTCTGTCAATGTTTCAGATAGTGATGATGAGCGTGTATGCTCGCCAATCGCCTGTTGAAGCTGGGATACATAAAAAACAGGGTGTATAAGCGGTCCTAGGGGTAGCTTCAACCTGTATGCAACCGGTCCCACCTTGGCCTCTATCTCATAAGGCCCAAAGTATCCGGGGAAAGCCTTTCGTTCCTCCTATGGACTAAGGACTTTTGCCGGTAAGGACACAACTTTAAATAAACCATATCGCCCACATCACATTGCACGTCTCTGCGGTGGAAATCTGCCCTAGCCTTCATGATCTGTTGGGTCCTAGCCAGATGGTGCTCCAACTCCTCCAAAACCCTGTCTCTCTCAGCTAAGTACTGCTCTACCTCTAAAACATGAGTAGACTCATACCCATAATGCAACAGATGACGAGGATCTCATCCATACAATATCCTGAAGGGAGTAGTCTGTGCAGCTGTGTGATAGGAAGTGTTGTACCAATACTCCGCCAAAGCTAGCAACCGTGCCCATAACTTCGAAGTCTATGAAATGAAGCATCGTAGGTAGGTGTCAATACTCCTATTGACGACCTCAGTCTGGCTGTCAGTCTGTCGATGGTAAGCCGTACTACTCTTCAAGACTGTTTCCGATACTTTAAAAAGCTCCTACCAGACTCTGCTTAGGAAGACATTGTTTCTGTCAGATAGAATAGACTTCAATGGCCTATGTAAATGAATGATCTCTCGCATGAACACATCTACCACCATCACTGCACTGTAGAGATGCCGAAGTGGTATAAAGTGTGCATACTTGCTGAGGCGGTCTACCACAACAAGTATGACTGTGTATTCTCTCGACTTGGACAATTCCTCTATGAAATCCATGGACACCTCCTCACTAACCTGCTCAGGTAAAGAGAGCAGCGACAACAATCCCCTGGAGCTATCATCATTGCTTGTGACGTTGACAAACGTCACACTCCGCTACCATCGTCAGGACGTCCTTCTTCATCCCTTTCCAGTAGACATCCTTGCCAGCCGCCTATAGGTCTTGAGGACATTAAATGGCCCCCACCGCATTGCTATGAAACTCCTACAAAATCACGGGGACGTGGAAAGTGTATGATCTGAAACTATAGAAAGAAAACACTAGGGGGTGTATACTGCTTTATAACAATAATAAGGAAATTACGCCAAATTAAAGATCCCTTATGCAAGCTTAGTACGGAATAGAAAGAGAGCAACAAACACAGAAAAACAAACGCAAACAAATGATTTACCCGGGTTCAGATTCACCGAGTCTCTTCGACTCTGAGTCTCACCGACTCATTTGAATTCTATTTCAGCAATCCACTAGCAAACCTGCTAGTGATTAGTGATTCACTAATACACACTTGCCAAAACCTGACAAGTGAAAAACCAATACACTTTCGTCTGCTTCCGACAACCCGGGAATGGAATACTCTCACAACCTGAGAGAAATTTCTCAAATATCAAAGAGAGAAATAGAACCAAAATATGAAACAGTTTACACAACTCATGCCTTGAATAATACTCTTTAGAATGATGCAAGAAGGTGTGTGTGATGTGCTTTAAATGATGTGAGTATGAGCACATACTACTTGTCTCAAGAAGATTAGCAAAGAATGCTAGAAGCTTGATCATGAAAGCTTTGGAGACAAGTTGAAACTTAAAGCTTGAGCTTGAATGGCTTTGAATGCTCTTGAATGCTCTAATGAAGAATTAATAACTTGAAATCATTTGAGAGTGTATTGAATGATGTTTTAAGAGTTTGGCTAACTTTTCAAGTCAAGACATCAAAGCCATTTAAATAGTTCACCGAACTCTGTCCAAAATTTGTTAAAAATCCCAAGCATTAAATGCTGGAAAGGGCTATTAACGGGCAGAAATCCTAATCACCAGTCGCCTGAAGTAGAACGACCAGGCGGCTGATGTACTGTTCTGACTGGGTCATACATGCAGTCTAATGGACACTTAGCAGACGTCTGAAGAAGACTTCACAGACGTCTGGTCCATTACACAGTCGTCTGGCTTAAATGCATCAGATGTCTGATCATACAGACAATAAGGGACTGAGTTACTTGAAATATATTGGTCAGAATACCCAGACGTCTGATGTCATCCATATGTCTGGTCGATAATATAGACGTCTGGAAACATATCTTCAGACGCCTTAATCAAGACCTGACTACAGAGTTTAAGATACTGAAAATTTTACTCGTAATTAACCAGACGTCTGATGTATATCATCCGGGCGTCTGATACAAAGTGAAGACGTTTGGAAACATAACATCTGACATCTGACTTCTGTTAGTCAGCAAAGGTCGAGATACTGGAAGTTCGGCTAGAATGAATCCGACGTCTGGTATTCTTCATCCAGGCGCCTAACACATTATGCAGACGTCTGTACTGGGTAAGGTTTTGGAGAACTGAATGTGCATGAGCACCAGGCGTCTGACGTTCAACTACTAGGCGCCTGGGTAAGCTGAAAATCTCTACTTCGAGTTTATACAAGTTCTAACCCTATAACACTCAATGATATATGTTCTAAAGTGTTGTAGTGTTTTGATTGATATTCTATCAAGTCTATTTAAGGCTTAACATGCTAATTCAACTAAGAAGTAAAGAAAGAAGTATTTACATATTTAATCATCTACACTCCATATTGAATTCCTTGAAGACTTTCATTGAGCTCGTTGAGTCCAATGCTTTGATTTCCTTGCGTCACCCTTGATTTCCATGCTTCATTGATTGATGTCCTTACATCAATGATCCGAGTCATCGTTTTCATTTGATGTGACATTATATATATTGATGATGCTTTCATTAACTGCAAAATATGTGGATTAGTCACAATTGATTATGTTTGTTTATCATCAAAATCACATTTGGAAATCCAAGATTCAACATTCTCCCCCTTTTGATGATGACAAACCATCATAACCATAATCAATAATTGTGCTTGAAATTAGAAATACTTACTCCACCTGTATTGATGCCAAATATTTAGTCCAAATAATCACATGAATAATGGATCATTAATGCAAGTTAATGATATGTGTATCACATGAGTTGTGTATATTATTCATTAACGCCATCAACATATATGAATACACAAAGCATGAAGCATATGGTGATACACATAACGAAAGTTGAAGCATGAATAAGGCGATCAAGTCAATCAACTTTATTGATATCAACTTTAAGAATAAATTGAAAGATGAATTTCAAAACTCTCTCTGAATTATACAACAGTTTCAAAACAAGTTTAGACATGTTATGATTCATGGAATTATGATAATTTCAAGGTTATTGCATGAAAGTCACCTATGGTTACTCTCTCCCCCTTATGATTCATTTGAAAGATGAAATTCAAAAATTTCAGAATCTCAAAAATACTCTCCAAGCAAGCTCTCAAAGCTCCCTTATGGTTATCTCTCCCCTTTTGTCATAATCTAAAAGGATTGGGAGGAATAGAACAACAATTAGTGCTAATTTAGAATACAACTTTGTGATGGACAAAATGATACCAAAACACAAAAGTAAAGGTGTTCTCATTTAACCATTTTTCTAGGCTTGTAGCATCAAAACACATAAGGAGAAGAATATTCAACATTCATATTAGAAATGCACAAATAGAATAATTAGCAATACAATTGCACATTTTCTAATAAGCATCAAAGTTATATATATACCATGATGTCAGAGATACAAAATACAACCCCATCAAAACTCATACAGATCATCATGCTATATGGGCTAGTACTCAATCAACTACAGACAAATCAAGACACATCAATGTTGTGGAGGAGGAGGACACGATGTGGGAGGTTCAGAAGACTCTGCAGGTGCTTGCTCAGAAACAAGCATCAAGCCAAGAGGTATGGGTACCCGACTCTCAAGCTTAACAGCAATATTTCGACCAAGGAGAGTCAAAACCGCAATTGTCTTTTCCTGAATCACCATCCTTTTCAGTTGAGATTGAACAATGGAAACGACGGTGCTTTACACCATTCTGTTCCTGACGCATGACCTCAATGTGATTCCTCAGGTTGTCATGGCTTTTCTGCAGCTTGACCAAACGATTCCTGGTCTGACAAGATGAAGAAGTAAGATCATTCAGCTCTTTGCTGTCAGCCAGCGTAGATGTCATAGTAGAAAACCCATCTCCAAGGCTTTGAAGTTGAGCCTTGAGGATATCAAGAGACTCCTCTGAAGGAAGATGGTGAGTGGATGAGGATGAAATATCAGAAGCTACAGGGTGAGGAGGAGGTGAAGCAGGAAGTGGGTAAGCAGTCGAGGATAGACCAACTGGAAATGCCAACAGCTTTTAAATGCTGCAACTTTCAAAGCTGTCATGTATTTCTTCTCAAGAGTGGCATTGATAGGGGCCCCTGGACGAGTATGCTTACTGGGAAGAAGAGAAATCCGAAAGTGAGTGAACACATGGGTCTGCATGGTGGGGTAGATGAGCTAGGGGTGAAGATAACATCCGGTCAAGTATGACTTGAGCCTAGTTCACCTGAATCCCTCTAAGAAGTGCATATAATGCTTTGTGATACTCCTCAGTAATGTAACCGACTGAGCCAGACTTAGGGAGTAAATTTGATTTTAGAATGAGATTGATTATTTTAACGGCCCACTCCCCGCGGGCGGCGCTACGATTGAAACACGAGAGTGTGCAGGTCCCGTAAGTGCCAGTGAAGTCAATATGGAGCAGTGCAGAAAGTAATGAGGCACTCTAGATCTGACAAGCTAACAGTTCTAAATAAAGAAAAGACAATAACAAGTAAGTAAAAGTAGTAAAACTACACTACTGTTGAAAATAAATGGAACACGTACATCCGCTATGTCAAGGCTCAGACTGTTCTGCTCTGGAAGTTCTGACTCCTCTCAAATCATGTACTGAAGCTCCAACTCCTCGTGCTCAGACGCCTCTGGATGATCGTGTGCTTCATACCTGGTGGGCAACAAAGGCGCACCGTGCTCAATAGAATAGACAATATCTAAACAAGAGACAAGAAAAGTAAGTGTGCACAAAAGGAAGCAAGACAGCCACATATATGATAGCACTAACCAAAGAAGTAACCTGACCTGGTAATCCACAAACCCACGCCACTGAAGAGTAAGGAAGCACAAAGGACGATGTGACAGTAGTAGAAAGGGTACAGAAGAGAGACATGTCGAAAACGAGCACAAGTACTGTAAAGAGTGTACTAACTAAAGTGAACCAATCCTAGGCCGTGACTTATGAGGGGGAGTACAATAAGCATCTGAGAGCTATCTTGACCGCGAGAGTGCGACCCCGGGTAGAGTCCAAAAGTGTAAAGTACCGTACTGTAAGCTGCAAAACCTGTAAGAACTGTGGCGCTGTGGTCTGTGGTGGGTCTCTAGGACCCATTAAGATGGCCGTCACTGTCTGCCCACAGGACTCAGGACCTATCAGCTTGATGGAGTCCCCATAACTCGGAGAAAATAACAACCAAAACGATTGGTTGCTAAAGATCAGGTCCCAGTCGCCTAGGGGTGGCAAACAGGTCGGGTCGGATTCGGGTCGGGTCAGGTTTGACCCAACCCGAATAAGGGTAAACCCGAACCCGACCTGAATTAAATTCGGGTCATGGATCGGATACCCGTACCCGACCCGGCAGTAACCCGAGTGACCCGTATCCGACCCGGTTTGTCTTACGGGTCGGGTTCGGGTCGGGTTTGGTGTGAAAGAGTGATTATTTTGTAAAAAAGGTCGGGTTCGGGTCGGGTCCGGGTCGGGTTCGGGGTGAAAAGAGAGAAATACGGGTCGAGTTCGGGTCAACCGGGTTGAGAGGTCAAACCCGTACCCAACCCAGATTTTTATCCGGGTCGGTCGGGTTGACCCGAATTCGACCCGATCCGGATTGGCTCCTACCCATACCCGACCCAAGAGGCCGGGTTCGGGTCGGGTCGGGTCGACTTTGCCACCCCTACAGTCGCCTACGTACTCCCTAATCATAAGTTTCCCCAAACCCGGTGAGTCAAGCAGAAAGTAATCATTTTATTAGTAATTAGTGTCGTGGGTTTCAATATTGATTAAACTACGTAACCAAGGGGAATCTATTACAGTACCGGTAATAGTAACCTGTCAAGTCAAGCGCCAACCTCAGGATAGTCCACTAATCATCCAGTGCCAACATAGTAACGAGCCATCATAAGAACATCCCAAGGCTACGCAATTTAATAATATTAAACTAATAGGGTACTAATAAGCTTATGAAACAAGAGCAAGAAACTAGCAAGTGACAGGTAGCATGGATGTTTCTCATGGCAAGATATTCCAAACTGAGCAGAAAGGAAGCATCACCAACTCAAGAACAACAAGAAAACCCAACACAGCAATCAAAGGAAGCTATCAAACCCAATAACAAGCAAAAGGAGCCACCCAACTCAATCACCGACAAGAGAAACTCAACCCACGAGCAAGGGAAACCCACCAAACCTCAAACAGCAAGGAACACCAAACCCGGAATCAAGGAAAACCCAAACCCCAACACAAGTAAAGGAATCTAAATTGGAGTGTAGGGGATAAAGTCTCCCTGAAACTGAAGCCGAAGAACCAAGATAATTAAGAACCGAAGCCCAGCGTCTGCAAAAAGCCTACGCCGCAACTATCAGCAACAAGAAGCCCAAAGCCTGCAAGCAATAGAGAAAGGACGAAAGAAACCTGCATGCGAGTAAGAAAGAACGTGCTGATATATAAAAGAAACAATACTACTGAATCTTGCAACGAACCAATAAATAAGAAAACATAACAATCACTTTAATAAAGAAAGACCAAAAAGTCAACTCAAGATGACGCTAAAGAGTTTAGGCCAGAGGGATCAGATTGGGGGTCTTCTCATCACACAGTGGGGGGTACCCGGACCTACGGCAAAGTCCACCGGGTTCTTAGTAAGGAACTAGGGGCTAACAACCAAATCCGTCGGGGAACGAGGCTCACAACCCAAGTAGTACCACACAGAAACCCAAACAGCGAGCAAGGGACCCAACTGAACCAAACTAGCAAGTAGAAGGAACCAGCCGAGCACAAACATCAGCCCACGGAGCCAAGTCAGCAAGCGAGAGCCAAGTCAGCAAGCAAGAGCCAAGCCGTAGCAAGGGGATGCCCAAACAGCAAGTAGAGGAACCCCGACCACCAACTAAGCCCCAAAACAGCGAGGGAGGAGCTACCGAATCCCTAAACATCCCCAACGGCAACCCCGGGACCCCACGCAAGTAGGCGAGGGCATCCGACCCCACGAAATAGCAAATAGAGACAATAAAACCCTAATTCCTACCCCAAATCATCCTCTCCCAAAACGAAACCGAAATCAGAATTGAAATCAACAAGATAGGGTCTACCGTAAAACACGCCGGAGAATCAGAAATCAAGAACCCAAGGGTCACAGCAAATCCCGCAAGCATCAAGCCGAAGAATCAGTTGAAATAGCTTCGGAAAATAAAGGAGAAATACTCACAAAGCTTACCGCAGGAGGAAGGAGGAGAAGAGGGGTGAGAGAGGGTTAAATAGAGAGCCAACCGCCTCAGTCGAGCTCAGTGCGAGGTGACAAGGGCGGCAAGATCCCATCGGGGCCCCACGACGACGTGCGGGTGAGCGAGAGAGGGAGAGATGACGTCGAAGCCCCTAGGGGCCATGCTGCAGTGCGATGACGAAGGAGAGAGGGCAAGAAGACGAAGAAGCCCCCCCGGGGATCTCGCTGTAGTGAGTCGAGGGGGAGTGACCCCCCTTGTCGAAGCCTTCGAGGCTTCTCCGTTGCTGCGAGGGGCGACGACTAAAAAACCCTAAGGGCTCGGGCTTCTGCGGGAAAGAAAGAGAGCGGGGGGGGGGGGGGGGGGGGGGGTTAAAGGGGAAGGCCCGTATGGGCTTGGGCCTGATGCAGGCCGAAAGAAACAAAAAAAACGAAAGAAATAAGGGAAGGAGAGAGAGAGAATGAGCGGTCGTTACATTCTACCCACCTTAGAAAAATTCCGTCGGAATTCTAGAACAAGATACTATATATAAAATTCAAAAAGATCCACCAACAACGGGCTACAACAAAATAAAGATCAGTTCAACAACTGATAATACAAGCTAAAAATCAGGAGCGTCTGTCTCCATCGCCTCCATGGTGAAAGTCTGTCTCCTCTGAGGTGATGGTGGTCGTCTAGAAGGGACCCCTGCGTGCTCTCGTCACACTCGCTCCCGCTGCAAGTACTCGTACTCTCGAGCTATGGAGAGCATCTCAGCATGTGTCGTCAGCCCGAGTCCTACCAGCTTGTCGCGGATGTCGATGTTCAGGTCCTCCCGAAACCTCTTGGCCCGAGCCTGAGGGGTAGACACTGCGTCCTTAGCAAACCTGAAACACCAATTATTAGCAAACACAAACACAAAGTATGGTTAGCGATCTTGCAACAAGTTACATACCTACTGAGTTTAGAAAACTCAGCGTCGTACTCCTCTACAGTCATGGAGCCTGCTCCAGGTCCATGAACCGTGCCTCCAACTCCATCTGCGCCTCCGGTGAGAAGTACTGGTCGTTGAACTCCTCCTCGAACGTAGCCCAAGAGATTGGCTGAGGTAAACGGTCCTCTGCAGCATCCCACCAGTCTCTGGCATCTCTAATCAACTATAGCTTCTCTATGCAAATCCACAACGCTGGAGGTACCTCTGCAGCCTTCAGCCTGACGGTAATCGAATGCATCTACCCTTCTGCAGCCAAAGCATCTTCTTGTCCATCGAAAACGGTGGTCAAAGAGATCGAAACTGCTGCACTCCTCTATCCGGCCTGGGCGCTTCACATATAGCCTGAATCAACTCTCGCAAGGCCTGGTCTGAAATCTGATACACCGTGTTGAGTTTGGCGCCAAAGGACCCAGATCCTGATCCTGAAGTCATGAGCACTCTCCTGGATGGTCCAAGTCTCTCATGTATATACACGCCTGCATCCACAAAGCAAGATTGAGTCAATCGAGCATCACACTTCCTACCTGCTCTACACTATTCACGAGGCGATTGCGCGGACCTGCATGGGCCACCACTTTGTAACGCCCTGCTCCCCGCGGGCGGTGCTACGAATGAAACACGAGAGTGTGCAGGTCCCGCATGTGCCAGTGAAGTCAATGTGGAGCAGTGCAGAAAGTAAGGAGACACTCTAGATCTGACAAGCTAACAGTTCTAAATAAAGAAAAGACAGTAACAAGTAAGTAAAGGTAGTAAAACTACACTACTGCTGAAAGTAAATGGAACACGTACGTCCGCTATGTCAAGGCTCAGACTGTTCTGCTCTGGAAGTTCTGACTCCTCTCAAGTCCTGTATTGAAGCTCCAACTCCTCGTGCTCAGACGCCTCTGGATGATCGTGTGCTTCGTACCTAGTGGGCAACAAAGGCGCACCGCGCTCAATAGAATATACAATATCTAAACAAGAGACAAGGAAGGTAAGTGTGCACAAAAAGAAGCAAGACAACCACAGCTATGATAGCACTCACCAAAGAAGTAACCTGACCTGGTAATCCACAAACCAACGCCACTGAGGAGTAAGGAAGCACAAAGGACGATGTGACAGTAGCAGAAAGGGTACAGAAGAGAGACATGTCGAAAACAAGCATAAGTACTGTAAAGAGGGTACTAACTAAAGTGAACCAATTCTAGGCCATGACTTATGAGGGGGAGTACAATAAGCATCTGAGAGCTACCTTGACCGCGAGGGTGCGACCCCGGGCAGAGTCCAAAAGTGTAAAGTACTGTATTGTAAGCTGTAAAACCTAAAAGAATTGTGGTGATGTGGCCTGTGGTGGGGCTCCAGGACCCATCAAGATGGACGTCCCTGTCTGCCCCCAGGACTCAGGACCCATCAGCTTGATGGAGTCCCCTAACTCGGAGAAAATAACAACCAAAACGATTGGTTGCTTAGATCAAGTCCCAGTCGTCTACGTACTCCCCAATCATAAGTTTCCCCAAACCCGGTGAGTCAAGCAGAAAGTAATCATTTTATTAGTTATTAGTGTCGTGGGGTTCAATATTGATTAAACTACGTAGCCAAGGGGAATCTATTACCGTGCCGGTAATAGTAACCTGTCAAGTCAAGAGCCAACCTCAGGATAGTCCACAAGTCATCCAGTACCAACATAGTAACGAGCCATCATAAGAACGATCCAAGGCTACACAATTTAATAATATTAAACTAACAGGGTACTAATAAGCGTATGAAACAAGAGGAAGAAATTAGCAAGTGACAGGTAGCATAGATGTTCCTCATGGTAAGATATTACAAATTGAGCAGAAAGGAAGCATCACCAACTCAAGAACAACAAGAAAACCCAACGCAACAATCAAATGAAGCTATCAAACCCAACAACAAGCAACAGGAGCCACCCAACTCAATCACCGACAAGAGAAACTCAAACCACGAGCAAGGAAAACCCACCAAACCTCAAGCAGCAAGGAACACCAAACCCGGAAGCAAGGAAAACCCAAACCCCAACACAAGTAAAGGGATCTAACTTGGAGTGTAGGGGATAAAGTCTACCTAAAACCGAAGCCGAAGAACCAAGATAATTAAGAGCCGAAGCCCAGCATCTGCAGAAAGCCTACGCCGTAACTATCAGTAACAAGAAGCCCAAAGCCTGCAAGCAATAGAGAAAGGACGAAAGAAACCTGCATGCAAGTAAGAAAGAATGTGCTGATATATAAAAGAAACAATACAACTGAATCTTGCAACCCAATAAATAAGAAAACATAACAATCACTTTAATAAAGAAAGACCAAAAAGTCAACTCAAGATGGCGCTAGAGAGTCTAGGCCAGAGGGATCAGATTGGGGGTCTTCTCATCACACAGTGGGGTGTACTCGGACCTACGGCAAAGTCCACAGGGTTCTTAGTAAGGAACTAGGGGCTAACAACCAAATCCGTCGGGGAACAGGGCTCACTACCCAAGTAGTACCACACAGAAACCCAAACAGCGAGCACGGGACCCAACTGAACCAAACCAGCAAGTAGAAGGAACCAGCCGAGCACAAACAGCAGCCCACGGAGCCAAGTCAGCAAGCGAGAGCCAAGCCACAGCAAGGGGAAGTCCAAACAGCAAGTAGCGGAACCCCGACCATCAACTAAGCCCCAACGGAACCAAAACAGCGAGGGAGGAGCCACCGAACCCCTAAACATCCCCAACGGCAACCCCGGGACCCCACGCAAGTAGGCGAGGGCGTCCGACCCTACGAAATAGCAAATAGGGACAATAAAACCCTAATTCCTACCCCCAAATCATCCTCTCCCAAAAGGAAACCGAAATCAGAATTGAAATCAACAAGATAGGGTCTACCGTAAAACACGCCGGAAAATCAGAAATCAAGAACCAAGGGTCACAGCAAATCCCGCAAGCATCAAGCCGAAGAATCAGTTGAAACAGCTTCGGAAAATAAAGGAGAAATACGCACAGAGCTTGCTGCAGGAGGAATGAGGAGAAGAGGGGTGAGAGAGGGTTAAATAGAGAGCCAACCGCCTCAGTCGAGCTCAGTGCGAGGTGACAAGGGCGGCGAGATCCCATCGGGGGCCCCACGACGACGTGCGGGTGAGCGGGAGAGGGAGAGATGACGTCGAAGCCCCTAGGGGCCCACGCTGCAGCGTGATGACGAAGGAGAGAGGGCAAGAAGACGAAGAAGCCCCCAGGGGTCTCGCTGCAGTGAGCCGAGGGGGAGGGACCCCCCTTGTCGAAGCCTTCGAGGCTTCTCCGTTGCTGCGAGGGGCGACGACCAAAAAGCCCTAAGGGCTTGGGCTTCTGCGGGAAAGAAAGAGAGCGGGGGGTTAAAGGGGAAGGCACGTGTGGGCTTGGGCCTGATGCGGGCCGAAAGAAACACAAAAAAAACGAAAGAAATAAGGGAAGGAGATAGAGAGAATGAGCGGTCGTTACAATTATCCACCCAAGATACCAGAGGTCACTAGGCTTGAGGGAAGGAGAGAGGCGATCAGGAACCACTGAGTAGATCTGAGACAGAATGTTGTGGTTTGACATGTCAATGACGATGTCATCGAGGTGTTGGCCAGAGGATGGGATATGAAGAATTGCTCTCAATAATTCAGTCGTGAGCACACAATAGGGGCACCCTGAACCACGGTGTCGAGGCGATTGATATCGTCCCTAACACGATTAACGTAAAACAATCGAACATGATTTGGATAATAGAATGTGGTTTTGGTGTCTCGTCAAATTTCCAACAACCCAGCACACCCAAAGACTTCTGCCAGACCAGAGAAATGGGAGAATGTGATGTATCTTTCTGGGATAAACTTAGCAGACAGAAGATTTACGAACCAAATCTGACATTCTTGGTTATGGCAGATCGGAAGAGGAAGTGCCGTTTGAGGCGGATGATGATCTCAAGACCGTGGTTGTGTGGATGATGAAGGCTGATCTCGAGATCGATCTGTGGTAAGAATTACTTGATATAATGCATCAAGAGGGATGGTCCTCTTTGTACAGTTGCTCCTGGATACAATCCGTTGATGTACAGGTGGAGGAGATGGAGAATGAGCCTTTCGTTTGCCTACGAGCTTCTTAGGAGCCATCAAAGACAATGCAAACTCTAAGGAGAACGACGGATGATCGACAATGATAGAGTCAGACGAAAGAATGAGATAGCTTAAGCCGTAATCGAGTCGAATCGAGACATATATCGATCGGTCGATAAATCTTATCCGTTGGATCAAAAGTTGATCGCGCTTAAAATCTTTCGACATGCGTCTGTAGAAAAGGATCCAGTTGTTTGGAGAATTAAAGAGACATATGAGATTATACTGAGCCAAGCGTCTGGATTAAGACCATCAGACGTCTGGTCGAAAGAGTATATAAGATGAAAATCATACGATATAATGATCAGACGTCTGTAGCAGACCAATCAGGTGCCTGGCAAACTATCCAGGCATCTGGTATGTCAGTATAAGACATCTGATCTTGAGAAGTCTGAAGATGATTGCTCTCAAAAACATTTGACAGACTCACAAATCTATTACCAGGCATGTGTAGAATAATGTCCAGGCATCTGAAAATCAGTTCATGCGTCTGGTAGGACAGTATCAAATGTCTGGTCAGATAGAAAAACCGGAGACAGATAAATCTGATACGTTAGACGTCTAGTTCGACTACACTAGGCGTCTGACATACATCAGTAAGCTTGGGTTGAACCTAGGAGAATTTTTATAGGGGTTCTCACGCCAAACGATAGATGACATCGTCTTAACTAAGCATTCATTAATGCAAATCATATATACAATCAACATATATAATATCCATTCAAATCAAATACATAATACTCAAGAGATGCATAAAAGACTTGTAAGTATATCTCTTGAGGAAATATATTTTATAAAACACAACTGTTTTTAAATCCTAGGGTTGACTGGACAAGTCCCAGTCATCAACAACGATCAGGATGCATCCACATCCTTTGCATCCAGGGTCAAGATTTAATTCAAAAAAGGAGCTTTGAAACCATGAATGTGAGCTTTGAAATTTGGTCCAGCCTTGAAATTTGGTCCTTTGAAACCATGAATGTGAGTTTTGAAATTTGGTCCAACTTTGAAAGCAGCTAGTGAACCTATTTCAAGCCGAAGGTGCCCGCTAAATGTTTTACACTGATTTGTTGTTCCGTGCCAAAGCCAGCACCGAATTTGTTGTTCTATGCGAATTTGTTGTTACACACCGAAGGCGCTCGTGCCGAATTTGTTGTTCTGCACCGAAGGCGCCCGTGCTGCTAAATATTTTTACGCTAATTTGTTCTTTTACATTTTAATAATTTTTTGGGAACAAAAATTTCACGGGGAAAAATCTTAAATGAACCGTGCTCGCGGGCACGAGGTTTTTACGCTAATTTATTGTTCTTCGCCGAAGGCGCACGCGTCGAATGTGTTTCGTGTCAAAGACGCATGCGCCATCGAATTTGTTGTTCCGAACCGAAGGCGCCCACACCGAAGGCACCCGTACCATTAAATATTTGTACGCTAATATGTTGTTTTAAATTTTAATAATTTTTTGGGTAACAAAGATTTTGCGGGAGAAAATTTTAAATGAACCGTGCCCGCGGGCACGTGTTATGACTAGTACTTAAATATGAAAGTGAGATATGTCCAAGAGGAAATTACCTAAATGCATGAGCATAGAATATAGTGAAATGAAGTATTCTAGTCCGAAGGAAAATGATCTTCTAGAGTTCTGATCCACCCATAATACCCAATTATCTCATAAGCATCATAAAAGAGTCTTCTTTGAGAGATTTGGTAAAAATATCGGCAAGTTGGTTTTGGGTGTCGATGTAGTCTAGACAAACACCCTTCTTGAGGACATGATCATTAATAAAATGATGTCTAATATCAACCTGTTTGGTACGAGACTGTTGTACCGGGTTCTTGGATAAACAAATAGCACTTTGGTTATTAACCATGATTGGACATGTGCCACACTCAATACCGTAGTCTTTAAGTGTTTGTCTCATACATAAAACTTGTGCACAGCCTAATCCTGCGGTAATGTTTTCTGCATCGGTTGTAGAAAGAGATACCGAATTTTGTTTCTTGGAGAACCAAGACACATGAGAATTTTCTAAGAAATGACAAGTGCCGCTAGTACTTTTCCTATCGGATTTACATCCGACAAAGTCGGCAACACTAAATGAAACTAGTTCATAAGAGCACGACTTAGGATATAATAATATATAGTCAAGTGATTGGTTTAAATAACTGAAAATTCGTTTGACCGCAATCAAATGTCATATTTTTGGTCGTGATTGATAACGTGCACATAAGCATACCGAAAACATAATATCGGGCCTACTTGTGGTAAGATAGAGTAAACCGCCTATTATATCTCGATATTGACGAATGTCAACATTTGTTTCACGTTCATTTTTATCAAGATGCGTTGTAGTGTTCATTGGAGTACGCTTGGATGAAGAGGGTCCCATCCGAAAGAGCTTTACTAATTCCACCGTGTACTTTGTTTGGTGGATGAAGATCTCTTGCTCCAATTGATGAATTTAAAGTCCTAGAAAGTAGGCGAGCGCTCCCATGTGGCTCATCTCAAATTCGTTATGCATGGACTTCGTAAACTCTTGACAAAATGAAGAGTTAGTAGCACCAAATATAATGTCATCAACATATATTTGAATCAATAATATGCCATGATCGAAATACTTAGTGAAAATTGTTGAGTTGACATCACCCATTTTGAAACCCAAATTAACAAGAAAATTCTTTAGTCGATCATACCATGCTCTAGGAGCTTGTTTCAACAGATAAAGAGCTTTCTTGAGTCTAAACACATGATTAGATGATTTTTCATTTATGAAACCGGGTGGTTGTGAAACATAAACTTCCTCAGCTACATGTCCATTTAAAAATGCACTTTTCACATCCATTTTGAAAAAGTTTGAACTTCTTGAATGATGCAAAAGATAACAATAGCCTAATAGAGTCTAATCTAGCTACCAGGACGAAGGATTCTTCAAAATCTATACCATCTTCTTACCGGTAACCTTGTGCTACTAACCTTGCTTTGTTCCGGATGACAACTTCATTTTCATTCGTCTTGTTTTTGAACATCCACTTTGTTCCTATGACATTGTGGTCTTCCGGAGGAGGAACTAATTCCCAAACATCGTTCCTTTCAAATTGGATGAGTTCCTCTTCCATAACTATGATCCATGAGCTATCTTCACATGCCTCTTCAATGTTCCTTGGTTCAATTGTTGAGACGAATGCATAATGTGAGAATCGCTCTACCCTTGACCTTGTACGGACTCCATCTTCAATATTACCTATCACTTGATCATGTGGATGGTTTGGAACCGTAGCAAATGTCTTGGGTAACCCTTGATCATTTGGAACAATTTCAATTACATCATTAGTAGGGTTGGTTGCAATAGAATCATCTAATTTAATATTTTTCAAGAAATCACATAGAAATTCAATATTTTCATCAAGGTGAGATAATGGAACATCAAAATCCTCTTAAAAGAAAACATGAAGTGATTCTTCAACCGTTAAGGTTCTTTTATTAAATATCCGATAAGCCTTGCTACGATCGGAGTATTCAATAAATATTCTTTCATCGGAACGTGAATCAAACTTATTCAAATTTTCGTGTGTGATCTTAATAAAACATTTTGAACAAAAACACGGAAATAACGCATTTGAGAGATTTTGTTATAAAATAATTCATACCAAGTTTTGTTTGTACAAGGTCTCACAAGAATCCTATTTTGTATATAACACGCGGTATGAATGGCTTCTGCCCAAAATTGTGAACCAATGCGGCTATCACTAAGCAAAGTGCGTGCACACTCAATGAGTATTCTATTTTTCCTTTCTACAACACCATTTTGTGGTGGAGCACTTAGAAAGTAAAATGTGTGAGTTATCCCGTTCTCATCACAAAAATTAGAGAATAGTTCATTATCAAATGGACAATTTTTGCAAATAGGCCAAATTATTAAAATAATTAGGAAAATCAACCTAATTTTTTTTTAATTAGCAAAACCGACCTCTTTTGGTTTTGGGAGCCAAAAGAGGTCGGGCTGGGGCCGGGGCACGTGTGTGGCCTCGGCCGCACCTTCAGAGTGCGGCCGAGAGCCGCACCTTCATAGTGCGGCCATGGGCCGCATCTTCAAAGTGCGGCCCTTGGCCGCACCTGACAGCTGCGGCCAAGGCCACACAATTACAGAGCCGAATTTCAGCTGCTGCTGCTGCTTGCTCCTCTATGTTTGCAAATACAAATAGCTGCTGCTGCTCTTCTCCATTTCAGCAGCTGCTTCTCATACTCTTCCGATAATTCAACCCTAATTCACTCCAGCATATGCATATAAAAATCAAAACGTGTCCCAAATTATTCTCACACAAATACTTCTCACAGTCATAGCGTATCACAAATAGTATATCACAACACATCACTTGGATATCCAAACGGTCATATAAATCAAAACACACATCACATAGATTTAAGCTCAAGTAACACATAAATCAAACAACAATGAATTCATCAGCCATAGTAGTTTAAATTTCAAAATACATATCATTTCGAATTCAATAAACTTACAAAAAAACATGGCCCTAACACATCAATCATGGCCCTAACACAACAGTATCAGTAGAGTAACATCCATCATTACATCATGTGCGGGATCTGCCACGGCCTTGAGATGAAGACGCGCCGCGGCCTTGAGATGAAGACGCGCCGCGGCCTTGTGATGAAGACGCGCCGAGGCCTTGTGATGAAGACGGGCCACGGCCTTGTGATGAAGACGCGCCGCGGCCTTGTGATGAAGACGCGCCGCGGCCTTGTGATGAAGACCCGCCCCGAACTTGAGATGAATACCTACAAGATAAGCATAAATTAGAACAACATATGTATATACACAAGAAATATATGAATTGAAGAATCAACATACGCGTGTGTTGGAGGATTTCGGCAGCGTGATTTGTAGTGCCCGAGTTGATGGCAATTGCCACATCTATTCTGTCGGCTTCCTTCGCGCGGAATATCCATTGCCCCCCGAATACGTGTAGATGTAGGCCGACCTGGAGGTCTTCTTTTGTCGGGTGGAAGTAATTTGGGACCATCCCAAGCCTTCCAATACCGTGCATCGGGTATGGGGTGAAATAAAGGTTCATATGCAAGGCGATATCTGCTAACCTTATACCATGGCGAACAGAAGGGCATATATGCTATATTGGCACCATATTCTTGTCTGGAAGTTGCGGCGATAACATGGGCACATGGGATGTGTTGAAGCGAAGGAATATTGCAACTACATCTGCATTTCTCGTCATGCAACTTAACAGTATAACAGAGACCATCATTGTCAGTCACCTGCCACTCACAATCACTAAACCTTGTGAGCATAAACGTTCGGGCTGCTTCCCTCCGTGCCGCAATAATGTCCATTGTTGTGGGCACAAAATCTGTCGTCCACCCTTGCCCACTTAGTCTTCGACTGAAGAAATATCTATTTAACCTGTAAAATGTTCTTGCAATCAACGCTTGTATCGGTAGAGCCCTAGCACCTTTGAGCACCCCATTAAAGCTCTCAGAACAATTTGTTGTCATGATGCAATAACGTTTTCCACGATCGGCATGCATCGCCCACATGCTTTCTTCTCCATGTAAATCTGCAGATATCCACGCATCTGCTTCAATGGACTCGTCTTTAATTTTGGCACGATAGGCATTGTATGTCAGCAAGTCTGATGCAATGCCAGCCATCCAGAAGTTTCCCTCCAAGGAACGTGTTCGGAATCCTTTCGCCTTGTAATTTGCAATAATATGCCGCAGACAATACCTATGGTGATAATGTGCTGGCCATCCATCTTCTAATGCTCGAGGAATTCCTTTCATTCTATCTGAAATGAAGGTTATCGTTCGTCCATGCGCACTTGGTATGTATTCATATATACATGCGAAAAACCACTTCCAGTTTTCTTGGTTCTCCGCTGACACAACCGCAAATGCCAAGGGAAACAGCCCACCATTACCATCCACACCGGTGGCCACAAGTAAACACCCACCATATTTCCCATACAAATGGGTACCATCAATACTTAGAATCGGCCGACAATGTTTGAAACCCTTGATTGAAGGGCCAAATGCCCAGAAGACCCCCGAAAATTGTGCTACTCCTTCACTTATAGTGTCATAAGTGATCTTGTATACGGTGCCTGGATTAGTCTCTGAAATGGCCTCTAAATACCGAGGTAGCCGATTATATGACTCCTCCCAATCTCCAAAAATCCTTTCTAATGCCTTCGATCTTGCCATCCATGCTTTGTAATATGAAATTCGGATCCGTAACAGGGCGGTTATGGCCTCTTGGATTTCTGCCGGTGTCAAATCTAACTTTGTCTTCACCATTGGCATAATCATATTACAAATGAAAGATGCTGTGGCTTTTTGATGATCTGTATTAAGGGTTGGATTATTGCAAGTATGTTCCTCCACAACCCTTGAGAGCTTGAACTTTCCAATGCTACTCTTCCGCACTGCTGCATGGATACGCCACGGACAATTCCTACTAGCCTCATCTTGCGTTGCCGGATTGACCGCAGCATTTAGGGCGCATATCACGTTATAACTTGTCTTGTTTGTCTTGATTGGCCTAAATGAAACATTATGCTTAATGCTCCACTCCGTTATTGCTTTAATCAAGGCGGCCTTTGTATCATAAATATCGCCGACATTGAACACCCCCCTATCGTTTTGAGGTCTAGGCGCTTCCACTCTCCTTTCAAGTGTATTACTCATAACTGTTGCATTTAGCCATTCCTCCTCTTCAACTTCATCTGGCAAAGCCTCCTCATCTTCCACAATTGTGTTAACGGCGACCGATTGTTGTATCCATGCTATATCATCTTCGTTTGGATCATCCGCATAAAGCATGCTATCCTCTCCGGCCCCGACATGCTCCTCGTCATCGCTCTCTTCTATTTCTTCATCAACAGGTATGTATGGATCTTCAGGCATCGACTCCGGTACAAAAGGGCCTTCCATGTAAGTTGAGTGTTGAAATTCAATTCCCACTGCTTCCTCATTCAACCTGTTACTGACATATGAACGGTTTAAAATTTTAGTTGCTACGACGAATACAAAAAAATTTAGTTACAATTCGCAAAACTTGATTGAAATATAGACTTACGTGTTCATGTTAGCTTCATCTTGCGGATATTGCGAACACCTTACTCGTGTCGTATTTTCTTGGGCGGTGTTTATTGCATCAAGACCCACATATATTTCAACTCCACGATTATCTTGCGATAAATCAAACAGATTCTCCATATCATCGTCGTCTGATATTTTAACTGCGGTAGTCTTTCCTCCCATTACTGGCCAGTTGCACACCAGATTCAACATATATTCTTCCCGACAGATCTTCGTAATATTGTATATCCGATCTACTAGGTCGTTATAGGTCGACCCACTTATAAGCTTCATCGATTTAGCTTTCCCTCCGACATACCGTGGTTCGTGATTTTCATTAATATATAATTCACCAGCAAAATAGCATATGACAAAAATTGAATCACTTGCCATTTTCAACAACCTGCACACACACCATTATAAATCCATAACTCCCTAAAGTATAACATAAAGATGAACAAAAGACGCTTAATACCTATTAGGCGAGTTGAATCGTCACGGATAAGTTCTCGTATGGCAAAGAGTTTCGGAGGGCAGTTGAGTTGGATCGGACCAAATCCCGCCGTCGCAAAAAACACAGTCGCACAAAAACAAACACAGCAAACAGAAGCCGCGGCCGAGGCAGGGTGTCGACTACTGGACGCAGTAGTCAGGTGCGGCCCAAGGCCGCACTTTGAAGATGCGGCCCAAGGCCGCACTTTGAAGATGCGGCCAAGGCCGCATCTTCAAAGTGCGGCCTTGGGCCGCACCTGACAACTGCGGCTCTGGCTGCTATATATTTCCAGCAGCCAGAATGTGATCTTCAGGCATGGAGTGTGATACGTATCACACTCCCGCCAACTTCAAAACGTGGCTGCCCTGATATTGTGATACGTATCACACTCCCACCAACTGAGAAGTGTTGGCGCTTGCTTGACGTGGATAATGTGGTCACGCTAAATGGAGAAAGATTGTTGACGGAATGATGAAGGTATTATGTCACTGGGTTGGGCTCCGCTCCAGTGGAGAATTTTCTCTTCATGATCTCATCTACGGGTCTTTTCGCCGCTTCGTTGGCCGCTTGAGCCGCTGTCTTCCTCCTGTAATCTGTGGAGAAATCCCGCCGCTCAAACTGCCACCGAAGCAGCAAAAGGGTGCGTAGATGAGTTCGGGAGGAGAAAATTCTCCTCTGGAGCGCAGCCCAACTCAGTGACATAATACCTCCATCAAGCCCGAAAACAACCTTCCTCGTATGTATCTGTGATGTATAAATATTGGGTGTATGAATAAATTCGTTGAATAAATAAGGGTGTTTGGAAACACTACATATCAAATTCATACATAACAAATGTCTGAAACACTACATATCAAATTCATTTGAGAAACACTACATATCAAATGTCTGAAATCCAGCAAATATACATAACACATTTTAAAGATACATATCATCGACGACTCCCTTTGCGCCGACTAAATACATGAGAATACCAGGGCCTATCCGAATACGTTCCCTTTTTGCCTACTGGGATATCCCGCCAACGTTCCACACGCTGAGACCCCTCGCCAGACTGTGACACCTCACCAGCCTGTGCCACCTCACCAGCCTGTGCCACCTCACCAGCCTGTGCCACCTCGCCAACCTGTGACACGCCGTAAACATCACCTTGTGTCTGAGGTGGCTGAGACGGGCCAACATCCTCTTCCACTTGCTGCTGTGAAATGCATGTGTCAACCCATTCTGTCTGATGCGGCTGTGACGTGCCACCCTGGGTAGGCTGCCAATCTGCCTGTGTCAAATGCTGTGGCCAAGTGCTGCCGTCATACCATGTACCCTGGGTAGGCTGCTGCTGCCAATCGGATGGAACATCCCATATGCTCGGGTGCCAAGATCCGGCGTCAAATGATATGGGAGGGGGCTGCTGCCAAGTGCCGGGGTCATACCCTCCATGAGGGTGCTGCGTCCAAGTGTCGGTGTCATAACCTCCGTGAGGGGGCGGCTGACACGTGCTGTCATAAGCTATGGGCTGGTCCAGCTGCCAAGTGCAGGACTCATGTACGCCTGTATGCTCCTGCTGAGAGGTGCCAGCGTCATCTGCTCTGGTATGCTCCTGCTGAGAAGTGCCGGCGTCATCATCTCCGGTATGCTCCTGCTGAGAAGTGCCGGCCTCACCCATCCTATATAAACGACGCAGCTCGCTCGTATCTACACCTTCTGGAAGATGGCGTGTACGATGTAGCACATCATCGATATGGGTCCTCATCGTATGCAGCAACCCCTGATCCTGTGTTTGCAATACTTGCCCTGCCATATCGTACAATGAAACATATCCGGCAACCTGTAAAACAAATTAAGTACTAAGCATATTAGTTATAAAAAATACTATAAAAAATTAAACTTGAACATCTTACATGTTGGCGCTCGATGGGTCCTCGGGGCATTTGTGTGAACGGGGGTTGCTGCCTCAGAAAAATCCACCTCCTGGTAATCCCCCAATACCACTCCATATAGGCAGCAACCGATACCACATCCCCCTCATTCACAATGTGATCTACTCTACCCATCCAATGTGCAAGAGGATCCCTGATTACAGTCACCTCTGCTGGCTGCGCTGGTCTTGGCTTCCCCGCCAAGACTGGGAGGGCAGATGGGATGTGTTGACGTAAACCAAATTGCCGCATGACACGGTCGGGTGCATGCATAACCCGTGCTTCCCAACAGAATATGGGTACCCTCGCTCGCCATAACTCGGGATGTTCACGACATAACGCCGGCAGCTGCTCGAATCGCTCTACATAAGGCTCCCAGGTAACCTATGAGACATGAAGTACACAAATATATCAGTGTACTATATTATATATCAATTGATCACCTACGTTATAAAATTTACATATACACACCTGCGTACTCTCTAATGTGTCAAATTGGTCTCTGTATGTATCAAGGTTTCCATGAGCAGTTTCCATGAATGATTTTCCTGTATTCCACCTGAACCCATAGGGAACGGTGTCAGCAAATACATCCTGCAGGAGCCTTGGTCTTCCTACATACATTCTCTCCCAGCTCCAAACCTGTAATATGAATTTTTCCTCAGAATGTGAAATATATAGATATATATATATAGATATATCACTATTATAGCTAACAAAAAAAATTATACCTGTAATAATAATCCGCATGCATATAAAGCCTTTGTCTGCTTTAATGCCACCTTGCTGAGCTCAGCATACAAGTGCGCAAGCACCGCACTTCCCCATGAATATCCACCGGACTCCTCAAAATCATCTAACTTTGTCAACCAGCGGAGATTTATAGATCCTTTGCTTGGATCCGGAACCAGTAAGGTTCCAATCATATGAAGCAGATATGCCCGTGCATACCGCTGAATGTCCTCATCATCTACATCCTCAGGCAAATCAGAAAATGTATCACGCAACCAACTAAGTTTTACCTTGGCTGCTTTTCTTTGCGGGGTATCCTGTCCAAGTAGTCTCTCCATCAATGCACCCCAGCTGCCATCTCGCATTTCACATTGATATATTGGTTCTCCATCAATCGGTAGGCCTGTGATGACTGCCACGTCCTGTAACGTGATTGTCATCTCTCCCAGACGCATGTGAAATGTATTTGTCTCTGGCCTCCATCTTTCAACCAAAGCAGTCAGCAATGCGTGGTCTAACCGTACCCAACGCAAGCGCGCACATAGGTGTAATCTGGACGCTTCAATATATGGTCGCGCACGCTGATCTAATCTCCACTTTGTATGTTTCTGTCCATGATCGACAATTGCTATCGATGCCTGCAAACATATAATTCACACCTTAATTTTTTCCTTTCAATAATAATTACGTACTTTGCATATTAATTCTTTCTATTTACCTGCCCTTGCACTACATCAGCAGAACGATGACGTGCTTGATCATACAAGACCGCATTAGTAATAGGTCCTGCCTCCTCCATTTTATAAAAAACCTATAAAATTTCCCCAAATATAGATTTATCTCAAAAACCCTAAAATTCAATCTATATTGAACAAAAATCACAAAAAACATTCAATAACATAACATAGAGAGTAGAATTAACCTGAAACAAATTAGAATAACCACCCAAAAAAAAAATCAATCGCCGTACTTTGAAGGAGCGGCCGCGAGTTGAAGGAGTCGACTTCTGCTGCAGCCCGCAAGGTCGCGGGCTGCTGTGAGGTCTTGTGGCCATGGGCCGCAGCTGTCAGGTGCGGCCAAGAGCCGCACTCTGAAGATGCGGCCCATGGCCGCACTCTGAAGGTGCGGCTCTCGGCCGCACTCTGAAGGTGCGGCCGAGGCCACACACGTGCCCCAGCCCCAGCCCGACCTCTTTTGGCTCCCAAAACCAAAAGAGGTCGGTTTTGCTAATTAAAAAAAATTAGGTCGATTTTCCTAATTAATTTATTAATTTGGCCTATTTGCAAAAATTGTCCTTATCAAATTAACCTCCATGATCATTACGAATGGTGACAATGGACGTGCTATGAATCTTTTGAACTTCCTTAGATAAACTAATGAATCTTTCAATATCTTCATTTTTGCTATTCAAAAACATCACACAAGTTTACCTATAGAAATCATCTACAACTACAAGTCCATAAAATGCATTTCCTAAGAATGCAACTCTAGTAGACCCAAATAAATCTCGATGCAAAAGCTCTATAGGCGTAGAAGTAAATGTTACATTCTTAATCTTAAATGACGATGTCTGAAGCTTGCATCATTGGCAAGAATAAAAAACATTTCTTATTAAAAGAAAGTTTTGGAAAACCTCTAACTAGGTTATACTTGTACAACTTATGAAGGTGCTTGAAATGTACATAATCAAAGCGTCGATGCCACAAAAGTTGTTCATTAGTGTGAGCAACCAAGCATTGGTCTTGTGTGTGGCATATCGAAGATATAAATGTCCTTTTGGCGTGTGCTACTAAACAAAATATTATCATTAGTATTATTGAAAATACTACACAATCCATCACCAAAACTAAATTTGTAAGCCTTGTCACAAAGTTGACTTATTAGAAATAAGATTATGATTTAAACCATCTACAAAATAAACATTTTTATGAGAGGTTTAGAGGGGCCACCAACTTTTCCAATTCCTATGATGGACCACTTCTCATTGCCTCCAAATGTGACCGTTCCGCCATTCTTGATACGAATAATTTCGGAGAGCAAACTTGGGTCTCCTGTCATATGTTTGGAACACTCACTATCGAGTATCCAATCCTTCTTTTTGCATTTAGAGCAATCTTTCTCATTTTTCTTTTTTTTCCTCCACTTGGGTACCTATAGAATACAACATAAGCACATGGTACCCAAGCATGTTGCGTCCAAGGGGATTAGCCCTTTGAAAACCAAGTCCAAGTGGACTTTGGCTTCCCAACATAGTTCACATTATCTACAACATCCCTAAAATATGATTGCATATACATTCCTTTGTCATACATGCTAGTATTTTAGGACCCCAAATCAAATGACTCTTGGAAGTCATATGCCTTATGGGTGCATGTATAAAAGATGTGTTTCTAATGGACGCATGCGGCATGTGAGCATGTGAATGTATATATTCATTAGGGTGAACATACGTATGTGGGTGTGTATGTGTTGGTGTATACCCATATTGTGATGCATGTGGGTAATATATGTGAGGGTGTGCATGATTCATACCATGTGATCTTGCATGATGTGTGCGTACTTTGTGGGCATTCATGTGATTTTTCACATTCGACATATATGCATTAGTTGCATATGAATGTGAAGTATAGTAAGCATGTGGATAAACATGTGTATAAGCATGAGCATGCGGTGGTTGTGCATAACCATGCGAGTGTTTGTGCGGTTATATGGAAGTCTCACATGAGTATTTGCACGTGCACGAGGGTGTGGTGCATAACACTCGTCATACGTAAGAGCATGATGTGTAGGTGCTCTCCTATGTGGTTGAGTGCGTGTGTACATATACACATGTCCCTTCTTTGATTGTCCACCATTGGTGTGTTTCTTTCCAAAGGCGGGTGTCACCGGAAAGGGGCTAGTCTTGATAGATAAACTACTCAAGGGGTATGATGCTCCACTTGTGGCTCCACTATAAGATGTGCGATAGGTGAAAGCATTATCCTTAGACTATCTAAGTCCACCACGATAATTTGCGGGAAGTTGGGTTTCCAATATTGTGTTCAATTTGTCCTTTCCTTTGTTGAATCTATTAACGTTGGAGGACATGAGCTCATATCTCTTTGTTAAAGAAGAGATATTGGTATCCAAAGTGGATACTTGTGTATTAAGCTCTTGAACTTGGGATTTGAGAGCTACATTCTCATTTCCCAAAATCATGAGAAGGCCAAATGGGTTTCTATTTAATAATAACATTATGTATAATAGAGCTTTCATTCATGTCAAAATTCATGGATGATGTAGCTATGCTAGCAAGCTTGTCCTTACCAATCATATATGAATTAAACAATTTTTGATACTTATCAAAAAAATTTCATTTGCTAATTTAAGTTCATCCATATTTACCTCATCGGTGTCACTATCATTATCACTAGATGAGTCCTTTGGAGAGCTTCCTTTAGCCATGAAACACGTGTGTGCTACCTCTCCCTTGTCCTCATCCGAGTCTTCGCTACTCGTATCATCGCTTGAATCATCCCCTGTTCCAACTAGTCTCTTCTTCTTTTTGTTCTTTTTGTACACATCTCCCTTTTTGTATTTGGGAGCTTTCTATTTTTCCTTGTTCTTAAGCAAATGACAATCCATCTTGATGTGCCCTGGCTTATTACAATTAAAACACAAAGAAGAATCGTTAGTAGTAACAAATTTGTTTCTCGGTTTGAAGTTACCTCTTCGGTAAAACCTTTGGAACTTCCTTGCCATAAGAGCTAAGGATTCCATGTTAATTTCTTCATCGGAGTCTTCATTCTTCAAGGCAGCTTTGAAATCAATGGCTTTCTTCTTAGGTTTGGGTATAGCTCTTAGTGCATTCTTTTCATCTTTATCTACCTTCCTAACCTCATAAACTATAAGGTTTTCTATGAAGGTCTCAACCGTGTATGTTTCCATGTTATTGCCTTCCTCATTGGCCATTGTCTCCTTTTCCCATTCCGAAGTGACGGCCATAATGAGTTTACTTACCCTTTCTATTTGGGTGTACTCTTTTCCAAGCGCTTCAAGCTCATTCACGATATCCGTGAACCTTGCAAACATGCTAGAGATGTTTTCCGTTTCCTACATTTGAAACATCCCAAAACGTTGTATAAAAACATGAAGCTGTGACAACTTTACCTGAGTTGTCCCTTCATGAGTAACTTGGAGATGTTTCTAGTGTGCGGTTGTACAATTCGATACTTTGTTGAATTCGGTCGCATTCAATGCACATATAAGCGAGTTCATCGCTTTTGCATTGTTTGATTCCGCGAGCACTTGAGCCGGTGTCCATTTTGAGTAGTCATCCTCAATCGGATCAACATGCTCCTTATCAACCGTATGCCAAAGAGAAGTACTCTTTAGGAAGATGATCATTTTGGCCTTCCAATATCCATAGGTTGACTTGTTGACGTGTGGAGGTCGAACTATGGATTGTCCTTCGATGATAGACGAATCACCATCACGATTGTTGTTGCTTGTGGTTGCTATAGATTGAAAAACCTCGATCTGATACCAATTGTAGGATCTGAAACTATAGGGAGAAAACACTGGGGGGTGAATAGTGTTTTATAACAATAATAAGAAAATTACGCCAAATTAAAGATCCCTTATGCAACCTTAGTGCACAATAGAAAGAGAGAGCAACAAACACAGAAAAACAAACACAAACAAAGGATTTACCCTGGTTCGGATTCACCGAGTCTCCCCGATTCTGAGTCTCACCGACTCCTTTGAATCTTACTCCAGCAACCCACTAGCAAGCCCGCTAGTGATTAGTGATCCACTAATACTCACTTGCCAAAACTTGACAAGTGAAAAACCAATACACTTTCTTCCATTTTCCACAACCCAGGAATGTATTACTCTCACAACCCGAGAGGAACTTCTTAAATATCAAAGAGAGAAATAGAACCGAATTATGAAACAGTTTACACAACCTATGCCTTGAATAATACTCTTTAAAATGAGGTAAGAAGGTGTGTGTGATGTGCTTTAAATGATGTGAGTATGCACACTTACTACTTGTCTCAAGAAGATTAGCAATGAATGTTGTAAGCTTGATCTTGAAAGCTTTGGAGACAAGTTGAAACTTAGAGCTTGAGCTTGAATGACTTGGAATGCTCTTGAAAGCATTGGAGACAAGTTGAAACTTAGAGTTTGAGCTTGAATGGCTTTGAATGCTTTTGAATGCTCTAGTGAAGAATTAATGACTTGAAATCACTTGAGAGTGTATTGAATGAAGTCTTAAGAGTTTGGCTAACTTTTCAAGTCAAGACATCAAAGCCTTTTAAATAGCTCACCGAACTATGTCCAAAATCTGTTAAAAATCCTAAGCATTAAATGCTGGAAACCGCTATTAACAGGCAGAAATCCTAATCACCAGTCGCCTGAAGTAGAACGACCAGGCGGCTGCTGTACTGTTCTAACTGGATCATAAATGCAGTCTAACGGACACTTAGCAGACGTCTGAAGAAGACTTCCAGAAGTTTGGTCCTGTTACGACCTAAAGATCGTGGTAGTCTGACCTTTCGCCCTAAACCGCCGAATTATCCCGTCGGCGCGCCCCTTCCCCCCCGAAGGGGCGGCCAACCCCGCGACGGGGCGCTCCACGCCCGACCTTCAGAGGCCCGAAGGGCGCCTGCCGATCCTAGAATCCGACACGACTGGGAGATGGGCGCACCCTGCCTTGGCCGCTGATTGGGGCGCTCCCCGGCACAACTCCAGTGGGACATGCGTCAGTTCGCCCCCAGTTCGCCAGGACCAGCGTGTAAAATGTGCATCCGGGCCACTCAGCCTCAGCCCGGGCCGGACCGTCAACGCATCTCGGGCCCTGCCCCTGGGAGGCGCTCCGACGGATCTTTGACACATCGGACACGACAAATAACCTAGTACAAGGACACTACTGACACTTACGCCGCCCGACCATCTGACAAAGCACCCCCTGGCCGCTGCGCCCCCTGACACTTAATGCTTTCGGCCCTGACAATCTGACAAAAACGCCCCGGGCCGTTGCGCCGTCTGACAAAAGCGTGGCTGACACTCCTGTTCCTGACATCCTCGTCCGAAGCTTCCGCTGACACCCGGGCCAGCTCAGCACATCGGGTCAGCATGCCAGTTCAGCCCCACCTAACCGCCTCCCGTCAGGTATAAATACCCCTTCGCCTCCAACGGTGAAGAGGTTCGCAAATTTACTTTGAATCTGATCACTTACACACAAGAGCAAAGGTCGTCCATATCTTTGTTCTTCCACTCATAGCTCGTCACGTACGGTCGGCTCACCCTCAGTCCGACCTGCGTTCTTATCCCCCGCTTTAAGTCCTATTACTAACTTAGGCATCAGAGAGGCTAAGGGTTGGACCCCAACCCGGCCTTTCTGACGAGTTGCTCCTTGTGCAGGTTAGCTCGTCGTCCCCGGTCGTGCTCGCCCTCGCCCTAAGCAGTACGGCCCCTCCATCATATCCTACAGGATTCGACACCGTGGTCAGTCTCCGCAGCAAATTTAGCCTCATTCACCCCACTAATCACCTGTTAAATAGCCTACCCTAATCCTGTCATTAGCATAACCACCGTGCCCTTGGTTCCCCATAATATAAATTCATTGTACGCGAGTTCCACCCCGCAACAGGTCCACTGCACAGTCGTCTAGCTCAAAGGCAATAGACGTCTGATCATACGGACAGTGAGGGACTGAGTTACTTGAAATATATTGGTCCGAATACCCAGACGTCTGATCTTCGTCATCCATATGTCTGCTCGACAATATAGACATCTGGCAACACATCTTCAGACACCTTAATCAAGACCTGTCTACAGAGTTTAAGATACTGGAAATTTTACTCATAATTAACCTGACGTCTGATGTATATCATCCAGTTGTTTGATACAAAGTGAAGACATCTAGAAACATAACATCAGACGTCTGACTTCTGTCAGTCAGCAAAGGCCTTGATATTGGAAGTTCGGCTAGAATGAATCAGACGTCTGGAGTTCTTCGTCTAGGCGCCTTACACATTGTGCAGACGTCTGGAATAAGAACTTTAGACGTCTGTACTGGGTAGGGTTTTGGAGAAGTGAATATGCATGAGCACTAGGCATCTGGAGTTCAACTATCAGGCGCCTGGGTAGGCTGAAAATCTCTACTTCGAGCTTATGCAAGTCTAACCCTATGACACTCAATGTTATATGTTCTAAAGTGTTGTGAGTGTTATGAGTGATATTCTATCAAGTCTATCCAATGCTTAACATGCTAATTCAACTAAGAAGTAAAGAAAGAAATATTTACATATTTAATCATCTTCACTTCCTATTGAATTCCTTGAATACTTTCATTGAGCTTGTTGAGTCCAACGCTTTGATTTCCTTGCGTTCACTCCTTAATTTCCATGCTTCATTGATTGATGTCCTTGCATCAATGATCCAAGTCATTGTCTTCATTTGATGTGACATTATCTATATTGACGATGCTTTCATTAACTACAAAATATGGTGATTAGTCACAATTGATTATGTTTGTTTATCATCAAAACCACATTTGGAAATCCAATATTCAACAAGAAGTGTGCGGTATCACCCGACACCCCTGATATAAAAGCCTTCCCACATGTAAAGAATAGACTAGGTGATCTGCTGACCCCTATAGTAGTGCTGCTCGTATTTCCGCTAACTCATGATCCTCATCCACCTCCCGAAGAAGTGGCTCCTAATCCTGCAGTACAGGACGACAAGGCCGCCAAGCGTATGTCCTCATCGCGCCTCGACAATGCATCTGCGGCCTTGATCTCTATCCCAGGGCGGTATTGTACTCAAATTTGTATCCTATCAACTTCCTCAGCTACTGCTGATGCTCCTCTGCCACCATGCGCTACTCTAGCAAATACTTACGGCTCCTCTGGTCTGTACGCACCACACAACGGTTCCCAATAAGTAGGGCCGCCACTTCTGAACCGCTAAGACAATAGCCATCAGCTCCCTCTCATAGACGGACTTCAACCTTGCCTTTGTCGTTAAGACCTGGCTGAAATAAGCAATGTGACTCTGGTCATGTATCAGCACTGCTCCAAATCTGTGCTCTGAAGCATCTGACTCTACTATGAATGGTAGTAAAGTCTGGTAGAGCCGGCACTGGTACTGTCATCATGGCCTTTTCAAGGCCTCAAATGCATGCATCGCCTTGTCACTTCAATGGAATTTGTCCTTCTTGAGCAGCTTTGTGAGTGGCCAGACGATAGTACTATACCGCTGCAGGAACCTCCTGTAGTAGCATGTCAAGCCCAGGATCCCCTTAGTCCTTGTAGAGTAGTACTGCACGGCCAGTCCAATATAGCTGATATCTTCGATCTGTCTGTTGTTACTCACTCTGAAGACACCACATGCCCCAAGTACTTCACCTGTGGCTGGCCAAATAAGCACTTCTTTAGACTGGCAAATAACTGATAGTACTAGAGCTCCTGAAAGACTATCTGTATATGGTCCAAATGCTCCTTCAGGGATCGGCTGTAAACAAGGATATCATCGAAGAAAACCAATACAAACACCTAAGGTAGGGGCGAAATTGTTAGGATTTGATGGACACTTAGGGCATAAAATCTACGCCCGTCCTACATCGGACGGATGATAGAAGCATAAAAGGCAGCGGAGTAAAATACATTAAACTATTTAATGTCAGCCCTAAGAGTTTCATGAACCCTTGCCAGCAAAATCTACTGTCTTTGGGGTGTGTCTGACCAATCCCAAAGAAAGATCTAAACTACTGCAACATATATGAAAGCATAGTAAAAGAAAACATACCCGGAACTTCGTTTCCGCAGAATACGAAGCATCGTTTTTAACAACCTTTCTTTGACCTCCGAACCAATGCCCCGCGTTGGGGTTGAGCCGCTTCTCCCGAGTCGAACCGCATCCCAAGCTGAACCGTATCCCAAGGGAGCCAACACCGCGCCTCCGAGCCAACCACTTGCCGAAGAAAATTTCACTTGAGCAGGACCCGCGTCAAAGACGTTGGATCCGATCCAAACATCTTCGTCGTCTTGCTAGGACTCGAATGGAGGAACAGAAGAATTTTAGGATGAATGAATAAATTTTAAGTATTACTTCGAGCGTGCTCAAAACTCTTTGGAGCTACTCAAAGCAGAGACTTGGTTCAAGTTTTCAAGGGGGTTGGCCCCTATTTATATAGGGAGCCGGCCACCCTTCATTGTCTCACGAGCAATGTGGGACTAAAGTTAATGGAGGAAAAACAATTTCAAGTTTGCCTTCCACGAAGGCCAAACTTTAGCGAATTATTCCCCCTCACCGTTGAGCTTCGCAAGTGATATTATATATCAAATTGAAGAGTACTGAACGGTGAATGCATAGAAACAAACGAGGCTCAATTTTGACGTCGTTTGACCCCTCAAACGTCGTCTCAAAGTTGGCCGAAAAACTGCAGAAAACTGAATCTGGACAGATTTGAGTCCAGATTCTTTCTTTCTTTGAGCAATTGTTTCTCCCTCACCAGTGATCCCCTGAAGGCATACAATATGTTGTTTCGAAGGGCTTTACATGGTGAACGCATAGAAACAAAATTTATGCAATTCCGAGGTCATTTGACCCCTCAAATGCATAGTCAAAGTTGACCCCTTTCAAAAACCAAATCTGGAAATTTCCAGTCGTTTTTTGACTAGGGTAAACCCTAGCTAAGCGAGCCCCCATTTGACTAGGGTAAACCCTAGCTAAGCGAGCCCCCATTCCTTAATGGGTTGTACCAGACCTAAGCTTGTGCAGCCGGTTCGGGACGTTCCTGGACCCCGTTTTGTCGAATGGATCCTTTTTTATGCGTTTGTGCGTACCGCATCATATGCGATCTAAAATATGTTTGCAAACCTTTTGCGACATATTTAATTTATTTGCATCATATGCAATAATCCCACATCATTAATATCTTTTAGGCTATATCGCAAACCTCTTACGACATAATTAATTACCATCAAATTATTTTAGACTTATTGTTACAAACCATTTGTGACTAATTATTCCCATGCACCCGAGTGCACTCCTCCTTAATTCTTCCTATTATTAAGATGCAAATCCTACTCGGTGTGAGACCCAACAACATGCCCCTACTACAGGTTGGGGCTTGAAAGCTCTAGACGACAGTGATCACGAGCAGCAGGTGTCGTCCATATTTTGGCATTATAATTACGTGATTGACCCATTGACTAAAGTGTCGTCAGGATCACTCTGACTGTGTCCGTGATGAATACCGCAGTTTTAGTCCATTCGTCATAACTATGTCGCTTAACCAAGCCTAGAGTATGGTCAACTGTCAACCCTAATAGCTCGAAACCAGTTAGTCTCCATCGATCTTTACTCAAACAATGTTGGACTTCTTCCAACATACGCTGGCCAGAGTTTTTACTAATGACCGAACTAACACGTACAACACTTACTCTCCATAAACGAGAGAGACGAATCATCTCTTGGTCATTACTCTCCTCGCAAGCTTCGAGTGTTACTCAACCAAAGACCTTTCGACAGGCATTGCCTCGAAGCTAGGTCAGAGATCTAGGCGACACTATTCACGTACAGGTTCGTACAATGACATCAAGTCTAATGACCAACTTGCCTATCATCACATAGAGTTATCACTGACAGATTAGTTATGTTAACCATGTGATAACTCTCGTTGGGTCGTTCAGTGAACTCATTCTCTAATGAACACATATGTCTCGTTTCCGACTTCGCCAAGTCGAACGACCTTGAGATCATCCTCACCACTCTATGGTGAAAACAAAGACACAATGGTCTATCCACTGTATCGATATACTTTTCTCGAAACATTTACGACCATGAACGATTTTAGACTTATGCTACAAACGATTAATCAATTCTCCATGATCGAGATCCTCATCTCGATACTTGCTTGACCTCGCATCAAGTCTCAGTACTTTACCTAAGTTCAAATGTAGACTACATTATTATTACCTTAGATAAATTTTTACCAAACAGCTTACTGTTATTTCGAACAAGATGTTTGTACACATACACAAAGATAAATTACCTCGAGGGCATACACACATCTCCCAACAGGAAAACCTTATTCATCAGAGCTTGGAAGGTAGCTGGAGTATTGGTCAAGCCAAAAGGCATGACCAGGCACTCATAATGGCCATCATGAGTCCTTAAGGCTGTCTTGGGCACGTCCTCCGCCCTCATTCTAATCTGATGATAGATTGACTTCAGATCAATCTTCGTGAAAATAGTAGAACATTGTAACTCATCAAGTAACTCATTGATGACTGGGATGAGGAACTTGTCTGGGACCGTCTCATTGTTCAGCGCCGTGTAGTCCACGCAGAAACGCCAACTCTCATCGTTCTTCTTCATCAGTAGCACAAGACTAGAAAATGGACTAACACTCGGTTGAATAACTCCTGCCCGCACCATCTCTGACACCATCCTCTCTATCTCATCCTTCTGGGTCCGAGGGTAACGATAAGGTCTCATACTGATACCAGACTTGCCCTTCCACAGTACTATCATGTGCTCATGGTCCCTGGGCGGTGGGAGGCCATGTGGCTCCTGAAAAACCTCCTCGAACTGCCCCAATAGATGCTACACCTCCTTTAGAATGGCTGGCCCACTCTCGGCCTCAGCCCCCTCCTCGCACACGACACCCTGCAGCTCCACCAAAAACTTAAATTCCTGCACCAGAAGCTTTGACTCTTCGTGCTCAGGCGCCTCCGTATGATCATGAGTGTCACCTAGTGGGGCACCAGAAGTCGCACCACAGCACAATATAGTAGACAATATCTAAATACATAACATGAAAAGTAATGATGTACAAAAGGAGATATGAGCAACAGTTATAAAGTGATGGTATAAAGAAGTAACATGTTATGCTTATTAAATATCCACAAACTACTGTAAGATGGTACTTACTAAAGTAAACCAATTCTAGGTCGTGACTTATGAGGGAGAGTACGGTGTGCAACACAAAGACATTCTTGAGACCACAAGTGTGCTACCATATGCCGAGTAACAGACTACTCAGGATCCATAGGCTAATGTTAGTATCGGAAATAATTATCGAGAGTAGTATCGAGAATAGTAACGTGTGGAATGGAAAATCCTCCCAGACATGGCCGAAAGACAGGTCCCAGTCGCTCTCGCACTCTCACAATCACAAGTTTCTCTAAAACCCGGTGAGTCAAAGCTGAATTAATCAATTATTAGTTTTAGTGTCGTGATGTTGTTTAATATTATGTAAACTACATAGTCAAGTGGGATCCATAAATAATAATTGAATATAGTAATCATACATGTCAAAGCCAATCCCAATTTCACCCGTCATCCAGTATCGTGCCATCACCAGTAACATCCCTTGGACGACACAATTTAACACAATATTAAACTAGCATGCTTAAGGAGATAATTAAATGACATGATAATCAAGCTAGTATGTGATAAAGTAAGGCATAGATGTTTCTCATGTCATGATATTTTAAAACTAAACTGATAATAAACACCCAACTGTTCCATGCAACGAATCAAGAAACAAAAGAAATATAATAATTACTTGATAAAGAAAAGCCCGAAAGTCAACTTATAATGGCCATATAGGTTTTAGGCCAGAGGGATTAGATTTGTGGTCGTCTCATCACATAGTGGGGGGAACCGTGCCTACGGCAAAGTCCACGGGGTGTCTAGCAAGGAACCAGGGGTTAACGACCAAGATAGCAAGCGAACGGGGCTCAGATCCCAAGTAAAACATACCGAAACCCAAAACAGCGAACACTGGACTTAGCCGAACCCAAACAAACAGCAGAAAAGCCAATAACAATTCAACAACCATCAAGGAGCCCAAATCCGCAAGCAAGGGAAGACCAAAACCCTAATGCAGCAAGCCAAGAAGGCCATTGAGCCCTAAAACAGCAAGGGAACCCAACCTGCAAGCAAGGGGAAGCCTCAAATAGCAAGCAAAACCAACTGAACCTAAACAGTAAGCAGGGGAGCCACCGAACCCCAAAACAGCGAGGAGGAAGTCAGCCGAACCCAAAACAACAGCGTCGAGACCCATGGACCCCACGCAAGCAGGCGAGGGAATCCTACCCCACTAGATACACATAGGGAAATCAAACCCTACTCCAATCTCCCAAATCATCCTCTCCCATGCGACATTGAAATCAAAATTGAAGTAAAGGGGATAGATGCTCCCGAAAATTGTAGCCGAAGAGCCAAGAAACCAAGAACCGAAGCCACATTAAATCCCGCAGAAATAACCTCAGAGAAGCAGCAGAAAATCAGACGATAAAGCTTCAAATATATAGAAATTTACTTACAGAACTCCCAAGAAGAAGAAGAGGATAAGTGGACTTATAAGAGGTGAAGGAACCCCAGAGGCATTCTGGCCTTCACATCAAGGACGAGAGAAGGGGGTTGCCGCGACGTGTGCGAAGGGCAAGAGAGGACGGGAGGGGATGGGTCGAAAAATCCACAGAGGGACCCGCAGAAGGACGTCGAAAGCCCTAACGACTGCTGCAAGTCAACGAGAGGAAGAGAGAGAGAGACGCGATCACAGATGCCCTAAGATGGGCCGGGCTTTGCTGCTGCGAGTCGAGATAAGAGAGAGTGAGACCCAAAAGCCCTCGAGGGTTCGTTGCAAGTGTGCGTTGAAGCCCTAAGATATTCGTCGAGAGAAAATGAGGTGGGCAAGAGAATGCGATCGAAAAAACGAAGAGCCTAGCTGGGCTTCGATGCGTGCGAATGAGAGAAAGGGGAGGGGAAAAATAAAGACCCAACGTGGGCTTGGGCCGTTACAGAGAGGATGTTAGCTGAGATGATTCAGGCGTGGATGGTGCTGCTGAGTGTGAGCCCTTTCTCTAGCCCGTACTGTAGGGAAGAAGAAAGATGTGAGCTGGATAATTTGTGTCGATTACAGGGCTTTGAACAAAGAGATGATGCCAGACAAATTTTCCATTACTGTGATTGACGAGTTACTAGATGAGTTGCATGGCACAGTGGTCTTCTCGAAAATCGACTTGAAATACGGGTATCACCAGATCTGGATGAGAGAGGAGGGCGTGACAAAGACTGTTTTCAGAACACATGAGGGCCACTATGAGTTTCTGGTCATGTCATTTGGCTTGACCATTGCCCCTCCACCTTTTATGCATTGATGAACAAGGTGTTTTGCCCCTATCTGAGGAAGTTCATGTTGATGTTTTTGATGACATTTTAGTCTCTAGCCGGTTATAGAGGCCCAAATGTAGCATTTGATGACCATGCTACGGGAGCTGTAGGAGCATTAACTTTATTCCAATCGAAAGAAGTAACTGTTCGGCCAACGGAGTGTGGAGTATTTGAGTCATATTTATGCGTAGGGCGTGTTGACGGACGGGTCGAAGATAGCAGTCATGGTTGATTGGCCACTCTCTACCACCTACATGCATTAAAAGGATTCTTGAGGCTAATGAGCCACTACAGAAAGTTCGTCAAGGGGTACGGTACCATTACTTGGCTGTTGACGGAGCAGCTGAAGAAGGACAGTTTCCAGTAGGACGAGGAGGCCACCGGAGCTTTTGATGCCCTAAAAAGGGCCATGACGAGCGTCTTAGTACTAGCACTTCCAGACTTTAACCAACCCTTTGTGGTGGAGACGAACGTGTCGGTGTATGTATTGGGGGTAGTCTTGATGCAGAATAATAGGCCGGTGGATTATTTCAGTCAGGTGTTATTGGTGAGAGCTTGGCTCAAGTCGGTCTATACGCGAGATGATTAAAATCGTTTTGGCGATAAAAAATGGTGGTAAGAACAGATCAGAGGAGTCTTAATTACTTTCTGGAGCAAAATATGGTTACTGATGATCATCAGAAGTGGTTAACCAAGCTATTGGGGTACACCATTGAGATCCAGTATAAGCCAGGGATAAAGAAGGCGGCGGATACACTATTACGCAGAGAGGTTGATTCACATCTTTCTGCCTTGTCGGTGCCATTTTTACTCGATTGAGAGCTGTTGCTACGAGAAATTAAGGATGATGAGGGTCTGGAGAAGATTTGGTTTGTACTCCTTCAAGACCCAACAACACTCCCAAGTTATTCGTTGGAGGGGCAACATCTCTTGTACAAGGGACATCTGGTTTTACCGGGGGGTTTTGCTCATATTCCGAGCTTACTTCATGAGTTTCATGTGAGCACGGTGGGTGACTACCTCGGGGTCCTCAAGACCCATCAACGCCTAGCTAGAGAGTTCTTCTGAGAAGGGATGAAGAAGGATGTAGTGGACATAATGGAAAATTGTGACGTTTGCTAGCGCCACAAGTATCTGTCGACAACTTCCGGGAGATTGTTGCAGCCCCTCACCTTGCTAAATCGGGTCTGGAAGGAGGTGACTATGGATTTTATCGACGGCTTGCCAAAGTCAGAAGGGTATTTTGTCATCATAGTGGTAGTCGATAGGCTCAGCAAGTATGTACATTTCGTGCGATACAATACCCTTATACCACAGTGACAGTGGTGATGACATTCGTCAGGGAAATCGTGAGGTTGCATGGGATTCCAAGCTCGATTATGACTGATCGGGATACGGTCTTCCTTAGCTCCTTCAGGAAGGAATTGTTCAGTAGACATGTAACATCACTGAAGATGAGCACTGCCTACCACCCCAGACGGCCGGTCAGACAACGATCGTCAACAGGACCTTTAAGACATACACACGCTGCTTCGTCTCCGAGACTGAAGTAGTGGTTGAAGTGGTTGACTAGGGTAGAGTATTGGTACAACACATCCTTTCACACTTCTATTCAGACCATTTTAGAGTTCTGTATGGGCAGGGTCCTCCATATTTTCTACACTATAGTCACCGATCTATGCCAGTTTTCGAGGTGGACCAGAATTTGGAGGAGATGGAATAAACATTAGATGAGTTGAGGCGCCATTTGATGGGAGCCCAATAGCTAATGAAGAACCGAGCGGATGAGCATACGACAGATGTACAGTTTAAGGTGGGGGACACGGTGTATTTGAAGCTGCGACCCTATCAACAATGCTCCTTGGCACACAGGTGGAACGAGGAGCTGTCATCCCGCTATTTTGGTCCTTATGAGGTGGAGGCACGGATTGGCTAGGTTGCATATAGACTGAGATTACCACCAGAGTCAACCATCCACCTAGTCTTTCATGCGTGGCAGCTTCGCAGGGCCAGTGGAGACCATACTTATTCCTCTTCCCGACCCGTGACACTGACAGATGATATGTAAGTACTTTTGAAGCCGACCGAGCTGAAGGGAGTTCGCCAGTGGATCTCAGGAGCACGAGAGGTGCTGATTAGGTGGACGTGCCTTCCAGATCATGAGACTTCGTGGGAACCTTATGATGTTATTGCACAGCGGTTTCTGGATTTCCACCTTGAGGATAATGTGGTTCTTTTGGGTGAGTACTGATGAGGTCATCACTTACCAGATGAGACGATGTAGGAGGGATCGTAGATCAACCAATTAGGCCAGTGGCATTTTTGTTAATTTTTTGGGCATTTTTTTTGCAAAGTTTAGGTTTTCGGGAGGTTATTTGTAAATTGGGCCAGATTTGCCATCTTTTATGTTTGGGAGAGAACTTCATCTCCCTTATGCTTGTATGCAATATGTGTAGAGTTGGTACCAAAAATGTAGCTCAAATGGTTCTTAAATAGGGCCTTAAAACTGCACAGAGTCTAAGAAAACAAACCCACAAAACTACAGTCTAACAGCTATAAATGGACAGAAAATCCTAATTATTAGACGTTTGGTGAAGTGTTTCCAGACGGCTGATCAACTGTTCAGACGTCTGGAAACATTACATCAGACGGCTGATAGTAGAGTTGGACTGAAGAAAAATGGTGTCGAATCTCCCAGCAACCAGACGACTGATGAAGGATTATCATACAACTGGAACACTGTTCAGACGTTTGATCATCCTTCATCTGATCATCATTCATCAGACAGTTGAGAAAATATGGGTGAGAAAAAGAGAGAGCTCACGAAAACCAACACCCACTGAACAAAGGTTTGGAGTTCACCAGTCAGACGTCTGATCCACTATTCAGACGTCTGGCCAATGAGTTTCAGATGGCTGATAGATGGATGTGTCAGAAAATATAAAATCTGACACGCCAGACATCTGGTACTCTTATATCAGACGTATGATCCTGGTCCAAAACACTATAAAGTGTGTTTTGGGCTAGGGATCAAATTGGTTGGGTTCTAGACTAATTCTATGATAATTTAAGATGGATGATTTATATGTGTGTGTGTGCATCTATTCAAGGCTTAACAAAAAGCAAAATTACACGAAGAAGAAAATGTAAAATAACACTTGAAGTCCAATACTCTTCATGCAAGATTTTGCTCCATAGTCTTGAAACCATCATCCCATCCCTAATGCTTTGTCTTCTCATCAAGATAATCAATAATAAATCTGAGACTAAAACATGTAGAGACATTAGCAAATATATAATGTGATGATCATCATCAAAACAATATTGGGCTTAATGGTCAATATCGAACATGTTATGCTTTTTACAGTACTTGGACAAGCTACACTTATAACACAGTGAACTACCCTGCATTTGTCTCTAAAGAGCGTTGAAGGCCTCTTACGTCACGTACTACTAGAATGGGGTTGGAGATAGGGAGCCTTATTTGCTACGATTCCCGTGCCTCTCAGGGTTAAGGGTGGTGTGTTCCTTTCCGTTGGTATGTAGTCTTTCTATAGTATTTCATGCGTTATACATGGTAATTTCAAGATTTCTACGGACGACACCAATAATGTTGTAGTGCACAAGTGGATCCAAATGATTCCTTTACATAGTCACACAAGTAAGTGGGGTTGGGATGAATTCCTTCCATCTGTCACGTGCATAAATAATTTTAGATGGCTTCTATCCACTTGTCTTAGATCGTTACACTGATCTGCATAGACCGTAACATTTAAGAGTGATATCGAGTTGAATTCGGTGTTGTAGTCCCAGCTTCAGCTCCTTTGATGCTCAAGTTAGAACCTAATAGATAAAATATATAATGTATGAGAGAGAGAGAGAGAAAGTGTGTGTGTGTGTTTGAGAATCAGAATGAGTTCACTTTCTCGCAAAATAGGAGGCTATATATTGAGTTAATATAAAGGTATTTTGATAATTCAACTTTGAGGATATGTATTTCCTCGAGGCCAGGTCTTTGATGGGCTTGGTTTAGCTTCTAGACTTGAGGCCACCATACTAGGTGGTATATCACCACTGCCTGCTATGGCCCATTAAGACAAGTTTGAATTATTGATGTGTTTGGCCAAATATGCTTATGTAAATATGGCTATTGACCTATCCAATCCCAACCAGGGGTGTAAATAGATTCAGATTATCTGAATAAGATATGTATTGGTATCATTTCAAATATGGATATCAATATTAAAATACCATATCCTGCCCAATACATGCATATGAACATATAATAAAATTTGATTTTTTTATACGTATTCGGATACAAATATCCAAAATGACTGGTAATATATTATGGCTGTGACTCATTTGCAGTTACAAACCATCATTTATGATCATATATTTTATTTACATGTATTTGCTCATTACTTAACCTAAATCTGATGACTTATCAGATTTGTTATTTTTGATATCTCTATATTCCAAATGTTTACATTTGATGTGTATCATTCTAAATAGGATCATGTCTATATCCAAGTCATATCTCTAAGTCATATCTATATCTATTTTTTGAAGATATGGATACTATATATTCTTTCTGCACATTATATATATCTGAATTTGAACTCGAAAAATGTTGTTGGATACAAAATTTACTAAACCAATATCTGATTTGTATCTAAACCTTTTACATCCCTGATTCCAATAGTGTTTGAATTTTGATATATGGCAGAATCTATTAGGGGTTGGTTTGGATACACAAAAATGAGGATACCCTCAATGACTCTTATGTAAATACACAGCTACAACATGTAAAGGCACGTTTAATCTAAACCTACCCACCAAAATCCTTATTTCTAGCATATGCCTAGTTCTCTTGGAATGAAGGCCGTCTTGATCATTAGAGTGTTACCTCCTCAAACGTTTCTTGTCAAGGGTGCAAAGTTACAAAACTGCCATGCATCATCTTTCCAATCTCTTTTGCTGTTACTTACTAATTTTTCTTTTGGATATGACCAAACTTCCATTTTTCAGTCACTACTTCCTAATTTTTTTGTCTCTTTGTCAAACTCATATAACCTTTTGCAACATTAAATTTGTGTCCAAATGAACTATTGGTGATCATATATGTGCACCAAGTTCCGAGATTTGATGGCTATGTCAGCTCACCTTTGCCCGTCAAGCTCCTCCATTATTGATTTAATAGCTTTTGGTTACTCCAACCTCTCGTCGTCGCTAGATCCTATTCAAGTAATCGTAAAGTATATGCCTCTTGGCTACATCTGATGCCACCCGATCTAGCTTTAGTTTATCTCCTCTTGACGGAATCAAGGGCTCTATGTAGGAGTGCAAACGAAGAGTATACAGTACTCATATTGATATATCAATATTCATATTTGCTTATTTTAATTGATCGTGGATGTGGATATGAATTTTAATCCATCATAATAGTCATTACCATATTTGATAGAAATAAAAAATGGATATGAATGGATATGATATGGATATCGATTAAAATAGATACATGTATGGTTCCAAGAAGAACAATGCCATGTTTGATATAAAAACCAATATATTACGACTGTAATAAGAATTTAAACCTGTTTTATGTAAAATTCATGATTTAATATCATATATCATGATCTAGAAATTAAAATATAAAATAATGTTTGATTATTTTAAATAAAAAACATTAAAAATAGTTTAACCATATACCAATGAGCATGTATTCTGTGCCCGCAACATTTTTCTTTATTTTTTTATTTAGAGTTAATTCACCTGAAACACATGCACAATGGAGATGATTATATATTTTAAATACATATTTTAAAAGATACTAAAATATGGGCCTTGTATAATTATTAGCCACATATTAATTAACATGGACGGGCGTCGGTCATCTATGAAGTATTTTGAGCAGTCAAACATGGTACCTTCTCCGTGATATAATGTTTCTGTAACCATTTAATATGTATAAATTTTTAGCAAAACGGGTTTTAGATATACAGATCCAATCCAAATTTTATATGAAGATTTGGATTAAACTTCAGATCCAAAAAGATTTCATATTTTATAACCATTTTAGATCTGAATTTAATTTAGTTAACAAAATTCTTGCAATCCAAATTCGAATGTGGTCAGATAATTTCATACTTGCTTGCGCCCTTCGTTCCATGTATTAGTTGATACTTCTCATTGTTTTACTCTCCACATATGTTATGAATAATAGTCCCACATCTTAACCAAAGAAACAACATTGAATCTTCTGGCAACTAATTAAAGCACATCCAATTTGGTTCGCGGGAACTTAAACAACAAGCATGTTAATGACATAGTAATCTGGTAACATAGTAATTCATTTTTCCATTGAATTTACTATGGTGTAGGAAGTGTTTGGTCAACTAAACTAAAGAATTATTTATTGAGTGTTATTTTGTATTAGGGTGTGTGTGTAAAGCAAATCTGGATATTATATATATGAGGGGTTAGCTCATTTAGAAGCTAATCACCATTTCCCCAACTTTCAACATGGTATCAGAGCCCTAAAGAAAAAACCAAAGCCCTAACCGCCCCCCGCCTGCGCCACCCTCCCAAAGCCCCCACCCGCGACCGCCTGCGACCTCGCCTTCCACCCGCGACCTCGCCTCCAAAGCCCGCACCCGCGAGGCCCCGCCTCCAAAGCCCGCACCCGCGACCTCGTCGCCTGCGCGAGCGCCTGCGCACCTCGCTGCCTGCGCGCGCAGCCGCCTACGCGCGCTGATCTCCGGCCAACTGGCCTCCGGCGCTGATCTCCGGCGCTGACCGGCGCTGATCTCCGGCCGCCACTGCTTTGCGATCTCTGGCCGCCGCTGCCTTGTGATCTCTCTTCCAAATCCTCTTCTAGCCCCACTATCCTAACTAGCTACAAAGAAAACCCACAAAACCCTAACCCTAGATCTATGGTAGAGTCATGAAAAGGGCTCCATAAATTTACGGTTAGGGTATGCCCTAGAAGAGGAAGAAGAGAAGTAGATCTACGGATCTAAGGAGGAAGAGAGGAAAGATCTGCGGATCTGAGGAGAGATGGGGGACAATCTTACCTCCGCTGACATGAAGGCCTTCATTGGAGAGATAACGAAGCTGCTTGCTTCGAAGGAGTTGGGATCCTCGAGTGGATCGACGCCTTCACGGCCCGTGCAGAAGCTGGAATTGATGCCCAATGATGTGAAATTGGAAGGGACCAAGAATTACCTCAGTTGGTCCAGGAGGGTGCTTCTCATCCTGAAGTCGAAGGGGTTAGAAGGCGTCGTTCTGGGTTCATGTAAGGAACCGGTGGATAAGGAGGGGGATGATTCTAGAGTCTGGAGCACCACCAACTCACTGGTGGCTGCTTGGTTGATGACATCGATGGTTCCACCCATTGCTGGGATGGTGGAGGCCATAGAGAGTGCTGCAGGGATATGGAGTATGGTGGAGAAAATGTACTCTGGAGCAGGGAATGTGATGCTTATGATGGAGGTTCAGGGCAAGGTCGACACCTTGAAGCAGGGGGAGATGTCTATTCTAGCCTACTCTGCGGAGTTGAAAAGGCTGTGGTCAGAGTTGGACCACTATGACCCTATTGATCTGCCTGATCCTAGGAGCGCTGCGATACACAGGAAGTGGGTGGAGCGTAGGCGTATCACCCATTTCCTGAGGAACCTGAGTGGAGATTTTGAGGCCAGGAGAGCGAGTATGTGCCACTTATCCTCCATCCCATCTCTGGAGGAGGCCATAGCTGCAATGGCACAGGAGGAGACCAGATTGAGGGTTATGAAGGATGAGGGTATTCAGGTCACTCAGGCTGCACTGGCTGTACCGGCAGTGGCAGCAGTGAGCGAGGATCGAGAGTGCTACACATGTGGGGTGAAGGGGCACCTGAGCTTTAACTGCCCACAGAAGGGCAGTGGACGAGGACGTGGCACAGGAGGCAGAGGAGGAGGTCGTTGGGGCCGTGGAGGCCGTGGACGAGGTCGCGGGGGCCCACGGGCCAACTTTGCTACCGCTGACGGACGACAGGAGACAGTGATGATCGAGGCCACGCCAGCTGAGGCGTCAGATCTAGAGCAGCGGAGACAGTCCAGGTCTACTACTGAGAGCTCAGAGAGTCATGCAGACCAGACTGGGGATATTGCCTCGCCATTCGGTAACTTTGCCCACTTCGCTCACACAGGCTCAGGTAACCGATTAGCCCTTTCATGTAGAGATCATATAGAGTGGATCATTGACTCAGGTGCATCTAGTCATGTGTCAAGAGCATATAGACAATTTTCCACATATAAACCACATACCATTCATGAAACCGTTCAGACAGCTGATGGTACATCCCAACCCATTAGAGGGATTGGTACTATTCAGTGCACTCCCTCCATACGCCTCACTTCAGTCCTTCACGTCCCATCATTTCCAGTCAACCTCTTATCTGTTGGTTCTATTGTTGATGATCTCGACTGTAGCATTACTTTTGACTCCACTCATTGTGTGTTGCAGGAAAGGAAGACTGGGAGGAGGCTTGGGACTGGCGTCAGGCGTGATGGACTGTGGTACCTTGACAGAGCTAGTGGGGATGCTGCACTGGCTGTCGTTGGTGGAGAGAAGGAAAGGGATGTACTTTTGTTACATTGTCAGTTGGGACACTTGCCTTTTGATATTTTGAGTAAAATGTATCCCGATGTTTTGAATAGAGTGAATGAAATGAATTTGAAATGTGATGCGTGTGAATTTGGGAAACACACTAGGACGTCATATTCTAGTGTAGGGATGAGGAGTGTAGAGAAATTTCATCTTATTCACTCAGATGTTTGGGGGCCCTGCCCAGTGACTTCAGTAAATGGGTTCAGGTGGTTTATCACCTTCATAGATTGTCATTCTCGGATGACATGGCTTTATATGATGAAAAACAAAGGTGAAGCGTTGAAGTGTTTTCAGGACTTCCATAGAAGTGTCAGAAATGTGTATGAGGCCAAGATCCGTGTCTTGAGAACGGATAATGGGACAGAGTATGTAAACAGGGAGTTTGCATCTTACCTATCTGAGAGTGGGATAACTCATCAAACCACTTGTCCCAACACCCCCCAACAGAACGGAGTTGCTGAAAGGAAAAATAGGCACTTGTTGGAGGTAACTAGGTCACTCATGCTCACCATGAATGTGCCTAAGATATTGTGGAGTGAAGCAGTGATGACAGCCACATATCTTATCAACAGGATGCCTTCACGAATCCTTGGTATGAAGTCTCCATGTGAGATTCTTATGGGAAAGAACACTTTTGTAGTTCCACCAAAGGTGTTCGGATGCACATGCTTTGTGAGGGATCATAGACCTTCTGTGGGGAAGCTGGATGCTCATGCAATTAAATGCATATTTGTTGGGTATCCTTCACATCAGAAAGGCTATAGGTGTTGGAGTCCCTCAGAAAGAAGGCTGTTTGTGAGCATGGATGTGACGTTCAGGGAGACTGAACCCTTTTATGGAGGACTGACAGATTCTACATCAGTATTTGATACTGGGGCCTCTCCAAGCACAGGAGTAGCTGGTCGAGAGGGGGAGACTGATGACAGGAGGGTAGTGGTTGGACTTATACCGTGTCCTGTCAGGCCTACAGGTACTGGTCCTGATAGCAGGGAGGAAGAAAGGACATTGGTGGAGGAGGAGGAAGACAGGTTGTACGGCAGGAAATATAGCATGAGACAGAAGGATAATCATGGCGATGGAGAACAACAAGAAGTCATCTTCCCCACTGAAGAACCACTAGCTCCACTGCCTCATGTCGAGATTGATCAGTCTATCACGCCTGCTCGAGTCCCGACTTCCTTACTGCCTTCCTCTCCTATCACGGATGGTAACCTTTCTTTACCTTCCTCTAGTTTAGATCTTCCACTTGCATCTCGTAGGGAGCCTCGTATCAATGCCGGCAGGCCTCCTGTACGGTATGGATATGAGACTGATATTGCTAATCATGTCTCCTATGCCTCTCTTACACCTGCATATAGGGCTATCATTGCATCCTTACAGTCTATCCCTATACCAAGTGATTGGCGAGTGGCAAAGCAACATCCCCAGTGGAAGAAAGCAATGCTCGAAGAACTTGAGGCACTGGAGAAGAACAAGACATGGAGACTTGTCTCACTTCCAGCAGGGAAGAAAGCTGGGGCTGCAAGTGGGTATTCACAATAAAGCAAACTTCAGAAGGGAAGGTGGACAGGTACAAGGCAAGGCTGGTTGCCAAGGGCTACAATCAGACTTATGAGATTGATTATGATGAGACATTTGCCCCAGTGGCAAAGATGAGTATTGTGAGAGTACTGATATCCTGTGCAGCGAATTTTGGATGGAAATTGCATCAGTTGGATGTAAAAAAATGCCTTCTAGCATGGAGACTTACAGGAGGAGGTATACATGGAGGTTCCACCTGGCTTTGGCACACAACAGACGGTGGGAAAGGTGTGTAGACTGGACAAGTCCTTGTATGGGCTGAAGCAATCTCCAAGGGCATGGTTTGACAGGTTCAGGCGTGCAGTCATCACTATGGGCTACAAGCAGAGTAATGGTGATCATACTGTATTCTATAAACATTCAGGACAGCGGATTACTCTTTTGGCCGTGTATGTTGATGATATTATTATCACTGGAGATGATGAGGAGGTAATCTCTCACTTGAAGGTGAGGCTGGCGAGAGAGTTTGAGGTCAAGGACCTTGGACAGTTGGGGTATTTTCTTGGACTGGAGATTGCCAGGTCCAGGAAGGGTATAGTTCTCTCACAGAGGAAGTATGCCCTGGATTTACTGGCTGAGACAGGTATGTTAGGATGTCGTCCAGCAGTCACTCCTATTGATCAGAATCATAGGTTGCATTCACAATCAGGGGAGCCAGTAGACAAAGAAAGGTATCAGAGACTTGTTGGACGCCTTATCTACTTATGCCATACTAGACCTGACATTGCCTATGCTATCAGTGTGGTAAGTAGATACATGCATGATCCTAGGACTGGACATATGGAGGCAGTCTTCAGGATACTGAGGTATCTGAAGAATAGTCCAGGAAAAGGCATATTATTTGGTAGTCATGGTCACATGAATGTGACAGGCTACTGTGATGCAGATTGGGCCAGTTGCCTAGATGATAGGAGATCGACCTCGGGCTACAGTGTGTTTGTTGGGGGCAATTTGGTCTCTTGGCGCAGCAAGAAGCAGGATTTGGTGGCTCGTTCCACTGCAGAGGCAGAGTATCGTGCTATGGTGCTTAGTACCTGTGAGATGATCTGGTTGAGATCACTCCTACATGAGCTACACCTGCTGAGAGAAGGACCATTGCGGTTGTTGTGTGATAACAAGTCAGCAATTAATATTGCCAACAACCCAGTGCAACATGATAGAACGAAGCACATAAAGATTGACAGGTTCTTCATTAAAGAGAGACTGGATAAGAAGCAGTTGGAGATCTCCTATATTACCTCTGGACAGCAATTAGCAGATTGCCTTACGAAGGGGTTAAACTCTAAAGGAGTAGAGGATGCTTGTAACAAGATGGGCATGATAAATATCTTTTGCCCATCTTGAGGGGGAGTATTGAGTGTTATTTTGTATTAGGGTGTGTGTGTAAAGCAAATCTGGATATTATATATATGAGGGGGTAGCTCATTTAGAAGCTAATCACCATTTCCCCAACTTTCAACATTATTATTTGCCAATTCTTAATTAACTATAAATTGTTAATAATCAGATCCATATAAATTGCAAAATTACTACTTATGCTATATTTTTGAGAGAATACTTCATGACATGTTGATCAACAAAAATTCAATGTCCATGCTGTTGACACTTATTCCTTGTCAACAATTGTGGGCGACTGTGAGTTCCAATCTCCTTGGCATAGTTCTATGATATCCTGGTACCTGGTTGAAGATGGTTTTATATTTCATGTAATAGATCTTATAGATGTGCAAAAGCACTTGTTTTTTAAAATAGAGAAGATGCCCAAGACTACCAAACCAAATGCATACATTAATTAGCGGACACTCGAGACTACAACAAGCATTGTCATTGTGGATGTTGATTTCTGAACATATATTTTGACATCCCACTCTTTGGAGTCTTAACTATCTGTATCATTCACAGGAGCCCATATGTAGTTTTCAATATTCAATCTACCAAAATTGCTTGTGCATGTCTTTCAACTCAACTGTCATATGTAAATGCAATCAAACCCATTCCTTGAAACCTTAAGAAACCCATAAATACAATCTATTCTAAAATGCTCATTTCAATGATCTCTCTATCAATTTCATTAAATCTATCCAGTGAGTCCCTATTCGATGAAAACTCGTGAATATCCGTTGAAGATATGATATCAAGTCCATGATGTCTAGGGATTTTAAAGAGATGAATTTGAAGGAGATTAGGGGGAAAAACACATTACAAGATGAAGCTGCTACAAAAATAGGCACGTGAGAATGTGTTAGAGTGACCAAGGGAGAGATGTGGTTAATCAGAGGTTAACAGGTACAGAATAAAACCATTTCGTACTTTTATCTTTGTGTTTTGAATTAAAATTATTTTTACTAATACTTATGTTCTTTAAGTACTAGAAGCAGCTTAGATTGTTCACAAGGCTTTTTCGATGCATTTATGAATTTTTTCTTAAAAGGATATAATTTAAGTTGTTAAATTTACCATAAATAATTATTATTATAAAACCATAAAAATTTAATGGATTCCCCTACCCCCACAACAAAAAAACCAGAAAAAAGAAAGAAAGAAAAATAGGTTTCCCAATGTCTTAAGTCATCATAAGTCTAGGGTTTGACCTAATGTATGAATAAGTGGTTAACCCCTCCCCGCTTCTTCTGCTTCTCCCCCCCAAAGTTTTTTTCTCCTACTTGAAAGTGGTTCTAACTTCAATGTAGCAATATTTGATGTTCTGTTTGTATGTGTGCGTCTCTGACTTACATAAGATACTGTTTGATTAAAGTGATTAGTCTTTGTTACAGTTCCTTTTGTAGACTTTAATTAAAATCTATCTGATAGATATGTTTTAGGTAGTGATTAGTCTTTGGTACAGTTCCTTTTGTAGACTTTAATTAAGATCTATCTGATAGATATGTTTTTAGGTACTTTGTTGTGTTGGATGAATGCCTAATAACGGTAGTTTGTATATAAAATTTTCCTTACATTTGGATGTTCACTTTTTTTTTCCTTTTGATATTGGCTATAGTAAATTGGTATATGAGTTTGAATCTTGTCCAAAGTTGGACATAAGTTACAAATACGTACTTCGAGCTTACAAAAATATCGACATATGGAATACCTTTGGTTTGCGACAAGTGAAAGTCCACAATCAATTTTGTTTATAGGATTGCGAGAAATATTATATGGAATATCATCAACGCTGACATGAATACAGATAAAGAGTGAATATCAAATGATTTAGAACCAGTACTCAATATTCAATTATGGTTGTGAATGAATTACTTTATGTTGTTTTGGTTTATATTTCAAGAATAAAAATATGAGAATGCTCGGAAGTCTCTATGTAATAGCATCATTGATGAAATACCTATTCATAGGCCACTAGTTGTATATGTCATTCATGAAGGAAGGTACAACAATTTATGAGCACGTTGATTTGTTGAAATGAAATATTTTGCTAGTTAGGTAGCATTATTTTGTTAAGTTAGTTGATATTCTTGTTGGATTCTTTTCCACCTTTTGATATCCTTTTACCACATTAACGTATGCAAGTGAGTATAAATTTGGACGATGTTACTTCATTGCCTGTATCAAACAATGGAGGAAGATACATTGATGAAAGTCATAATCCATTGACAACCAGCATGATAAGGGCAGATGAGATTTGTTTTAAGGTTTATAGGGAAAAGTGAGGAATAATGAGATTTTTAAGAAACCTCAAGACTAAGAGAACTCAAAAGAATAAAAATTGTTGATGAAGGTGGAGATAACAATATAAGATTTTGAGGCCATGATACTATTCTTGATATAAGCATTAATCATGCTTTTAAGGTTTAGTTTCAGGAGGTTTTATTGTGTATATCTTTACAGGAGTTGGTTTACTAGATTAGAGCCAGTTCCTAAGGTGTAGTGCTATCAAAAAGCATGCAGCTTAAAAAAACTTATTAGGGTAGGAACGATCAATATCAACTTGTTTGATTTGGATAATTATCTAAACAAAATAATTTGGGGTTTGTCATATATTAATTTGGAAGTAACCATGTAGTTTATGTGCTTTTCAACATAATACTGTAAATAAATGAGCATTTGAAGGCGGAGTTATATTTAGGACGCAGTGGCATTAAAAATAATTTTGATCTTATTATGACTTTCTGTCCATATCTTGACAAAAAGAAGACTCGAAAATGTCTGTTTAAGGTATGTATACGACTAAAAATATGATATACTATCCAAACTATCTAAAGAGCTATCTGAATGCTGAATATATAACTGATACAAGAATTTGTCTTGTTCATAAAGATCAATGTTTCAATTTAATATTCACTACATAACAGCATTAATGTGATGCATTTTTATGTATATTTTTAGTTTAATTTACAAAGAGTCTAAAATTCGATGTTGAATTGTATATTCCATGTTTATTTTAATTGGTTATCTAATGAAAATTTTGACTAAAAAATAAAATTATATCCCATCACATGTAAGTTGGAATGTGCTCTATTTCTTGTTTTACTTGGCTTTTGAAGAGCATATTCGCATTTGGGCTCATTTGGATGTTTCAATATCCAAATACATTAGTTTAAAAAGTATTGATTACCTTATAGTAGGATGAACCAAGACCTAATTTTTATGATTTTTTTCCTATGCATTCGAATGCTATCATTATAAAAAAGAAAAAGCATATTGCATGTGAGCCCAACTAGTGTATTTGTATTCGTGTGTTGGTGTCTATGTGAGTGCTTGTGTATTTCTTAACCTAGTATATTACATTTTTTATTTATTTGGTTTTATGTACATTGAGGAAATACATCTTTTCATTTTAATAATAGGAAGTTCAAACAATATGACATCATTTGGTTTTGCTAACCGCTTGCCCTCTCATTCTTATATCCATGTATTTTTGGGATTTGATGGCTTTCTGGACATTGCGGCATTTGAGAAGATCATGTTCAAGAACATTTCTCCTAATGGCTCCTTGAAGTTGTATCATTTCATTATGATTGTAACAACAATACTCATCGTGCTCTCTCAGTTGCCATCTTTCCACTCCCTTCGGTACATAAATCTTGCCTCTCTTTTGCTGTGTTTAGGATATACTTTCCTCATGGTGGTTGGCTGCATCAGAGCAGGTATTTTTCCCCACATGTATACTTTTTGTTTTCTTTCTTTCAAGTCCACTGTATGCCTGCTCAGTTTCTCCAGTTAATAGAAAAGTGGCTTGATAACAATCTTTGACAGGCCAAAATGTAGACATGTATTTAAATTCTATGATGAAAATGATTTTCTAGAACCTTAAATATCATTCCCATTATAAAAGGCCCGAGTCCTTAAAAATTTGTAGATTTGGATGCAGAAGAGATAGTGCTTTATGAAGACACATGAATATATAGTTTTACTATCAGATAGGTACTTGGTTACTTCTCATTTGTAAAGACTTCACATAATACATAAAATACCATGTCACGTTATTTATTATGCATATATTGCTGTTCTATTGTTTATGATAAGGTGGGTAACTTCCACCCAATCCGATAAATAATAGATAAATATTTTGCGGACACTCTTATTACAAATTATTTTTTAACCAAGATATCTAGTTTTCCCTCCTCAGAAATAATGGAATTTTTAATTTAAAAATTTATCACTGCTTGTTTAGTTGCAAGTAATTTGTATTTCTAAATGAGCATAAAGGAATTTCTATTTTAATTAAAAAATGAATGGCTTTTTCCCATTTCGATACCCAAAATCGTTGGCGACTCTATTTTCACCCCTAAGATCTTCTTAGTTACAATTTTCTGCTCAAATTATGCAAGTTTGGACAGAAGCCCTCATTTATTGGTCATTTTGTTTGTAAGGTCAACTATACACCACAAACTCACTAATTTGAATTAGAATTTAGTAAAAAAATGATATGATTAAATTACCATTTTCTTCATTTTTCTAATGAAACATTGTCTATATTCTTCAAGTTTGTCAACAAATCCTGCTTAAAACCTCTTACAAGATCTAAACATCTATCATGAAACCCACAATTTCGCTCACTATGAATCATGTAAATCGTTGTAAACTTATCGCTCAACATCAAATTTAGTAAATAGATAAATTTTTATGCCCCGGTTTTCTCGTAGCTTGAAACCCTTTGCCATGTTTCATAGATGCCATGAACACACATATTCTTAATCCTTAAAATTGAAAATAAATAATTGTTATCACGCTCCACTTCCCACAATACCTTATAAGGAACAGAAGTCACTTGACAATAGGAGAAAATAAGTGAATTTTCCCCTCTTGATTTAAATATGCATAGTGTCAAAGTAAATATTACACAGAGTCTTCATGTAAACTTTTTAACAAGAAACAAAATGAATCTAAAATGTATTACATCCCATTTTGCATTTAAAATCTCTCCAAAAATCGGAGTACATTTATTACACCTAAATAATAAAAATAATGAAAATAAAGGCTCTAATGTTGGTATAAAAATTTGGTCCATTCTTTATCAATAGCTACTAATCAGAAATAAAAACAAGACGGTTTAAAACTATTCCTCTGAAAGGCATACTCTTTGTCAATATGATCAAGAGGGTTAGCATCAAAATACATGCTCTCCGAACTTGACTGACATTCAATATAAATAAATAAATGTCGTCAGCGAGATGAACCCGGTAAGTCTCCAAATAAGTCTCCAAAGAAAATTAGGCAATTTTAATTATTTCTTTTATATATATAAAAGAAACATGTAGATGCAAAGAGACGGGATGAATAAAATGATCAATCCATGCAACAGAGCGATAAGCATATATAACAATTGTGTACATCATGATCATTAATAATGATGACATCAACTAATGTCTCTAAACTGTAAACTTAATTATATCATATCAAATTTAGAATGATGATCCTAGCCAACTGTGTAACTCATGTCTGAGGGTATGCTATACAATTCGAGTGTTTCGTTTACCCAAAACAATGATCAATTTGGACCAATAACAATTTCACATGGTGTAACACCTGTTTATGTCCATATGTTATAACCTTTCCCATAATTCCAACTCCAGATTGCAAATCATGGGTCGAAACCTTTCCCACAGTTACCATTCGGCTACAATTGTGGGCTATATAAATCTTTAGTTTCCATCAATATCTATCTTTCTGTAACCATGACTGTGTACGGTTGTCAGGGGACACTCGTCGCTCCCGCACCCTCTTTGACAATGATTATTTCCACACCTAGTGTATCACATAACTATTCTATTTCTTTAGTTCAATGTAGGGGGTGACAAAATAAACCTGACCCGATCTGACCTGATCCAAACCTGGCCTTTTGGGCCGGGTATGGGTGGGGACCAATTCAGGTAGGATAGGATCAGGTCGACTTGACCAACCCAGATAAAATCATGTTCAGGACGGGTTTGATCTGCCAACCCGGATTCCTCCCACTTATATATTATAAATATATACATATTAGTACCATATATTCAAAAGGTCACATGTTTTATTACTAAGTGATGATGTTAACATCCAGGCTGCTTTTGAGCTTTCTTTTTTGTAGTTATGTGTAAATAATAATTATTCTCCGTTTGGTAGATCACTTGGTAAGTGTTTATATCAAAAAAAATAGGTTAATGGTTCAAACCTTATGGTAGCATATTATGTTCTCTCCTCTTTTAAGACCGAACCCAACCCGACAGAAAAAACGGGTCGGTTACAAGATTCTATTTACATCCGGGTTGGGTACATGTTTCCGAACCTTGACCTGGATTCAATCCAAGTCGGATTCGTGGTTATCCTTATCCCGATCGGGTCAGAGCTGACTTGACCCGGACCCGACCTGACCCGACTTGTTTCCGCCACTAGTTCAGTGTTACAATATTCAATTAATCATATTCGGTATTTGGTCACCTATAAAAATTGATCTATTTCATGTTATCATTTTCAAATTAATTAAAGAGCATGAATAACAAGGTCAATTTTAAGGTATAATGAGTTTTATATGTGTTCGACTGAAGGAACATGCATTTCACAAGTTTCAAGCTATAAAACCATTTTTTTAATGGGTTGAATGGAGAATGCAATATATCCAAAACTGATGCTACAGTACCAAGCATTACGATACCCATCATCATGCTACAATAATTTTTATTAATAGATTAATAATTTTGGGTGATGTAAAACCAAATTTTCCAAGGTCAAATGAAACCATGATTAAGACATCAATATCAAGTTCATTATTTAAAGTTAACTATGAATTAAATAAGGGTAGATTAAGCCATGTAATAACCTAACTTCAATTAGCATAGCCAAAATCACACATTCATGATTAATATCAATTTAAATGATGAATTTCAATATGTTTAATAACATTATCCCCAACAATCAAGTTTCCCTTCCCATCAAAAACCAAGTTTCCCAAGAATACAGCAAAGAAAGTAGAATGGAAAACAGTTTTTGCTCATAAGAGGATGGAAAGAAAAACCATCAAGGTTCCATGAAATTTACTCCTTTTAAGTTCATCCCTTTCCAGAGAACGAGGTCTATACTCCAAACATTTGTCAGGAACATAAAATGAACCTAAGATCAAGCCTGCATGTCATAGAAAAGCATTGTAAAGGGAATTAAAATATAAAACATGGTCAAGCACTCCCATGATCAAAATCATTCAAAATTGAATTTAACATGTCATAGAAAAGCATTGTGAAGGGAATTAAAATATAAAACATGGTCAAGCACTCCCATGATCAAAATCATTCAAAATTGAATTTAACATGTTCTTTTTGAATTTAATTTAACCAAAATTACGACCCAATGGAACCCACCTCGCACGGTGAGGCACAGTTGTTGGGATATGTCTTGGGGCTTTTGCTTCTCTTGAGGAAGAAGAATAAGAAGGGGCAGCTCAGTGGGGCTGCTCCGAGGAGAGCTCGGCCGTACGAAAGAGGAAGAAGACGTAGCCCTTAACGGTGAGTCTCTTGTTGGAAATAATGGCTCTAATAAACATATCTTCTACTCTCTCTTTTTCACTATATCTTTTATTCACACATTGCTTGGGCAACTTGCCTTGGAAGTGTTTATAAGAGAATTGATGAGACATGGGTTGTGCCCCAAGGGGTACGACTCTTTTGTCAAGTGGAGAGGACGTACATGAGTATAAGCTCAAACACACGTGCGCGTCGCCGCTGCCGCCGCCCCCGGTCGGCCGGCCGTGTCGTGACGCGTGCGCCTTTCCTTTTTGGTTGGCGTGCCTTTCTTTTTTGGATCTAACCTCTTAATGTCTCAGATTTTAAACATTCCAATGGCTATTTGATTGCAGCTGTTAATGTTCAAACTGCTATTACAACATTCATACGAGGCTGTTAATGTCCAAACTGCTATGATTTTATTGCAGCTGTTAAAGCATTCAAACGCGATATTTATTTTTGCCCATTTGAATTCTGTAACATCCTTTGTTGATTCCTATATATAGCCGTGCACATTCCACTTGCTGAATACGAAAATTTTGTTTCTCATTCCTTCCTTCTGAAATTCCTCTCCTTCCCGTATTCCTGGGTAGCTGTCTTGTGCAAACTCCAAGTTTTTGGCCGCGAGTGGACGCGTTTCGAAGCTGCTGTGTTAACCTTGGAGAGCAACCGAAGATATCTATTACCACCGAGGTCGCGCCGTAATTGTTTTCAAGTCAGTGGCCATCTCACGACATAACCTTTCTTTCTTCTGATAAGTACTTTGTTCCTCTGTCTTCTTTCTTTCGATTACATATTATACAGCCATACTTTGTCTCTGCTCCTTCGTCGCTCTGTTCATCATGCTGCCATAGTCTTACACCTTCATTATCCAACAATTTGAAAGCTATTAATTCAGTATTACTATGGCTATCCTTACAAACAAATCTATTCTAGATCTTTCTAAGTGGGAACCGCCCGATGGTATCAATTACAAACGTTGGTACCAAAAACTCCTTATATTTATTAAACAATTTGAAATCGACTATGTCTTATTCAACGATTGTCCTATTGTTACTCATATTGTCAACAACTCAACTACCCCCGCTGTTATTGATACTGCTAAGATTTCTACTGAAGAAGATATTAAGAAGTATGAACATGATAACAAAATTGTTAGATGTCACCTTCTTAATCATATGAAAAATTCTCTTTTTGATTTATTTATGATACATAAATCTGCTAAATTTATCTGGGATTTCCTAGAGAAGAAATATGGTGCAGATGATGCAAGGAAGAAGTATGTTGTTGGAAAATGGCTGAATTTCCAGATGGTTGAGGACAAACCTATCTTGGAGCAGGTTCATATCTATGAGAACCTATGTGCTGATGTCCTACATGAGGGCATGAAGATGTCCGAAGTCTTCCAAGCGAACGTGCTATTGAAGAGGTTCCCACCATCCTTGAATGAATACAGAAATCACCTCAAACACAAGCAGAAGGATCTGTCGTTGCAGGAGCTGATCAGCCACATGAGAACTGGAGAGGCTAGCCGCCTCAAAGATAAGCCTGATTCTCTTTCTGTCAATTCTGCAAAGGCTAACATCGTTGAATTTGCTAGTCCTTTTAACAAAAACAGGTTCAAAAGTACAAGCAAGAAAATCTTTAACCAATGACAGAACAAAAAGCATGGCTGATTCACCAAACCAGAAGGCAAGGTCCAGAAGTCAAACGTGGTGTGCTTTGTCTACGACAAGCCAGGCCACAAGGCCTATCAATGTACTCAACGACAAGGACCCCAGAAGGCGCTCCAGAAATAAGATGGAAATGCTGCTGCTTATGCTAACCTTGCTGAACAGGATGAAATCTTTGTTGATGTAGTTGTTGAAGCGAACATGGTGGCCAACAACGTTGATTGGGTTCTGGACACTGGTGCTACAAGACACATCTGCGCCAACAAGGAGCTGTTTCATGACTTCAAAGACGCTGCTGATACAGAATGCATCTTCATGGTAAACTCAACAGCCGCGGGAGTTGCTAGTAAAGGTACAATCTTACTCAAACTTATACAGGAAAGATACTATCCCTCAACAATGTCCTATACATCCCATCATTGTGCCGCAACCTCGTGTTTGGTGCCTTACTAAACAAAGCTGGATTGAAACTTGTCTTTGAGACTGACAAGGTTGAAATCTTTCGCAGTAGGAACTTTGTATAAAGGGGTATCTGAGTGAGGGTCTGTTTATTCTTAATGTTGCTTCTGAAATTCTGAATAAACATGCTTCTGCTTATATTGCTGAGTCTTTAGATTTATGGCATGACCGACTAGGGCATGTCAATATTGCATCTATTAAAAGGCTAATGACCTTGGCCCTAATACCTGCAGTAAGCTCAACAGAATTCTCCAAATGCTCTGTTGTGTAGAAGCTAAGTTCACTAAAAAGCCTTGTAAATCTATCTCTACTAGGCAATCTGACCTTCTCAAAATAATTCATACAGACCTAGCTGACTTCAAAAATACCAGGAGAAAAAGAGAAAAAACATTATTATATCACCTTTGTTGATAATTACTCTAGGTTCACTTGGGTGTACCTTCTTAGAACTAAAGGTGAAGCAGAAGAGATGTTTATTAAATACAAGGCCGAAGCAGAAAACCAACTTGATAAGAAAATTAAGAGAAACAGAGGTGAAGAATATAGTACTAACTCCCTTAAGGATTATTGTGAGAAGAATGTGATTATACTTGAGTTTAGTGCCCCATACTTACCACAACAAAATGGTATAGCTGAACGTAAGAACGAAACCTTGAAGGAAATGATGAATGCTATACTTTTGAGTTCAGGGATGTCTGATGACATGTAGAGGGAAACTATTCTTTCAGCTTGTCATGTTCTTAGCCGTGTACCCCATAAGAAACTAGACAAGACACCATATAAGACGTGGAAAGGATATACTTCCAACCTAAATTTTCTTAGAGTGTGGGGGTGTTTGGCCAAAGTAGGTCTACCTGACTTTAAGAAGTCTAACATTGGACCTAAGACCTATGATATAGTGTTCATTGGTTATGCTCATCATAGTGCTGCTTATAGATTTATGTCTTTAAAAGACCATTCTATTTCTGAGTCTAGGGATGCATAATTTTTTAGCATGTTTTTCCTTTGAAAAAGGAATTCATGTCTCTTATGCCAACTGATGTTTTTATGCCCACTTCATCATTATCTGATGATTTTCATACAAATAGTCCTACTTTTACTAGTACTATTATTGATGAACCTAAAAGGAGTAAGAGGTAAAGAACTGAAACCAGCTTTGGACTAGAACTTATTACTGCCTTCCTATTAGAAAATGCATGTATAAATCTGTTTAGTGATGAGCTTGTGTCTGTCTTTATGATAGAAGAAGACCCAAAAAATTATGATGAGGTAATGAGATCCATTGTCGCTAGTTTTTGAAAAGATGCTTTCAAAAGCGAGCTTGATTCTACTGTTTCTAATCAAACTTGGGAACTGACTGAGTTTCCTAAAGGTAATAGACCCATTAGTAGTAAATGGATCTTCAAGAAATATATGAGACCGGATGGTTCAATATAAAAGTTCAAAGCTAGCTTGTGATTATGTGTTTTACCCCAAAGAAAGACTTAGACTATTTTGATGATTATTCTCCAGTGACTAAGATTGCTATGATAAGGACTGTAATTGCCTATGCTGCATTTTATGAGTTAGTTATACATCAAATAGATATCAAGACAGCCTTTTTAAATGATGACATAGAGGAAGAAATCTACATGTCCCAACCCAAGGGGTTTGTAATTGTTGGTCAAGAGAATAAGTTATGCAAGCTGAGAAAATCTATATATAGTCTAAAGCAAGCACCTAAGCAATGGTATGCAAAGTTTAACATCACTTTAGTAAGGAATGACTATATTGTGAATACATCTGACTCTTATGTTTATTTTAAACTATCAGGGTCAGATTGTGTGAGTATATGCCTATATGTAGATGACATGTTGATTTTTGGGAACAATCTGGACGTTGTGAATGATACCAAGAATTTCTTGTCATCGCAGTTTCCGATGAAAGACCTAGGAGAAGCTGATGTTATTTTAGGAGTTAGGGTTATTAGAAACTCCGGTGGCATCTTCTTGTGTCAATCTCATTACATAGAAAAGGCACTGAAAAAGTTCTATTGTTTTGATGTTGTGCCTGCTAAAACTCCATATGACCTTAGCATACATTTGAAAAAGAATTTGGACGAGAGTGTTTTCCAATCTGAATATGATAACATCATAGAAAGTGTGATGTTCCTCATGAATTACACTAGACCTGATATATCCTATGCGGTTAGTAGGTTAAATTGTTATACATATAACCCTAGTAATGAACATTGGAATGTCTTCATCATTTGCTAAAATACCTGAAAGGAACTATTGATTGGTGTTTGCCTTTTAGCAGATTTTCTGATGTTTTAGAAGGATTTTGTGATGCAAACTGAGTTTCAGGTAATGATGAAATAAGTTCAACTAGTGGTTTTGTTTTTACTTTGGGTGGAGGCGCTATATCATGGAAGTCTTCCAAACAGACATGTATAGCACGATCCACCATGGAATTTGAATTCATTGCTCTTGAGTTGACAGGGCAAGAAGCTGAATGGTTACATAACTTGTTAGCAGACACGCCATTGTGGAGGAAAATTGTGTCAGTTTCCCTTCATTGTGATTCTCAAGCAGCCATTGGAGTTGCTAAAAACAGTGTCTACAACGAGAAGAAAAGACACATGCATCAGGCACGGTATGGTTAAACAACTCCTGAAAAATGGAGTAATTTCTTTAGAATATGTGAAGTCCGAAAGAAATTTTGCAGATCCGCTCACCACGAGGTTGCTAAGAAAAGTGGTTCTTGATTTGTCGAGTGGGATGTGGATAAAGCCCATGAGTTAAGATAATATGGCTGATGCCCAGTGTGGTCTAATGAAGCCATATGATTCTTAACATACACTATATTTCCATCCATATGGCGTGTGGTAGTGTTTTTGAATCCATAGCCAAATTTGGTGGTGCTATTGAGAAGCACTTGATGGATTCACTTTGAGATAAGTCCATAACCAGTTTCTGGTGGTGATATTGAGAAGCACTTAATGGATTCACTTTGAGATAAGTCCATAACCAGTTTCTGGTGGTACTATAGAGAAGCACTTGATGGACTCATCATTTGTTGAGAGGTTATGCAATATGCTCTTAATGGTTCCATATCCCCTGTGGTAGTGCTATAGAGAAGCACTTGATGGACCACCTACGTGGCTGTGAAGGTTTGGCCGCCTTTTATGAAAGACCAGTGCAGTCTTTCTAGAGCACTCATGAGACCCGAGGTGTGCGCATGGCCTTAAAGCGCTTGATATGTATTGCGGAGTTTGCACATACTCAAGGTTACAATATGTGTTGTGGGGTTCTCAACCTAACTCTAATGAGTTCAAGAGAAATTCACTCATTAGAAAGTAAGTTGATGCCTCACTTCACTACGTATCAATTCAATCGAAAGACATTGATGCTTAAGTATATATTCTTTCTTTACCCAGGAGTTCTTCGTTTCTTTTCTCGAGCCATTAGTGGGTATTGTTGGAAATAATGGCTCTAATACGCCTATCTTCTATCTTCTCTTTTTAACTATATCTTTTAGTCCCACGTTGCTTGGCAACTTGCCTTGGAAGTGTTTATAATGGAATTGTTGAGACATGAGTTTTGCCCCAAGGGGTACGACTCTTTTGTGAAGGGGAGAGGACGTACATGCGTATGAGCTTAAATACACGCGCATCGTCTCCGCGCCCGTCCGCCAGTCGACCGTGTCGTGACCCACGTGCCTTTCCTTTTTGGTCGGCGTGCCTTTCTTTTTTTTGGATCTAGCCCCTTAATGTCTCAGATTTTAAACATTCCAATGGCTTTTTGATTGCAGCTTTTAATGTTCAAACGGCTATTACAACATTCATACGAGGCTGTTAATGTCCAAACGGCTATAATTTTATTTCAACTGATACATCATTCAAACGCGATATTTATTTTTGTCCGTTTGAATTCTGTAACATCCTTTGTTGATTCTTACATATAGCTGTGCTCATTCCTCTTGTTGAATACAAAAATTTTGTTTGCTCATTCCTCTTGTTGAATACGAAAATTTTGTTTGCTCATTCCTCTTGTTGAATACGAAAATTTTGTTTCTCATTCATTCCTTCTGAAATTCCTCTCCTTCCGGTACTCCTGGGTAGCTATCTTGTGCAAACTCCAAGTTTCTGGCTGCGAGTGGACGCGTTCCGAAGCTGTTGTGTTAACCTTGGGGAGAAACCGACAATATCGATTACCACCGATGTCGCGCCGTAATTGCTTTCAAGTCAGTGGTCATCCTACGGCACATCCTTTTTTTGATAAGTACTTTGTTCCTCCGTTTCTTTCTTTCGATTACATATTGTACCGCCATACTTTGTCTCTGCTCCTTCATCGCTCTGTTGCTTCACCATACTGCCATAGTCTTACACATTTATTATCCAACCTCTCTCCTTCTCCTTCTCCTTCTCCTTCTCCTTCTCTTCTACTCTTCTCTTCTTCTTCTTCGGTTATTTTTTTCCTGGTAGGCTAGAAAATGGATAGAGATGAAGGGGAAGAAGCGTGTTGCTCTTGTAGGGAAAAGATGCATGGAAGAGAGGGACATGTTTAGTTATTAGATAGGGTTTATATATATAATATGATGAGGATAATTATAATACTAGGGTCGTGGAGTAAATGGGTAAGGTTTGGATTTATTTAAAGGTTTGGATTAGGATTTTCATTTTTGATTAGGAATCCAATTTCGAGGTAAGGGATACTTTGTTTCTTCTTTTTTAATTTGTGTTTCAACTTTTAGATTTAAATTTTAATTAAATATGTTATTAAATGGGTTTAGTTAATAGGTTAACATGTCTAGTTCAATAAAATAGGAAATAGATTCTTAAAAATTCCATAAAATCTCAAAAAATTCTAAAATATTTTGTTCCAAAAATACATTGAAAAACTTTATAAACATAATATCATAAATGGTTTGGTACTGTTACATCTGTTCTCCATTAAAATAATTAAAAAATTATGAAACCTTTATGATTTATTTCTGAGTACAGCGGGAGTGCCTATGAATCTCTTGTATTGGCAATCGTTTTCTTAATTAAACACACATGAGAAATGTAATGATTTTATATCATGGATCATGCATCTTGTATCACATATCATGGATCATGGATCATGTAACACGTTACTCTCATCATGTACATCTGGAGTGCCTGTGAATCTCTTGTATTGGCAATGGTTTTCTTAATTAAATACACATGAGAAATGTAATGATTTTATATCATGGATCATGTATCTTGTATCGCATATCATGGATCATGGATCATGTAACAGGTTACTCTCGTCATGCACCTCCTAGGGACTACTCACTAGATTCATCAAAGTCTACTCGAACATTTAACGCTTTCACTTCCATTTCCATCTTGGCTACTGTTTTTGGCAATGGTATACTACCAGAAATCCAGGTAATGTTGTCATTATTTAAAATATATACTGATAATATTAGTGTATAATTATGTTGCTTTTGATATTTTTCAATCGCTTGCCATCTAAATTAGGATGAATTGTGATACTTGATATAACTTGGTCTTGGAGCATACCATAACTTAACGATGTGCATATTAGTGTCAACTAATGATGAATTTGGAACGTTGTTATAACATGCACTTGTTGCATAGTTAATCTGCTGCCTTACTTGAAGTTGTATTTCTTTTTCATATTTGGATTATTGGAGTTAACATTAAAAATGCAATCTCTTATTCATTCATTGTGACCCTGACAACATGACATGGTCCACTTAGAATATGGTTAAATCTATAATTGTTTTAGTACTTGGATTGTTTTAGATTTTCAATTTTGTTTTGTTTTAGATCTTTAGTTTTAATTTGTTGTAATGTAAGTATTATCAGGGATAGAGCCAGGAAAAATTTATTTAGGGGAAAATGTAAAACAAATAGCAATATTACGTAAATATGAAAAAAGAATAAATAAATTCAATGTTTACTAAAATATATTGCGCAATTGCAAGGGCAAAAAATATGAAAAAAAACTTATAAATTATTTCACTTAAAAGAAAATTTATGTTCTTTCGAACTATCGACCTCATCAATTGTTGAGTCCGTTGAGAATTTTTGAGCTCTCCTTTTCAATGTAAATAATTAGATTGATTTGTAAACTCGTCCTCCATCTTAGTGTGAAGCATGTCTTGACAATCTTCATTGCGGAGTAAGGTCATTTATTCGTTGGGGAAATTGGAAGGGTAAGATTATACGAAGTAGTGGATCTACAAGAAAAAGCTTTTAGAGTTATTTGTTGCTAAATAATTCTTTGTGTAGATTTATGATAGTTAATAAATTTGTTGATTTGAATCTTGAGAGAATCTCTTCTATGGTGCTCCAATTGATACTCCAATTGAACTTTCCACGCTTAGTGAACTCTTTAGGATAAAATGTTTTCAGCAACCTGCGAGTTTCTTTGATATTTTTATGTTTTGATGTTGTCTTTGGGATCTAAAGCTGATCTAAGCTTAATGCGCTTCATGTCATGCTCTTTGATTCTATTATTTATCTCTTGCAATCATGTATCTTTTGCTACAAAATATTCTTTCTATCCAGTAGTGATGTTTAATGGAAATATGTTCTGATCGATTTCTCACACGATCACGACTGATGGTATATCATGAATTCGTGTCTGAAATTTATATATCATGAATTCACAAAACTTCTCATCAGATGCAATATAAACACACATTCACATGATGTTATCTAATTGTATGTTGCATCTGCATCTTCCCTTTTAGAGTATATCGTTCATTTTTTATTTTATTTTTAGGAACGTACAGTTAAACATTTTCAATCGACTTCTAATAAAACTTAGATGAAAGCCCAATCTAATTTCTCCAGTCCCCTGTAAAGTTCCATTTGATTTAGCCCTTTTCATTTTATATCTCACGTTCATTAATCTTTAACTTTTGTATCATATCAGCAACTTGATCATCTTGTAACTCATTATGATACTTGCAAGATACACTAAAAATATTTATAGGAAATGTCAAGTTAGAAAAGAATTGATGCATACCAGTGTTCTAAATATCGGTCCGATATCCGATATATCGGCCGCAATATCGGTTTTATCACTAGGCCGATACGATATGAGCATATATATTGCGGTTTCCGATATTTGGGAAAATATCGCCGCAATATCGGGCTGCGGCCGATATATCCCTTTGAAATATCGGCCGCAATTCATAGTTTTTTCAAAACAAAGTTAGTGGGTCGGTCCACTTAAAAGTGGATTCGACCAGAGTCACCCGACCCAATCATTTACTTAAAACGACGAGAGGCATCAAGATTTTTGAGAGATAATTGCTGCTTTGTCCTAATTCTAATCACACCGCTCCGCTCCTCTCGACGCTTCACTCCTTACTCCGCTTTGCTCCGCTCTGGCCGGTGAAAATTTCCGACGACAATCAATTGAGATTCGACGTCCGGCATTCAATCTTTGCAAAGAATTGTTTTCTGATCGAGTAGTCGAGCCCTTTTTTTTCAGTTTTTCAGTTTTTCGGTTTTTTCGGTTTTTAATTTTTTCTCTTACAGTATTGGATTTTTTTCCATCGATCGAGCTTTTGACATCCGACGTTCGATCTTTGCACGGGATTTTCCGATCAAGATTAGTACTTACTACATAGTATTTTTTACATTTTACATTTTTTCATTTTTTTTTCATTTTTTCAGTTGGTTTTTTCAGTCTAGCGTTTGTTCTTCTTAAGAGGGGTTTTCGATCAAGGTGACTATTCTTTCCCTTTTTACATTTATACATTTTTTTCAGTTTTTTGATTTTCATCTTCACACTGGTAATATTGATCCACATGAATCATATATTGTAGGTATTTAACTCGTTTGGTTTGTGACCACTTAGAGAAATGTTCCACCAAGTGGATGATCGGCATTCACGTTTAATGAGATAAGTATACACAAAGCATACTTTTATTTGAGTTTCTATAGTTTATATTTTCTTAGACTCATATGCTTTTATTTGACATCTTTTTAGCCTCTGATATGACACTCCAATATTAAGTCAATATCCCCGATAATCATGTTTAACGCGATAAGTATAAACAAAACATACTTTTATTTGAGTTATTATAGTTTATATTTTCTTAGATACATCTATGCTGACATATGTCATAAATCTTTAAGCATCCGATATGACACTCCGATATTTAGTCAATATCCCCGATATATCCCCGATATCCGCAATCCGATATCAAATTTACTAGGCCGATACGCGACGGATATCTGATATTTAGAACACTGATGCATACGAATAACTTATCAAGATGCTGCAACTAATGCAGGTCGTAATTTATTAGCCCTTTAATGAATATAATAAGCAAATGTGTAATATATAAAAATAGTGTTTTTAATATATCCATGCATATTACTTGCACCACCATTTCATTGACTATGCATTTTTTTCAACAAGAAGATCATGATGAGACAGCACTAGACTAAGCAAATGGATTAGCCAGTCATACACTTGACTAAGCATATTCCTTGTGCAGCTATATCCTTAACTAAGCAAATGGATTTTGAGACGAAATTTAGGGATTTGGGTAAAAGATGTGATTTTTATTTGATAATTTGGTGGTTACAAAAGATAATTTGGCCTCAGTTCGAGAGGAGGACAGATCTCCTAGTTTTTTTACTAGAGAGAAGCATAACTCTTACATGATATAAATCTTCCTATTCCTAATCTTCTCTTCTCTTGGAGGACAGCTCTCTCAGCTTTTTATTCCAGAAAAAAGCTTAACTCTCGCAGGATCTAAATCTTCCTATTCCTAATCTTCTCCTCTTCTCTCAATTCTTTTTTCAAATGTTAGCATGAATCCTCTTCTAGACTTTTTTTCCTTCATTTATAATAAAATTCTTAATGAGCTGCCATCAGGATCTTGCTCTGATACCAATTTGATATGAACTGGATCTAATTTTAAGATAAAATTGGATGTTTGGTGTTAAGATTGGATTTTTATGGCAAAGATAGGAATTTTTTATATAGAAAGGAGTGAATTTGGTGGAAGGTGTTGGGAGCAACGATCTAGGAGCTTGGTTTGATGATGACAAACGTGTTGTTGTATCTAACGTGTGTACTTAGTGTGTTTCAGGCTTGGCGAAACAATATACTTTCACTATTTGGCGGAATTGCTATTCGTATAGCATATTGGGAGAAAGGGAGTGTGTATGCACAAAGAAGTTTGACTTGGTCAATGGAGAGCAAAGTTGGACTTGGTCAAATTGGTGATTGGATCAATTCAAATCTTTTTGAACTACACATCAAATCCCAAATTGATTGATTCAACCCAATCCCTAGCCAATTTCAAATTTCCTAGTTGGTAGTGTCCTCATCCTAGCCAAACTTATTCCTAGCCATATTTCAATTCAAATCTCCTATTTGTGGTGCAAAGAGATAGAATCAAATCACTTTTGAAATTCCCAATTCCTATCTCCTAGGGATTCTTTCCCAAACCCTAATCCTCCCTATATAAGCCAACGTCAAAGAGGAAGCTAAGCGCGGCAACCAAAAGTCTCCAAGACCCTAGCCGAAAATTCCCAGAAGATCAAATAGCCGAATTCTATTTGGGTGATCAAAATCATCCGGCCATCATAAAAGAAAAGGCAATCATCAAATATATCAGATGGTAATATTCAAACCCTAGCCTCACAAGTTGCGGCTGTCACATTAAAACACCCATTCTTATACAAGCCACATAGGGATTGAGAGAGCAGCCAACGAAAACAAAAGAAAGGGCTACATCATATACAAAGCAGCAGCCAACTTAAAAAGGGAGAAGGCACGGCCATATCCTTCATCGCCATTATCCTTTTAACAAGCAGCCCACGCCAAGAGGAGCATCGACCCCGCATCCAAGCCCACACTGACCGTTGGAAGTCACGCACCGCAAGAGCTCGCCATCATCTCACTGCTACGGTCGAAGACGACGTCGGAGACGCTGTATCGTCGCCGTGGAAGATTCGCCGTGGCCGTTGTCAAGAAGAGCTGCCGATGTCGTGTGAAGGAGTCGTCACCGTGCCGTAGACGAAGACACCGCTTGACAAGAGATCGCCACTGCACGGACGTCGCCACCGCTTGAAGTCCATCGTCGGAAATCTGTACGAGCTCGGAGAAACCCAACACGCCTGAGGCAAGTCGCAGCTCTCGTCCGATCAACGTTGCCATCTACCGTGCTGCCAAAGCTCTCGCCGCATGTCTCCGCTGTCGAAGCTCGACGCTGCCCAACGCTGAGTCGTCGCCGTCGTCAAGTGCGGATCGTGCAGTCACCGGAGGAACTGGGTCGCATCGCCGGAGCTCTCGATCTCGCCACCGTCCGCTGCCGAAGTCGAAGTTCGTCGAAGAAGCCCGACGATGTCGTCTTTGGAGAGGCACTGCCACTGCTTAAAGATTGTCGCCTGCTACAGTCGAGAGATCACCGGAGACCGCTGCAGCTCTTGATCATTGCTGGGTCGCCGCTGTGACGTGATCGCCGCCGCCGCCGGTGTGAGAAGCGAAGAAGTCGGAGCTTGCATGCAAACGAAACGAAGGCAGCTGCGCATGGAAATTTAACCAACGGCGGTGATCGCATCTTAACGCTGACGTGGCGAACGAAAAGAGAGAGAGAGCACAAAATCTCGTTGCTGCGCGTGTGAAAATTAAAGCAGGTCCGCACGCTGATGTGGCGTTATTTTGTTAAGGGAATTGCTCTGTGCACCGACCAAGTATAAAAAGAAGTATACTGCATCTCCTCTGCGCACAGACCAAGTTATTTAAAGGAAGCTGCTCTGCACACAGACCAAGCTATATTGAGATCTGAACTGAAATTGCTTTGTGCACAGACCAGTGTATAACTTGACATCCAGGAGTCAGATTGAGACACCGTTTGCGTCAGATTGGAGCTGACGACATGCTGATTGACAGAGACACCTACACGGACACAAACTGAGCATTTCTAAACCCTTAAACTCTTTTATTTGTGTTTTAGTGTAACGTTCTCTGTAGGGGAAACTTTTACCTATTTTCGGGGACTATTTTGGGACTTGTCTAGTTGGGACTAGACAAGTGGGACCCAGCTAGTTTGGGACTAGCTGGTAGAAATCTTACTAGGATTGATAGTGAGAGGAAACATTGTGTGTGGGGTACTGAGAGCCTGGCGAGTGTAGAGACGTAGAGGGTGCTCTGAGCGTGTTCTAACTTGTGGTTTTGTACCTATTGCGCTATTCAATACTAGTTCTGCTTTGGGGGCTGGAGTAGGTCATTGGGACGACCGAACCAGGGTAAATCTGCTGTGTACTCTGTGTCTGCTTTTATTTACCCTGTTGCTGATATAACTGCGTGTGCTTATTCGTGGGTTGCACGAAGTATTTTTAAAAGCCTTATTCACCCCCCCTCTAGGCTAGGATCCAGATCCAACAAGTGGTATCAGAGCCAGTTTAGTAGATCTAGCCTAGTTTGACCATGGACCACATTGATAGTGCTTTTGCTGAGGGTCAGTCTATTTCCCGACCACCTAGATTTAATGGAGTAGACTATGCTTTTTGGAAAAATCGTATGAGAATCTACTTGATTTCTATTGATTATAAAGCTTGGTAAATTGTTGAAAAAGGCTATAAATCACCTGTTATTAAAATTGAAAATACTGAGATGCTTAAACCTGATGATAAATGGGATGATAATGATTGGAAGCTTTATTCTCTTAATGCTAAAGCTATGAATGCTCTCATTTGTGCATTAGATAAATCTGAATTCAATCGCATCTCACATTGTTTAACTGCACAGGAAATATGGCATATTTTGCATGGCATTGATGGGAATACACGATGAGGTAATTTCTGGTAGTAAAACTGAACTCCTTAATCTTTGTAAAGAAATGCAAGATAAAATAGTAGAGCTTGAATCCACTATAGAAGATAGAACTTTGAAATGCAACAATCTGAATATGAAATGTCTAAAGAGATTGAAAAACTCAAAATTGATATTGTTGCTCGTGACTCTACTATTGACAATTTGAAAAAGGAAAAGTCCAGTTTTAATGATGAAGCACCTTGCCTCTCTTGTCCTTCCTTGATGAATAATATTAGCATGCTTAAACTTGTTTTGATTAAGCTCGAAACTGAAAAAGACTATGTGATTAGAGAGCTTAATGATAAATTTTGCATGTTGGATAATGATTTTAAAAGAAAAACGATTGAATTTGAAAAGAAGGAAGAGGAAAACAAGAGAGCTTTTATAAGTAAATGCACATTGCTTGTGGAAGAAAATAAATTGTTGAAATCCAAAGTCTCGAATCTTGAATTGACCATTAAGAAATTCTCTATAGGAAAACAATCGTTGGATACTATTTTAGAGAATCAACTATATGGCAATAACAGAAGAGGACTTGGATTTGGTTTGAAAAATGTCGAAAAGCCAAAATTCAAGAAATTCCACAATGCACACTCTATTGCAAAGAACAAATATGCAAAGTGCGTTACTTGTGATAGTGTAGGCCACACTTCATATTATTGTAAATTTAGGAACACAAATATCAAGTTTAAACAAGTGTGGGTTCCTAAAACTATATTGGCTAACACTAGTGGACCTTGTTGGATTCCAAGGTCACACTTAACACCTTTCATGTAGGTGTGATGGAGTTTTTGGCGAGGAGCGTTAAATTCAATGTCTCATTCTTTTAGCTCCTTCGTCAAAAAGCGACGAGAATGTATAATTTTTATCCCTCTTTGCATTTCATTGCATACCTTCATAGATTTGTTTGTGTGCTTGATTTATTTTGATTTGTGTGCTTGCATGCATGATTTTTTAAATGTTTTTATTTCTGAAAAAAATATGAAAAACCAAAAATAAAAAAAATTGTGCTTATTGATTATCCTCTTATGAATCTCTTATGTGGTATTGTATGAATGATCAATCATTAATCATTCCTACATTTGCACTTTCACGATATTTGACTTCTTAGTACTTTTGGAGATTCTTTTGAAGAATAAATGGAAAGTGAATGTAGGAATGATTAATTTCTGAATTTTCTAAGGGATATGAAGTGTTTAGCCATGAATTAAAATTGAGCAAAAAAATTGCAAATGAAAAAAAAAACTATATTTGCTCCGTATGAAAAATGGATACACTTCATGGCTAATACACAACCCACGAGTATCCAACTTATACTAAATGGGTAATCATTAGTGTTGGTGTATATAACTCGTCAAGCAATGCAACCCCACATTTAAAAGTCCTTTTAGGCCATGTTTTGGGGCTTGGTAACTTGAACTCATCTTTGATGATGTGGGAAAATCCAATCCTAGTGATATTCATGAAAAGTGGAAAATGTGGATTGATTTGGTTGATCTTCTGAAATTGAATCTCCCTTAGTACTTTATTGTCTATATCATTACACTTACACGAAGGTGGAGAAGTCTTGTTATGAAATTCTATGAGCTTGATTTGTCTATTCTTTGAAAAACTCATGCAAATTGCACGCTACATTTAATAATGGTTTACTTTTGCATGGAATATTTGTGTGACTTCGTTAATCCACTTTTGGTGATTACAAAGGGGGAGAAAGAGAATGAAAGATTTGTGTTGTCCGGTATTATTTGTTGAAGGGGGAGCTTGAGAAAAATACCTGAAAAATATTAAACATTGTCCGGTATTATTTGTTGAAGGGGGAGCTTGAGAAAAATACCTGAATAAATATTAAACATTATAGAGTGAGCTTGAGAGAAGGGGGAGCATGCTTGTATATTTGCTATAATGTTGCGCATGCTTGTTGTAATACTTGAATGTCTCATTCAATGATTCATATTGCATTACACCCTTCAACACACTTCACACACTCATACTTATTGCCCAAATCTTTTATGGGTTTGTTATCACCAAATGGGGTAGATTGTTGGGAGCAACGATCTAGGAGCTTGGTTTGATGATGACAAACGTGTTGTTGTATCTAACGCGTGTGCTTAGTGTGTTTCAGGCTTGGCGAAATAATATACTTTCACTATTTGGCGGAATTGCTATTCGTATAGCATATTGGGAGAAAGGGAGCGTGTGTGCACAAAGAAGTTTGACTTGGTCAATGGAGAGCAAAGTTGGACTTTGGTCAAATTGGTGATTGGATCAATTCAAATCTTTTTAAACTACACATCAAATCCCAAATTGATTGATTCAACCCAATCCCTAGCCAATTTCAAATTTCCTAGTTGGTAGTGTCCTCATCCTAGCCAAACTTATTCCTAGCCATATTTCAATTCAAATCTCCTATTTGTGGTGCAAAGAGATAGAATCAAATCACTTTTGAAATTCCCAATTCCTATCTCCTAGGGATTCTTTCCCAAACCCTAATCCTCCCTATATAAGCCAACGTCAAAGAGGAAGCTAAGCGCGGCAACCAAAAGTCTCCAAGACCCTAGCCGAAAATTCCCAGGAGATCAAATAGCCGAATTCTATTTGGGTGATCAAAATCATCCGGCCATCATAAAAGAAAAGGCAATCATCAAATATATCAGATGGTAATATTCAAACCCTAGCCTCACAAGTTGCAGCTGTCACATTAAAACACCCATTCTTATACAAGCCACCTGGGGATTGAGAGAGCAGCCAACGAAAACAAAAGAAATGGCCACATCATATACAAAGCAGCAGCCAACTCAAAAAGGGAGAAGGCACGGCCATATCCTTCATCGCCATTATCCTTTTAACAAGCAGCCCACGCCAAGAGGAGCATCGACCCCGCATCCAAGCCCACACCGACCGTTGGAAGTCACGCACCGCAAGAGCTCGCCATCATCTCACTGCTGCGGTCGAAGACGATGTCGGAGACGCTGTATCGTCGCCGTGGAAGATTTGCCGTGGCCGTTGTCAAGAAGAGCTGCCGCTGTCGTGTGAAGGAGTCGTCACCGTACCGTAGACGAAGACACCGCTTGACAAGAGATCGCCACTGCACGGACGTCACCACCGCTTGAAGTCCATCGCCGGAGATCTGTACGAGCTCGGAGAAACCCAGCACGCCTGAGGCAAGTCGCAGCTCTCGTCCGATCAACGTTGCCATCTACCGTGCTGCCAAAGCTCTCGCCACCTGTCTCCGCTGTCGAAGCCCGTCGTTGCCTGACGCTGAGTCGTCGCCGTCGTCAAGTGCGGATCGTGCAGTCACCGGAGGAACTGGGTCGCATCGCCGGAGCTCTCGATCTCGCCACCGTCCGCTGCCGAAGTCGAAGTTTGTCGAAGAAGCCCGACGCTGTCGTCTTTGGAGAGGTGCTGCCGCTGCTTAAAGATTGTCTCCTGCTGCAGTCGAGAGATCACCGGAGACCGCTGCAGCTCTCGATCATTGCCGGGTCGCCGCTGTGACGTGATCGCCGCCGCCGCCGGTGTAAGAAGCGAAGAAGTCGGAGCTTGCATGCAAACGAAACGAAGACAGCTGCGCATGGAAATTAAACCAACGGCGGTGATCGCATCTTAACGCTGACGTGGCGAACGAAAAGAGAGAGAGAGCACAAAATCTCGTTGCTGCGCGTGTGAAAATTAAAGCAGGTCCGCACGCTGACGTGGCGTTATTTTGTTAAGGGAATTGCTCTGTGCACCACCAAGTATAAAAAGAAGTATACTGCATCTCCTCTGCGCACAGACCGAGTTATTTAATGGAAGCTGCTCTGCGCACAGACCAAGCTATATTGAGATCTGAACTGAAATTGCTTTGTGCACAGACCAGTGCATAACTTGACATCCAGGAGTCAGATTGAGACACCGTTTGCGTCAGATTGGAGCTGACGACGTGCTGATTGACAGAGACGCCTACACGGACACAAACTGAGCATTTCTAAACCCTTAAACTCTTTTATTTGTGTTTTAGTGTAACGTTCTCTGTAGGGGAAACTTTTACCTATTTTCGGGGACTATTTTGGGACTTGTCTAGTTGGGACTAGACAAGTGGGACCCGGCTAGTTTGGGACTAGCTGGTAGAAAGCTTTACTAGGATTGATAGTGAGAGGAAACACTGTGTGTGTGGTACTGAGAGCATGGCGAATGTAGAGACATAGAGGGTGCTCTGAGCATGCTCTAACTTGTGGTTTTGTACCTATTGCGTTATTCAATACTAGTTCTGCTTTGGGGGCTGGAGTAGGTCGTTGGGACGACCGAAGCAGGGTAAATCTGCTGTGTACTCTGTGTCTGCTTTTATTTACCATGTTGCTGCTATAACTGCGTGTGCTTATTCGTGGGTTGCACGAAGTATTTTTAAAAGCCTATTCACCCCCCTCTAGGCTAGGATCCAGATCCAACAGAAGGGGGTTGCTATTAGCACAGACTTGATTGCTGAGTTCACTGACCATTTATTTACAAGTTTTCCATTAATGACCTTTTGCTTAGTTAACAGACCATTTATTTACAAGTTTGCTCTACTCTTCCTCCTCCCACCCCTTCGCATCTCCGTCCCCCTTTGCCGCTGCCGCCTCCCTTCGCCGGCTCCCTCGCACAAGAGGCCCTCTCGATTCTATTTTTTATTGTTTGATCTTTCTCTCACTCTATTTTTCATAAATTCATGCTTTATTTTAGCGAATCATCAATTTTAATAGATGAAATAGAGTAAACACCCCGAGTCCATTTACCTAATTTTGTTATGTTCGATCCTAATTCTAATAGATTCAATGTGTTTTAGTAGTTTGTTCTACTGGGTTTACTGTGATGAACTGATGATACACATACGAAATTCATTAATTTTGGAAGGCTGATGGGTCGTCGCTTGTTTATGAACGCCAGTGCATCTTTTTATTCTTGTTTTGGAGCTCAATTTTTTGGGATAAGCACTGTAGTTTCTGTAAACCCTAAATCTTGTATAATAAATGTTGGTGAATTTCAGCGCTACATTCACACATGGAAGTCTGTACTGTCGAATGGATTAATACTTCACTTCACATGTGTGAGAGGGAGAGGGAGAGCGAGAGAGGGCCGCTTGTGCGAGGGAGCTGGCGAAGGGAGGCAACGGCGACGAGGGGTCCTCGGCAGTGGCGGTGGTAAAGGGGGGACGACGATGCGAAGGGAGAGGGAAGAGGAGGAGTAGGGCAAACCTGTACATAGTGGTCTGTTAACTCAGCAAAAGATCATTAATGGCAAACTTGTAAAAAAGTGGTATGTGAACTCAGCAATCAGGTATGTGCTAATAGCAACTCCCTTGGTGAAAAGACACTATTTTTATTGATAATAGAAAGTGGATACAACGATAGATGACATCTTTCAGGAGGAGTACCACTCTCCTAGCTTTTAGTTTGGGAGAAAGCCTAACTCTTCCAAATAACCTAACTCTCCCAATATCTAAAGGATGTTACTCTTAATCTTTTGTTCTCTCAATTTTTTCTCAATTCTTCTCATCAATCTTCTCCTAGTCTCCTTTCCTTTAATTATAATAAAACTCTTAATGAGTCGTCGCCCCTAAATTATCAAAATACTCCTAAGCTATGGGGTTTCGGTCTAAATTACGGATTTGCCTTCTGGGACCTTAAAATTACAGTTTTACCCTCCTGTGTCTAGAAATTACAGATTTACCATTGGTTGTCGTCACACCCCTAAGTCTATCAGATTACAATCAGTAGTTGTACATTGAGATGGGTAGGGATGTGTGTGTTTCCCTTCCCCTCTACCTTCTCCCTTTTCTGATACAGTGGAGCCTTGTACACGGAGAGGGGGAGTGGAAGAGTGTCTCTCTCACACTTCTCCACTCTCTTCTGGCATGGTGACCAATCGCCTCCTCTGGGCAGGTGATAACGGTTGGCTATCGTATAAGGAAAGGGGGGAGGAGCTTCCTCTGGGCAGCTGATAACGGTTGGCTATCGTACAAGGAAAGGGGGTAGGAGAATTCTATGAGAGTTATGTGCGTAGAATAGAAAAGTAAGGTTTTGCATTTAATTTAAAGAGAGGCTGATCGGTGATGGGTGTGTGGGGAGGGGCAACATCCTACGATTTGTAGAGGGGGCATAACGGGGTGGTGTTCGATGAGCGATGAGTGGGATGGGTGAATTCTAGAGATAGAACTGGGAGAAAGATTTAAGGTTGATGGTGTGATAGACTTGGAGGTGTTGCAGTAACCAATGTCAAATCTGTAATTTCTGGGATCATGGAAAAATAGGAATTTTGAGGGTTAAAGGGCAGATCTATAATTTAGGCTGATAACCCTTGGTTAGGTGTATTTTGGTAATTTAGGGAAGGTGTATTTTGGTAATTTAGGGATGTGACTCATTAAGAGTTTTATTATAAATTAAGGGAAGGAGACTAGAAGAGGATTCATGCGAAGATTTGAGAAAAGAATTGAGAGAAGAGAAGATTTGGAGTAGGAAGATTTAAATCCCGAGAGGGTTTGATTTTTCTCTCAAATCAAAAGCTAGGAGAGCGGTCATTTTCTCGAAAGAGGCCATCTATCGTTTTGTATCCATTTTCTATTATCAATAAAAATATCGCTTTTTCTCCAAATCCACTCCATTCTCTATAAAAATCCCACTTTTTCCATAAAAATCCAATCTTTACACCAAAAATCCAATTTTATCTCAAAATCAGATTCGGTCCATATCATGGTGGGTGGCGGCAACTAGCCTTAAATATTAATATTAAGTCTAGCATGTTCAAACTCATCCGTTTTTTGAGTTTTTTTTGGGCTAACCACCTATCACATATCATGGTGGGCAGGCTCTGGCTTGAGTTTACTTTGTTGTTCCCCTTCCCATTGTTTGATGAGTGTTGTTATTCGCACCACAGAAATTTATGAATACACCATACTACTTGATTCACCACACCTATATTTTTAACATCAGATGTTCGGATTTGGAGATCCGAACGGCTCTAATACTTTTATTCTTCCGTTTGAAATTGCAAAGCCGAACAATATAATAAAATTATGTATTGTGTTCGGATTTACACATGATGTATTGTATTAGAGCCGTTCGGATATCCAAATCCGAACATCTGATGTTAAAAATATAGGTGTGATGAATCAAGTAGTGTGTTGTATCCATAAATTTCTGTGATGCAAATAACTACACTCTTGTTTGATCGCTTAAAGAATTTTTTGTTATTCTCACTGGCTCGGTCAACGGCTCATTCGCTCGGGGTTAGCTTGCTCGAGCGGCACTATGACATGGTCAGCGCCAGTGGAGTCGACCACTTTCGACGGTTTTGACAGAGATTCGTCGTCGTTCTTGTTCATGCAACTTTTTCATGGAGTGGCGAAGAATTATGGGGGGTCGACGACCCCGGCCATCGTCGGTGGTGGTACAAGAGAACTTCGAAACTCTCGATGGCGGAGATTTCGGGAAATCTAGTGATGATTCTTCGATGGATCGTGCTATAGGTTCACCTGGAGGTGGCGAAAAACATAAGGGATAGGTTCCCCAGTCAACACCGGTGGATGTCGAAGGTCTTTTAGGCGACAAAATAGTGGTTTTCGTCGCTGAGGGGGGCGAGGCATCTCCGATGGTGTCAGCAAGGGTGAGAGGACCACATTGAGGCGGTGGCATTGCCCAGGGAGGCTGCGAGAGGCGGTGGCGATGGTATTAGACTAGGGTTTCACAGTTTTTGTTGGTGGTGATGTGGGTTTTTGAATTAGGGTTTTTCTTTGGCAGAAGAAGGTCACATCGGGGAAAGTATGGTTAGGTTTTTTTATCTGAAAAATTTTGAAACGTAAAAGAGAATCTTTCTGCTCGATACCAAATTGATGTAGGAAGTGATCGCTTATAGGGATTTTGATGGAGGATTTGGAAAAGAACTTGAAAAATTAGGGTTACTTGGCTTTTTACCAAAGGTTTCCGAGACTTCTTACCAAGGTGGGTGAACTTTTTTAAGGTTTGAGAAAAATTGTCATTTGATCTCTTCATTGATTCATTGATTGATTGGAAATAAAACCAGTCTATAGCCTTTATATAGCTTTGCAATCTAATACACTTATTCACCCTTCTAATGTGGTACTAAACATTAAAATATTTAATAATAAATAAAAAGACTTAAAATACCTCAAGAATCTAAAACTCAAATTTAAGAAGAAAAAAATTTCTATCTCAATTGAAATCAGATTCCTATCGGAACTCTACCCATGAAATTTTTGTGGGTAGAAAGAAAATTTTTATTACTTTTTTTACAACATATAGAAATTTCATGATAGAAATTTCATGAGCCTATGTTGGAAGCAAAGTAGTTTTCACTCACAGAATGCTAGCCATGAACTTCTATGGCAGTTAGCTCTTTTTTATACGAAAGCATTTTAAAGCATGTGCACTGAGCCTCGATCCCTCGCCTCCTACAAGGAATGTGGGAGAGAGTGCCAACTGAGACAGTTAACTCTTTTACAACCTGGATTTGCTCGTGTGTAAAATTAGTGTGTGCAACCGATTTCTCCATGTGTTCATTTTAAGGCAAATAAGCTCCTCATTCTTCTTCTTCTTCTTCTCTCTCTCTCTCTCTCTCTCTCTCTCTCTCTCTCTCTCTCTCTCTCTCTCTCTCTCTCTCTCCCCCCCCCCCCCCCCTACTATGAAATATTTTGTTCTGCGCATTTTAATTGTAGCTTTATTACTATTGTAATATATTTATGAGTAACTAATTGCCATTTTGCTCAAAGGGAAAAAAGGCGGATTTCCTCTTCTCCCATCTCCCATGATGTTTTCTTGTGAGACCAAAAACAAAGAAGATAAAGAGGATGATAAAGAAGATGCAAGAGAACAATATGAAAGAGAAAATGGAAAATATGTTTAGGATGTCTATTCCCACCTAAATTTCAAACCTTTTTACTGCCTTTTGTCGGTTTAATGAGATCGAAGATGCAAGAGGGAGGATAGAGGAATGATGGTTTAGTTTAATTTTATGGGTTACTATTAATCTGAACAGGTGAAATATTGGTCAATTGAAAGATCACTTCAATTCTAGCTTAATTTTAGTTGTATAACACTCGAGAAGGATCAATTCGACCATGATTACTCGCAAATCGTTAAGTGATGTACAATTAAAAGGAGGAAGAATCACAATAGAAAGGAAGTTCATAAAATTTTTGAAAGAAGAATTTCGGAGAGAATTCCATCGAATATATGTTGTATGTAAAATTGAAGTGTTGTTTTAGTTTTATAGAAAGTTAATATTTTATTGCAAAATCTTAAATCATCCTAAACATCTTTTGGTTCAGAAGAAATGAAGAAAGCATACTTCTATAGAAAGATTAATTTTCTAATCATCTTGTGAATATCAATTAATCAATCAAATTACAAGAGAGAAAACATATCTAGTATCTTGATAGTAATTGTACTAATCACATGAAATGCAATACAAGGGATAAGTGTCATCATATGAGTACTTTGAAATTCTAAGAGAATGAAAAAATAACAAAAAAATTGTGTTTCGATGGGAAGAAAATGGCATACAATCAATGAATAGGAAACATCAACATCCTTGATTATTATAATTAGGCATTCGTTGTCATGGAGCCCCATTAATCTTGATGACACCAAGTCCATGTTGCCCAAACACAAACAAGTTGACACCGGAAGCAAATTCTAAAATGTAAACTCAAAATGGAAGTATTTTATGTGAAACGTGTGTTTGACACATGTTGGATATGAGACTGCTTTATGATTAAAATGTTATGCTACATTAAACCATGTACATTGCAATTGAGTGTTTTTATTGAAGAGTCATTATACGGAAATGTTGGACTCTACAGAGCTGTTATTGGCAATAGGTTAAGGATGAATACAGAACTCGGACCAGCAAAAAAGGTTAATTATTTTATCATAACTAAATTAAGTTATATATATTTATAGTGTGTGGATAACCAGTCTTAAAATCTAGCTAATATATTTTTCTATTGGGCAATATGAAAAGGGTTAAGTGATTTCCAAAAGGTAAAACTCAGTTATGTGTTAATTTTATGATTATTCTAATCCAAACCTTTAAAGATAAAATCCAAGTGAGGATATACGATCCAACTAGGAGCTTGTAAGCCCACACATAAAGAGCCCAAATGCCTATGAAACATTGCGAGTTTTAACGAGCCTGACCAAAAGATACAGAACCATCTATGAAGTTAAATTACTAAAATATTCCTTCAAAATCATATATGAAGCCCTCCCATTTGGAAACATTTGAGCTTATTCTTATTCACAAACTCTCTCTTTACTTGCATATTTCAATATCATTTCTTAGATTCTCATTTGAGTATCGAAGGAGTCGAAACTGATGCCTTTTTTCGGATTTGACTTGCTAACGCTTTTGTCTATTATAGTATGCCGATCATATGACAATCCAATGATAGGTCAAGAAAGAGTCTGCATGTGGCCTACTACGTACTATGACATAATTGGCACTATTCGTGGAAAATTGATGTCACCATGTATAAAACAAGGAATATCCAAGGAAGGGATCATGCAAATAGAACGGAGTATGTTAGCCATAATCCTGTGTGATAGGAGAATGATGGGAAGCAGGACACTTTACCAACGCCTCCATCTCCACTCCAGCCTCCTGGTTGCATGATAGTGAAGCATTTAATGCATTGCATCGAGCCATCGATAGCTATATTGATAACTTGTTGTACTACATGTACAATTGCCAAGTACTACATTGATATGCACATCATAATACCCATTATGGTATCCAAAAATAGCAACATCTGGCTTCGCCAAACAGAAGACATATTCGTACTATGATCTTTCTAGCAACCAACACTCTTTCCATCAAAAGCAACATATAATTGCCAACTTGACACTTAATAATCTGGGGATGGATGCCTTTATAGTGTCCATCCACATGTGTTAAATCTAATGACTAAACTATCTGTCCCTAATGCTGACGTGGAGCTAAGTTGAAGTTACTTCAGAGCAAGGAAAGAAGAAGAAAGCCATGGGACCTCAATATCAAGCTCCATGACCTACCTTTCATAAGGGATGCATTAGAAGCCCATTGTCAAAAGAATTTCACCTTCCAAAGTTTAAAGAGTATGATGGTATTGGTAACTATGTACAACATGTGCATTGATACCAGGATGTTATGCAGCTCCATGGTCTTAGTAATAACATACGATATTAAGCCTTCTTGAGTATATTGCAAAAACATGTATATAACGGGTTCAGAACTCTTAAATTAGGAAGCATCTCTAATTTTAATGAACTCGCTAAGCTTTTTACTTAGCAGGTCATTGTAGTTAAGAAAAGGAAGTGCTCATCAATAGTTAGGAAAAGGAAGTGCTCATCAATCCACCTTGTCAGCGTGGCAATAATGTAAGGGTGAGTCATTAACGTACATCAAGCGCTTTAGTGATATCATGATTGACATGAAGGATGTATGTTTGGATAATGTCATATCAACCATGATAAATAAGACTACAAACTTGAATTTTAAACATCATCTTATTACAAATCCACCTGAGAATCTGGACAACTTGATTATTTCAAAAGTATACATAATTGCCTAGGATATTAGATTCTCGTGCAAGGCTTGCATGGAAGAAGGAAAGAAGAAAGGTGACTGTAACTATACCGATTGTAGGAAATGCAACTACTCAGACAAAAGAGGGCACTATCCTTATCGCTTCAAGTGCTTTATTCCTCTCAATTCCCTTAGAGCACAGATATTGATATAGGTGCAACATGATGATTCATGCACCAAGCACCACTACGTATGCGGAAAGCGCTAGAAAGAAGGGACAAGGAAGTACTTTGAATCATAGTTTTAGGTTTCGGCCGAAACCGACCGGTTTCGGCCGTTTCGGATCGGTTTCGGAGGGGACCGGTCCGAAACCACACGTCAGTTCTCGGTTTCGGCCGTTTCGGCCGTATCGGCAGGGGTTTCGTCGGTATCGGCCGGGGTTTCGGCCGTATCGGTCGGGGTTTCGGCCGTATCGGCCAGGGTTTCGGCCGTATTGGCCAATACCGGCCGAAACTTGTCCGATACCGACTGAAACTTAAAAAAATGAAAACAAAAAGAAAGAGGAGGAGGAAACATCACCAAAATCCAAAAAAGAAGAAGAAACGAAGAGATGGACGTACCTCATGGCCACTAAAGGCTTTCCATTTAATTACAAGCTTGACATTCAGCCACTAAAGGTTTTCCATTTATTTACAAAGTTATCATTTTCAGCCACCAAACCCTTCCATTTATTCAAAAGCTTGCCATTCTCATTTATTTTCAATCATGTTGATCAAAAAAATGTAATATATTTAGCATAATACTTTTAACAAAATGTGTAACTAGTAAAAAAGTATTTGTGCTAATATTTGATAATATTTGATAGTATTTAATAGAGTTTTAAGTATCTGAAATTACCGATACCGATGAAACGAAACCACCGTCCGAAACCACCGAAACGGACGATACCGATACCGAAACCTAAATTTTGGGAAGAGCGATACCGAGACCGAAACCGAGACCTAAAACCTTGCTTTGAATACAATAAAGATTATGGATACACAATCGATGAGTGTGCATACTTAAACATGACATCGAGGCATTGGTAAGATGAGGCCAGATACATCAATATATGGCCGAAAATCTACATGGTGAACTGTATAAATATCGTCATAGGAATAATAGTCCAAAAGAAGCAAAGATGATCCATGTAATCATTGGATGTCAGGACGTTCTTGATAGGTGAACGTATGTTGGTAATGTCAACCTCCTCCCATCGTCCAGTGATTATGATCAGCCCATCCCTTTCTTGCATAAAGATCTAGATGGGCTTAATATAGAGAGTGACGATTCGATGGTCATCAAAAACCAAAGTAGAAAACTACTATGCATGTTGCATCTTGATTGATACAAGCAGCTCATCTGATATCGTATTCATAGATTGCTTTAATGAGCTCGGAATTGATATGAAACAATTAAGACCATGCACCAACCTACTTTTCGGATTCATAAGACATCAAGCGGTAAGGGAAGAATTAACATCAATCGTATGATGTGTGGTGATCCTGAAGGACTATAGTAAACATCGACTTCATTATTATTGGTACCTCATTCGCATATAACGACATCCTAAAACTACCATCCATCGTGACTTTTAGGGCTGTTGCCTCCCATATTACCCAACTATCAAATTTTTGACCCTGAATGGACTAGGGAAAAATCGAAGGGATCAGGATTTGGCAAAATGTGCTACATGGCTTCCACAAGGAGGAAGCTCAGACTTATGCTATCACATGGATGTAAATGCAGATTATCAAGAGCAATGAGGAGCAATGTTGGAAGAAGTGATCAATGTCCATTTGAGTACTAACTCACCCTCTAGCAGTCTAAGTTGGAATATTTCTCAAGCCAATATAGAAGGAGCAACTCATCCTCTTCGTGAAAAATAATACAGACATATTTGCCGGATCACTAGAGGATATACCTGGGGTCAATCTTGCAGTATCCCACTATGCTTTAAACATTGACCCCATATTTCAAGCTAATTAAGCAAAAGTAAAGAAATATGAGTATAAAAATAACAAGATATAAATGATGAAGTCTGAATTTTGATAATCATAAGCTTTATTCAGATGGTAACATTGAATGGCTATCAAACATCGTCATGGTACCAAAGAAAAATAGTAGATGATGAATATGCGTAGACTTCACCAATTTGAACAAAGCCTAACTAAAGGACTCTTTTCTTTTTCGGTCATTGATCTAATAGTGGATAGCTCATCCAGGCACGAGATGCATAGTTTCATAGATACTTTCTTTGGTTACAATATGATTAAGATACGACCATCTAATGTTGAAAAACATCATTTATTATAGTCTTAGGAACTTGTTGATATAGGGTCATGCAATTTTGGCATGAAGAATGAGGGATAACATACAATCGGATAATAAGAATGGTATTCTGACCCCAGATCGGAAGAAACATTGGAGTATATATAGACACTATGTTTGTTAAATTAAAGAAAGTATCCAAACATGTGGATGATTTGTCCAAGACATTCGGTGTTCTATGAAGATACCAAATGAAGCTTACTCCTGACAAGTATGCATTTGGTGTTACATCCGGAAAATTCCTTAGCTGGATGATAACCAAGCAAGGAATTAAGGCCAACCCAAAGAAGGTGGACGAAATCCTTAATCTAGAAGATCTGTGTGCATGTAAAAACATACATTGATTGATTGAGCAATTAGCAGATTGCATAGGTTTTTATTTAGGCATGAAGAGAAAGCACTCCTATTATTTAAAGTCCTGCAGAGGATACATAAGCATGGAAGGATTGAATAGATAGAAGAATACAGTAAAATTTTTGCTAAATTGAAGCAGCATCTTGGTAACCTTTCTCTTTTAACAAGACCATTTAGTGACAAAATTACTTTTCTTGTCTTTGCAGCCACCGAAATGGCAATCAGTTTTGTCTTGGTAAGGAAACAGAGAGGTCTACACTAACCAGTATACTTTGTCAGCAAAGTATTGAAGGCTAATGAGTTGAATTATTCACCGGCTGATACAGTAGCATATGTTGTGGTTATTACTATAAAGAAGCCACGCTCATATTTCCAAGCTCATACAGTAATCGTATTTTTAGACTTACCACTTGCAAAGCCTTTGGGAAACTTAAATGCTCATGTCATATGCTTCACTGATTCATTAAGTTATCTGAATTCCGGATGCAATACAAACCACTGACAACTATTAAAACATAGCTACTTGCTGATTTCTTGGTAGAGAATTCTATCACAGAGAAGGAATCACGTAAGAAGTGCAGGCAAATGGGCTACCAAGACAAAAGCTAATGTGGATATATACATGGGTGGATCCTCAATCATAGAAGAGCAAGAGCTGAAGTTAATTCGTATATCCCCGAAGAGCGCAAGACAAAGCTGGCCTTAGACATTGATACGACCAACAACGGGTAGAACATGAAGCTGTTATCATTGGTTTACAATTAACTGATGCCATATGAGCTGATGTACTAGCTATCTTTAGTGATTCTCAGCTTGTGATGGGACAACTAAATGATGTGTTTGATGTGAACGAGTCGAGCATGGCACGGTACATTGCCCTAGTTCAAAAGTTAACGGGTAAGTTTGAAAATTGAAGGTTATTGAGGTATATAGTGATGAAAATATGGAGGTTGTTGCTATATCAAACCTAGCTGTTAGCCCTGTGATGTATGTTGAGCGTGTTATGATGATCGACGACGTATTAAGTCACCGTAGCATAGAAACAACCCTCTAAGTGATGTTCATTGATATTGAACAATACTGGATGGATCCCATTATTGAGCATCTCATCACATGAACTTTTTCAAGAAATGAAAAGAAAGCTAAAAGCTTGAAGAGAGAGTCCTTGCATCATACTCTAATTAGAGACATCCTATACGAGAGATCTTTCATTATTACGAACGGTAGACCGTTGCTAAGGTGTTTGAGGCCAAACGAAGTAGACTAGCCCTTCGAGAAATTCATAAGGGGATTTGCAATAGCCACCAAGCTGCCTAAATAATTATCTGGAAGGTTACTTAGTAAGGGTATTAGTAGATAACAATCATGGCAGATGTGAAAAGCTACACGAATAAATGCGATGTGTGTCAAAGGCATGCTAACCTGTAGAGGCAACCAGCGGTGGAGATGAATCTACTCAATAATCCATACTGTTTGCACAAAAGAGAATGAAACTCCTAGGGCCTTTTCCACTAGCCTTGAGGCAGAGAAAATATATTATTATCATGATAGATTACATTACTAAATGGTGAAATGTGAGCCATTTGCTAGTATTTGGAAAAGAAATTCTATAGGCTTTGTTTAGAAGAATAGAATCTGCTACTTTAGACTACCAATGATCATCATCAGTAACAATGGAAATAATGACAACTAAGCTTTCTGTTAGTTCTGTGACAATTTACATATTGACATTCACTTCTCTACTGTTGTATACACTCAGTGCAATGGTTAAGTGCAATGGTTAAGTTGATGTAACCAATGGAATCATACTTATTGATTTAGTAAAAAAGGTAGATGAGAAGGATGGTACTTTGGTGCATAAACTTTTAGTATTCTGTGATTCTAACTCACCATTTATAGAACACCCACTGGTGAAAGTCTTTTTCGATTGATGTATGGTGTTGATACCCTTGTTGTTAGGAAAAATAACAGAATAGAATAATATCTCAAACACAAACAAATTGGAAATGCAAGAATAAAAGGTAGAAGGATGACACCTGATATAACGTGGTTCGACAATGTGCCTACATCCACTGGGCAGCAACAAGAACTTCCACTAACGTCAATAATGGATACACAAGAGACACACTACTTCAAGAACACCACTTGAAGAAAACACTCTCTCACTCTTGTTTGCTACATGTACACTACAACACTCTCAACTTGGAGTGGACACCCTTCACTCAACTTGGAGAAGATGATACTTGGATGGAATGAGATGCCTAGTGGAATGAGCAAATGACCTCTCCTTATATATGCCTAAGGAGGAACCCTTCACATGCCTTCATCAATGCTCCATTATCTTCATCATTACACATTTCCATTACCCTCACAATTAATTTAGGTCCATTCAGATTCTCCAACATTCTAGATTTAATGTAGAGAGACCTCTCAATTTTTCAACTCATGGGAAAACCAAAAGACACAAATAGGGGAACAAATTGGCTGGAATTATTAACAATCTCCCCCTCCAGCCAAACTGTCTTTTGTAGTTGGACTTACTTAAAGTCCATCCCAGCTGCTTTGCAACAATACTGCAGCTTCTCTTGCGGAACAACTTTTGTCAGCATATCTGCGATGTTCTTGTCGGTATGAATTTTTTCCAACTGGAAAAGCTTCTTGGATATCACATCTCGGATCCAATGATAATGCAACTCAATGTGTTTAGTGCGAGGATGATGAACCGAGTTCTTGCTCAACTGTATTGCACTTTGACTGTCGCAATGTAGCACATAACTTTCTTGTTTCATACCCAACTCTTGAACAAATCTCTGCAGCCATATCAACTCCTTGCCCGCTTTATTAGCTGCTATATACTCAGACTCTGTGGTGGATAAGGCTACACACTTCTGTAACTTGGATTGCCATGAAACAGCTCCTCCTGCAAAAGTAAATAAGTATTCAGAAGTAGACGTTCGATTATCAAAGTCTCCTGCCAAATCTGCATCCGTGAAACCTTCCAAAGTTGGTTTTGATCCACCAAAACTCAAGCAAAACTTTGAAGTTCCCATCAAATATCTGAGTATCCACTTGATTGTCTCATAATGCTCTCTTCCAGGATTAGAGAGATATGTGCTTACAATACTAACTACATGCGCAATGTCTGGATGAGTACATACCATCGCATACATAAGACTACCTACAGCTGATGCATAGGGAATACCTGCCATCTTCTCTTTCTCCTCTTGAGTAGTTGAGCATGCCAATCTGCTTAACTTGAAGTGATTACCCAGAGGTGAGCTCACCGCCTTGGCTCCTTTCATGTTGAACCTCTCAAGCACTCGTTCAACATACCTCTCTTGTGAAAGCCACAGCTTGTGCTTCTTTCTTTCGCAAGGAATCTCCATGTCCAATATCTGCTTAACTGGTCTGAAGTCTTTCATGTGAAATGCTTTTGACAAATCTGCCTTTAGTTTGCAAATCATGCAAACATCTTGCCCTACAATCAGCATATCATCAACATAGAACAGTAAAATTATGAATTTACCTCCAAGGAACTGTTGGATATACACACATGGATCTGCATTAGTGTGCTTATACCCATGACTTACCATGAACAAGTCAAACTTCTTGTACCATTGTCTTGGCGCTTGCTTCAGCCCGTGTAGGCTTTTCTTTAACTTGCAAACCATGTGCTCATTTCTCTCTATCTCAAAACCTTCCGGTTGCTTAATGTAGATCTCTTCCTCCAAATCTCCAGGAAGGAATGTCTTCTTCACATCTAGCTGCTCCACCTCCAGATTCATGCTAGCCGCCATGCCAAGAATAACCCTAATAGATGTCATCTTGACAACAGGTAAGAAGATTTCATCAAAATCTATACCTTCCTTTTGTCCATAACCTTTCACAACCAAGCGATCCTTGAACTTTGTCATCTACTCGTTTTCGCCCCTCTTCAGCTTGAACACCCACTTATTTTTGAGTGCTTTTCTCCCTTTAGGAAGCTCCACCAAATCATAGGTGCCATTTTTCAACAAGGACTCCATCTCAGACTTCATCGTCAACTTCCATTTGTCATTGTCTGCATGAGTCATTGCTTCCTTAAAGCATTCTGGTTCTCCGTCACTGGTCACCAAAATGTACTATAAAGAAGGATACTTGGAATTTGATTTGAGAACCCTGCTGGATCTTCAAACCGGCTCTTGAGAATTTTCTGCTTGCTCCCCCCCGATTTGGACCCTCCTGGATTTGTTCCGCTTGATTAGGATCCTCTTCGTTTAGCTCCACCTGATCATGATTCTCCTGATCATTATCCTCAAGTTCAGCTTCCTCGTTGCGAATATTCTCATTTGCAACATCTTGAGCCTCGTCTCGCGATGATGAATCATATGTGAAGCGTTCAACTTGATCTAGCACTTCTTTGCTAAGATACGCAACCGTTTGATGTTCTTGAAACACCACGTCTCGACTTCTGAACAACTTGTTGGACTTTGGATTCCATAACAGGTATCACGTCTCCTCATTTACATATCCGAGAAATATTACAGGGATGGATGTATCGTCAAGTTTTCATCTTTCTTGCTTCGGAACATGTGCAAATGCTTTGCACCCGAACACCCTCAAGTGAGAATAAGAAGCATCTTTACCTGTCCATATGCTTTCTAGCGTCTTCAAGTCCAACGATGTACATGGCGATCGGTTGGTGAGGTAGCTTGCCACTATCACTGCTTCTTCCCAAAACTGTTTTGACAGGTTAGCGGTCTTCAGCATTTTTCGGACTTTCTCCAAAATGGTGCGGTTCATCCTCTCCGCTACACCATTATGCTGTGAGGTGCCAGGTATGGTCCTTACATGCTTGATGTCGTGCTTCGAACAATATTCTTGAAACGCGTTCGAAGTGTACTCTCCGCCATTGTCACAACGGAGACACTTGAGAGTCTTCCCAGTTTCCCTCTCAACCATGGCATGGAACTCCGTAAAGGTCTGGAACACCTGGTCTTTTGTTTTCAACAAATACACCCAAACCTTTCGTGAAGCATCATCAATAAAGGTAACAAAATAATTATTGCGACTTAGTGATTCAACTTCCATGGGGCCACATACATCAGAGTGTACTAGGTCTAACACATTTTCTTTTTTAGAAAGTTTACTTTTGAAACTCATTTTATGTTGTTTACCGAATAAACAAAAATCACAAGAGTCGAGTGAGGTACCTTTCGCAAGGGGAATTAGCAACTTCTTAGCCAAGACTTGCAATCCCTTCTCACTCATATGACCTAGCCGCTTGTGCCATCGATTTGGAGATGAACCATCCGCAATGTTCAACCCACATTTACATATCTTGCCATATGTCTTGTAGAGGGTACAACATAGCTTCCCTCTAGCCACCACAAGCGATCCCTTCGTAAGCCTCTATTTTCCATCACCTCCATAATGATGAAAACCATGTTTGTCAAGCACACCGGTTGACAACAAATTGAGACGCAGGCCAGGTACATGTCTCATATCCTTCAACATAAACGTGTAGCCCATATCGGTCTCGAAACAAACATCTCCAATTACGGTAATGTGGGAATAGCTCACATTACCCATCGTCACTCTACCAAAGTCACTGGCTTTGTACGTAGTGAAGAACTCCGAGTTTGCCGTTGCATGGAATAATACTCCCGAGCTAACAACCCATCCAGTTCCATCACAATCATCAAAATGTAAGCATTCACTTTCAAAGCAAAGAAAATCAAAGTCACCTTGGGACACGGCGGTAGTGCTACTTGTGTCCTCCTTTGATTTGTTAGCGTTGACATCGCAACTCTCATTCAATCCTTTCGCCAACTTGTTGCAGTTTCTTTTCATATGTCCGAAAAGGCCGCAATGATGGCACTTTCCATTGAATCTTGCCTTTGATTTGCTTACACTCCTTTCATAGCCTTTGGGTCCTCTACTCTTGCTCCTTCCTCGGTTCTCTGCAAGGAACACTTGAGTATGATCCGAGCTTGAACTTATAGACTTCCTTCTCGTCTCTTCATTCAACATTATTCTTAGACAATACACCTTCAGGGGCAGAGTTATTTACAGTCACGACAAAGGTCTCCCAACTATCAGGTAACGACCCCAAAAGCAACAATGCTTGCAACTCGTCGTCGATCTTCATACCCATTGTGGCCAACTGATTGATCGTTCTTTGAAAGTTGTTGAGATGCTCGGTCACTCTAGCACCTTCTTTAAACTTGACATTCACCAACTCCTTGATTAGGAAGACTTTCTTCGCATCGGTCTTCTTTTCGAACAAGGACTCCAACTTTAACCATAATTGATGTGTGTTAACTTCGTTAGACATATGATGAAACACGCTATCTTCCACCCATTAGCGAATATAATCAATAGCTTTGCGATTTAACTTGTTCCAACCCGCATCTGATGTTTCTTTCGGCTTCGCCTTATCTCCTTCGATCGGCTCATGCAAATCCTTGCAATAAAGGATGTCCTCCATCCTCGGTTTCCACATCACCCAATTTGAGCTGTTGAGACGAATCATGGTACTCTTTGAACACTCCATTTTTTCACTTTGCTCTGATACCACTGTTAGGAAAAATAACAGAATAGAACAATATCTCAAATACAAACAAATTGGAATTGCAAGAATAAAAGATAGAAGCATGACACCTGATATAACGTGGTTCGGTAATGTACCTACATCCACGGGGCAACAACAACAAGAACTTCCACTAATGTCAATAATGGATACACGAGAGACATACTACTTCAAGAACACCACTTGAAGAAAACACTCTCTCACTCTTGTTTGCTACCTACACACTACAACACTCTCAACTTGGAGTGGACACTCTTTACTCAATTTGGAGAAGATGATACTGGGATGGAATGAGATGCCTTGTGGAATGAGCAAATGACCTCTCCTTATATATGCCTAAGGAGGAGCCCTTCACATGCCTTCATCAATGCTCCACTATCTCCACCATTACACATTTTCATTACCCTCACAATTAATTTAGGTCCATTCACATTCTCCAACATTCTAGATTTAATGTGGAGAGACCTCTTAATTTCCCAACTCATGGAAAAACCAAAAGACACAAATATGGGGAACAAATTGGCTGGAATTATTAACACTTGTCTTAATGGAGATTAGCCTTCCTACCATCTGAGTGTCCGAGTTCAACATGGAAATAAATAATGAAGGGTTGCTGTGTAATGATTGGAATGCTAGCAAACTTCACAAAAATAAAAACAAACTGAGATAAAACACTATTGCCGTCCCCGGCAACGGCGCCAAAAACGTGATGCACCCGTAACCTGCACCTAGGTTCCACCTAGCGGTGTCACTTTCGCCAGGCGTGATATGGCCCCTAGGCTACGATTTGGGGCTCAATCCGCAAGCGGACGGTGTCGAGTAATAGTATATAAGATGTCGGATCCCACAAGGACGGTGATAGTGTCTATAGGTTCTCAGTCTGTTTTTAAGTGTAGAAGTGAGATAGCTGTCGGGGGAACAGATTTGGGTTGGTTGTTGTGGTAATATCAATAAAAGGGGACTAGGGCTTTAGGGATCGCCACTAAGATCGTTGGGGGTTGATATTAGGATAGGATCCTCACATTTCATTAGGGCTAGGGAATTAATCCCCCAATTCGTACCACTCTCGTGGGTTAGAATTGCGGGGTATTTTGGTGGCTCTCGTTGACGCAATGGCGGTAGCCGTCAACGTAGCGATATCGTTCGTCGATGGATCCCCTCAAGGCGCGAGCCGGGCATGGTCACGTGCCTTAGTTGGATCCAACGATTTCCCTATTCGAATCCCTAGACACCCTTTAAGCACATCAATTCCACAGACCGTGGCATGATCTCAGTACTGGTTATCTACGGATTTGGTAGGATCTACCGAAATACAACCCTAAATCCACAATTCAACGTAGGGATCCAGATATACATTTTCCCCTAGAATCCTAGGGCTAACCCATCAACCCTAGAATAAATCTACTCACACATCGTAATAGCAGCAGATAAAAACATCAATTCCACAGAAGAAAACATTTTATCAATCGAGAGATTAGGGCTAAAAGAACTTACAGCGAGAATGGACGAACAATAGATCCAGAGAGAAAATCCAAATTTCAATAGCAAACGTAGACAAGAACAAGAGTAATAATCTCCACTGTTTAATCCAAAAATTGCTACAAAAATAACTCCAAAAATCCGTACAAAGAATCGCCCTCAGCTCCCTCTAAAAATTCCTAAAACAAAAACTAATCGAAGTCTCCCACAGTCGCCCCCCGATCGCCAGCTTCAGTCGCTGCCCAAATCGCGTGCATCACGGCGCGTTCAAATCATTCCAGAAATGCCCCTGGAATAGCCGACCGAGTAGGTGACTCGGTCAAGCAGCTGCTGCTCGGTCAGTAGCTCGGCCCGTGTAAGTGAGCTGCTCGGTTGCTTGGCGAATTTGAAATCGTCCTACCCGGACCGAGTAGATTCCTGCTCGGTCTGAGTCAGCTCGACTCGGTCTGATACTCGGGCTCTACTCGGGCGTTGCTCGGGCTGTGAAATCTGAGGCGACTCGACCGAGAAAATGAGCTGCTCGGTCCGAGTCTGCCCGTATCCGTCCCTGCTGTAATTGATATGTCTCGGTCCGAGCAGCTGATGTAATTGAGCTGCTCGGACCGAACATTTTCTAGGAAATGCTGCAGAATGATCTTGGGATTCTCTCTCTGCTCTCTCTTTTCTCTCCTCCAATGGCCTCTGAAGTGCGGCGAACTCCTCCAAAGCGCTGCCAATGAGCTCATGAACACGTTGGATATGACCATACCCAAATGGGGGTCCGAATCGCTCCAAAATCCCTGAAAATTCACGAAACACTACGAAACACGGAAATATCGTCAGAAATGCAGAATCGTAGTAAAAAGTGGGATTTGGATGCGAAAATGATATGGGATGCGATGAAATAATGATATGAAAATGATGGAAAATATGGACACATCAACTTTCTATTGCAATATCATTTGGGAATTTTGTTGGGTCTTTGGGATTAGATTTTTGCTAGCTCTATATTCCTGATCAGTTTATTAGAGTTGGTTTTCCGCATTGATCCCAAGGTGATTTGGATTTTTCCCCAACAAGTGGTATCGGAGCTTGTGATTTTTATTGCAAAGTAAGTTAGTGACGAGGGAAAGATGGTTTCTTTGGCAACTTTGAACATTGAGAAGTTCACCAGCCAGAATGATTTTCGGATTTGGCAGACGAAGGTGAAGAATGTTCTTATGCAGATGGGGTGTTACCAGATCGTATTCAATGTCTCGAATATCGATAAGGAGGTGACTGCATCTGCTAGGGCGGAGATGGAGAGGAAGGCGTACAACACGATTCAGTTGTCGTTATTAGATAATGTTCTGAGGAAAGTCATGGATGAGGCGACGGCATCTGATATATGGAAGAAGCTTGAGGGACTATATATGAAGAAATCCTTCACGAGTCGCCTATATTTGCTTCAGCATCTGTATACTCTCAAGATGAAGTCTAGTTCAGCGGTGAAAGATCACATGGATGAGTTGAACAGGATTGTGCTAGAGTTGCGTGGTATGGATGTGAAGATTGAAGATGAGCAGCAAGCGGTTATCTTGTTGTGCTCATTGCCTGAAGAGTATAATCAGTTTGTTCGGTCGATGATTTACAACCGGACTACTCTCACCGTGGAAGAGGTGAAGGCGGCACTTCACACGGAGCAACTATATGGCAAAGTTCAAGGTAGAGACCATGTGAGTAACCGCGAGGAGGCATTGCATGTGAGGCGTCAACAGAAAAGGAGAGGAGGCTTCAGAAAGAATAATGACCGCTCCAAGTCGAGACACTCGCAGTATAGGTTTGCGAACATCACATGCTACACTTGCTACAAGAAGGGTCATTATTCGAATCATTGTCCTATCAAAAATGGGAAGAAAGGAAAGGAAACCAAGAACGATTCTGGTTCGGCATCTTTAGGGATTGATGGTGAGCAGGTTCATGTTGAAGGTAAAGATGCCGAGATTTTTGCTCCAGGGATTGCAAGTGATGCCAACATGGTATGGCTTATGGACAGTGGATGCTCGTATCATATGACTCCTTATAGGAGTTGATTCGCGACCTACCGTTCCAAGCAAGATAGAGGCTCGTCCTCATAGGGAGCAATGCAGTGTGTAGAACTGCGGGTATTGGAACCGTCCGGATAAAGATGCATGACGATATAGTGCATACACTTGCCGATGTGAGGCATGTCCCAGATTTGTGTAAGAGCCTAATCTCCATAGGCGTGTTAGACGATGTCGGGTGTAAGTCGGTCTTTGAAAAAGACCAACTTCGAGTTTCGAAAGGAGCCATGGTTGTGATGAAGGGAAAGAAGGTTGGAAACTTATATGCCCTTCAAGGTACCACAGTTGAAGGTGAAGCAGACGTAAGCACTACGAGCGCAGTTTTCGGAGATTCGGCCAAGTTATGGTATTATCGTTTGGGTCATCCATGTGACAAAACGCTTGATATACTCCGAAGAAGAAAACTAATCAAAGCCTCGAATGAGAGTGTAGAATTCTGCGAATCATGTGTGTACGATAAGGAGACAAAGCTGCAGTTTAACACGGGAAAGTATACTAGCAAAGGACCACTTGACTATGTACACACAGATGTGTGGGGACCGTGCCCAGAGCCGTCAAGAGGGGGAGCTAAGTATTTTGTCTTGTTTATTGATGACTACTCTCGCAAAGTTTGGATGTACTTAATGAAATCAAAGGACCAGACTTTTGATATGTTTTGAGAGTGAAAGACCATGGTGGAAAAACAAACCGGAAGGCACGTGAAGGTGCTTAGATCTGACAATGGAGGTGTGTTTACCTCGAGAGAGTTTAGAAATTTCTGCAAACTCCATGGGATCCGCAGACACTTTAGCACACCCGGTGATTCGCAGTCGAATGGTATGGTGGAGCGGATGAATCGGACATTGTTGGAGAGAGTGCGGTGTTTGAGGCACTCAGCCGATTTAGGGAAGGAATTCTGGGGAGAGATACTCTCGACTGTTGTGCACATTGTTAACAGAGTTCCTTCAGTAGCGATTGGCTACAAGATCCCTGAGGATATGTGTAATGGTGAAGCTTGAGATTACTCGTACTTGCGCATTGTGGGTTGCCTGGCATACGTGCATGAGAGGGGCGACAAGTTGGATCCAAGAGTAAAGAAGTGTGTCTTTCTTGGATATGGCCACGGCGTCAAGGGATATCGTTTGTGGGATCCAGAGGGTCAGAAAGCGATAGTGAGCCGACATGTCACTTTTGATGAGAATGCAATACTCAGGGCAGAGCATTCTCACTCAAAAGATGACACGTCCACAGAGGAGATTTCACCGGAGAGGCTTAATCTTCCGGTCCAGCCCACTCAGCGACCAGGTAAAGAGTTGATGGTCGATACTCCAGTTGAGGGAGATGATGAGGTCCATGCTGAGGACTATATGCAGATACCATGTACATCTCAGGTACGCGTTAACACCTATGCATGTGATGATGGAACGCGAAGATCGAAGAGGGTGAAGAAAGCGCCAGAAAGATTTGTAGCATGGGATTATGCAGGTTATTCTGTCGATGATATGGCGGCTTATGCACTCAACCTAGAGCACGAGGAGCCAACGACATATGGTAGAGCCATAGTCTCGGAAGATGCCGCTCAGTGGCAAGTAGCTATGGAGAAGATGTAGTCCCTTCACCGGAACGACACTTGGGATTTGGTCCCGTTACCTAGCGAGAAACGTGCTATTGGTTGTCGTTGGATATACAAGGTCAAGAAAAGTTCAACTCAAGACAGGAACAATGTCAGGTACAAGGCAATGTTAGTTTTCCAAGGGATTTGTACAACGAAAAGGTGAAGACTACAACGAGATATTCTCACCAATTGTGTGACACACGTCCATTTGTGTGTTATTGGCGCTAGTTGCTAGCATGGACATGGAGTTGGAGCAACTCGATGTGAAGATCGCCTTTTTGCATGGAGACCCTGATGAGTAAATCTATATGCATCAGCCTGAGGGGTTCAGAGTTGAAGGGAAACAGACCTTGGTGTACAGGTTGAAGAAATCGTTGTACGGGTTGAAGCAGTCACCCAGGCAGTGGTACAAACGATTCGATAGCTTCATGATGGGAGTAAGATTTGAGAGGAGCATCAAGGATCAATGTGTGTATGTTCGCACACTTGAGAATGGCTTGAGGATTTATTTGTTGCTCTATGTGAATGGCATGCTAATTGCTTCTAATAGCATGTCGGATGTGAAGAAGCTGAAGGAGAAGCTAGGACAAGAATTCGACATGAATGATTTAGGGCCCATAAAGAAGATTATCGGAATGGAGATTGTTCGAGATCGAAAGAAGCATGAGCTTAGATTGTCACAGAAAGGGTATATTCAGAAGGTACTAGCCCGGTTTGGGATGGATAGTGCGAAGCCCATGACAACACCATTGGGAGCTCATTTTCAGCTGCCGGCGAGTCAGTCGCCAAGCACCGATAAGGAGAAGACGTACATGTCTCAGGTGCCATATGCAAGTGCAGTAGGAAGCTTGATGTATACGATGGTTTGCACGCGTTCAGATATTGCACAGGCCGTCGGAGTGATTGGCAGATACATGGCTAATCCTGGCAAGGAGCATTGTCAGGCCGTCAAGTGGATTCTGAGATATCTGCGAGGCACAGCGAGTGTCAGGATCCTCTATGGGAGAGGAGACGGAAAGGTGTTGACATGTTACTGTGATAGCACTACGCAGGTGATAGAAATAGGCGGCGATCTACCACGGGGTATGTGTTCAGTTTGGGCACTGCCGAGGTATCGTGGAGGTCGGTCTTACAGTCTGTGGTTGCGCTATCGACCATAGAGGCCGAGTTGACTACAGCGGTGGAAGCTGTGAAGGAGGCCAAGTATTTGAAGAGTCTGCTGAGAGATTTGGGGGTGCCGCAGAGTTCGTCACATGTGCATTGTGACAGCCAGAGTGACATTCATCCGGAAAACACCAGGCATACAGTTCGAGGACGAAGCATATTGAGGTGTGCAATTCCTACCTTGAGTTGGAGAAGAAGGAGATAGAGCTTCAGAAGATCCCAACTGATTTGAACCCTGCAGACATGTTTACCAAGCCAGTTCACGTCGTCAAGCTTTAGGTTTGCATGAAGCTGATTTCTTTGTTGGCTTAGGTGGCACCGGGGGGGGCGCGATTTCCGAGACGATGATGATTCTAGAGAGGGCCATGGCGCGCAGCGTGGAGGTGCTGGAGTCATTGGTGATGATATTTGAATCAAGGTAGAGTGTTGTTTTCTGTGATTCAAATCCCATGGTGCAGTTTTTCCCAGATGACTCGGTCGAGTAGGAGGCTACTCGGTCGAGCAGCAAGCTCCTCGACCTTGATTACTCAACCGAGCAGCATGAAGACTCTGACAGACCGAGCAGGCAGAGAGTTTGGGGAAGTTTTTTCTTTGACTCGGATGACTCCTACTCGGTCGAGCAGGAGGCCACTCGGTCGAGCAGCAAGTTACTCGACCGGGCAGCACGAAGGCTTTGTTTGCCCGAGCAGACTGAGAGCATTCCGTTTGAAGAGGGTTACTGACACTCGGGCCGAGTAGCTAGGCTACTCGACCGAGTCGACTCGACTCCACCTAGGGCATGTCAGCTCGACCGAGCAGGCCGAGTTGACAACTGACTCAGGCCGAGTCAGCGCGGGCCCATGCGCGAAAAGGAGCGGCTGGATGCATTTTTTCTCCATTGTTTTGGGTTTGTATTTAAAACCTAACTATTGTTTTAGATTAGGTTAAGCCTCTTTTCAGATTGAGAGAGTTTTGGAGAGCCTCTTGCTACTCCATTGGAGATTGAAGAGAGTTTTAGGGTTTTTGTTCTTGAGAGAAAGGTTTGGTTTTTTCCTTCTCTTCTTATTCCATTGATTTCTTCCTCTTGAGTGGATTCGTGAGGGCTTGTTCCGTTTGACAAGTTATTACTCACGCGTGAGGAAGCGAGTTTGTAACCCTAATTGTTTGGATCTCTCTACTAGTGGAATCGTCTCGGATCGGATTTCTGGATGTAAGTTGTTTACAATCGAACCAGTGTAAATTTCTTTTGTGTCTACGATTGATTTATTTGTTGCTGTGATTCGTTTGATACTTTCTATTGCAAGGTCATTTGGGAATTTTGTTGGGTCTTTGGGATTAGATTTTTGCTAGCTCTATATTCCTGATCAGTTTATTAGAGTTGGTTTTCCGCATTGATCCCAAGGCGATTTGGATTTTTCCCCAACAAGGATGCCCCCGGGCTAAGTGGTGGACATGTGATGCCACATCTCGTCTTTATTGTGCCTTCTCTCTCATGATTCCAGGTTTAACGAGGCTCATATGTGTTTTCTTAAAGAAAATGACCTTGTGAGTATGTGGAGAAGTTCTATAATGGTTATGCTACCTATCATGCATTGTGGTGGAGCCTACATGCTCCTTTGTTCGATCATGTGCCTTATTTCTAGCACAAATTAGGGTTCGATATTTCTCCTCATAACCTTACCTGTTTGGCTTTGAGATACTATGCTTGCTTCGCCTTTTTGAGTTACCCTATATGGGTGGAGACCCATGATATTTGGAACCATGAAAGAGCTTTCTCGGTGATCGTGAGGAATCGAGCGGCTATCACTATGTATGCTACTTGCCTCTACTATCTGTCATCTTCACTTCAAGCAAAAAGAAATATATCAAAGCTATATGATGCAGGGAGAAAAGAAGAAATGAGAAATTAATTATAAATGGCAAAGGCCATTAGTGACAAGAGTACTACTTGTGTCTGGTAAACCCATGAGAAGTTTCCTAAGAAGGACAATCGAATTTTTTATTCTTAATCAAATGCCAAGAGTTTATGAGTTTCCTAACAAGCACATAGTCAAATATTTGATTCCTAATAAAATAGTAATAATTTAGGAAGAGTTACCAAATAAATACTTGGTCAAATATTTGATTGCAAAACGATTATTTTCATATGAAGTCAGATCAAGGATGTTTCTTACTCAAATATCGAGATGCCAAAAGGACTTCTTTTATGAAAACATGACTGCGAACAATTTATATTCTATCACAAGAAAGTTATAAAGGCTGTCTGTTACAAGAGAGGATCCTAGGTGAATACAATGACATGTCAAGGGAGATTCCTCCTCGGTCCAACTGCGTACAAGGATATCACCAAGTTAGGAGATAACACACCCATTTATTAGAATCATTACCCTTGGCTTAAATATCATAATCCCTTTACCTGGATTATTTAAACCGATTTATAGTAAATACTAATTGGCAACTTTAATCCAAGTTAAACCATCTTTGCCCATGGTTTAACCTGTAGCCAAACAGAGCATGTTGCATTAGGAAATGTTGGAATTACAAACTGAATTGTAGAGATCTTCTCTAGGCACATTTGGAACCAACCTTTAATAACTTATAGGAAATGTTGGAATTACAAACTGAATTGTAGAGATCTTCTCTAGGCACATTTGGAACCAACCTTTAATAACTTATAGGAAATGTTGGGTATCCAAAATGTCTGTCATTGTCTGTGACATTTTCACTATGAGTAAGTTTTCAGTTTATGCCGTACTCTTTTTTTTCCTTCTCAAATATATATGGTTGACGTAGGGTCCAAGTACATTAGATGCATAATTTTGAATTCTCATATCGCATGGAAAAGCCTAAAATTAAGAGAACAAAACTTTAATCTTTCTTCTCAGTATTTGCCTCTGAACAAAATCAGGAATAATCCAATATAACCTCATCTCTTTTTGGAATCCATCAAGTCTGAATGTAGATCTACATAAATAAACTGAACAGAATCCATCTAGTCTGGACGTACGTCTGCAAAAATAAACTTGATGCCTTCAACCAATAAATTTACACTGCTGTAAAAATGATGCAGGCTACTTTGGCTCCGCCAGCGGCCGGAAAGATGGTGAAAGGACTCGTAATGTGTTATTCGGTAATCTTTGTAACCTTCTACTCATCGGCAGTATCTGGGTATTGGGCTTTTGGGAATACAGTTAGCTCCAATGTCCTCAACAGCCTGATGCCAGATGATGGTCCCTCGTTAGCTCCTACATGGTTGCTTGGTCTTTCTGTCATCTTCGTGCTTCTACAGTTGCTCGCAATTGATCTGGTAGGTCCCTAATTTTCAGGCTAGAACATGTGTGAATATTTTGTGATAATGAGTCTTTCTTTTACTGGAACTACTAAATTTTCTTGGGTAATTAAAAAAAATTTAGTGAAGTTACCTTATTCCATCACTTGATGGAACTTGAACTGTTTTAAAATATTCATTCAATCGATATGAACCTTAATTGGTTCAACCATAATGCCCCACATTTGGTGAGTTTTATCTAATATCAAAGCTTTTGAGTACCGCAACATTTGCACACTAGACCTTGATATGTTAGCTTATGCTGGGAGCTTTCAAATGGTCTGACTCCGAAAAATAAATTACAGGTATACTCTCAAGTTGCCTACGAAATCATGGAGAAGTCTTCAGCTGATGTCAATCAAGGGATATTCTCGAAGAGGAACCTTGTGCCGAGGATAATCCTGCGAACAATGTACATGATATTCTGTGGGTTTATGGCCGCAATGCTTCCTTTCTTCGGTGACATTGTGGGTGTAGTCGGAGCAATTGGATTCATCCCTCTTGATTTCATACTCCCCATGCTTCTCTACAACATGGCCATCAGGCCTTCGAACAGATCACTCGTCTACTGGCTCAACATTTGCATCATGATAGTCTTCACGTGTGTCGGGCTCATGGGTGCATTCTCCTCGGCAAGGAAGCTCATTCTTGATGCCAAGCAATTTAAACTCTTTAGCAGTCATGTGGTTGACTGAACTCTGTTACGCACAGCTTTCTGGTGTAATCAAAATAAAAATGCACGTTTTACCCGCCCCAAAATGGCCCTTTTGGGGGGGCCTGAAATAACATTTTTTTTGTTTAATAGAGCATTTTTTCCTATTTTTCCAAAAAAAAAAATATGTGGGGGGGGGGGGGGGGGGGGGGGGGGGGGGGTTTGTTTTTGTGGTGCCGGCCGGAGCGAGTTGATTGTGTTACTATGGTAAGATGCCTCTTTTCGCAGAATCATATGTTATGTTTTGTTCATGATATGACTGATAACTGATGGGATATATTATTACAGGTTTTCGCTCTCCAACATGATGGATGCCAAATTATTGTAATGCTTAGCTGATTTTTCCGTCAGCCAGAGCATATTTTATACTATTTTTTTTTGAAATATTCCACTGATTAGTTTAGAATGAGAAAACCAAACATGTATCTATCAATTCCACAAACTGTGGCATCGCCTCTTGCAGGTTAGTGCTGGTTGAAAAATGTGATACAAAAAACTAAAAATATCTCAGGATTAATCTCAGATTTACGAGGATTTTTTAGATTTTCTTTGGATATTTTTGGAGCCTGGAATGATGGTTTTGTAGCCCATCCAATACTATTATTCGGATTTTTTCATCAATAGACTAAGCCTAGCAGAGGAAGACCGCGGGCGTCGTTGTGAGAGGACGGAGCCCATGAGCAGCCTAGCGGAAGCGGACATGCCCAACGTAGTGAAAGCAGTGCGTGTGGTGCCACAGGTATGCACACGCACAAGGCAAGCGGCAGACTCGTGCTTGCCACATGTCGATCATCCGCGAGGTTTCGATTTGATCCAACGATGGAGACGTGCGAAGCAGCATCAGTAGCACGGAATAGCCGTGACACGCGTTAGCGCGTGGCAAAATCCCACCTAGGATCGACGGATGTGATCAGTATGCGACGTGAAGCAGGCAGAAAGCGTAGTATGGGTTTGGATTCTGAGTCCAATTAGGAGACTGACCTGTTAAATATTTAAACGGGTTTTCGCCTAGGGTTTTGGTGCAATTCTTGAGCGATTTTCATGCGGATTTTTCATGTAAAGTTTACGACTACCTATAGAGAAACAAAGTGCAAACCGAGGGTCGTGACGGCAAATTGAGAGGTTTCTCCATAGTTTTCTTTTCCAAATTCTTAGCGATGTTGGTTATTTCCTTTCAACCAAACGCCATACATTGTAATTCAAAGATATTGAAGCATTAGTGATCTCACATATTGGACATACACCAATATGAAATTAGTATAAATCTTTGGTGTCAGTGCGTATTATTCTTTTATTTTATTTTATCTTTCATATATATTGCATGTAGCGGATTTTCTAGAGAACATCGTTTGCTTTGTTCATTACTTCATAACGATCTTGGAATTTCATCAGGCAATTGGTATTACCCAACAAGTGGTATCAGAGCCCAACAATTAGTATCAGAGCAAGGATCGTGAAACAAGTCATAGGCGCTGGCAGAAAGTTCTTCTACAAAAGATGGTGCAACTGAAATGGCAATGAGTTCGAGTTTGTATGCGGGTGGCATGTATGCGATGATTGGAGGAGCGCAATACAAGATTGAAAAGTTTGATGGTAAGGGATACTGTCACGCCCCGTTCCCCAGGATACCCGGCATTAATTAATTTTTTTTCCAAGTATCATGAAGAGTGAGGGTGATGAGAGAGGAAAAGAAAGAGGAAGGAGAAACTGAACAAGCAGGCCACTGCGCACATGCTGGGATAGTACAAGTAAAACTCCACAGTAATATCAAACAGTCTCATAAAACAACAACAACACATTTTATATAACAACTTTCATTTATATACATCATCCAGGTACACCACTACATATACACAGTCATTCTCCACCTCCCAAGACAACCATACCAAACCACAACTACAGCTCACACCAAGTGTTACCCCTGAACCCAACTCCAAGTCACCTCCAACAATGATACCCCTGCTACCTGAAAAATAAGGAGGAGCGCATCAATGTGTGTCTCAGTAGGAACCAACTTGGATTTGGAACATCATTTTAAGGTTATTAATCCACAAGGCAAGGCAAGGAAAATAAGACATGTAAAATAAGTATATAGTGAAGAGTAAACAGCAAAGTAGAGGATCATACCTGCGGTCCAATGTCGAACTACTGCAAGAAAAGGGTTAGCATGTATAATGACACAAATATTCATACAACCACAATCTAATAGGGAAATCACAAGGGTCAGAATTATAACACAGTGTCACTAGTGAAGCAAGTAAAGGGAAGGGAAGTGCTGCCAGCAAAAGGAGTAACATGCCCAATTCTTATTTTATTATTATTTTGTAATTGAATTAATTGGAACTTGGGTAAACTGTGTGATGCCAGGACCTGGACTTCACTCCAAATTTGGGGTGAATAGAGCACACGACGCAGTGGACACGGACACTGTACACCGGGCATCTCACCTCCCACGTCCCTGGCAGGAGTGGGGCTATCCACATATAACCCAACCTCCGTATGACCCCTCCACTCCCGGTAAAGGCGAGTGGGTGTAAGTATCCCCTCCACTCCCGGTAAAGGCGAGTGGGTGTAAACTCCACACATCATATAATCATCTCCCAACTTCACAGTCCAGGCCTCATTTCCACAATTTAATCAAATCCCCCCTAAACCCCGGGCTTTTCTAACTCACCCTCGTTAGAGAGGATTGAGATTTATTCAATTTTATTAGTTAACATCATAAGTGACACGTTAGAGGTCTTGATGGCATGGGTATGCACATATCACCTCAACTGTCCATTATCAGACATAGGGTCATGCAGTCATGTGACATGTCCTCTATCACAACATATCATCCACTCACAACTTCAATGTATCCATGCCATTCAAGCCTCTAACTTTACCAATTATCAATGTGGTTCAAGACCAACACTAATACATACACATTTCTCAAATTACTGGTTATTGCCTTCATTAAGGCATTTCATTGAACACATGTATGCATCATTTTCCACATATCAATCACATTAGCAATTTCATAGTATATCACACCAATCAACTTCCCTTTAGGTTAATAACAACAATCATGGACAATTGGGGTATAAATGGCAATATTACACAAATCATATCACCATGCAAAAGCTTCAGCTTGCAGGAAATACACATGGTATCATAAACAGTGGCTGATATCATCCATTTATATACATAATTTAGCAAAACTTCCTGAATTAAACTTGTAGATATGATAGTTATGGATTCACAGATAAATTTTCATGCAAAAATATTTAGTATTTGATTTATGGTGAATTATTTGGTGAAGTGTGTCTAATCTGTTTTTCAGACAGATTTCAGAGCATGTATTGAAATCCAATTTTGGGCCTGTTGGAGGCAAAATTTCGACATATAAGTACCCTGATGAATTTTTAGAAAAACTTGTTAGCTTTCCAACAAGACCAAGAACATCAAATTCTATGATGTGTGCATCTGTTTAGGACAATTTTACTAAACTGTGTCAACATTGAAATTCAAACAGACATGCTGTAAAGATAGATTTATTTCTCCTAATTTCTGAATTGAACATATATCAAAATTTATATGATTTTGGAGTATAACTTCATGATCTATAAGCTCATATTTTTTTTCGAACCTTAATTCGAGCTACAGTGATCAGAATTAAAGAAACAACACACATCAAAATTTCAGGATTTCAAAGAGAGTTTTTGCTTGGAATTTTCAAGGGGTTTTGCATGAAATTGAAATATGGCACATGAATTTGGTTACTCCTAATCCAAATTGAGTAAACATGATGTGAAAACATAATAAAAATAACCCTAATTGAAATTCCGAAACCAAGTTGGAATCCTACCTCAAAATCTTGAATTCCCTTCTCCTTCCCTTTCTCTTCCTCTTCCTCTTCTTCGTCGTCGTCTTCTTCTTCTTCTTTTGAGTGAAGATTTTCGGCCATGGCTATGGGGAGGCCGGCCATGGCATGGGATGGAGAGGAAAAGAGAAGAAGATAAGAGAAGATAAGAGAGGTTTGAAGAAAGAAAAAGAAATGGACTTATAAAGAACTTTCTACACCATGCCTAAGCTTATCCTATGAGCCATGTAAAACCAAAATAACTAAATTACCCTCCCATCTTATTGGTAATTACAAGTTTTCCATTACTTTACGTACACACCATTTTAGTATGTACGTACATCAGTTTTAGTCAAAAAGACCGTTTTGCCCCTACCCTTTCTAAAAATTTACGGGGGTTGCCATTGACCCCAAACCCCTTTCACACTTGCATGGCTCTTCCTACACACATCCCCGCACATACATGCATACACACATGCTTCACACACACACATGTTGGATCATGTGGATGGCAAACAACACTAGAAGGGGGGTTGAATAGTGTTGTGCAAATAGTATACTTTTTCGATTGTTAAGATTAGCACAAATAAAATCCTTCTAATGTTGCCTAAGAAGCCAAGTAGAGTGATCTACGCTTGGTTCTTAATCAACAAAGTAATCTTACAAATATAATAGAGAAAAGATTACAATCAGATATAAATCTTTACAGAGAGATCTTTTCACAGCGGAATTAAATAAACAATCTTTGCAATAATAAATAAACAAGGAATTACAAAGATATAAGATTAGCAAATGAAAAATGCTTGTATAAGAAATATAAACAATCACAGAAAAACAAACGCAGAGACAAGCGATTTTATCCTGGTTCCCCGCAACCCGGGTACGTCCAGTCCCCGACCAATCCGGTACGAGATTTTCCACTATCTGCCTTGGCAAATACAAGTACCTAACTTCACTCGTTAGGATTTCCAACGACCTAGTCTCAACCAGGATTTCCGACTGGCAACACCTAGACTTGTCTAGTGTTCCAACAACAACACAATGAAACTTATATCCAATACACCACAATAAATTGATGGAGATTGGTTTTTACACCCGATTCTATAGCCAATCAATGATAGACAAAATTGTGTAGTGGCTTGATAGAATAAGAGTCTAGATCACACAAAGATACGAGAGAATTCTTTGTGATCTAGATCTAATGCTTTTCAAAAATCCTTTAAACAAAAATAAAGAGAATAGCAATAAGGATTTTGAAAAACGTTTAGCCAATAAAACAAGAGTAAGATCTTTAAAAAGTAATAACAGAATTTGCAAGATCACAATAAAAATAGAATTGGCTAGAGAGAATGAGAGCTTTGAATTAAAGAGCGTTTGCACGAGAGATTTGATTTTCAATAGATGTTGTGTTTTTCTCAAATGAAATTAGCTCTTATTTATAGGGAAAATTCTGAGATTTGAAATTCAAATTTTCTTTGACTTTTGTCCCAAAAATCTCGGAGAAAATCACTCAACGAATTTTCAAAATTCAAATCAAAACGTCAGAATTTTACAGCTGGTAGTCGACTCCCTCATGTAGGTAGTCGACTCCCAGAGTGTTTCAGGGAATCTCGAATCTCAGCTGGTAGTCGACTCCCTACTGTTGGTAGTCGACTCCCAGAGGAGTTTTTCCTGCAACACTTCTAGTCAGACAGGTAGTTAACTCCAGGGTGTGTGGAGTTTCACTACGGAAGTTATAGGATGACTAGAGAAAGCTCTTAAAACATTTTTTAAAGATATAAAAAATATTTTTAAAAAGTCTTTTCAAATTGTTTGTGTGCGTGTGTTTTGTCTATATGATTTGGCTTTGACAAATACCCTAAAGAGACACGACACACTCACTATAGACTTAGGACATGTCTTCGGAAGCTTGATCAATTTGATGAAGTGGATGCGAGCTTCACTTGAGCTTCTTGTTCTATTTGAGCTTGAACTTCATCATTTGACTTAGCCACGTTTGTCCTTGTCTTTGAGCGTAGATCTGTGTTTCTTTGAGTATGAGTAAAGCTTCGCACATTCTGCACACTTAGGTGCTGTGTAGTTAGTACATTAAGCTTTCATTTGGTGTGCTTATCATCAAAATTACTTGGGGTGGAATTCAATTTCCATCACTCTCCCCCTTTTTGATGATGACACCCAAATGAAAAAAAATGAAGTAAGTTTGAAAAATGAAAATACATTTAAGTATACTTACTCCCCCTGCTTTGATGCGGTTCTCCCCCTGCATCGAAGCTGTTAGCAATACAATTCATATAATTTTATTTTTGCATTTCATATATTTTTCTCCCCCTTGTCATCAACAAAAACAAAACAAAAAAAAATTCAAAAGATCATAATATAATCAGGAGAGGAATTCAATTTCATATGCCTGCAAGAGAGATGTTAGTTTATAGGAACAACTAAAGTATTGCATAGAAGATAAGTTCATGATAGGTAGCACCATACGATAAAAGTTATTACAAGCCATAAGTCTTAAGGACATAGTTTTAGAGAATCATTGTTTGAAAGAGAACCATTGTTTATGAGAGAAGCTAAGGATGACCGCTGTTCTTCTTCAGTTCCTTGATCTCTTCAAGGATCATAACAAGCGTTTCCTCAGTCATCTTGTTGCTTTTCACGACGATCTCCTTGAGGTCGTCCACCTTTTGATTGAGATCTTCAAATCCTTTCTCTTGTGAGATCTTCAATTTTCCAATCTTCTTTAGAAGCATTTCTTGAAGCTCAAGAATATACGCCGGTGCTTCTTCTTCTTCTTCTTCTTCGCTTCCTTTTTCTTCTTCTCCTTCTTCTTCTTCTTCAGAATCTGAAACCACAATTTTCTTACCTTTCCTAGAGGATGAGGATCCTCCTTCAGCTGCAAGTTTTTCTTCAGGGATGTTCTCATCAAGGTCATGGTGAAGATTCATTCTCCCAAGTGCATGAACATCAAAAACTCGAGCCGGTTCTAGAATAGAGGTTTCATGATCCAAAGGCACATTATAGCTAATAAACAATATTGTGAGATAGTGCCCATGAGCTAAAGTGGAAGAGGGTTTATTTGAAGAAGCTGAAGCAAGTATAGAATCCATGATAACTTTGGCCCAATTGATGCGAATGTTACCTAGTATAGCATAGATGCATTTGGCTTGCTTTTCTGATAAGATCGAATGACTTCCAGACTTTTGAGTGATATTATAGGATAATATATTTGCCAAAATTCTTGCCGGATAGCGAAGGTCGCTACATGGCAGTTTAGTCTGAAAATGTCGTCCTGGCAAATACATTCTCTCTAGAATATTTCCTTCAGTCATTTGTACTTTATCAAGAAGCATGCCAGAATATGGGATTCCTAGGGCTTCTCCTAGAGATTTGACAGTAATGGCAAGCTTGGTGTCAAGGACTTTGGTTATGAAACGGCTTTTAGCAAGATCGTAGTCCATGTTGGCATAGAACAAGTGCACAAGCCTAGGGTAGCAAAGATAAGTATTTTCAGAAGAAAATAGGTTGGCCAAGTTCTGGAAATCAAGCAAGCTATCAATGCCATAATTTATAACATCATTAAGCTTAACAAAACGTTCATGCAAGATGGGTTTCTTAGTGACCTTAACGAATTGTTCATAAGTGGTGGTCTTGAAAAGATAGGGTAGAATGGTTTCTTTTTCAGAATCAATTTCAGATGATGTTTTTCTCTTCTTGGTGAAAATTCCTTTGATAGGCATCTAGAAAGAGTAAAAACAGTATTTTTACAAAGCTAGATAAGCAAGAGAAAAAGAAATAAAGAAATAAAGATCATGAAGTAAAAAAAAATTTTACCTTGGGTGAAGTTTGGAAGAGATGAAGTTTGGAGAAGCTTCAAATGAACCAAGCACCAAGAGAATTCTCAAGAGAGGAGGAACAAATGGGGTAGTCGGCTACCTAGGGTTTCTCTTGGGGGTTTTAATCTTTGGATGAAAGATGGAAAGGAATGAGGGCCTTAGGATCAAGAGATGAAGGGTTAGGATGAAGTTTTAGCTTATTGGGTATAAGTTGCCTTGAGGATATGAACCCATTTACTCAATAGAACCCATTAGGAGTTAGTCAAAAATAAACCCAGAATTTCGCATATACTCTGGTAGTCGACTCCCTCGTGGAGGTAGTCGACTCCCTACTGGGTTGAGTCGTTTTCTCATCCCGAGGGGTTTTTGATCCAGGTCGAGTGCGATTTCTGAACACAAAATGTTTTTAGGAGTATAACACAAATACATAAAAATAAAAAATATTTATTTAATCAATTTTAATCATATATATATTAACAAAGAAAAATTGAGTTGCGCAAGAAAATTGTTGATGTTGATTCTTTTACAAAGCGTTTGACCTTGTTTTCTTCCTTTCATTTCTTTGGAGTACCTGAAAAATAAAACGTTTATGGTACTCTTTTTTTTGAGTCCGAGAGGTTAGTCTTTAGGAAGCCAAACCCAGTATGGTTTAGTTCCCTCATGAACAATATATTTGTAATTTTTGTTTAAATGAACTTGCTGAACAAAGTCAATAGCGTACCTTTTCCTTCGTTGATCAGATAGTTTCTTTGGTATCCAGATGCTCAAAACATTATTGTTAGAATGATGCATCCTAGTATGCTTAACCCGTTTCTTGGTATGATGTGAATCATAACCGAGACCGGTTTTGCTAGATGAGGTTTTTTGATTATCTATTAGACTGTCTAGCTTCCCTTTTCCTTTGTTGAAATTCTCAATAATTTTCATCGTAGCGTCGTATTTATCTTTGACAGATACGAGAAGTTTATTCAGATTCTCAACTTTTTCATTTACTAAAGAAATATCTTTTTGCAGAAAATCATTCTTTTCTTTAAGGAGACTATTTTCTTTAATGATTTCCTCTTTTTCTTTAGTATCCTTTTTAATATTTCTAAGTGTTCTTCTATGTTCCTTTATGAGCTTTTCATGCATTTTGCATAGCTCCTTATATGCTCCCCTATAATCCATGTCTTCATCATCACTTGATGACGAATCATTGTCGCTAGATGAATCATGATGCGTGCTTACCTTGGAGGATGTGGATGCCATGAAGCACATGTGTGCTGTTTCTCTTCTTTCATCATTATCTTCCTCTGAGGATTCATCGGATGAGGAATCGTCGCTCTGGTCGAAGGCTGCGTAAGCTTCTTTCTTTGGTCGTCGGAATTTGTTTCTTCCGTTGTTTCGCTTTTCATTATTATCTTTGTTCTTTCCACGATCTCTGGAATCACGATTGTTTCTCTCCAATGGACAGTCTCTCTTGACATGCCCTGGTTTGTTGCAACCAAAACAAATAATACCGTTAGTGGGTCTAAAAGATCGTTTTCCATACTTACTTGTGATGAACTCTTTAAAGTTCTTTGAGATGAACGCGATATGGTCTTCTTTGTCCGTGTAATCGGAATCTTCCTCTTGGGCTTTGAACGCAAGATTCTTCTTCTTTGGTTTTTCTTCGATCTTCTTGTCTTCTTCAAGCTCAATCTCATATGCCATGAGATTTCCCATTAGTTCTTCAATGGTGAGGTCTTTCACATTATGAGCTTCTCGGATGGCGGTTGTCTTTCCCTTCCATTCGGGTCGGAGGGATCTTAGTATCTTCATTACCTGCTCATATTCGGAAAGTTTCTTTCCTAATCCTGCGAGCTCATTTGTAATATTAGTAAAACGAGTATTCACATCGGTGATACTCTCTCCTTCTTCCATTTTAAAGGATTCGAATTTAGAATGTAAAACATTTATGCGGGATTCTTTTACCTTTTCGGTTCCTTCATGACTTACCTGAAGAGTATGCCATATTTGGTGTGCTGTCTCACATTGGGAGACTCGATTGAACTCATTTCCTGTAACGGCGCAAAATAGTGCATTCATTGCTTTTGCATTTAGATTAGCTCTCTTCTTGTCGTCGACAGACCATTTTCCAAACTCAACGTCGGTGGGTGCAATGTACGTGACTTTAGTAACGGTCCAAGCTTCAATGTCTAATGACTCTAGGTGAGTCTTCATTCGGATCTTCCAGCTAGCGTAGTTGGTTCCGTTGAACAGTGGTGGTCGCATGGTATTCAGTCCTTCAGAGTGAAAGGATGTTGACGCCATCACCTTTGTAGCCTTGCTCTGATACCAAGTGTTGGATCCTGTGGATGGCAAACAACACTAGAAGGGGGGAGGGGTTGAATAGTGTTGTGCAAATAGTATACTTTTTCTATTGTTAAGATTAGCACAAATAAAATCCTTCTAATGTTGCCTAAGAAGCCAAGTAGAGTGATCTACGCTTGGTTCTTAATCAACAAAGTAATCTTACAAATATAATAGAGAAAAGATTACAATCAGATATAAATCTTTACAGAGAGATCTTTTCACAGCGGAATTAAATAAACAATCTTTGCAATAATAAATAAACAAGGAATTACAAAGATATAAGATTAGCAAATGAAAAATGCTTGTATAAGAAATATAAACAATCACAGAAAAACAAACGCAGAGACAAGCGATTTTATCCTGGTTCCCTGCAACCCGGGTACGTCCAGTCCCCGACCAATCCGGTACGAGATTTTCCACTATCTGCCTTGGCAAATACAAGTACCTAACTTCACTCGTTAGGATTTCCAACGACCTAGTCTCAACCATGATTTCCGACTGGCAACACCTAGACTTGTCTAGTGTTCCAACAACAACACAATGAAACTTATATCCAATACACCACAATAAATTGATGGAGATTGGTTTTTACACCCGATTCTATAGCCAATCAATGATAGACAAAATTGTGTAGTGGCTTGATAGAATAAGAGTCTAGATCACACAAAGATACGAGAGAATTCTTTGTGATCTAGATCTAATGCTTTTCAAAAATCCTTTAAACAAAAATAAAGAGAATAGCAATAAGGATTTTGAAAAACGTTTAGCCAATAAAACAAGAGTAAGATCTTTAAAAAGTAATAACAGAATTTGCAAGATCACAATAAAAATAGAATTGGCTAGAGAGAATGAGAGCTTTGAATTAAAGAGCATTTGCACGAGAGATTTGATTTTCAATAGATGTTGTGTTTTTCTCAAATGAAATTAGCTCTTATTTATAGGGAAAATTCTGAGATTTGAAATTCAAATTTTCTTTGACTTTTGTCCCAAAAATCTCGGAGAAAATCACTCAACGAATTTTCAAAATTCAAATCAAAACGTCAGAATTTTACAGCTGGTAGTCGACTCCCTCATGTAGGTAGTCGACTCCCAGAGTGTTTCAGGGAATCTCGAATCTCAGCTGGTAGTCGACTCCCTACTGTTGGTAGTCGACTCCCAGAGGAGTTTTTCCTGCAACACTTCTAGTCAGACAGGTAGTTAACTCCAGGGTGTGTGGAGTTTCACTACGGAAGTTATAGGATGACTAGAGAAAGCTCTTAAAACATTTTTTAAAGATATAAAAAAGATTTTTAAAAAGTCTTTTCAAATTGTTTGTGTGCGTGTGTTTTGTCTATATGATTTGGCTTTGACAAATACCCTAAAGAGACACGACACACTCACTATAGACTTAGGACATGTCTTCGGAAGCTTGATCAATTTGATGAAGTGGATGCGAGCTTCACTTGAGCTTCTTGTTCTATTTGAGCTTGAACTTCATCATTTGACTTAGCCACGTTTGTCCTTGTCTTTGAGCGTAGATCTGTGTTTCTTTGAGTATGAGTAAAGCTTCGCACATTCTGCACACTTAGGTGTAGTGTAGTTAGTACATTAAGCTTTCATTTGGTGTGCTTATCATCAAAATTACTTGGGGTGGAATTCAATTTCCATCAACACACACGTCTAATACATTCCTGTTGTTTTACACCCACGCCATTATTTGCACTTCTCTCGCATTTACACTTCGCATTCTCTTCTCTTAGCCACATATTACGGCCTAATCCACAGTGCACGTACATCGATATCTACGCTTATTCCTTGCCTACCCATGTACTGTAAGTAGAAATATACGTGTGTTCAGTAGAATACGCGTATAGTTCAAAATAGGGCATGACATCCTACCCACCTTAAAATAAAGTCCGTCCTCGGACTTCCTAGGGTGTGAACCTTGCCGAGGTCAGTCAGATATGATGGTCTTACTATTCATGAAGTACAAACAAGAATATGTATCTATACCACACTTATATACACTATACGCTTCACTATCATCCATACACATCCGCATCACACACATATCACAGATACATCCTATTACTCATCTAATAACATATCCATATCATTATAAGCATCACTACATATTCATACACACATGTCTTTCACATAAACATCTAGGTCAACGTATTCACACACCACAAATCAGTCTCTATACGTATTATTACACGTATTTAGATCACTACTCATGTCGATGTGCATATGACGTCACATCGTATTCATATTACGATACATCCAAGTATCACGACTTATATTCTACATGCTTATGTATTTACATACACGTCTATATCCATGCACAACCACACAACATTACATATTAATCTACACCCATTACTTGATAAACAGGGTCGCTATCACGGTGTCACACGTATGTACACCTGTTCTCTATACACTCAATACTTAGTCATATGAGTTCACTTACATTCATAAGCACCTACATATCTATATACATACAATATTTAGTCACATCCATACATACATTCACGTGCACGTACTAACACATGCATGATCGAATCATATAAGGATCGTAATCATACTATAAATAAATATATACATAACCCCACATCCATAGCAGTGCACCTACTGCCTCACACAGATAGGCACATATACCGCACACAATACACACAAGAGTGCACAACATAATACGTTCATTGCCATATGTTATATATATAACTACTTTTGTACTTCCTACGTACATACTGTCACCATAGTCAAATAAATACGAATACCATCTACACACCACACACGCGTATACACATAAATATACAAACAAATATACACATTCCGATACCCGCTTATCAAACAGTTTCATTCACTTACATTCATTATATATATATATATATATATATATATATATATATATATATATATATATATACGCACACACACACACCTATGTTTCATACTCATCACATTCATATCCCCACTTCATATGTATATACATACGCACACGCTCTATTACATACTTACACATACATGCATACACACAGGAATACGCTTATCTATGATATGCATAGATATGCAACCATGCCGAAAAAATTCACAGAAAAACAAACAAGGATATTTATAAGTATATACTTATTCAACCAATATACACACAACCACATATGCTTCTACTCACACTGCACATACATCTTCACATCCCGATACTCCGCTACGACACATATAATAGAAATCCATACAACCATATAAATATTCACATATACACATCAACCAATACACCACACGGATACTCTATATAACCCAATTATATGCACATACTCATTATGTTCACGCAGAAGTATACACATTAATTCCTTATATAGATATCTAAGCCTACATATAGCCAAATACACGTTGGCTCATACACACCAGATTATTATTCTAATAGCAGGTATTCACACAGACATGCATATATGTCTATTAGGATCCATGCAACCATGCACATACATTCCCATGTAAGGGCACACACACCAATTCACACATTCTATACATATCCTGCTATTATACACTCATACAGTCAAGCTACTCAAACTACACTAGCAGGTATTCAGTAGCTACCCATACCATCATATACATAGCATCCACTATTCACATACTCTAATTAGTATACATATGCAAATTGGTGCATTCCAATATTCCTACGCATCTAGTAGGTAGTCACACCCCACATACGTATACATTCATATACCGATACTTGTATATCAGAATAGGGGTCATTCACATACCATATACATATAACCACTCATAAGACATATACCAATACACATTCAACAATAACAACATATATACACAATCACACCACGCTAACTACAACACACCTACATACATTCAAGTATCTCATTTACCAATACACAGTCCCCCTCATGCCATTATACGGAAGGGTGCATGCACCACACATGCATCCAAACGGTCCTATAAACACCATTCTACGGGGTAAACATATACACACATATATACATATACCGTAACTCCACTTAACCGTGCAAACCCTTAGCCATCCCACTTATACACACCCTATATAATCTCAAATCCTTATATCCATCACATTTTACATGCGTTACACGTCATACTATATCCTTATCCCATGTTAGGCACAATATAGAACTAAGGGCCTCAACTTAAGTGGACGGGTCTAAATTATCCCTACCCACCTTAGGATACATCTACTCTAAACACCCTGGAGCACTACTTATATTATTCATACGTCCATTACTTAGCTATATCGCTACATACACACCATACATGGCCAAGCCACGTAGGGCATACCAACCTAAGTACACCATAGACCCATTCTTTGCTAAGCAGCAACCGTATCACACGGACAGGCTCATATACCACATCCCATACATGTTATACGGTTTACACACATGTAAGGCACGAGCATACAAATATAAGTGACAAATGGCTAGTTATGCACACATACATGCCTACAGCGGGATATACAAACATACATACATACATACATGTCTTCAAGGGTCATACACACACACATATATATATATCTCAGTGCTCCTATATGACTCATTATAGACATATACGTTTATCACCATTGACGTATACTCCCATGTACCGCTTATGACTGATCCGCATATCCATCACACTCAACATGTTGGTAGGGAATTATCCTTGTTTTCTCACTCTAATACTGATAATTTAACATGACTACAACCATTATCCCTCAGAAAGAGTAATACATTGAAGACTCATATGTCTTACATTTAAAGCAATACCATATGCTAGCATATAGTCATTCAACCACATACGTATACACCTGATATAGTATACACCACGCACGTATACACCCATCTAACAATACACCTCATATAGTTATTCAACTATATAGTTCAATCTGTATCTTCCTAGTCAGCCAATACTCACTTAAATAATTCCATCATCAGTGACACTACACATCTAGTATACCCGCGTCTACCGAGGTGGGATACAAGGGGATATACATGTATCCACATGCTTTATACATATCTAGATGCCACCCACATCTTAATATATAAGTATATACATATTCAATAGGTTATACATTACATTAAGGATCCACGCACGTATATTTAACGTAACTTGCACATGAATCTAACTATACATCATACACAAGGAAGTCATACAACTTCACAAGTCAATAGCCATAACATACTGGTATTCCTATACAGATCTCGAGCCAAGAGTCTAAAACGACCCCCAGATAACTCTATACCTCAAGCTCTTGGCATTAGGACTATGTCCTAAGGCTAGACACTACCCACCTTAGGGCTAATGTATCCCGATCACTTACTGAAGCATCACATGTACTGTCCTTATGCACATCGCAGTGCGGTGACCTGCATGGGCCGCCAAAAACTGTCACGCCCCGTTCCCCAGGATACCCGGCATTAATTAATATTTTTTCCAAGTATCCTGAAGAGTAAGGGTGATGAGAGAGAAAAAGAAAGAGGAAGGAGAAACTGAACAAGCAGGCCACTGCGCACATGCTGGGATAGTACAAGTAAAACTCCACAGTAATATCAAACAGTCTCATAAAACAACAACAACACATTGTATATAACAACTTTCATTTATATACATCATCCAGGTACACCACTACATATACACCGTCATTCTCCACCTCCCAAGACAACCATACCAAACCACAACTACAGCTCACACCAAGTGTTACCCCTGAACCCAACTCCAAGTCACCTCCAACAATGATACCCCTGCTACCTGAAAAATAAGGAGGAGCACATCAATGTGTATCCCAGTAGGAACCAACTTGGATTTGGAACATCATTTAAGGTTATTAATCCACAAGGCAAGGGAAATAAGACATGTCAAATAAGTATATAGCGAAGAGTAAACAGCCAAGTAAGAGGATCATACCTGCAGTCCAATGTCGAACTACTGCAAGAAAATGGTTAGCACGTATAATGACACAAATATTCATACAACCACAATCTAATAGGGGAATCACAAGGGTCAGAATTATAACACAGTGTCAATAGTGAAGCAAGTAAAGGGAAGGGAAGTGCTGCCAGCAGAAGTAGTAACATGCCAAATTCTTATTTTATTATTATTTTGTAATTGAATTAATTGGAACTTGGGTAAACTGTGTGATACCAGGACCTGGACTTCACCCCAAATTTGGGGTGAATATAGCACACGACGCAGTGGAGACGAGCATTGTACACCGGGCCTCTCACCTCCCCCGTCCCTAGCAGGAGTGAGGCTATCCACATATAACCCAACCTCCGTATGACCCCTCCACTCCCAGTAAAGGCGAGTGGGTGTAAGTACCCCCTCTACTCTCGGTAAAGGCGAGTGGGTGTAAACTCCACACATCACATAATCATCTCCCAACTTCACAGTCCAGGCCTCATATCCACAATTTACTCAAATCCCCCCTAAAACCCGGGCTTTGTTAACTCACCCTCGTTAGAGAGGATTGAGATTTATTCAATTTTATTAGTTAACATCATAAGTGACACGTTAATGGTCTTGATGGCATGGGTATGCACATATCACCTCAACTGTCCATCATCAAACATAGGGTCATGCACTCATATGACATGCCCTCGATCACAACATATCATCCACTCACAACTTGAATGTATCCATGCCATTCAAGCCTCTAACTTTACCAATTATCAATGTGGTTCAAGACCAACACTAATACATACACGTTTCTCAAATAACTGGTTATTGCCTTCATTGAGGCATTTCATCGAACACATGATATGCATCATGTTCCACATATCAATCACATTAGCAATTTCATAGTATATCACCAATCAACTTCTCTTTAGGTAATAACAACAATCATGGACAATTGGGGTATAATGGCAATATTACACAAATCATATCACCATGCAAAAGCTTCAGCTTGCAGGAAATGCACATGGAAGCATCAAAAGTGGCTGATATCATCCATTTATATACATAATGTAGAACAACTTCCTGAATGAAACTTGTAGATATGATAGTTATTGATCCACATATAAATTTTCATGCATATATATTTAGTATTTGATTTATGGTGAATTATTTGGTGAAGTGTGTCAAATCTGTTTTTCAGACAGATTTCAGAGCCTGTATTGAAATCCAATTTTGGACATGTTGGAGGCAGAATTTTGACATATAAGCACTCCGATGAATTTTTAGAAAAACTTGTTAGCTTTCCAACAAGACCAAGAACATCAAATTCTATGATGTGTGCAGCTGTTTAGGACAATTGTACTAAACTGTGTCAACACTAAAATTCAAACAGACATGCTATAAAGATAGATTTATTTCTCCTAATTTCTGAATTGAACATATATCAAAATTTAAATGATTTTGGAGTATAACTTCAAGATCTACAAGCTCATATTTTCTTCGAACCTTAATTCGAGCTACAGTGATCAGAATTAAAGAAACAACACACATCAAAATTTTAGGAATTCAAAGAGATAGTTTTTGCTTGGAATTTTCAAGGGGTTTTGCATGAAATTGAAATATGGCACATGAATTTGGTTACTCCTAATCCAAATTGAGTAAACATGATGTGAAAACATAATAAAAATAACCCTAATTGAAATTCCAAAACCAAGTTGGAATCCTACCTCAAAATCTTGAATTCCTTTCTCCTTCCATTTCTCTTCCTCTTCTTCTTCTTCTTCTTCTTCTTTTTTGAGTGAAGATTTTAGGCCATGGATATGGGGAGGCCGGCCATGGCATGGGATGGAGAGGAAAAGAGAAGGAGAGAAGATAAGAGAAGATAAGAGAGGTTTGAAGAAAAAAAGAAATGGACTTATAAAGAACTTTCTACACCATGCCTAAGCTTATCCTATCAGCCATGTAAAATCAAAATGACTAAATTACACTCCCATCTTATTGGTAATTACAAGTTTGCCATTACTTTACGTACACACCATTTTAGTATGTACGTACAACAGTTTTAGTCAAAAAGACTGTTTTACCCCTACCCTTTCTAAAAATTTATGGGGTTGCCATTGACCCCAAACCCCTTTCACACTTGCATGGATCTTCCTACACACATCCCCACACATCCATGCATGCACACATGCTTCACACACACGTCTAACACATTCCTGTTGTTTTACACCCACGCCATTATTTGCACTTCTCTCGCATTTACACTTCGCATTCTCTTCTCTTAGCCACATATTACGGCCTAATCCCTATTGCACATACATCGATATCAACGCTTATTCCTTGCCTACCCACGTACCGTAAGTAGAAATATACATGTGTTCAGTAGAATACGCGTATAGTTCAAAATAAGGAATGACAGACACTTCGAGATATGAAAATACTAGATGAAGGCAATCTTGAGGAAAGATCGTGTCTACAGAATGGTGTATGACATGGAGACTTTACAGACAGATGTCTCGGAAAGGGAGAAGATGGAGATGAAGGACTCGACGATGACAATCATCTGGCTCAATTTATCAGACGATGTGATTTATCAGGTGTCCGTGAAGACTACAGAAAAGGGATTATGGGAAAAGCTCGAGAAGCTGTATTTGAAAAAGTCACTTACCAACAGTCTTATCTTGCTGAAGACATTCTTCACTTTCAAGTTGCGAGATTGGACCTCATTAAAGGATCACCTGGATACATTCAATGGATTAGTGATGAAGCTGATGGCTATTAGATTGACTGTAAAGGCAAATTATGAGGCGATAATTCTTCTCCTATCATTGCCAGAGTGATATATGATGTTTGTTAACATCATAGTCTACAGTCGGTATACTCTTAATCTTAAGGATGTGAAGGAATTGCTCTACAGTGAGGAGTTGAGAGATCATATGGTAGAAGTTAGTTTGAGTAAAAGAGTTTCAGACAGCCATGACCTACTTGCTTCAGGGAGAAACAACGCAATAGGTGGCAACAGAAGGAGATCAAGAGCAAGGAGTAAAGGCATGGCATGCCATATTTGCAAGAAACCTGGTCATTGGAAGAGAGATTGCTCAAAGAGGAGAATCAAAGACAAGGAGAATATGTCAGTATTGTCATCAATTGCATTTGTGCAAACTGAGGAGATGAGGAGCGAGGAGGTCTTCGATATGCTCACAGCTAGTTCTTCAGATGTTGCAAATCATGCTTAGGTCATGGATTCAGGGATGTCGTTCCACATGATGCCAAATAGAGAGTGCTTTCATACCTACCAGAGGATGGAGAATGGATCACTCTTTATGTGCAACAATGAAGAGTGCAAGGTTGTTGGAGTTGGTTTGGTAAAGATCAGCAAGTTTGATGGCATGGTGCATACACTCACGAATGTGTGGCATGTTCCAGCGTTGAGAAAGTCGTTGATTTCTTTGGGGCATTGAATTCTATGTATTATAAGGTCACGACAGAGAAGGAAGCTTTAAAGATATCAAAGTGATGGATAATTGTGATGAAAGATAAAAAAAGTCAAGGACTTATATCTGCTGAATGGGATGATAATCATTGGAGATTCCAGTATCAGAGTTCAGAGTTCGTATGAGATTGATTCGACCAGGCTTTGACATCTCAGACTAGGACGTGTCACGAAGAAAATCTTGGAGGGTTTGAGGAAGCGTGGTCTAATCAAAGGGGTGAACTTCATGGAGCTGGAGTTTTGTTAGGATTGTGTATATGGAAAGTAGACGAATGTTAGTATTGGTGAGGAAAAGTATGACACAAAAGAGATTATTGAGTATGTTGACACCAATGTTTGGGGTCCTGCATCAGTTTACTCTCTAGGTGGAGCGTGTTACTTCAAATTGTTCATCGATGATTTCTTCAAAAAATTATGGGTGTGTGTGATGAAGGAAAATTCAGATATGTTTGAGAAGTTCAAGGCATAGAAGACCCTTGTGGAGAGTCAAATGAGGAAGAAACTGAAAGTGCTGAAATCTGACAATGATGGTGAATTTACTTCTGCTAAGTTTAAGGAATTTTATGAGAAGTATGGAGTAGAGAGACACTTCACATCATCAAAAAGTGTGTCTCTCTCAAGTTAAGGATTTAATCATTGTAGATGAAAAATTAGTAGCTCAAAATCTTAGCTTAGAATCTCGTATTCAATAACTTATGTTGAAATGCGAAGAGGAATCCCAAAAGTGCATAAGCTTTGTACATTCTAGGAATTCACTCCACGATTTGTTGGAAAAACAACATCTGGCAAATCATAGAGGAGGTTTGGGTTATATTCAAAATTATTGAGTATTGGTGTTTCATACCAATGTTATTTTGATGATGATCACAACATTATGTTGTTGCTAATGCCTCTCTAGTTTTAGTCTCATAGTTAACATTTCAATAATATCATTTTTGAAGACTAAACACTTGGTGCAAGGATGGACATCAAGAGGAGCAATGCTAAAGCTTGGACTCAAGGGGTGCCAAAGCTTAGAGATGATAGAGAGCATCAAGACATTCAGATTGAAGCCATAGACTCTAAGGAAAGTAATGTAATCCATGTAATATTTCATTTATTGCTTTTCTCCTTTTTGAGTCTAGGTTTAATGTAATGCCTTGATAGATGGTCTACCCTTTCATGCATATGCATTTAACCATCTTAGTGAGCCTTAGGGTTTTCATAGAATTCAACCCAATAGGTTCATCTTGCCCAAAGACTCAATTGGAGTCTCTGGCTCTCCTACAGGAGACTGATGAAGGTTTTACAGTCGACTGGGTGATTCCAGGTGCATGTCGAGCCTTCTACAGTCGACTGTAGTGCACCGCTCAAGTCAGATTTTTATTGACTCTTACTTAAGCTTATGGAATAGTCGACTGACGGTCAATTTACAGTCGCATGTCTTCCAACAGTCGCCTGTGAATTGTTCTACAGTTGACTGTGGGCAACTTGCATTTTCTGGGCTTCATTCCAATTTGCAAGTCAGTCGACTGTTGCAGTTTTTACAGTCGCCTGTGAAATGGCTATCAGTCGTCTGAAAGGTGTAAGTGCGAAATTTGCATCTCTCTGCTTTATTTCCATCCCCTGCAGCAGTCGCCTGCTGAATGATTTACAGGTGCATGTCCTGTATACAGTCGACTGTGTAGTCTTCATCAGTCGAATGTTCCTGGCTCAGATTATAGCCGTTGGGATTTATTTAGCCGTTGGTTAGTCAACTGTCGATGACATTTCAGCCCAGATTCTAGCCGTTACAGCTTTTTGTTTTTGGCTATTTTCTTGGGTTTTGAGAGTTCATATAGGGTTTCTATATATATGAGAGAGCTGAGTTCATTAGAGTTCTTGATGCTATTGCAAATCTTTAGAGATTGATTAAGCCACTCTCAAACTCTCTCATTTCCCTCTTAGAGCTCATTCTCTCCTTCATGCATTGAAGTCAAGCTCAAGGGAATTCATCCAAGTGCTTTCAAGCTAATCTCATCACTTGGAGATCATCTTCCATGCCTTGCATTCATTAATGAGTAAGTTCATCTCAAGGCAAATGTAAGAGTATTTTTTTACTTTGTTATTTCATTAAACCCTAGCTTTCTGTGTGAGAGTTAGTTACTCTCTGTGTGAGAGTATAACCTTCTATGTGAGGGTTGGTTGAGATCTCTCTGCGTGAGAGTTTGAGTCTCTCTGTGTGAGAGCATAAGTCTTTCTGTGTGAAAGCAAGGATTTCTCTGTGCGAGAATCCAAATCCTCTGTGTGAGGTATCTCTGTATGAGATTGTATTCACTTCTATGTGTGAGAATTATAGTGGATATTGGTGTGGCTGGACGTACCCAAGTTTGGGGAACCAGGGTAACATCTCGTGTTTGCGTTTGGATTTTTGTGGTGTTTAAATTTCTCTTGCATTTATAATTCCGCATTTGCAAGTTTAATTTTTAAATACACAATTTGTGCCATCACACTATTCACCCCCCTCTAGTGTGTTGTTGTTAGTATTGTAGAGAGATGTATGCCCTCGAGGCTATTTATCTTTGTAAACATCTTGTTCTTAAATGAAAGTATGCTTTCTGGTACAAATTGTCTGAGTAATTTTCTATTGTATACATTGCTTAGATAATTTCCTTAGACTCCAAGTTAGGTCATACATGTTTCGAGATAGAGATCACGATTATGAGAAACGTTTGACCGATAAGAGCTTGAGTCTTGAAAACGTTCGTGGTCGTAGATGCTTTGAGATAGGATATCGACACATCGGACAGACCATTGTGTCTTTGTCTTTTGGTCTCATAATCATGCGACTTGATAAATTCGGAGACAAGACACAGGTGCGCATTAGAGAATGAGTCCACAGAACGACCCAAATATAGAGTTATCAAATGGTTAAACATTAACTAACTGTCATTAATAACTCTAGTGATGATAGGCAAGTTGGTCCTTTGGACTTGAGATCATTGTATGAAGCTGTGCGTAACAGTGTCACTTAGGTCTATGATCTAAATTCGAGGCAAGGCCTGCTGAAAGATCTCATGCTGGGTGACACTTGAAGCATACGAGCTGAGTAGTGATCAAGAGAGGATTCGTCTCTTCCGTTAATGGGAAGTTAGTGTCGCAGGCTCAGTACGACTCTCGGTAAAACCATGGCCAAGGTATGTTGTAGGATGTACAACATGAATGTACCAGAGACCGATGGATACTGGCCACTGCTAGCTAGTGGGGTTGACAGAGTTTCATACCATAGGCTAGGCAAGTGACATAGTTAAGACGAAGGGACTAAAACTACGGAATTCATCACAGACACAGTCAGTGTGATTCCGACGGCACTTTTGCCGACAAGTCAATCACGTAAGTATGATTCTGAAATAGGAACGACACCTGCTGCTCGTGGTTACTGTCGTCTAGGGGCTTCGAGTCCCAATTTGTAGTAGGGTCAGGTTGTAGGGTCTCACACCGAGTAGTATTCATGTCTTAGTAATAGGAAGAACGTAAAAAGGAATGCAATCGATGCAATAGAATAATTAAGTTCACAAGTTAGTTGTGAGATTAAAGCATTTAGGATTGAAGAGGACTTCCTGAGGAATCAACAGGAACAAACTGCGTTGGAATCAGAGCTGTAACGAGCCCAGAAACGTAAAAATAGCACAAGGCAAAAGTGGGATAGACCCACTTGGACAAGCGGGTCCACCCGCAAGAGAAACGGGCACAACCCGCTGTGTTCAGTGGGCGTGGCCCGCTGAGAACAGTGGGCCGGGCACCCACTCCGGGCGCACCCAATTTGGGCGCGCCCATTGCCCTTGGCGGGCGCGCCCGCAACTTAAGTTGTTTTGGCTAGGGTTTTTGAAACCCTTGACTGCTACGAAATGTATGACCTTTGCTCAACTTTGAGCAATTGTTTGAAGGGTCAAACAAAGTCGAATTTCGTCACCGTTTGTTCCTACGCGTTCACCATTCCTAGCTCTTCGAAATGATAACTTGTATCGTCTCTAGAACTCAATGGTGAGGGAGATTTAATTGGTTGAAGTTAGGCCTTTGAGAAAGGCTCTCTAACTTAATTAAATCTCTCTTGACTAATTTTTGTCCCACATTGCTCGTAGCAAATGAGGAGGGGCCGGTCTCCTATATAAATAGGGGTGCCCCCTCTTCATTGATGCTTGCACCAAGTCTCTGATTGAGGAGCTCCGAAACTTTTGAGCACACTCGATCAAGACTTAAATTATTTTTCCTCTATAGTTCTTTTTATCCTCCAGTCGGGTCCTAGCAAGACTACGATGAGGTTTGGATCTGATCCAAAATTCTCTAGCGTGGGTCTACTCAAGTGAAACTTTCTTCGGCAAGTGATCGGCTTGGAGGCGCGGTGCGGCTTGGGAGGCAGTTCAGCTCGAGGCGAGGCGTGGTGTGGTTCGAAAAGCGGCTCAGCTCGAGGCGCGGTATGAGAAGACAGTGCGGTACATCTTGCCTGTACCAATGCAAGATTTCGGGTGAGTCATTTTTTTATTATGCCTTTCATATTTTGCAGTAGTTAGACCTTTCTCGGATTGGTCAGACCCAACCCGATTCAGTAGATAATCCTGGCTAGGGAGCATGTTTCCTTAGGGTAGCTTTTATTAAAAGAGTTTAATAATATTTTTCGCTGCTTCTTTTATATTTTTGTTCGTCCGACTTAGGACGGGCTAGAATATATGCCCTAAGGGACCTTGAAAATCCCAACATTGGTGTCGGAGCCAGATCTACTTTGTTCTAATGCTGCAACGAATATGATTTGCATGTTAATTATGTCATAATTAAAACCTTTAATTCATGTAATGATCTTAAGAAGTTTAATGGTTTAATTTTCTTGCTTATTTGATAATCAAAAATAAATAAATACCTTGTTGGGTTAGCCATTAAAAATCTTCTAATCATTATAAGATAATTTTTAGATCTTTTCTGCTATCTATTAAAATTTTGTTTTAATGCCTAATGGACGATTAGGGTAGCGGCATTTTGACTCAAATCCTTATAGTTGATAAGGACCTAATAAAAGTCATTGAACAAATCAATAAAATTTTGAATTTTAAGGATCCACTAGTTGATAAGGATTAACTAGTATCAATAAAAGCCAATAGTTGATAGTTACGCATATAAATGACAAGCAACTTCAATGGACCATGATACCGGTCAATGTGCTTGGCTAAGTTTGCTGGGTCACCCTAGCTTGACTAGGGATAAGTGATCCTGACTTAGTCAATTCCCTGGTCGTGTCCACTGGACCGAAGGCGCCAATCATTATTATGCAAGACCGTCAACTATATCTAGTCAAATACGTTAATAAATATTTTACAAGATAATTCGTAGCCCTCTTTGTTTTAGACGTTAGGATCTGTAAGATCCGTGTTACATTTATTGAGCTACACTCAAGCTGTGACACGGCAACCTTATAGAAACCAATTTCTTCATACACGTGTCTTAACCCAAACTGTCGCGTCCTGAATACATCGAGCACCGGCGTAAGTTAAGGCAATGATGTAGTCTATACTTGACCCAAACCGTCGTGTCGTGAATACACCGAGCACCGGCGTAAGTCAAGCTAGACGTGAAAACAAAGGTCTGACTAGACTAGTTATAGCGATTTGGACGAACACACTCATGATCACAAATGACTAGGGGTAAAAATCAAATAGGGAGTCATATACGATATGATTGACGAAGAGTTCGTCCACCGACAGCAGAGTCAAACGACTTGTTGAGCTACACTCAAGGTCGGGCGACTCAGGGTTGTTGGATTCTTGTCCCACTAAAATTTTAATTATGTTATGGTTTAAATGATTTTAAAATAGTGGGAGAGTATAATTGGATAAAAACCACTCTAATTATATTTAAAATATTTTGAACACATGCTAACTATAGAAGTTCTAATCTTTGCAGCATGACGAATAATACTAAATATATCCAAGATAAGAATATATTAACTGGTAATAATAAAAAGGACTGTCTAAGGGGAATAATAGCAATACATGAACAAATGAAGAAAGGGCATTTTAATGCCTCAACTTCAATAATGCAAAGTGTAATTCTTTCTGTGCTTTCTAATGCATGCGTATTAGAGACCGGTGCAGGCTCTCATATCTATAATCAGTTACATGGAATGAGAATTATTAGAAACCTCGAAAAGAATGAAATCGTTCTCCAAGTCGGCAACGCAGCAAATGTTGATGTTATAGCCGTGGGAGATCTAAAACACACATTAGCTAGTGGAGCTAACTTGCTTTTGAAGCAATGTTACTACATCCCAAACTTCCTATGCAATATTATCTCCGTCTTGAATTTGGCTAGAGAAGGTTATAATTTTGGTATCAACGAAAATGTTATGAACATTTTCTTTGATGGTAAGTTGCAAGGTTTTGGGACACTAGACAATGGTGTATACACTTTGAGTAATAAAGTTGTATTAAACATTAATACAAGAAAACGTAAGGAATCAGGTTTTAATGAAACCTACCTTTGGCATTGTAGACTAGGCCATATCAGAGAGAAGAGACTCAGCAAGTTACATAAAGAGAGGCTCTTGGGCCTCTCGAATTACGAGTCATTTGACACTTGTGAGTCTTGCCTCAAAGGTAAAATGGCCAAAACTCCCTTTGCAAGTCAAGGGGAGAGAGTTATTGAACTCTTGGGTCTAGTACATTCTGATGTATGTGGACCCATGTCTACATTAGCCAAAAGAGGATTTTCATATTTCGTTACATTTACTGATGATCACTCTAGGTTTGGACATGTGTTCTTGATGAAACACAAGTCCGAAACCTTTGAGTGATTCAAAGGGAATCGTAACGAAGTTGAAAAACATACTGGTAATAGTGTTAAGATCCTTCGATCAGATTGAGGAGGAGAATACTTGAGCCATGAATTCCTTGCATATTTAAAAGAGAATGTGATTCTCTCTCAGGTCACACCTCCTTACACACCTCAACATAACGGTGTGTCAGAGAGGAGGAACCGCACATTGTTAGACATGGTGCGATCCATGATAAGTGAAACTGAGTTAACAACTTCCCTCTGGGTCTATGCCCTAGAAACTGCTATATATATTCTCAATAAGGTTCCATCAAGGTCTGTGCCTATGACACCATATCAGATATGGACTGGCAAGAAACCCAGCCTTAATCACTTAAGGGTGTGGGGTTGTCCTGCATATGTCAAAAGGCATAATCCAGACAAACTGGAAGACAGATCTATTCTGTGTAAATTCATTGGGTACCCGAGATATTCGTTAGGATATATCTTTTACCATCCAGAGCAACAAAAAATTGTTGTCTCTAGACATGCCACCTTTTTAGAAAAGGCGTTCCTTGTGAAGGAATCCACTGGTAAGGTGATTGATCTGGACGAATGTTTGAAAGAAGTATTTACACAGGAATAAGTGTCGGAACCAGTGGGAGAATCAGAACCTGATATCTCACAACCAGTCATTAGGAGGTCTGATAGGATTCCTCGAGTCCCTGATAGGTACTACGGTTTTCTCGTAGACGGAGGGATTGAGGATAGCATCATACTAGATGATGATCCTATTAGCTTCCAGGATGTCATAAAGAGTAGAGACTCTGAAAATGGCTAGATGCAATGAAATCCGAACTAGATTCCATGCACGTGAATAAGGTATAGACCTTGGAAAACATGCCCAAGGGAAGCACTCCTATTGGCTGAAAATGGATCTTCAAGAAGAAGATTGGTGCAGATGGAAAGATAGAAACGTACAAGGCTAAGCTGGTAGCGAAAGGTTATCATCAGATTCTAGGAATAGATTATGACAAGACTTTCTTATCGGTCGCCATGCACAAGTCTATCCGGATTGTACTCGCTATTGCTACCCACTATGACTACGAAATCTGGCAAATGGATGTAAAAACTGCATTTCTAAACGGTGATTTAGAAGAGCCGATTTACATGACTCAGCCAGAAGGTTTCAAAGTTAGTGGGAGTAAAGGAAAAGTGTGTATACTGCATAGGTCCACCTATGGACTAAAGCAGGCCTCAAGAAGTTGGAACATCTGTTTTGACAAGACAGTCAAAGAGTTTGGTTTTGTCAGAAATGAGGATGATCCGTGCATCTATAAAAGGACCAGTAATAATTCTTTAGTTATCCTCGTACTGTACATGGATGATATTCTGATAATAGGCAACAACATAGAGATGTTGAAGTCTGTAAAAGAATGGCTATCAACTAATTTCTCCATGAAAGACTTATAAGAAGCATCCTACATATTAGGTGTAAAGATGTATAGAGATAGATCTAAACGGATGCTAGGACTCTCCCAAACTAGGTACATTGACACCGTGCTAAAATGGTTTAGCATGGAAAACAGTAAGGGTGATTTAATACCAGCCAATCATGGAATAAACCTTTCCAAGGAAATGTCTCCAAAACTGACTTGGAAAGGAACACATGAGTAAGATCCCATATGCTTCGGCAGTAGGATCTATCATGTATTCCATGATCTGTACCAGACCCGATGTCGCTTATGCACTAGGTGCAGTAAGTCGATATCAGTCTAACCCTGGAGAAGAACACTGGAGAGTAGTCAAGACAATTCTTAAGTACTTAAGAAGGACTAAAGACTTGGTCTTGATTTATGGAAATGAAGAGCTCAAGGTTGAAGGCTTCATGGATTCCAGTTTTCAGAGTGATATAGATGGTAGCAAATCGATCTCTGGATATGTTTTCACTCTCAACGGAGGAGCAGTCAGTTGGAGGAGTTCTAAACAAGATACTGTTGCAGACTCCATGATGGAGGCCGAATACATAGCAGCCAACGATGCGACAAAGGAAGCAGTCTGGATGAGTAAGTTCATAAACCAGCTGGGAATGGTACCTGTAATTGAAGATCCAATACTTTTGTATTGCGATAACAATGCAACCATTAGTTTGGTTCAAGAACCAAGATTCCACAAGAGATCCAGACACATTCTTCAAAAGTATCACCTGATACGGGATATTGAGAAGAGGAAAGATATAGAACTCCTTAGAGTGTGTTCGGAAGACAACTTAGCAGATACATTCACGAAGGCGCTAGCACGCGATCGTCTAGAGAGTCTAGTGTGTAAATGTGGTATGAGATATCAGATAAATGGCCCTGAGTGTAAGTGGGAGATGTAGAGAGATGTATGCCCTCGAGGCTATTTATCTTTGTAAACATCTTGTTCATAAATGAAAGTATGCTTTCTGGTACAAATTGTCTTCGTAATTTTCTATTTTATATATTGCTTAGATAATTTTCTTAGACTCCAAGTTAGGTCATACATGTTTCGAGATAGAGATCGTGATTATGAGAAATGTCTGACCGATAGGAGCTTGAGTCTTGAAAACGTTCGTGGTCGTAGATGCGTTGAGATAGGATATCGATATATCGGACAGACCATTGTATCTTTGTCTTGTTAGTCTCATAATCATGCGACTTGATAAAGTCGGAGACAAGACACAGGTGCGCATTAGAGAATGAGTCCACTGAACGACCCAAATATAGAGTTATCAAATGGTTAAACACTAACTAACGGTCATTAATAACTCTAGTGATGATAGGCAAGTTGGTCCTTAGGACTTGAGATCATTGTATGAAGCTGTGCGTGAACAGTGTCACTTAGGTCAATGATCTAGCTTCGAGGCAAGGCCTGCTGAAAGATCTCTGGCGGGTGACACTTGAAGCGTACGAACTGAGTAGTGATCAAGAGAGGATTCGTCTCTTCCATTAATGGGAAGTTAGTGTCACAGGCTCAGTACGGCTCTCGGTAAAACCATGGCCAAGGTATGTTGTAGGATGTACAACATGAATGTACCAGAGACCGATGGATACTAACCACTGCTAGCTAGTGGGGTTGACAGAGTTTCATACCCTAGGCTAGGCAAGTGACATAGTTAAGACGAATGGACTAAAACAGCAGAATTCATCACTGACACAGTCAGTGTGATTCCGACAGCACTTTTGCCAACAAGTCAATCACATAAGTATGATTTTGAAATAGGAACGACACCCACTGCTCGTGGTTACTATCGTTTAGGGACTTCGAGTCCCAACCTGTAGTAGGGTCAGTCTGTAGGGTCACACACCGAGTAGTATTCACGTCTTAGTAATAGGAAGAATGTAAAGAGGAATGCATTTCATGCAATAGAATAATTAAGTTCACAAGTTAGTTGTGAGATTAAAGCATTTGGGATTGAAAAGGACTTCCTAAGGAATCCACAGGAACAAATCGCGTTGGAATCAGAGCTCTAACGAGCCCAGAAACGCAAAAACAGCACAAGGCAAAGGTAGGTTAGACCCATTTGGACAAGCAGGTCCACCCGCAAGAGAAACGGCCGCGGCCCACTGAGAACAGCGGGCCGGGCACCTGCTCCGGGCGTGCCCAATATGGGCACACCCATTGCCCTTGGCGGGCACGCCCACTAGCTTGGCGGGCGCGCCTGCAACTTAAGTTGTTTTTTGCTAGGGTTTTTGAAACCCTTGACGGCAATGAAATGTGTGACTTTTGCTCAACTTTGAGCAATTGTTTGAAGGGTCAAACAAAGTCGGATTTCGTCACCATTTGTTCCTACGCGTTCACCATTCCTAGCTCTTCGAAATGATAACTTGTATCGTCTCTAGAACTCAATGGTGAGGAAGATTTAATTGGTTGAAGTTAGGCCTTTGAGAAAGGCTCTCTAACTTAATTATATCTCTCTTGACTAATTTTTGTCCCACATTGCTCGTAACAAATGAGGAGGGGCCAGTCTCCTATATAAATAGGGGTGACCCCTCTTCATTGATGCTTACACCAAGTCTCTGATTGAGGAGCTCCGAAACTTTTAAGCACACTCTATCAAGACTTAAATTATTCTTCCTCTATAGTTCTTTCTATCCTCCAGTCGGGTCCTAACAAGACTATGAGGAGGTTTGGATCTGATCCAGAATTCTCTGGCATCGGTCTGCTCAAGTGAAACTTTCTTCGAAAAGTGATCGGCTCGGAGGCGCGGTGCAGCTCGGGAGGCGGTGCAGCTCGAGGCGAGGCGCGGTGCGGTTCGAAAAGCGACTCAGCTCGAGGCATGGTGCGAGAAGACGGTGCGATACATCTTGCCTGTACCAAGGCAAGATTTCGGGTGAGTCTTTTTTTATTATGCCTTTCATATTTTGCAGTAGTTAGACCTTTCTCGGATTGGTCAAACCCAACCCGATTCAGTAGATAATCCTGGCTAGGGAGCATGTTTCCTTAGGGTAGCTTTTATTAAAAGAGTTTAATAATATTTTTCCGCGGCTTCTTTTATATTTTTGTTCGTTCGACTTAGGACGGGCTAGAATATATGCCCTAAGGGACCTTGGAAATCCCAACAAGTATTGCAAGGGTAAGACGATGCTTACAAAAATGTGGTATCCAAGCCCACCTTTATTTCATCTTTTGGTGCAAAAAATCAAGAAATATTGGTAAAGCACCTAAGAAGAATCACCGTACTTTCTTGTATAACAATAAAACTAATAAGAAGCATGTAAATCACAAGGTGATGAGGAAAAATGAAAATTCCTAATTTTTTGCTAAAAAGCAAGTCCCTCACTTTATGCATGCCAAGAATTCTTCTATACCTATGCATGCCACATCCACCACTCTTGCAAATGCAAAACCATTGTTTAGAAAATCCTTAAGTCTTTGGATTCCCACTAAGTTTAGTGCGCAAGATAGGAATATATAACAGCTCTTTAGTTAGGGATGTAATCACCTCATGTGATTATGTTGGGAAATCAAACTCTTCTTGGGTTTGGTTCCCTAATGTTTAGGTCTCTCACACATGTGCATAATGCATGTGTATTTTGCTTTCATTTCTTTATTTTAGCATACCCATTGATTGTGTGTGATGTTTCATGATTTCAAATTATTTTCAAATTATTTTCATAAAAATGGTACCTTGAGGATTTCATTGCCATACAAGCAATTGTTGATCCATGTGTATGACAATGGGCGAGTTAGTATGTCATGTTTGTTTAAAAGTATTTTAAAGCATATTTTAACTCTCATTTTGGGTTATTTTTTAGATCATTCTTACATTATTTACAACTGGTTATTGTGATCTCAAACTCAACCTATTGATGTTACCAACATTTTTCATGCTATATTTTTTCTTGGCAATATTATTTGTATCACTGATGCTTGATCCTTTTTATATCCATGCATTGATACAATTTAGGCCCATGGCTCCAATTAGTACTTACAATTGGTAAAGAATTTTCCAATTGGTATTAGATCATATGAGTCAACATTTTGATCCTTTCTATGATCTAGGGAGAGCATGTGATAGTGATTGATACACACTTAAGTTTACAATTAAGTATCAAATATATTTTAATCTCTTGGAGTTTGTCACATTTTTAAAGGGAATTAATGACATGAATTATTTCTTGTATGTTGTGTCCACCTTTTTGACAATGACAAAGAAAGAGAGATATGGATTATGTAAAGCATTCATATACATATATGGGGGAGAGATACATATATGTGGAGAAAGATATGAGATATATGGTTTATATAATCCTTACATATTATATGCCACAATTGATTTGAAAGTTTTATTGGGTTATTTATTTTTAATTGGTGCATATAAGTAGGCGGAGCTCATTAGCATTGTGCTTTATTTGTTTATGTTTTACATAATGTGTGTCGTCATCAAAAAGGGGGAGAATGATAGGTATTGATGTTTTAGACCAATATTGTTCTGATGATGATCACACTGTTATGTTGTTGCTAATGACTCTCAATGTTTTAGTCTCATGTCTAACAATTGAAGAATAACATTTTGGAGACTAAAAGCTTGGTGCAAGGATGTATATCAAGAGGAGCATTGCCAAAGCTTGGAATTTGATGAAAGGAAGCTTATCAAGTGGTACCAAAGCTTAGAAGATGATGGGGAGATCAAGGCTACTCATGCTTGCAGACTTAGACGCTAGGAGATGCAAATTGTAATCCATGTAATTCTTATTACTTGCTTTTCTCTTTTAGAGTCTAGGAACTTGTAATACCTTGGGTAGATGGTCTCATTCATTCAAGCATATGCATCAACCATCTTAGAAAACCTTAGGATCATCATAGAATCCAACCCAATAGGTTCCCCATGCCATGAACTCTTATTGGAGTCTTTGGCCTTCCTTCAGGCGCCTGCTGAAGGTAGGACATGCGACTGGTGGTTCATCAAGTGCCAAGCCAGCCTTCTACAGGCGGTTGATCTGCACAGCTCAAGTCAATATTTTCTTGACTCTTACTTGAGCTTTTGGTGCAGGCGATTGAAGTACAAGAGACATGCGCCTTCCAACCATCAGGCGTCTGGACATTGTTCATCAGTCGCCTATGTGCCAAAGTGCTTAACTTGTCAATTGTGTGCATCACGCCATCTTGTGTGTTAGTCGACTGATGTAGCATTTATAGTCACCTGTCAATCCTCACGTGCCTGAATGCACAAGTGTGTAAGTTGACATTTCTCACCTCCTTTCCATCCCATGTGACAGTCGTGTTGAGTGTTGCACTTCTCCCTACTTGGTTTTGATGATGAGCAAACATAAATACGTGTGACTAATCCCCACCATGCAATTAATTCATTGCCTAATCAAATCATGGAGATCATAAAGCAAAGAATGACACTCAAGGAACAATCAAAGCTCAAAGAGTTGAAGATTGGGTGATTGATCGCTTCGAAATGTAACCCAAAAAGAGCGACCGTGTAGTTTTACCGCAAGCGCACGGTGTAGCGGCGAGCGGGTTATCGAACACAGGGAGGACGAATGATGGTGTCTTCTCCTACAACCTTGCTATATGAACAGAAAAGATGGAATTTGCCTTTTGGCGATCCTGTCACAATCGTCAGACAAAGTGTAGAGATATAAAATCAAATAAAAGACGCCTAGGGAATGGGGAATCCCCGCTACTCACCGTATCTCGTCAATGTAATTCATTGGTGTCTTAATTGCTAGGGTAGAATTTCGGATGAACTAGTTGCAACTGAATGTAGAACCTAGCTCACGCTCTCGCGCTGTTGCCGGTCTATAGCTAACCTAGGGTTGGGTCCAATCTCTTGCAAACCCTAGCCTAGGCAGGCTAGCATTAGGATCAACATCATCGTTCAATCGCGTCCCGAGCCCACTCTCGTGCAAACTCGGTCCGCGACCTAGGTTGGGATAGTTCCTACCCGTCCAATCTCTTGCAAACAGGTATCGGCATGAAATTGCAACAGAGAACCCTAGTATCGGTCCAATCTCTTGCAAACCGATACTACGGAAACTCAATTTCAACCCAATTCAGATTTCTAGGGTTTCCTATCGAATTGGGATCTAATCTCTTGCCAATTCCAATCGATATGAACACCTAGCTATCCGTAGTAAATCGATCCCAAACTAACCCTAATAGCAATTCTAGCAATATTTCTACCAAATCATCACAAATCAGAAAGTGGGCTCGTAGGGTTCATCCCCACGCCCCAAGACGTAAGGACTACTCACAATTCATAGCACAAATACAAAAATAATCAATGGAATTAACACGAGAATTCATCACAATATTCAAATAAGCAATAAAAATAGTATTTTTAAAGGAGAGAGAGACAAACCAATAGAGTTCTCCAAGAATCCAACAAAAAATAATCTTTTCTCTCCTCTCCAATCACAATAATCTAAAGCTAAAAAGTTTAATCTAAAAAGCTGCAAAAAAGTAAAAAGAAAAAGCTCTCCAACCTAGGTCAAAAACTGGGGTTAAATACCCCCCAAAATCGTCCAAAAAAATGTGACCAAAATGCCCTTGCGCAGACTGAAAATCGCAATTTACGCTACAGGCAGCGCGGCTCACTCGGCCGAGTGACAAAAGTCGCTCGGCCGAGTAAGAAACCCTGAAAATTTCCAGTAAGTCTGGGTCTTCGGGGGTCTTCTCTTCGGGGGTCGCTCGGCCGAGTGAGTTGTAGTCACTCGGCCGATGGCTTCTATACACTCGGGTGGTCGGCATTTTCCACTCGGCCGAGTGGGTCTTCTGAAGCTCAGGCAGACGAAAAAAAGTAAGTCGGCTCTTTTGGATGGTCGTCGTCTGAATGCCACTCGGGCGGACGGAGTCTCGTCACTCGGCCGATGTGGCTTCTGATGCTCGGCCGAGTGCACATATGATGCGTGTCCGATCTGGCCGACCGAGCGGGGTCTCACTGGTCGGCCGAGTGACTCCTTCACTCGGCTGAGTGAGACACCAAAAATGCCCAAACAGCTTGTTTTTGCCTCCTCGTCGCTCCTGCGACGTTCTTTCTTCTTCCGCTCCTCTCCAATGGCAAAATACCCCTCGGGGAGGTTGTCGGTGACACTCTGAAGTAGGCGTATCTCGGGATCACTCCAAATCGCTCCAAATCACCTGAAATACGACAAAAACAACAAATCGTGAAAAGTATCGCAATATCGTCGATATATCGTGAAAAACATGATTGGAGCGATCTAAATGGCATGCAAACATGCGGGAAAAAAGTGTAAAATATGGAGAGATCAAAATCCCCCAAGCTTACCTCTTACTCGTCCTCGAGGAAGATAAGTAAAAGGCGAACCCGGTGGATTTCGAAAACGCTTAATCGTATAGCATTAAAAGCATGGATTTCAGCAAAGAGGAATAAGGATCGTACAAATCATGCATGTCTAGACATGACAAATGAAGATGAGCGCAAATGTAAAGTGAGGGGTAGGTGAGGATGCATGCATGATGAAAAAGAAAAGAAAATAAAATAAATGAAAAATATGATGCAGACATGATGCATTCAGATATAGGAGTGAATACGATATAAAAGTGTGACACCAAAAACTCTCCCTCTCTCTCAAAAATGATATATAAATATACGATCAAAATGCGAATCCAGAACAGTGAAGGGGGTGGTCAAAAGCTGGGGGAACAGACTACTATGTGGGTGTGGTAGCATCCATGGTGGTGACGGTGGCAGACATGGTCCTAAGGTCGCCTCTGAGGGCACTCACCGCCCCCTCGAGAGCACGAATGCTCAGGAGTACAGTGTCGGGGGGAGGTGGTGCAGAGGGACGCACCTGTCGGTGCAGTGCAGGACGAGGCTGGCGTACTCGGGTGGCGTAGGTGATGGGCTCAACATGCATGTGGAGGTAGGGTGTTGTTCTCACAAGAGCGGGCCTAGCCTCAGGGCGAGGCTGGGACGCGGGCAGGCGTGAAGTGGAAGCAACAGCAGCGGAAGTGGAGTGTAAGAGTGGCGACGGGGCGGCCAGAGAGGTAGGTGACACAGAAGTGAAGAAAGACGTCACCACACTCTCAGAAAGTACGGCAGTGGTGGGGATAGAAGTGACTACCGCTGGGGAGGAAGTGTGTGGTCCGATAGGCGAAATCCCAGCGGAGATCATGCTAGCCAAGGTCTCCACGACCGCAGCAAAAGAGGGCTCTCCACTCTCAACAAAGGTCGGTGGGCGCTCGGGAAGTGCAGAGCAAAGGGGCTCAACGGACAGAGGGCCAGCAGGAGTGGTGGTGGTGGTGGTGGTGAGCGTGGAGGTAGCGACAGGGTCAGTGGTGGCAGCAGGCGTGGTGGTGGTGGGCTCAGCAAGTGTGCTCCCGACACTGGCAGAAGTGGAGACAGAAGTGTCAGGAGCGGCAGAAGGTGCAGGGACAGGCTGAGAGGCCACAGGGTCAACGGGCACAGCTGGGTCAGCGGGTGCAGCGTGGGCAGCGTGGGCCTGCTCGGCCTCCTCGGCCTCGAGCACGTATGCGGCGGGGATCAGAAGATCCATCGCCGGGAGCCAGTCCACCTGGGCCGGTGCAATCTGTGTCCGAGCTGGGCTCGAAAGAATCATGTAATCGGCACCGTAGGGGCCGTGCAGCCAGACCCAGTGTCGCTCACCGTGCGGACGAAGCATCTTCATCCGGGCAATAACGTCTATGGACAATGAAGTGGGGCCCGGAGAACGACGCAAATCGGCCAGTAGGTCCTCACCGGTCATCAAGGTGAGCAGGGTGATCTGACCGCCGCAGCATATCGGTGAGCGAGCGCCCACCGATACGATGATGCGGTCCAAAAACTAGCTCGCGATATCAATCACGACGGCGGGGACCAACTCGTCACTGTCCCTAGCTAGAACTCTGGGACGCGTCATCGCATAGAGCATATAAAGCTCTGGCGTGGACATCGTCCCAGGCTCATACCTCGCCAAAAAGGTAGTCGCTATAAGGCGCTGAGCTATGCGGAGGCAGGGATGGACGATGGCCGAGGCCTTGGCCCTACTAGGGTCAAAGGCGGCAGGTAGACCCGTGATCCGGGCCCAGAAGGCGCCGGAATCGAACGAAGGTGGGGGAATGTGTGTGGGGGCGTAACCACGGTCGGCCCCGGGGACATCGGGCCACGAGAAGAATGCTCTCATCATACCGAGAGTGACCTGGCACTCCCGGTCCATGAACCTAAACGAGCATCCCTCGTCGGTCCGGGCGATAGAACTAAGGACCTCAAGTGTCGGACGGAGAAACGTGTCCGCCGACACCTGGAAGAAATCTCGTCAGCCCACGTTGTCATACAACATGAGCATCCCCTCAAGTACCCCCAGGCGTCCTAGGTCTGCAAGGTGTGCGAACCTGGAGGGTACGATCGAGCGCTGGGAAATGCGCTCGAAGACGACGCGGTGTGCGTCGTCTCGGAACGTAATCCAGAGCGTCCCGACAAGCGGTGCCGGTGGTGGTGACTGTGGGACGGCAGGGGGTGGCTGTGCGGGGTGAATGTGCTGTGTGGGCTCTACAGGCTGTGCGGGGTGTGCGGGGCTTGCAGGTCGTGCTGGGTGGTTCCCCTGGGTTCCTCGCCTTCGCGGGGTGCGTAGTGAGTGAGCGAGGGCCGATTCTGGGTTTTGGTCAGTAAGACTCGCCCTATCGACCGACTCAAAACAATATCGGCGGGGCTTTCTCGTACATTGACAATGAAGGAACAGTCGTCCAAGCGACGTGTCACCCTCCTGTGGATCTTTTTCCTTCATTCAAGGAAGCATTTAGCCGAGGCCCCCTCGGTATGTGGTGGCGGTCGAGGTCGGGATTCTTTGATATGGTAAGAGGCGCAGTCGCTGGATATGATAGTGATAGCCCGGTCTTCAGCTCGTTTAATCTCAGGATCCAAAAGGAAGAAATAGCTAACAACCTGGCTATATCGGTGTCTTAATTGCTATCTTTTAAACGGGTATCCATGATTGGAGCGATCTCAGTGATCAAGATAAAGATAGAAGCTTCAAAGACTTCAAGATCATTCAAGAGAAAGAAGAGAAGCAAATTCAATGTAAATATTTTTATTCTCTTGTTTATTTGTCATTAAAATGTAGCCTTGAAGTAGTGTAATGTTGGAGCACTCACACATCACTCATTCTAGCCTAGGAATTCATTAGAACTCATTCCTAGGACTCTAACTCTAAATTTCCTGAGTTGTGCATTTTAGGCTTTTAATATGTGACTGCAGAACATTTGTCAGGCACATGTCTCCTTATATGCGCATGTGATTTATTCTGCAGTCGTCTGTTATGCACACACTTTTGACTTGGTATTTTAGGTTTTATGTATTCTTCTCTAACAGGAGACTGATGTATAATGTACATGCGCCTAAACTTTGTTCTACAGTCGCCTGTAACGTCTTGCCCAAAGTTCTCAACTTTTGTTAACTTTTGCACTTTTGCAATCAGGCGCCTGATGTTGGTTCCACAGTCGCTTGCCCATGGCACATGCACCTCTGTGTACCACATCAGTTGCATGTCCATGCTTGCCCAGATCTTTTATTTTGGAAAGTTTCACACTTGTGCATGCAGACGACTGAAGTTGGTTTCCCAGTCGTCTGCCCATAGCACAGGCGCCTGTGGATACCACATCAGTCGCCTATCCTTGTTGCCCAAAATTCTTGAGATTTGTTAACATTCGCACTTTTCCACTCAGACGCATGTAGAAGGTTTCTCAGGCGCCTATCTGTTTTCAGGTGCCTGTCCAACCTTCATCAGTCGCATGTCCTACGTGGTAAGTTACCATTTGAATTGTCACCTACCATCTGACACACCTACCATCTGACACAGTGCGGCAGGCGACTGTCTGTTCTTCATCAGTCGCATGTCCTGCCTGTAAAAGCATCCGTTGGGATTTTCCACACGAATTTTGAAGGTGTCTTTGGGTATTTCGTTTGAGGGTTTGAGAGAACTTATAAATGGGCATGCTGCTGTTCCATTGAGAGCTTCTTAGACATTCTTGCATTCATCTCTCAAGCTTAATCTCTCTCAAGCTTTAATTTGCAATCAAAGCCCTAGAATTCCAAATCTCTTCTTGTCTTCCGACTAGAATCAACTCACATCCTCTAGCTTTGGTGAAGACAAGTGCAAGGGCTATTATCTCTTCTAGGAAGAGATCAACACACTCTAATCATTTTGCGCCTTCCAGTTCTACTTCAAGGCATAGGTGATTTGTAAGTGTTATTTCGAATTTCATAACTTTCGTTATTTGGTTTTACCCTCGGGTTGTGAGAGTGATTTGTTTGATCTCAAGTTGTGGGATTCAAGGACATCAATCTTGTATTGATTATACTTGTAGGGTTGATACAAGTGGGTTGAAATGAAAACTCAAGCTATGGTTTTAGCTTGAGTATCTAGGTGGTATCCCAGGTGGTAGTGATGTAGGATTACCGGAAACAAGTCGGGTTTGACTTAGGTAATCCGAACCCTTGAATATCATTATGTTTGCTTGTTCATTGTTATTACATTATAATTCTGCATCTTTGTTGGTTAGGATAATTGTCTTTTTAATTTTATGAACACTATTCAACCCCCATTCTAGTGTTTTTCTCATAGCACAGGGTCCTTACTAGTCGCCTGACGAAGTCTTTACATGCGCCTGCACAGTTGTACTGGTGCCTGTGTAGTCTTCTACAGTCGCCTGTCCTGACTCAGATTATAACCGTTGGGATTTTTATAGCCGTTGATCAGGTGCTTGACCCTTGTTCTATAGGCGCCTGTCCAAGCTGTTTTCTACCAAAATCTAGTCGCTGTAGATTTGTTCATTTGGACTTTTGCTTGGGTTTAAGGGGGTTTTGTAGCTTCCTATATATAGAACAGGGCTTAGTTCTAATAGAACTCTTAGTTAATATTGAAGATCATTAAGAATCTTAAAAGCCGCTCATATTTCTCATTTCCCTCTTTAGAGCTCTAATCCTCTTCATGCATTGAAGTTAGCTCAAGGAAAATCCTCCAAGTGCATCAAAGCTCATCTCAACACTTGGAGATCCTCTTCCATGCCTTGTATTCAACTTTGAGTAAGTTCATCTCATCAAGGCATATGTAAGAGACTCTTTATTTCATCTTTGTGATTGAAGCCCTAACACTCTTTGTGGGAGTTAGTTACTCTCTGTGTGAGAGTTTAACCATTGTGTAGGGTTGGTTGAGTTGTAACCCTAATTTTCTTTGTGGAAGTTAGTTACGCTCTATGTGGGAGTTTAACCCTTATGTAGGGTTGGTTAAGTCCTTGTGTAGGACAAATCCCATGTGTATGGATTGTATTCACTACCATGTGTAGGATCATAGTGAATATTTGGTGTGGCTAGATGTACCCAAGTTGGGGAACCAGGGTAAAATTCTCCGTGTTTGCGTTTGCTTAATTGTGTTGAATTATCTTCCGCTTGCACTTATAATTCGGCATTTGCAAGTTTAATTTTTAATTGCACAATTATTGCTTTTACACTATTCACCCCCCTCTAATGTTGGTGTTGTTAGTATTGCAAGGTAGACGGTCCTTACAACCAGTGGAGTTGCCAAGAAGATGAATAGGACACTTTTAAAGAAGGCGGGTATCTCAAAATTACATCGAGTTTGTCGAAGGGATTTTTGGAAGAAGCTACATCGACCACAAATTATTTAGTGAACAGACTTCCATCTTCAACTATCGGTGGAAAAATTCCAAAGGAGGTTTGGACCATGAAGCCAGTGGATATAGATCATCTTCGGATGTTTGGATGTCTAGTTTATGTTCATGAGGAAGGTGACAAGTTCGACGCCAAGGAAAGAAAGTGTGTCTTGTTAGGATACATGGATGGTATCGAGGGTTATAGAGTTTGGAGTCCAGATGCAAAGAAGAAGAAGATATTGCTTGGTTGACAGTGACATTTAATGAATCGACACTGTTGCAAGGAAAGGCTTCAGGAAGTACCAAATAGGTGGATGCAAGGAGATGCCAAACGTGGTGGATGTACTTATTCCAAATCACCTGATTGGCATAAATGTTGGAAAAGGATAAGTCGTTGATGGAAAGAGTCCACATGAGGTTACTACTGTAGGCAGCGATTGTAGTAGTAGTTCTAGTCGAGATAGAGATCCTAGAGCTACTGTAGATGACTTATTGCTAGTAGAGTGTGTTGGATATTGGCCATTAAGCCCAATATTGTTTAGATGATGATCACTATATTATGTAGTTGCTAATGACTCTACATGTTTTAGTCTCAAATTTATTATTGATTATTTTGATGAGGAGACAAATCATTAGGTGATGGGATGATGGATTCAAGGTTATAGAGCAAAAGCATTGCATGAAGATTGAAGAATTCTATTTTAATTTTATATTTATTCTTCATGTATTTTACTTTTCTTTATAGAATATGTGTTAAGCCTTAAATAGATGCACGTACACACACTCATATGCATCATATCCATCTTATGGTATCTTAGATTTAGTCTAGAACCCATCCTATTTGGTTCCTAGCCCAAAACACTCTTTATAGTGCTTTTGGACCAGGCCCAGATGTCTGATATAGAGTCACCAGACGTCTGGCGTGTTTGATTTTACTTCTTCAGACATAGTCATTTGCCAGTCGTCTGAAGCTCGTTCGCCAGCCGTCTGAATAGTGGATCAGACGTCTAATTGGCAAACTCCAGACGTCTGTTCAATGAGGATTTTATTTGGATTATTTTCCGAGAGATGTATCTCGCCTCACCCATGTTCTGATGTAGGATGATCAGACGTCTGGATAGTGTTCTAGACGTCTGATACTCTTTCTTCAGATGTCTGGTTGCTGTGAGTTGGTCAAGCTATTTTTCTTTAAACCGACGCCTATTTCGGTCGTCTGAAGTTTTGTTCCCAAACATCTCAACAGTTGATCAGCCGTCTGGGAACACTTCACCAGACGGCTGATGACTAGGATTTTCGGCCCATTTATAGTCGTTAGACTGTGGTTTTGTGGGTTTGTTTTCTTGGCTTTCGTGCAGTTTTGAGGGCATATTTATGACCCATTTGTGCTGCATATTTGGCACCAACTCTACACATATTGAACACATCTTTGGAGCCAAAATCCAAGAGAAATATTTTTTTCTCATTCTTTCTTTCACTTTTTAGTGTTATGCATTGATAATTGATCAAGAGAAAAATCTTCCAAGTGCACTCAAGCTACAACGTCAGCACTTTGGGTTTCACACTTCATGCCCTCATTCTTCAAATAGGTAAATCTATTCAAGGCATATGTTAGTGTGTTTGTGTGTTTACAATTTCATTTTAACCTAGCTCTCGAATTGTGAGAGCATTGTGGAGGTGTTACTCCACTTGGAGGGTTTACTCCATTCCTATAAGGATTTATTCCTTTGTAATCATGGAGGGTTAGGGATTGTACTCTAGATTAAGTTTGGTGTCCCGGTGTAGGAATCATTAGTGGAAATCCACAGCTCGGGTTTACGAAGGTGGGACTGGAATAGGATCGCCAATTAGGGATCCGAACCTGGATACATTCTGCGTTTAAAATTGTAAGCACAACGTGGAAGGAAACATATTTTTGAAACTATGTATTCCATTCAATTGACATTGACATGTATATATAGGCAGACTTGCTGTATATCTAAAATTATTGAATGAAGATGTAAAACCCTTTGGGTTCACCACAATTCTGATCATCGAGAAAAAATAGGGGAGAATGGACTTTGTAAGATGCATGTGGCTTAACCACATGTTATAACACTATTATCACACTGAAACTTTTGATAAACCATTAGACAGGCAGTTCTCTGCAAATCACGGGCTTTACACTGTTATAACACTGAAACTTTTGATAAACATATGTAACCAATGAAGGGTCCATTCCATCTTATACATCCACTAACCACAATGCAGATAAAGTAAAGGGAGGATAATTATGGAACAGCACAGCGATCCTTAGAGCAGGGACGCACACAATTTACTTGGGATCACAGAGAGGACACAAGTTCAGGGCCTTGGACAGCTTGCAGGTATGTAGAGGAATTCAGAGCCCCCGAATTCAAGAGCATCTTCAACATCAACTCGTTCCAAGTGTCCACAGGCCCTGGTAAGCACCAATGGAGGCAGTCATTCTGGACGTTGGTGCCCTTATCCTTGTCAAACGGGTGGGGCGTCCTGTAAGGACCCGGATGTCCGTCAGGCCTGAGCAGCGAAAGATGAAAAATGTCAAGGAGTTCAATTTGAATGCTCTTCTTAGATGCTACGGCTCCCCCCCTCCGGTACTCTTCTAGCTCAACATTCCGCATCACATGGTCAGTCGGTTTGCCATCAAATTGACCTTCTTTGTATGGCTGCGAACGGTTACAAACACCTCCATTATACCACTCCCCGTGCTCGAAGTGATCAGGAGTCCATGTCCTAAAGACTATAAGCGGCTTGTGATCAGATGAAGCAATGAAGTTGAAAACCAGGCGAAGGACTTTGCGGTAAGGGTCATAAACCCCCAGTTCATTCAAATTCTTCTTCTGACAGTTGTGGCAGCCAATGACCTTGCCATTTTCCCACATGATAGTAGATTTGAGCATCCACTGCCCGCCCGATATTACCACGTAGTCGTATTTGTGGTAATCAGCTGTCCAGCTGCTTTCTAGAACATCCAGGTAAATTTGGATTTCCTGTTTGTTGATCACAGATTTCACAAGGAAAGGAGCAAATATGGTTGCAATAGTAATGTTGTGGTTGGGGAAGTAGACTGTCCGAGATTTGAAAGCCTTGTCATGATATATTTCAACCGGTTCTTCAACCTGAGTACACAACAGTTTGCATTAAAACATACATAGATGTTCGGTGATCTGTATAATGATCAATAATATTCGGCTAGCATTTACATGAGAAAAAAACTGAAGGTCATTACACACTTGATATCTGCTAGGATTTGTGTCTCATGTCCTTACAAGTAATTCAAGTGGTCAAATTGCAGGATATTAGCGGGTGAATTTAGTGCCGTATCGATTAAAATAAAAGATGAAATAAAAGGTGGATATGTGGTTAAATATGTTGGCTCATGACTGAAATATGATTAATCTTCTTGAGTCAATATGGATCTCGAGCATATTTGCCTTTCCATCTCGATCCTTGAGCATAGTTCCTTCTGGTGGGCATATCCGCTCTTACAAATTGATATTAAGGCCCAATGTTCAAGGGAACTTTGTTAAGGATAACTGTTTGCTCGGTTCGAAATTCTGTTCACATGCGGTTGTATGGGTATGAGGTAGAGCTTATACACCTCAACATTTGCTCTGAGATATTATTCGCACATGGTTGTTTCGATTTGAGGTGAAGCCTCCGCACATTGTGATGGAATCATCACGTATGTGCGGCGGCACATGAAGAGGAGTGTGGGGGCTGATAACTGAATTCTGGTTGACTAGAATCTATTTGGATGGATCAAACATGCAGATCACATCCAAGTCAAATTTAAAATTAGACAACCTAAATAGAAAATATGTTCCATTGGATGTGATAGTTCTAAAACATTGATTTTGCAACCACTTGATGCATGGGCAAAATATGTCCAAATTAGTTGAAATTTTGTTTAGATGTAGTTTAGACATGTTAGATCACATCAAACGGATCGAATTTTCTATTTAGGTTGTCTAATATTAAATTAGACTTAGATGAATCCGCAAGTTTGATCCATCCAGATGGATCCTAGTCAACTTATATATATAGTCGTTTTCAGGTGCGAAAACTATGGTGCGAAAGGCCGTGCGAAAATATTTTTAACTATTTTAGAAATTTTTTTGATGTTTAATCCATACAATTATATATTCCAGGGAAAATAATGGGTGAATCCTAGGGGATATGAGCAACGATCCACCTGTTACAAAATTTAACGATTTTAGAACAATAAAATTTTTTGTAATATCTCGATCGAAGGTCAAATTACATTATTTTTCAACCATTATTTTTTTGGGTATATAACATAAAGTGAAGGGAAAAAGCCATGAAGTTACAACGGTCTGAAAACATGATTAAACCCCATGAAGTTACAAGTGATAGATGTGAGCTCTAAAAATATCGGAATGACTTGATTTTTGGTATGTTGATCGTCCATGAGGTGAACAACGATCCCAAGAAAAAATTCGTAAAAAATGTAGGATAAGGGGGAAAATGGGGACGACTACTTAGATGAAATCTAAGGAGTCACCCTAGGAACACTTTTTTGACGGGTAAGCAACTTTATTCATATACTCAACAAATTACAATATTGGTCTACAATTAGAACCAAACATAAAACTCAATGAAGCTAAAACATAAATAATCCTTCAACTCTTAAAGGGCAAGGAATCCTAACGATAATTATGATTCCGAGTATTCCTTGAGCTTTTTCGTCGAGGTGGATCCAAACAAATCTTTTTAAGTGTCTTTAAAGTAGGAGCTAAGCGGCGCATTCCATCCTCCCACTCTTGGTTTGTCGTTATAGTCTCTCCATCAAATTCTTCCACCCATTCTTCCTCATATTCATCTTCATCAGCATTTTCCTCACCAACATTGTCAGGGTCATCAACACGATCACTACCAGAAGGGCCCCCAGTTTCCGTAGATTTTTGTATTACATGTATTTCCGCTGGCTCACCATTAGCAACATTTACATTTCCATTTAATTGACCTCCAGTCTCTATACCAGAAGGGCCTCCAATCTCCACCCTAGGAACACTTTACCATATATATATATATATATATATATATATATATATATATATATATATATATATATATATATGAGAATAATGGGTATCATACGCCATATGAAAGGGTGTCTCATATGCCCTCTCATATAAGGGGGCAAGTACAAGCCCACATGGTCTTGTACTTGGTGTACTTACCCACATTTATGTGAGAGGGCATATGATGTACTTACCCCCATTTATGTGAGAGGGCATATGAGACACCCTATCATATAGCGTATGATACCCATTATTCTATATATATATGGCAAAGGGATCTAAGGTGCCTCCTTAGATGAAATCTAAGGAGGCGCCCCCATTTTCCACCATGTTTTTGAATTTTTTTCATGGGTTTGTTTTTCACCTCGTGTATGATCAACATACCAAATTTCAAGGTATTCCAATGCTTTTTGAGCCACATCTACCCCTTGCAACTTCAACGGTCTGAAAACGTGCTGAAAACCCCATGAAGTTATAAGGGATAGATGGGGCTCAAAAAGTATTGGAATACCTTGAAATTTGGTATGTTGATAATTCATGATGTGAACAACCACATGAAAAAAATTTCAAAAAAAATTGTGGGAGATGGTGGAAAATGGGGGCGCCTCCTTAGATTGAATCTAAGGATGCACCCTAGATCCCTTTTACACATATATATACCCTCTTTTGGTGAAGAGTGTGGCTTCCTCTCGAATATAAGCTTGGAAGATCGTCCACCTCTCAAATGTGGTCACCATCTTTGTTATTTCTTTCCAATAAAAATTATATTTTTTTCTCTTCAAACCCAGTGGATCCTATCAATTTGGTATCAGAGCACTACAATCCATAGCGATGGCGGCGGTAACGGAAAAGGTGGAACTTTTGGAGGAAAAATTCGATGTCAAAATTGATGCTTTAAAGAAATCAATGGAGGAACAGTTTACATTGGTCGATTCTACGATGAAGCCGTCGATTGAGGGGATCGAAGCCTGGTTAACGGCATCATGAGCGAAGATGGAGTCCTTCATGCAAAATCAATTTGTCTTCATGCAAACCATAACGCAACAATTGCCGAATCCAAAGGTGTTGAAGAACTCAGATTTGGACAGAAATCCAGAACTACGACAAAAGATGAAAACTTTGGAGAAAGGAAAAGGAAAAGTTGATGAATACGCATAAGGATTTCTCTCTGACGCAGATCGTTACATCGAGGAGGAAGCAGTTGAAGACGTGGGTGGCGGCTGCCCTTCCCTCCCACCCAGGGGCCCGCCGACCACTGGGAAGCCCAGCCTCGTGCTGGCGAGGCCCAACAGGGCCGCTAAGAGCGTTGCGGCCCCCTGGCGGCCTGTCAGGGACTCACCGAGCCCCTACAGGGGCTCAGGGGGAGGGGGCTTGTGGCCCCCTGATGGCCCGACAGGGTTCCATCAAGCCTTGACAGGGCCACCAGGGGCCCGGCGGCTCCCTGACGACCTGTCGAGACACCGACGACCATCTGAAGCTCTTCCTTGAGCCAGAGGAGATCGAGCTGACTTTCAGAGGCCGCATGGCCCCTGGTTCACTGTAAAGAGACGACGATTCCACTTCCGGCCTACGAGAAGTATCATGATAAGTATGACGATGACCTGGGCCACGAGGAAGATGGTAGAGACTCAGTTTGTGGTGATGAAGATTGGGGTGGTGACAGCAATAGAGACGACGTCCTATGGAGGGGTTATGGACGATCGCGAAAGATATGATGGGATACTTACTATTCACACCACTACGAACGGACAGGAGGACGAGTGGATCAGGAGAGTCTTGGAGTAGATGGAAGGGTGAGGGAGCTGAAGATGTTGTTCGAGGGGATGATCCATATGGTTGGATCTACCAAGCTAAGAGATATTTTTGCGATGATACGCCTGGCGAAGGGACAGAAGTTGGAGGCGGCCGGCATCAGTTTTGAGGTGAATGCTCTTTTGGTTTCAATGGAGGGAGCAAAGACATCATATACGCTAATGGAAAGAGCTCAAGGACTGCTTGGACAGATTTTGAGATACCTAGGGAGAAAACTTACATGAGCAGCTGCTGGCCCTCAGACAGTATGTGTCCGTCAATAAATATAGAGAGAAGTTCGAGGCACTATTAGGGTGATGGAGGGACATACCAGCGAAGACTTTGGAGGAAAACTTCATGAAGGATTAAACTGACCATTCGCGCAGAGCTCTGCATACAGCAGCCCAGGGGACTGATGGAGATGATGGGCCTGGCATAGCTGACAGAGGATCGTCTCATTGAGAAGAGGAGGTTCATGGGAACTTGGAGTGGGATCCACACTTTGCGACTAGGCACCGACGGGGGGACAGACGTCATCGATATGGGGGAGATCAGCCTAGCAGAGCAAAGTGTAGTGAGCCACAGCCAGGGAGGCAGTTCTGAAGGAAGACCGAAGGGAAAATGAGAAAAAAGAGATTGCATGGTTTGTGCTTCCAGTGTGATGATAAGTTTACCACAGGGCATCGTTGTGAAGTTCGTAAGTTCCATTTGTTGCTATTGTATGAGGATGAGGACAGTGTAGAGGTCGAAGCAGAGGAGACAGGATCAAAAGCATCACCATTTGAATGTTGTAGAGGTTTTATTAAACTCCGTAGTGGGGTTCATTCCGAACCACAACATAAAGTTGACAAGGATGATTGTTGACCAGACGGTAACAATACTTATCGATAGTGGGGCCACGCACAACTTCATCTCCAACAATGTTATGAAACAGCAGTGCTTACAGTTGGTGGATACTGGGAGTTTTGGAGTGATGATAGGGATCGGTCAGGTGAAGCATAGTAAAGGAGTGTGCCGTGTCGTTATTCTGATGCTTCAGGGCATTCAAGTTAGGGAGGATTTTATGTCGCTGGAGTTGGGAAGCACTGGCGTGATATTGGGGATGAGGTGGCTGAGTCACTAGGAGATATGAAGGTTAATTGGAAATTGTTGTGGATGGAGTTTCAGGACGGTGAGAGGACAGTTACATTACAAGGGCCCTAGTCTATGCCGAGCCATGGTTTTCTTGAAAACCATGACAAAGACGCTTCAGTCTGGGGGGGTGGAATTTTAGTGGAGATGCAGGGGTGGGTGAGACAGGATAATGAGGCAGTCGAGGATGAGCAGATCATTCCTGAAGAGATGCAGCAATTGCTGATCCAGTTCGAAGGAGTTTTCCAAACTCCTCATGGACTTCATCTACCACGAGACCATGAGTACACAATAGACTTGTGCGAGAGAGTATTGTCTATCAGTGTGTGATTATACTGTTATCCCCAAGTCTATAAGAATGAGATAGAGAGTATGGTTAGAGAGATGGTGCATGCATGGATGATTCAATCTATTGTGAGATCTTTTTCGAGCCCAGGCTTGCTGGAAAGAAGAAAGAGGGTAGCTGGAAGTTTTGTGTAGACTACCGTGCATTGAATAAGGAAACAGTCATTGATAAGTTTCCAATTGCGATGATTGATGAGCTACTTGATAAGCTGCATGGGTTGGCGATTTTTACCAATATTGATATGAAGTCCGACTACCACCATATCAAAATGCATGCAGAAGACATCCTTAAGACTACATTCATAACTTATGAATGCCATAATGAGTTTCTAATCATGCCTTTTGGCTTGACCAACGCCCCTGCTATGTTTTAGACTCGCATGAATAAGGTATTCTGCCTCTGTTATGATTGAAAGTGTGCTTAGTAGTTTTCACTAATGACCCTTTTATGGCTAGAAAATTTGGTCATGTCAATATTAGAAATATAAATAAAATCTCTAGGAAAGATTTGGCAAATGGTTTGCCTAAAATTGATTTTAAATTAGAAAAGCTTTGTGATTCTTGTCAAAATGACAAGATGCATAAAAGTTATTTTAAGAGTATTTGTGCTCTTAATTCTCGTAGTCAAGTAGAACTCTTTCATATGGATTTATTTGGACCTACAAGAGCAACATCTCTTAAATAATAAATATGCATGTGTTATAGTTGATGATTTTTCAAGTTTCATATGGGCATTATTTTTTATCAATAAAAATGATGCTCTAAGTGAATTTGAAATATTTTTCAAAAAAAATCAAAAATCTTTCTTTAGAAATAATCTCCACCGGGATAGATCATGGAGGTGAATTTGAAAATGAATTTTTCAAAAAAAATTTGAAAATTACAGAATCACACAATTTTTCTTTTCCTAGAGTTGCTCCACAGAATGTGATAGTTGAAGGAAAAACAGAACATTCCAAGAGTGTGCACACACTATGTTGTATGATATTAATCTTTCAAAGTACTTTTCGGCAGAAACTGTTTCCACGGCTTGCTATGTTCAAAGTAGGATTTTAATTAGATCACTTTTTTTACAAAATCCCCTATATACTTGTTTACCAAAGAGTTCATGTAGTATATTATTTTAGAGTCTTTAGTTGTAAATGCTATATCTTAAACACTAGGGATAACATAGATAAATTTGACTCAAAATCTAATGAAGGGATATTTATTGGTTATTCCTCGAGAAGAAAAGCATATAGGGTTAGTAACAAAAGAACTCTTAACGTTGAGGAAACTACACATGTGACTTTTGATGAATTATTGGATAAAGTGCATTGTATCATTGAAGAAGAAGTTGATAAATCAATAGAACATCTTAATGTTGATAAGAATGATAATGTTAATGATGCTGCTTTGGTTCTTTACTTAAAGTATTTAATGGGACCACACATCAACACACACACAAAAGGTATTAGTAGGATTGATGATGACATTAGAACTAGATCATAAATAGAACATATGGTGCATGTTACTTTTATCTCTAACATTGACCCTAAGAAGTTTCAAGAAGCTTTTGCAGATAAGTCTTAGATTTTAACCATGCAGGAGGAGCTTCTACAGTTTGAGAGGAACTTGGGAGTTGATTTTAATGCCTGAGGATCATCTAGTTATTAGTACAAAATGGGTCTACAAGAATACATTGGATAAAGAAGGTCAAGTGCTCCGAAACAAGGCAAAGTTAGTGGCTCATGGATGGCTATTCACATGAGGAAGGTATAGATTATGATGAAACTTTTGCTCTTATAGCTAGATTAGAGTCAATTAGAATGTATTCTTGTAGATGTTAAAAGTGTATTTCTAAATGGTTATATTAAGGAGGAAGTTTATGTTGACCAATCTCATGATTTTGAGCATGAATAACATCCTGATTATGTTTATAAATTAAAAAGAGATAATGTATGGTTTAAAACAAACTCTTAGAGCTTGGTACGAAACATTATAAAAATTTCTAATAGATTCTGGATATAATGTAGGTAAAGTTGATACAACTTTATTTATTAAGAAAATTAGTAGTAATATTATTTTGATTCAAATTTATGTAGATGATATCATTTATGGTTATATTAATGAAACTCGTTTTCAAGAATTTACTAAGCCAATGCATGAAGAGTTTGAGATGAACCACATGAGAGATCTCAACTTCTTTCTAGGGTTGCAGATTAAGCAACTTAAGGAGAAAACATTCATTCATCAAACCAAATACGCAAGGGAACTTCTAAAGCGTATTAGGATAGAGGATGCAAATGGGAAGGATACTCATATGACAGCATATACTCCTTGGACAAAGATGAGAATGGTAAGAGTGTGGACCAAAAGACATATCGAGGTATGATTGGGTTTTTACTTTATCTTACTGCTAATAGACCTGGTATCATGTTTATTGTATGGATTTGTGCTAGATATCAGTCTGCATGTAAAGAATCACATCTTAGAGCAATACAACATATCCTTAAGTATCTTAAATCCACATCTGACTTTGGTGTATTTTATCCTAAGGGTATATCACATTTGATTTAATTTCTTACAATAATTCTGAATATGACAGTTGCAAAACCACTAGAAAAAGCACAAGTGGAACATGTTATTTTCTTGGGTTGTTTTCCTTGTTTTTTAATTTAGCAAAAAGCAAAGTTCACTTTCATTGTCTACTACTGATGCAAAATATATAGCTACTGCACTTGCTTGTGTTTGGGTTTTATGGATGAGACAAACATTAGCAGATTATGGGTTGAAGTGATTTACATCTATCATTTATTATGATAATACAATTAATTTGACGTATATCATATGCTTCATTCTAGAATTAAACATATTGATATTAGACATCATTTTTAATGATATCATTGCACTAAGAAAGACACTGAATTAAAATTATTCATACTGAGCATCAAGTAGCTGAAATTCTCACTACATACTCAAAATTGATACTTTCAAAAAATTAAGAAGAGATTTGGAAATTATTAGCGAGAAAGAAGTTTAATTGTGATTATTGCATAATGTTATATATTGAGTCACTTTTATGAATTCTTGATATATGTAACCTTTTTTGATAATGTCAAAAGGGAGAGATGTTTGATATAGTGATATAAAATATGACATGTTAACATGTGCGATATGCTTTCTTATGATATTTGAACTCACATATGGTATACACACTAATAGCACACATGTGATATATATGATACATGCTTGGAATGTGCTTATTCTAATGTGCATGGATATAAGGGGAGTTTAAACGATTTTTTATAACACTTTGCATCAATGCATGGGGGAGTAAGTATTTAATTTTGAAAATTTCTTATTTTATGTATTAATGGTTAGTCGTCATTAAAAGGGGGAAGAATGTTAGAATATTGAGTTCCCAAGTTTATTTTGATGATGAGCAAACAATTAATGACGCTCATAAGATGTGTGTGTGTACACAAGACTACTCACAATGGTTCAAGTCTATATGATCATAGCAAACAATTAATACGCTAATAAGATGTGTTGTGTACACAAGACTACTCACAATGAGTTCAAGTCAAGTCTATATGATCAGCATAGTCAAAATAACTCATTCAAGATAACAAAAGTCATAGAAATGAAGTTTAAGCTCAAAGAAGAAGAGTCAAGGAATTCGAGCCTAATATGAAGATAAACAAACTCATCCAAGACTTATGATGTGTAAGATCTCAAGATACAAGTTGAAAAACAAAGTTTTACATCAAGCTCCTAGATTGTGTGAGTGATATAAGTTTTTATGTAACTTGTCTTAGAATGTTAAAGCCTTTAAATTTGAGCTTGTACATAGTTAGAAAATACATTAGATCGGGATAAAAATGTTTTAAAGATTTTCAAAAGTAATTTCTAAGTATTTTTGATCAAACCCTTAGCCTCATAGGTAGACTAGGCAACCAATACCGACACCTAGTCGACTAGCAATAATGTCTGGAAAATGGCCAGCAAATTGTCAGAAGTAGTTGACTACGGTTATAAACTAGTCGACTAAGTGATATGCACTGGTCGACTAGTAATATAGCTATAGTCGACTAGTTTTAACAGAGAATTTCATCTCTTTCTGGCAGTACCGGACTAGTCGACCAGAGTTCAACAATTAATCGACTAGATGCTGACTAGTCAACTAAGGAGTGAACGCTGGTTGACTAGAAACTAGCCGTTGGCCTATAAAAATCACATTTTGACTATCCATTTCAAGCCATTATATGAGCATTTTGGGCAGTGTATTTTGTCTAGTGTTGAGGCCTATATAAATGGGTTTGATCAGAAGTTTTTGGTAACAATCTAGGAGAAATTTTAAGAAGAAAAACAAGCTTTAAGCTCTCATGTGCTCTAAACTTTCCAAATCCAAAACTCTCTTTGCATGACATTTGCTCAAAAGTCACCCTTCCGTCACCATTCTTTGATCTCTCTAAGCATTTATCTTATATTATTTTGAGATCAAAGCATTTCCCTTTAGCCACACTTTCAACACTCAAGCTTCAATTGAAAAGGCAATATGAGATTCTACTTTATTAATAAAAGAGTACGTTGTAAAATCCACAAGTGTTGATGGTAAGTTGAGAAGAGATTCTACTTTATGGTATTAAACATGCACTCTGAGCTTGATTTGAGAAGTTCTTTACCATAGTTACTTTACATGGATTTTAACCTAGCCAGCATGACTCGGCACTGTTTATCAAACACACAGCAGCCGGTCGCATTTTGGTATCTTTGTATGTTGGTGACATGATTATTACAAGTAATGGTGTCGATGGGATTGTGATGCTAAAGTTGAAGTTAGCTCGTTGCTTTGCAACGAAGGATTTGAACTTACTATGTTAATTTTTGGGTATTGAAGTTGCCTATTCTCCATAAGATTATCTTCTTTCTTAGTCTAAGTATATAGTCGACATATTTGAGTGTAGTTATATTATGATAACACGACTACTGATACACCTCTTGAGGTTAATGCCCGATAGATCCTTTAGATGATCATGCATTGTCTGACCCTCGTTTGTACCACACTATTGTTGGTAGCTTGGTGATCTCACTATCACACGTCCAGATATTGATCATTCGTTCATGTAGTTAGTCAGTTTGTCACTTCGCCTATTATAGTCCATTGGGATGCTATTCTTTGCATCTTACGATATCTTCGATGCATTCAGTTTCAGAGTCTTTTACTCCCTTTATTCTCGTCTTTAGAGTTACGTGTGTATTCTAATGCCGATTGGGCTATTGATTTTATAGATCGTAAGTCTACTACTGGATACTGTATCATTTTATGCTATTCTTTAATTTCTTAGAAAAGCAAAAAGCAAAATATTGATTCTAGATCTTTCACAAAGACAATATTGTGACATGGCTTTTACTACATGTGAAATAGTTTGGCTACGTTGGTTACTTGCAGATATGGATGTTTCTCTTTGCCACCATACTCCATTGTATTATGACAATAAGAGTGATATATATATTGTTCGGAATTCGGTGTTTCATGAGAAGACATAACATATTGACATTGATTGTCATGTCACTCGATACCACTATCAGTAGGACACTATCATGTTACCATTTGTTTCTTCTTACATGCAGATTGCCAATCCGTATACGAAGTCGCATTTAGCTTTACAATTCTCTTTTTTGTTTGACAAACTATCTATGCTCCTTACAGCAGCATCATGAGTTTTAAGGGAGGATGTTAAAATAAGATAATTAGTACATAAGGGTAGAATAATCTTTTTGTTATTTTCTAAGACTATATAAACTCTTCTTTGTATTTTTTATTTTTTCAATGCAATTTCCAAGAAACCCTAGATTTTTTCTTTGTATTTTCATAATATTAATAAGGATACTAGGTGCACACTATTCTTGACAAACCATATGACAAGCAATCTCGAAGTGGTTAGTTTGTAGATGATACAACCAACTGCTAGCAATTTGAATCACTTTGATTATCAAAATAGGAAGGGGTGACTAAGGTGACAAACTATCATGTCACAAAGTAAACGATGAGGCTAAGCCATAGAAAGAGTCGTATCAACCATGGCATGATATTCAGTTTCAACCGGTGTTATTTGGACATGGGACATATAGATGTTAAGTGTCTGAGATGATAAAGTTCAAAAAATAAAGATACGTGGACACGTATGCCATGCACTTGGTCTTATATGTCAAGGTCATATATGCTTAAGAATAGTCTCACATCCAATAACTTACATAAAGGTGAGGAAATAAATTAGTGGTTGGGACTCTACACATTAGCTTGCGTTTTAAGCTAGATAAGATTCCAACTTAGTTTACCTCTTTAAACCAATTTAACTCCTATGGTGCTTAAGTCCACAATCACACAAGTGATATTAGAGCCTAGTTGTGGGCCAAGGAAAAATGTGGAGTAAATATGCAACCTAGTAGAAAACATGTTTAGATCCACAAGTGTTGGAAGCTTGAGCCATTTGTGTTAGCCACTGTGTGTGCCCACCCAATTTGAGTGATTTGTTAGTGAAGCATATGTTGTTTGTGCCCGACGATGTTAGCCCTCATTTACAACCATATTTTAAGGTGTTGGCCCATAAAATTTTTTGTAATGAATCAGACAAAGGGAACGATTTGTTAGGTCGTGAGCATTTAAGAATAATCCATCAATGGATAAATTAGACAAAGTAATCTCCCATCAATATATTAAAGAAATGTGATGAACATAATTAGTAATTAGGTTTTTTAAGTCAAAGAAGGTCCCAACTTAGTTTATGTCATCACCAATATAACTCCTATTTGACCAGGTCTAGTCATAATTTGTTTACCAATCAAGACATTAAAAATCCTGGAGGAAAAGAACATGGCATAAGTAAGGATGAATATAGGGGAGTACATACCACTAGGCTCCTTGTTCTTTTTTATCTGTAGTCTCTAGCAAGGTTTTAGGTCTCGGTTTCGGTCTGGGTATCGTTCTTCCCAAAATTTAAGTTTCGGTATCGGTATCGCCCGTTTCGGTGGTTTTGTAACCAAGTTTCGGTTTCGTCCATATCACTAGTTTCGACAGTTTCGTTTCGGGGATTGGTTTATGTTTCGGAGATACTTTAAATATGTATATATTATATACACACCGTGATGGTTTCAGATGTTCTTAATTCTAAACCTATCAAATAATATTAAATACTTAACAAACTAAAATATTAATCATATACTATCAAATATTAAATACTAAATAGATAAACTAAATTTGAGTTCGTAATCATATCAAATACTAAATACATAAAGTTTGATACTTAAATACTAAATATTAGATAAATGAATAGATCATAAAGCTTGCCTTGCGCAGCCACCGTTTTACCTTGAGCACATACCACTTATGTACAAGTTTGCCAAAAAATCGTTGGGAGTTGCTTTGCGCACCCACCATTTTGCTTTGCGCACATACCACTTATTTACAGGGTTACCACAAAATATCCGCTTGATATGCGCACCGACTGTTTTACTTTACGCGCATACCATTTATTTACAAGTTTGCCTTTTTAAAAAATGCATCATCTCCTGAAAGGCGACTCGGGCCTCTCTCTCTCTCTTTGCTCACTCTCACTCACGCTAGATGGTCGAGGCGGGTTTGGCGAGGCGGGGGGCAGGTTCGGCGTGGCGGCGATGCAATGGAGGTGAGTTCAATTTTTTCATTATTTTCTTTTTGTCCTTTTTCTTCTTTTTTAAGCAATTTTTTCTTAGTTCTGCCTCTGCATCTAATTCTTCGTTATTTTTAAGCCGAAACCCTAGGGTTTTCTCCTCTCTTTTAACCGAGCTTTCTATGCAACCTATTGATTCACGAAATTTTTGGGTTTTTTTAGAGAATTTTTATTTAATTACACATTCTTCTTCCTCCGTTTTCGACCGGTACTAAACGGTATCGGTCAGTTTCAGCCGGTATCGGTCAGTTTCGGCAGGTATCGGCCAAAATTGACCGATACCATTCGGTATCGGCTGATACTGAAACTAACCCTTGGTTTCGGTATCGTCAACTGTCGATACCATTACGATACGGCCGATACCTAATGGTATCGGCCGATACCTCAAACCCTGGTCTCTAGATCTTCTCTCGAACCATTTCTTTCTTTAAAGACAAATATCCTCTCTTCCCCTTTTTATTTACATGAGTCATTCCCTAGTCATGGGAAACAAGTATATAAATGTCACGAAGTGTCAGCATGTCTGACATGGCAAAATTTTATAAAAGTCAAGTGTCTTAGTAATACTGGTTTCAATGGTCAAATGTGAAACTGTAACATGCTTCTTGGCAGACCAAAAAAATAAGAAAATTACCCAAAGAATAATAGAAGTTGGTGACCACATTGAGTTTGACGGATATTTGGTTAATATTCTTAGAATTCAACTTGACCCAAATGAGAAAAACTTTAAGTCTTGGGGTTAACAGTTGTTCATCTCGTTTCCTTCGAATATGTGACTTAATTCCACTCTCTACAATTGTCTACTTGCCCCCTTTAACATAATTGCTTTGAGACAAATCCAAGCCACAAACTCAATGATCGTCATCCATATCTGGTGAGGACCCACATGGAGAATGACTATTACCGTTTTCACCTTGAACGATGTTTTGTGTTGCTAACCACTTACGCTATAGCATAGCCCAATGGCAAGGCTCCAGCAAGGTGTGAGTTGACACTCATAATAATAAAGCTCATTATTTTTTTTTTGAATATTTGGCTAATGCGCTTAGAATCCAATTTGACACAAAAGGTAAAATTCCTATTAGGTCATAGGGTTTAATAACATTTAACCACAAGTTCATCTCTTTTCCTTTTCCAATTGCCTTCTCTCTTTTGTCTCTTTCCCCTTTTAGCATGGGTGCTTGTGAGCCATGTTCTAGCCAAAATCCAGCCATATATCATAAAATAGTTGAGCGGACACACAATACATTTCCACATCCAATGAACTATAAATAGATGCCGAGTCAATAATATGCTGCATAAATTTTATTATGCAACGGAACATCTACTTTAAACTTAGTTGGCATATTACAGGTTTTCAACAGTCAATTAAGAAGATCATAATTGGAACAGACTGAATAAAAGAATAGAGCTAGATTTTGTTTTACCCATAAAATTGCACAGAAATAACAAAACATGAAAGGTTTCAATCACATGCAAGGAATGCACCTTAGAGAGGAGGCAAATCAGTGATTGCATCTGGTTACGTAGAATTGAGTCACCAATCAATGCCCATGATTTATCCCGCATGGCATTCATGAACACCACTGGATCAAATGGAGGTAGGTCACCATTGCATGGCTTCCATCTCCAGTAAAGGTATTGCGTGTCAGGTCGCCCGTTCTTCAGACAATTGTCAAGCTCATCAATGAAATGACAGCTCGTACTGCTGTAAGAAGGCCCTGAAGGGTTTGGGACCCACTGTCCCTTGAAAAGATTACATTCTCCTGCATTGGAAAGACAACATAAGCTCTCAACAGCTAGGACCCCTCAACCTTCTGAATTATATCATTTTACTCAATTTTAGTGCAGTAACCGAACTGAACAGATAAAAAAGACCGTCACAGCGGAAGGAAACAGAATCCCATTAGTTTAAAACATAAAGATAAGAGTAAAATAGTTCTTCAATCGGTTTAAGCAAGTGATGCCTCATCAAACTAATGATTCCTCCCTTCTCCTAAACCAAAGCACACTTATTATGCCCAAAACACCAGCAGCATTATCACTTCCGTCGAGAGTCCATGTGGTCCTCTTCCTATAATTTGTCTGGAACTGCGTCTCAAGGACTAGAAACCAACTACCCTTACGCCTTCAGGCTGCTTTATTTATCACATCGTGGAGCCGTGACTCCACACCTCTTCTCACACCTCTCCAAGAAACACCCCAGCAAAACAAATATTCACTATATTAAGTAAACAAATAATCACACATTACCGAAAAAAGGAAATGAATTATAGCAGGTTCAGAGAGCTGCTGGAGAATCAATTGATCAATGGAAACTGATTCCTGATTATCACTGTCGAAGTTGCTCATTGTCGAACTGTGTTCTTGATATGGGTGAAAGAATATGTGCATGTTCAGTCCAATGCACTTGTAGAGGTCCTTGTTAAGGTTTGTATCTCACATCCTTTTGGGTGATTAAAGAAGGTGATACGGTAAGAAATTAGAGACATGTTTAGTCACACATTAATTACAATAATAAATGGATATGTGGTTATATTGTGTGTTATTGGGTGTGTGTGTAAAGAAAAGAGAGGGCTGATATAAATATGAAGGGTTAGCCATCATTTGTGGCTAATCACTATTTTCCCCAAAAACCTACATGGTATCAGAGCAAAAAACCCTAAAACCCTAGCCCTAAAACCCTAAAACCCTAACCCTAGCCCGCACGCGCAGCCGCCGCGCAGCCGCCGCCCACGCACGCCGCGCCGCCGCCTGCTGCAGCGCGCGCCGCCGCCACCTACGCGCGCCGCCGCTCCGCTGCCGCTGCCGCTGCCGATCCTCCGCTGATCCTCCTCTCTCCTATTCCCTTGCACGTCCTCTTCTAGCCGCCACAAAGCCCTAACTAGCCACAAAAGAGAACCCCAAAAAAACCCTAACCCTAGATCTATGGTAGAGCCATGAAGAGGACTCCATAGATTTACGGTTAGGGTATGACATAGAAGAGGAGGAGGAGAAGTAGATCTGCGGATCTAAGAAGGGAGAAAGGAGAGATCTGCGGATCTGGAGAGATGGGAGACAATCTTACCTCAGCTGACATGAAGGCCTTCTTTGGAGAGATAACGAAGCTGCTTGCTTCGAAGGAGTTGGGATCCTCGAGTGGATCGACGCCTTCACGACTCGTGCAGAAGCTGGAATTGATGCCCAATGATGTGAAATTGGAAGGGACGAAGAATTACCTCAGTTGGTCCAGGAGGGTGCTTCTCATCCTGAAGTCGAAGGGGTTAGAAGGCGTCGTTCTGGGTTCATGTAAGGAACCGGTGGATAAGGATGGGGATGATTGGAAAGTCTGGAGCACCACCAACTCACTGGTGGCTGCTTGGTTGATGACATCGATGGTTCCACCCATTGCTGGGATGGTGGAGGCCATAGAGAGTGCTGCGGGGATATGGAGTATGATGGAGAAAATGTATTCTGGAGCAGGGAATGTGATGCTTATGATGGAGGTTCAGGGCAAGGTCGACACCTTGAAGCAGGGGGGAGATGTCTATTCTAGCCTACTCTGCGGAGTTGAAAAGGCTGTGGTCAGAGTTAGACCACTATGACCCTATTGATCTGTCTGATCCTAGGAGTGCTGCGATACACAGGAAGTGGGTAGAGCGTAGGCGTGTGACACATTTTCTGAGGAACCTGAATGGAGATTTTGAGGTCAAGAGGGCGAGTATGTGTCACTTATCCTCCATCCCATCTCTGGAGGAGGCCATAGCTGCAATGGCACAGGAGGAGACCAGACTGAGAGTTATGAAGGATGAGGGTACTCAGGTCACTCGGGCTGCACTGGCTGTACCGGCAGTGGCAGCAGTGAGCGAGGATCGAGAGTGCTACACCTGTGGGGTGAAGGGGCACCTGAGCTTTAACTGCCCACAGAAGGGTAGTGGACGAGGACGTGACACAGGAGGCAGAGGAGGAGGTCGTTGGGGCCGTGGAGGCCGTGGACGAGGTCGCGGCGGCCCACGGGCCAACTTTGCTACTGCTGATGGACGACAGGAGGCAGTGATGATTGAGGCTACGCCAGCTGAGGCGTCAGATCTAGAGCAGCGGAGACAGTCCAGGTCTACTACTGAGAGCTCGGAGAGTCATGCAGACCAGACTAGAGATGTTGCTTCGCCATTCGGTAACTTTGCCCACTTCGCTCACACAGGATCAGGTAACCAATTAGCCCTTTCATGTAGAGATCATATAGAGTGGATTATTGACTCAGGTGCATCTAGTCATGTGTCAGGTGCATATAGACAGTTTTCCACATATAAACCACATATCATTCATGAAACTGTTCAGACAGCTGATGGCACATCCCAACCCATTAGAGGGATTGGCACTATTTAGTGCACTCCCTCCATACGCCTCTCTTCAGTCCTTCACGTCCCATCATTTCCAGTCAACCTTTTATCTGTTGGCTCTATTGTTGATGATCTCGACTGTAGCATTACTTTTGACTCTACTCATTGTGTGTTGCAGGAAAGGAAGACTGGGAGGAGGCTTGGGACTGGCGTCAAGCGTGATGGACTGTGGTATCTTGACAGAGCTAGTGGGGATGCTGCATTGGCTGTCGTTGGTGGAGAGAAGGAAAGGGAGGTACTTTTATTACATTGTCAGTTGGGACACTTGCCTTTTGATATGTTGAGTAAAATGTATCCTGAGATTTTGAATAGAGTGAATGAAATGAATTTGAAGTGTGATGCATGTGAATTTGGGAAACACACTAGGACATCATATCCTAGTGTGGGGATGAGGAGTGTAGAGAGATTTCATCTTATTCACTCAGATGTTTGGGGGCCCTGCCCAGTGACTTCAGTAAGTGGGTTCAGGTGGTTTATCACTTTCATAGATTGTCATTCTCGGATGACATGGCTTTACATGATGAAAAACAAAAGCGAAGCGTTGAAGTGTTTTCAGGACTTCCATAGAAGTGTCAGAAATGTGTATGAGGCCAAGATCCGTGTCTTGAGAACGGATAATGGGACAGAGTATATAAACAAGGAGTTTGCATCTTATCTATCTGAGAGTGGGATAACTCATCAAACCACTTGTCCCAACACGCCTCAACAGAACGGAGTTTGCTGAAAGGAAAAATAGACACTTGTTGGAGGTAACTAGGTCACTCATGCTCACCATGAATGTACCTAAGATATTGTGGAGTGAAGCAGTGATGACAGCTACATATCTCATCAACAGGATGCCTTCGCGGATCCTTAGTATGAAGTCTCCATGTGAGATTCTTATGGGAAAGAACACTTTTGTAGTTCCACCAAAAGTGTTTGGATGCACATGCTTTGTGAGGGATCATAGACCTTCTGTGGGGAAGCTGGATGCTCAGGCAATTAAATGCATATTTGTTGGGTATCCTTCAAATCAGAAAGGTTATAGGTGTTGGAGTCCCTCAGAAAGAAGGCTGTTTGTGAGTATGGATGTGACGTTCAGGGAGACTGAGCCTTTTTTTATGGAGGACTGACAGATTCTACATCAGTATTTGATACTGGTGCCTCTCCAAACACAAGAGGAGTTGGTCGAGAGGGGGAGACTGATGACAGGAGGGTAGTGGTTGGACTTATACCGTGTCCTGTCGGGCCTACTGGTACTGGTCCTGATAGCAGGGAGGAGGAAAGGACCTTGGTGGAAGAGGAGGAAGACAGGTTGTACGACAAGAAATATAGCAGGAGACAGAAGGGCAGTCATGGCGATGGAGAACAACAAGAAGACATCTCCCCCACTGAAGAACCACTAGCTCCACAGCCACATGTCGAGATTGATCAGTCTATCACGCATGCTCGAGTCCCGACTTCCTTACTGCCTTCCTCTCCTAACACGGATGGTAACCTTTCTTTGCCTTCCTCTAGTTTAGATCTTCCACTTGCATCTCGTAGGGAGCCTCGTATCAATGCCGGCAGGCCTCTTGTACGGTATGGATATGAGACTGATATTGCTAATCATGTCTCCTATGCTTCTCTTACACCTGCATATAGGGCTATCATTGCATCCTTACAGTCTATCTCTATACCAAGTGATTGGCGAGTGGCAAAGCAACATCCCCAGTGGAAGAAAGCAATGCTCGAAGAACTTGAAGCACTGGAGAAGAACAAGACATGGAGACTTGTCTCACTTCCAGCAGGGAAGAAAGCTGTGGGCTCCAAGTGGGTATTCACAATAAAGCAAACTCCAGAAGGGAAGGTGGACAGGTACAAAGCGAGGCTGGTTGCCAAAGGCTACAGTCAGACTTATGAGATTGATTATGATGAGACATTTGCCCCAGTGGCAAAGATGAGTACTGTGAGAGTACTGGTATCCTGTGCAGCGAATTTAGATGGAAATTGCATCAGTTGGATGTAAAAAATGCCTTCTTGCATGGAGACTTACAGGAGGAGGTATACATGGAGGTTCCACCTGGCTTTAGCACACAACAGACGATGGGAAAGGTGTGTAGACTGGACAAGTCTTTGTATGGGCTGAACCAATCTCCAAGGGCATGGTTCGACAGATTCAGGCGTGCAGTCATCACTATGGGCTACAAGCAGAGTAATGGTGATCATACTGTATTCTATAGACATTCAGGACAGCGGATTACCCTTCTGGCTGTGTATGTTGATGATATTATTATCACTGGAGATGATGAAGAGGGAATCTCTCACTTGAAGGTAAGGTTGGCGAGAATTTGAGGTCAAGGACCTTGGACAGTTGGGGTATTTTCTTGGACTGGAGATTGCTAGGTCCAGGAAGGGTATAGTTCTCTCACAGAGGAAGTATGCCCTGGATTTACTGGCTGAGACTGGTATGTTGGGGTGTCGTCCAGCAGTTACTCCTATTGATCAGAATCATAGGTTGCATTCACAATCAGGGGAGCCAGTAGACAAAGAAAGGTACCAGAGACTTGTTGGACGCCTTATCTACTTATGTCATACCAGACCTGACATTGACTATGCTATCAGTGTGGTAAGTAGATACATGCATGATCCTAGGACTGGACATATGGAGGCAGTCTTCAGGATACTGAGGTATCTGAAGAATAGTCCAGGAAAAGGCATATTATTTGGTAGTCATGGTCACATGAATGTGACAGGCTATTGTGATGCGGATTGGGCCAGTTGCCTAGATGATAGGAGATCGACCTCGGGCTACTGTGTGTTTGTTGGGGGCAACTTAGTCTCTTGGCGCAGCAAGAAGTAGGATTTGGTGGCTCGTTCCACTGCAGAGGCAGAGTATCGTGCTATGGTGCTTAGTACCTGTGAGATGATCTGGTTGAGATCACTTCTACATGAGCTACGCCTGCTGAGAGAAGGACCATTGCGGTTGTTGTGTGATAACAAGTCAGCAATTAACATTGCCAACAACCCAGTGCAACATGATAGAACGAAGCACATAGAGATTGACAGGTTCTTCATTAAAGAAAGATTGGACAAGAAACAGTTGGAGATCTCCTACATTACTTCTGGACAGCAACTAGCTGATTGCCTTACAAAGAGGTTGAACTCTAAAGGAGTAGAGGATGCTTGTAACAAGATGGGCATGATAAATATCTTTTGCTCATCTTGAGGGGGAGTATTGTGTGTTATTGGGTGTGTGTAAAGAAAAGAGAGGGCTGATATAAATATGAAGGGTTAGACATCATTTGTGGCTAATCACTATTTTCCCCAAAAACCTACAGGTTAAGTATGCTAGGAGTTCCTACTAAAAGAGGATTAGTCTTTTTGAGCCAATATATGTTTCAAAAATATTAGCCACATCAATCTTTAGTTCTTGGGCCGAGTTCCTTTCTGTTGAGCCTACCGATCATACAAATTAATATCAGATCACATGGTTTAATAGGCGATTGCTTATTTGATTGTTTCGAGATGATATTCACACACATGGTTATTTGGGTTCATGATGGAGCATCCACATCTTGCCATTTGCTTCGAGATTCTGTTTGCATGTGATTTTTTTTTTGAATTAAGAGGGAGCCTCCACACCTCGTGTGCATTGCATGTGTTGGTTCATCTGTGAAGTTCGCATTTTGTCATGCTTTGGTTATGCGTGCTACCTAGTGTCTATGAAGTTTTGTTAAGACACTATCTCCTCTCAAAGTTGATTGGGCTCAAGCGGCCATGAGTTATGATGGAGATTTGTTAGGTTTTGTGTCTCAAATACTTTTTGGTGCTCAAAGTAGGTGACATAGTAATGAATTAGAGAGCGACTTTATTCCCACATTGGTTAAAATAATAGATACATTGTTAAACACATTAAGACTTACGACTTTAATAACATCAATTCTTTTGAGTTAATATGAGAGTTTCAAGCATATTAGTCACATCCATCCAAATTCTTAGGTCTAATTTCCTTCTGTTTCTCTTACAGTCCAAACCTAACCCTCCATCCTATATGGATAAATTATCTTTTTAAAAAAGAACCTGATGGAGGAAAGTGAAAATAATAGTTCATTATGATAGGATGATATTCTTTTAGCTTACTGCATATTACTTCACTATGAGAATGACCATTCCCTTGTTATAATAGAACAACATTCATGGAAAAAAAATATTAATTGTTTGTCTCCTACAAACTGAAATTCTTGAGTACTTGTTATACTTGAAACACTAAAATGCTGAGCCAATACGAATAGAACAGTTAAACAGAAACGTTAGCTTATATCCGTTTGATTGCATCTCAGCTTCAGGGGCAGCTATTGAGTCATGGGGTGTCATCCAACTCACTCTTCATATGCTGAAAGAAGATATGCACCGTTTTTAGATGGTCAACATAGGCCATTTTACATGGTAACGTTGTTACATATGTTTATGTGTAATACCTGACTCATGATGAAAAAAAGAGGCTTGGATGATGACGATGACTTTTATGTGTATTAAGAAAGATGGAGATCAGAAAATGGGGAATACAATTAGTCCAAAAGATTAGGCCGATGCGTAGAGGGTCTAGAGGCCCAATCACTAATTTACCAACATGACGTTTCTTTACTTCATCCAATGTGACTATTACTCTTAACACACTGGAACCTTACGTCTGTAAAGGAAGATATAGGATATCCACATGTATTGTATAGAGAACAAGAATGGATGGCTTAGAAGTGATGGCTTATAATTGTATGCTTAAAAGGGAATTGTGGAGCAACCAGCATTGGTTATAATTTATTTCGTTGACATTTCACAAAGTGTTTTATGGAGCAAAAGAATAAGACACTTAGTGCATATGTAGAGGAGTCTTAAAGTACACGTGTATTAACAATCAGGTCATATTTTGTTCTAACATTCGCTAGCATTGATTCACAACTGGGAATTTGACTCTTAGGATAATTCAAGGAATTTGAATCAGGACTAACAGAAACTAAAGAAGTCTGATAACAAGAAAGATGTATAAGAACAACGATCATACGCTTTCTGATTCATGGGAAACAGCCAGTGTAAGTTGAACAGTACCTTGAGAATCACTCCCATAATTTTCTAAAAACTCATAGTTTCCCCAATTTATTGGAAGAGAAAAAAAATTGTAAAAACTGCCATATGGATATAGAGATTGTTTTCCAAGAAATATAAATCTCTATCGCATATAAACCCTCATCTATAATTAATTAATAACAAAAACCAAAACACTAAGATGATGATGATTGTTGAGTCTTGATGTTAAAAGAATTCTAATCATATTAATATTCAAATCCGAATTAATGTTGGAGAAGAATTATAATTGGCAATCTCTATGTATAAGCCAAACTAAAAACTCCAAATTGGTTTAGGAAAAAAGAACACAGGAGAGAATTTGAATAGGAATCAAATTAATCCTATTGGCTACAAAATATAATTTAAGTTCAACTTAAATTTTTCTTTCATAATGCAAGTGGCAGTGTTTACCTATGAGGTACATATACAAATTAGAATAGGATTAGTTACTTTAATCCTATTTGAATAATGATTGATACAATCAAATTTCTCTATAAAAGGAGATCTAGGGAATTCTGGAAAGGATTAAATTTTAAAAAGAGTCCATATTCTCCGCTTGTACAAGAATCTTGAGAGTTTATTCTAGGAGTTTATTTGTGAGTACACATTCAAACGATTTATCGCTATGTACTTTGTGTTCTCCCCTTCCAATGTAGTAAACATCGATTTGTTACCTTTCGTGAATATGTGTACCAAACCACTTCCTTGTGCAATCTATATTGCTAACAATGTCTTAAACATCGGCTGATACGATCGATATATCAGTATCGACTCCCAGCCGATACGATATGGCCAGTTATTTCGGAAAAAACCGATATCGACTTTTATTGGCATATATTACCGATATATCAGGAGATATCGTCCTGATATATGGGGCCGATATTGGCCAATAAAACTGTTACTGTTCATTCTAGGTTCTTAAAAAATTTTTAAACGGGTTTATATCGATTCAATCAAAACAAGTTAATAAATATTCGAACTGAAGCCTCATTCCTTCTACGCACCCGGCCGGAAACTCTCAGCTATCTTGCCAGCAAAGGGACTTCCTCCAACCGTCGGCCGACCTAAAGCTGGGTTTTTTGGTTTTGATTTGTCGAACCTTCACTATCCAACCTAATTTCGAGGTAAAAGTAAAGCAAAAGGTAATGAATTTTTGTTTCGATTGGTTTTTTTCATTAATTTTGTGACTTTTTTGCGATTTTTAAAATGATCTTAGGGATTTTTCGATTTTTTTCGTTGATCTTCTTCGTATTTCTTCTTCTTGCATATTCATCTTTCTTTTTCTTCTTCTTCATCATCTTCTTATTTTTTTTCTTCTTTCTTTCTTTTAATTTATACATATGAGTCTTCTTCTTCTTCTTTGTTCATGTGCACTGGTTCATGTGCTCATGTGCTTATGTCTGTTTGTGTGCTCTTTGTGTGCCGGCTCATGTGCTCTAGTGCTCTGTCGGCCGGTCCTGTGTTATGGCATTTATGACTGTCATGCACTCCGCAAATCATGTGCTCTATCACTCTATAAGTAATATGTAATTTCACTGAATTTTACAGAGCATTTAGAGCACTAGATCACAATAAACAGATTGAATATTTTTATTTCGATAAAGACATTGTTCTGAGAAAAATGTGGGATGTACATAGATGATTGCAAAATTAAATTGATTTTATTAATCTTTGTAGACAATTATTGGGCCATGCTTGGCAGCCTATTGTCTCATTCTCCAATGGAGATATAACCCTTGGATTGGTTGGTGGTTCATGATGCATGCATGCACTAGTAAACTTGGATAACTTGGCTTAAATCCAATATTGGATAATGGATATGGTCCCTTTCAGGCTACTAGTCAGTGTTTATTGCATAGGCCCAATTCTTGACTATATAGATTGATTCGATGACATTGCCTTTGGGCTTCAAATAGAGACATCTCAGACTCTAAAGAATCCTGAATATTTGATATGTACATGTACATCCCACATGAGTCGTGATATGTTTTAATTGTTTTATAATATGTTTTAATTATTTTAAACTTCGTGTATCTTAAATTTTAATTTAATAAATTTTCGATGTTTGTCCTCTTTGGTATTAGATTTTGAAAATATTTTCTGGAGCATTTAGCAAGGCATCATCTGCCACATGAACAAATTTCTAGGATCATGGGGAGAAGATGTGGACCAATAAAGTGAAGTGTAAGTTTTGCGAGCATGTGATGAGCGGTGATATTAGCCGTTTCAAGAACAACATAACAGGAAGGAGAGGAAATGTATCTACTTACACGAAAGTTTCTGAGGAGATTAGGCTGAAGGCCATTGCTGCATTAGAAGCCACATTGCCATCAAAAGATGCGAAGGACTCAAAGATTTAAGCACTTAGAGATGATGCGGGTATTGAAGATGAGGATGTAGAAGCGGCATCTTCCCATGAAGTCAGTCAAGGTCCAGTAAGGTTCAAAAGACCGATGGACATATGCAGCCGCAGGTTCATGAAACGAGGACTCCATCTCAGCTGGAGAAGGAGAAAGGAAAATGGATGCAATCCATGAGCATTGGAAGAAGAAGGAAAGAGAATGTGTATGCGAGTGGCTTGCATGATATATATTTGAGGCATGATTACCATTTTCATTGGTGGATCACCCATCTTTTAGGCATATGGTGCAGGCTGTGGGCAAATATGGCCCCAATTTGAAATATGGGTGGCAATTTTTGGTTAGGCGCGATAGCCCGGTACGGGCTCGACACGATAAGACCGTGCTTGGGCCGATAATTTTGGCCTAAAATCCGTATCGGGCCGGTCTGGCCCGGCCTAGTTCATATTCGTGACTGGCTGGGGCCAAGCTATTTGGCCCATTGGGCGGTACATCCTTTTGAGTTTTTGCTTGACCGCCCCCACTTCAATAGTTCAATTCGTATTAATGAGTACTAATTCGTATTCTGCTTCAATTCGTATTATGTTTCTATATAATCCCCAACCCGACAAGAGGCTCTTATCATTGTATATACTGTATAGTACTCCCAAAGTTAATTACTTTAATTTGAATTTGAAAGATCATCCATAGATATAATTCTTAATAACATCTAATTGGAGTGTACTTACTCCATAAAATAACTAGATCAAACATGAACTTTGAAGAGGGATATCAATCTTTCACGTACATAACTCTTTTAACCCTATCAGACCAGGCCGGATGGCCCTAATTTTTATCGGGCCGTGCCTGGGCCGCCCCAAAATGGCCCGAAGTCTTATCGGGCCGGGCCGACTTGAATTGCCACCCCTAATTTGAAATGTCCAACTTCCTATGAGATAGCTGAGAAATATCATCTAAGAAAGTTACTTCTAAGAAGAAGAAGTTGAAAATTTTTCTAGAGAGATGTAGACTGCATGGATGTAGCCTGTTGACAGATTGTTGGACTGACTGGATGGAAAGAAGCATAATAAACATTGTCATTCATGTTTATGCTGGAACGATGTTCTATGATTCTAAGAACACATCTACTGATGTGTATGATGATAAGTGTATTTATGATCTGATGAATACATCAATTGAGTAGCTGTGAGAACAAGCAATCGTTCAAATTATAACTGTTAACACATCAAACAATATGGCTGCAGCGAAATTGTTAGCTTTGAGGCGTCCCTCTATTTTCTATACTTATTGTGCTGCACACACATTGAACCTCTTATTGCATGATATTGAAAAGCCGAAGCCTATCTGCAACGTCATTTTAAATTCGAGGGTCATCACCGTCTACATGTATGCCCACACCATCGTACTTGATATGATGAAGGCAAAGATTTGAGGCGCTCTTGTTAGGCCCAGTGTTACCTGCGTTGCTACAGTTTTTTGTCATTGTAGAGCTTGCAAGAGAAGAAGTCCAGTTTGTAGGCATTTGTCAACTCAACTAAATGGAAGGAGTTAAAGTTCTCCATGTCTGTGTAAGCAAAAAGGATATAAATCTAATATCTTGATAAGTCTAATTTCATTTTGTTATTTGGTTCACATAGTTAAAAGTTAAATAACTAATTGATGTTTTTAATTAAAATTATCTTTTGTAGGTATACACTACATCAATAGTCGTTTATTTTGGAAGAACGTGACACTTGCATTGTAAATTTTTTATCTTATCATCAACGTTCTTCGAAGGGCAAATAGCGACACTCCATCAATTAGATGGTTGTATGTGAAATGGACATGTGCAAGATGGATGTCGAGATTAATTTGAAGCATGATGAAAAAAAAGTCAGGCCGATCTACATTCTTATTGATAAGAGATGAAAAGATAAGATGAAGACTCATTTGCATCTGATGGATCATTTGTTGAACCCGTATTTTTATTATCAGAGACAGTGTGCTATTAATGGAGATGATACCTTTGCTGATGCATTCACCGAGTGCATGTTCATTGGGAACCTGTAAAATGGATACTTTAACATCTCAGATAGACTACAGATATTAGTTTAGTGTACAACAGGTTTGGTAATAGTTGTGATATGATCAGATACTTAGATTCTGATTATGCATGTAATTTAGATCGAACGATGTCCTTAATAGGTTATATTTTCATGCTAGTAGATTATAATATCCTTAATAGGTAATTTAAATCGAATAATGTCCTTAATAGGTTATATTTTCATGCTAGTAGATTATGATATTAGTTGAAAAATGACTCTATCGTCAACGGTTGCTTCATCTACACAGGGGTGGGGTATGTATTAGTTGTTAAAGCAATGAAAAAACTATCCAGTTGAGAAGTTTAATCAGTGATTTTGGTTTAAACTAACAAGTGATTATAGTCAGTGTGATTCACTCGACTATAAATAGCATGTATCACGAGAGGACCAAACATATTGATATCAAGTACTACTTCATTCAAGGCTTAAAGGCCATCACAATAAAGAAGATTGGTATTCAAGACAATATAGCTGATATGATGATCAAGCACATTTGTTCATGCAGGTTCACTCATTGCATGGACTTGTTTGGTGTTTCTTATAGCGAATGCTAAACCATACATGCATTGACAGTGGAAGGACATTTGTTTACTAGCTATTCAAGGATGTTTGAGTGAAAGTGAAAATTTTGTGATATATTCGGATCAAAATGATCAATTAAGTTGCAATGCAAATAAAATTTGATATCAGAATCTAATCAGTTTCTAAAGATCGAATCCAACTTCACATAGGAGAAGTCATGTATGTGTGAATTTATTTTAATCCAAATAGAACATGGATTATTGGTCTCTTAATGAAAACATCCTTTCATGACGAAGCTAATTTCCTATTAACTAGAAAATAATAATCCATGTCCTATTCGGATTGAAATAAATCCACACATGCATGACTTCTCCTATGCAAAGTTGGATTCGACTTTGAAAATGGATCGCACTTAGATATCATTGTATTTGCATCACAACTCAAGAAATCTCCACCTTGATGTGAATAGATCACAGATTCTCCATCTTATCTCGAACACCGTTAAGTAACTAGTAAAAATATATTTGCCACCATCAATACCCTACAGGGCTTAGCCTTCTTTACAAGAAACACCAAGCAAGTCTAACTAATGCATGAACGTGGCGTGAAGGAACACGCTTTGTCATCATATCAACTAAATTATCTTAAGTACAATCTTCTTTACATTGATGATCTTTAACTCTTAGATGAAGTTGTGCCTGACATCAATCATTTGAGTTTAACTTCAATTCTTCTTCATGCATGTGGTGGTTGATGCAAGGAAGATACAATTACAAATTGATATATGATTAGATATTGTAATCTTATTTGATTAAGGATTGAAAACCCATTGAGGTTCTCTATATAAAGAGTCATATTGTATTCGATTTGGAGTATCAAGTTCAAAAGGGTTGTCTTTCTTATCCTCTTGTACAAGAAGCTTAGGAGTTTCTCTTAAGGAGTTAATTATAAGTTTAGGCTCTAACAACTTATCGATTTGTATTTGTCTTTCTCTCTTTCTGATTAGTGAATATTGATCGGTCCCCATCCGTGTACGTAAGCCATAATACCGAACCGCGTAATCTTTTGTATCCTCTGTATTAATCACTATTTTCTTTACTTTTCTTTCTTGTGTAGCTACAATTTTCTTCTATGCTTCCGTAATCCATAACAAAAACAATTCATATTGCCAACCCCAAAATATTGCAATAAAGGCTTTGATGGAGGTAGTATTGTTGTTTATGCCATGTTTTCTGCATATCTTAGAACAGATTGTTCATTGACGTTTAAAACAATCTATTGTTTGCATGCATAGTTCTACACGTTTGTTAATTTTATATGGCTTCACAATTCAGGGAATAAGTGAAGTATAATCTTCAAATTGTACACACGAGTAATGTACTGTGAGATATCCCCCGAAAACCCACACTGAAAATGGTCATTTCCTTAAAATGGACCCTCAAGCCCTTGACTGACAATGACGTAGAAATGCAATTTCATCTCATCCAAAAAAAATTATAAATAAATGTATAATGAATATCAAAATCCAATAAATTTCATAGAATTTCTTCATCTCAAAAGGGTCTCATCTAGAGCTTTTGTGCACCTCTAATTTCCGTATCTTCTCTCAAATTAGCACCAAACTTTTAAATTTGATAAAGAAAAGCTCCCAAACAAATGTATCTGTTAGGAGTATATGTATAGGGTCTTTAGTGCTTATTTCCCTTGGCATGTACTCTATATATATCGGGCTATTGCCCTTGGAATAATACAAGAGAGTTTATTCCTAACATGGTATCAGAGCTAGGTTAACCAAAACCCTAGCCGTCATTTGCTCTCTCCGCCTAGGGCAACTCCCACCAACCCGCCGTCTTGCCCTAGCCGTCGCCTCCGCCGAGTAGCGCCTTCCGCGCGCCTTCCGCACGCCTTCCGTGCGCCTTCTCCGGCGAAGCGGCGCGCAGGCGGAGGCGCGGCCCTTGGATCTCCGGCGAAGCGCCCGATCCGCCTGCGCGCCGCCGCGTCTGGGCGCCTCCGATCGGATCTGTGCGCCTCGCCTTCGGATCTGTGCGCCGTCACCACCCGATCTGTGCGCCTCGCCTTCGGATCTGTACGCCCACCCCCCCTTCGCGCCCGCCTGCCTGCGCGCGCCGCCGCGTCCGCCCGCTGCGTCTCACGAAGCCGAAGCCGCCCGGCGACGTCCGCGCGCCGTCCGCGCCCGCGCAGCGCCCTTGTGCCGCTGCTGCGACTCCGCCTTCCGCTGCCGGCGATCCTGTTCTGCCCGCGTCCATTTCGCCTGCGATTCCGACCCTCTGGCTGCCAGATCTAGCCACCCCCTTCGAGATCCGGTGGCCCTGCTGCGGCCTGAGGCAACCTGCCCGACTCGACGACCTACGCAACCTGCGATCGGCATCTCTCCGACCAGGCTACCTGCCCGACCTGCGGCGACCTGCCATTTTGGCATTCAGCTAGTGGCGGCCTGTGCGACCCGAGGCGCCGATCTGGGGTGTTAGTCTCCTAAGATCTGTCTCCCTTAGTCTATCGATTTGAGGAGGGTTCTTTGTTTCTTGGGAGTTCGGCGTCCCTCTGCCTCCGGTGGTGTGGCCTTGGATCCTCCTCAGGATTTGTTGTCGGGGTTCCTGACAACCACTGATGGTGATCCCGTCGTCGTTGCCTCCGTCCGCGCGTCGAGTCGCGCCGCGCCTCCGCCGCCTTCGGGCCGCGCCTCGCCTTCGGGCCGCGCCTCGCCTTCCGCCTCGCCTCGTCTTCCGCCTGCTTCGGGTCACGCCTCCGCCTGCTTCGGGCCGCGCCACGCTTCCGCCTGCTTCGGGCCGCGCCACCGCCTGCTTCGGGCCGCGCCGCGCTTCCGCCTGCTTCGGGCTGCGCCACCGCCTGCTTCGGGCCGCGCCGCGCTTCCGCCTGCTTCGGGCCGTGCCTCCGCCTGCTTCCGCAATCTAGCCTCCGCCTCCTACGGATCTACCTCTTCATAAGCACAGTTTTTATCTTTCCAAACTCAGTGTTGTTGATCCACCATGAGTTTGAGGGGGGGTGTTAGGAGTATATGTATAGGGTCTTTAGTGCTTATTTCCCTTGGCCTGTACTCTATATATATCGGGTTATTGGGTCTTTAGTGCTTATTTCCCTTGGCCTGTACTCTATATATATCGGGTTATTACCCTTGGAATAATACAAGAGAGTTTATTCCTAACAGTATCTACATCGGACTACTTTCTTAAGAAAATGAGGGGAAAATATTCTGACTAAGAAGATAGTTCATGTCATAATCTAGATACCTTAAACTCTCATTTAAGTGGATTCAGGTTAGATCCTTGGTGCTAAAACGGCCAGCTGTTATAGGCTCATATATCGATTTCATGAGTCATGGGACTTGGTAAGGGTTTTGGGTTTGATGGTTATTGGATTTTGGGTGTACTAAATTCATTATATTTCCTAAAATAAATGCATAACTATTCGCCGCTCGCGTGGAATCAAGCCAAGAGCGCAGAAAGACTAGCCGTTCTTGACATCAAGGAACTAACATTTATGGGAAATTTAGAAACAACAGCTAACGATAATCAATTTCTATCATTTTCTTTGAAGAAAGAAGCCCCGAACCAACGATAATAAATGAAGCTTCTTTCTTTATCCCCCAAAAAGGGAAAGATAAGAAACCCAATTCCAAAATGAAGCGAAGGATCAGAAATTTCAATACCATCAACAGGATCTCCGCCAAAGAACATGTACAGGATGACTCCAGCGGCGATGGCTGCAAGGACAATCTTGATGATGGTGCAAGTTCTCTTCTTTCTTGAAGCAGGGGGCTGCTCTGGGCCTTCTTGGGCTAACAAGCCCAAACTCACATCTTCCCCTTTCCCCATCTCTCTCCCCACTCCTCACTCTCAGACCCCCAGTGTCTCACAGCTGCATGGGAAGCACGAGACGAAGGCGACGGCCAAGGGGCTTAAGAAGCAACAGGGGAGTGATTGAGGGATGGAGGGCCACCGGCTTAAATTGAGTCGTGCGAATAGTGAGATGGGGCCCACTGGAGAAGGGGACGGCCACTGTTTTTGTTCTTTTTGTGCAAATTAATAGAAACAAAGGGAAAGAACGAAAGAAGCACCGCTTATGTGCTCAAAAAATTTACCAGATGGGATGCGTTAATGTAAGCAGCCGGTCTCTTTTAGATTATTGCTATTAGCTTCACTTTTCTCATTCATTTCCACGCGTCCATCTTGTTTTTTTATATCCATCGAAAACCTGGAAATCGGACCCTCGACCTCTTAGGGCAGTCCCACCGGGGGCTGTTACCAAAATGTAGGGGAGGGGATTTTGGCCAAAATCTCACCCTTAAAATGCGCTTCATATCCAGCGATGGGCTTTTCCCAAAATGCAGCGGTGATGATTTTGACCGAATTTTCCCAAAAAGCTACAAATTTTTGAAGGAAAAAATGGCTATATTCACAAAATGCACCCAAAATCAATAAAAAATTAATTTAAACCCAAAATCCCGCATTTTAGGAGGGGCTTTTCGTTGGAATGCGTTAGCGAAGGGGGGCATTTTGAACGGGGTTTTTTTGCAAAAATCCACCAAAATCCCCCTCCAAAATGCTCCCGGTGGGAGTGCTCTTACAAACAAACAAAAAAAGACGGAGTGCGAAAATTAATAAGACATGTGTCCGTCTTTATCTCACTTAAACAATTTTTTCTTGGGCACCACTGGTCGGCCCCGGACTCATGTCCGGAGCAATGTCGTTTTACCGCAAGCGCACGGTACAGCGACGAACACTGGGAGGCAACATCTCACTATCTATCGATCCTAGGTTGGGTTAGGCTTCGAGTTTTATTGGTGGAGATGGATTATGGAGTGTCGAATGACGATGGATGCGAAGGTCGTGTCACTCGAGGTCGCAACCAAGAACTCCACACAAAGAAAACAAATAAAACAGAGAGAAAACGAATGAGGAAAATATCACTATGGTGTCGGGATCCCCGCTAGGACCTTCAGGATTGGATATCAGATTAATGACCCTTTTGTCGAACTATAAATGAGGGTAGGAGTGTCACATCCGAATATGAGAACGAGTACTTAACTTTCGTTGTCCTACTCGTCTAACGTATTCCTATGATCAGCCGCTTTCGCTATGAACTTCACATATGGATACATGCATTATGCTTGACACTGGTTTCCGTATCACAGATCCGTATCCACTCTCATGATCTACGGATTGGGATACTACACCACGGTTGGTTCTAGCAGTCTGGCTACTCTCATAGTCACCGACTAGCGGATTGGAGGTTAGTTATCACCCCTAGCGCACGAGTCGCTCTCATGATCACGAGTCCTAGAAAGCAGCCACTAAGCCCAAATCAGATTCGTAGGGATTTTCCCTAGAATATGGAACTACTTTCGCAATCCTCCAATTATACAGCTATTCCCCCAAAATTCTTATTCAAACTACCATAGAGCAATCCTAGATTCGTCCAACTAAGTTTAACCAAACATCCAATCCCTAGGATCATATGGTTCAACCTAACACTAGCAATAGATTTACTCAATCATGGCAAAAGATATATAAACAAAAGAGATCAACATCAAAAGCAATCAAGAACATCAATAAAGAAGATTCAATGAGAGAAATACTTAGCTTTCATATAGATCCGATACAAAATCATCAAGGAGGGGTGCCAATGGCGTAGCCTAACATCCAAAATAGTCACCTCTCTAGCAGAATATGGATCCCCCCAATGATGGCTACAACCCCTATTTATAGACTCTCCCCAAACCCCTAGACAAAAACCCCAAAAACCTGAACAGATCACAACTTACGAGTGTTGGGGCCTATACCGCTCGGTCGAGCGCGCCCTAGCACTCGGCCGAGCGCCTTCTTGGTGCTCCGACTTCTAGGTATGTGAAAAGGGGCCGTTCGGTCGAGCGAGATAAGTCGCTTGGCCAAGCTAATTCAACAGAGATTTCCAAGGCAAATCTGGGGGTCGTCTGCAGATGGCCGCTCGGTCGAGCGAGGTAAGCCGCTCGGTCGAGTGACCTGCTGCCTAGAAGCTCTTCTTGGCCCTCTTTTTGCTCTTCAAATTACGGCTTCAGCTCGGTCGAGTGGGGTAGCCGCTCGGCCGAGCAACCTGGCAATCCCAGCCAAGGTCAGCTCCATGGCCCTCTCTTCTTTCTTCCTCCTTTATTTATCTTCTTGCTCCTCTCCAGAAGCATGAGCTCCTCAAATACGATGCCGTTGATGCTCCGGCATCGACGATTGTATCCTCCTCTCCAATATGCTCCAAATTGTTCGATATTCCATGAAATGCAACCGAACGCTCTCGAAGTCAAATAGTTCAATCATCAACATAAAAGCGTATAAAATCGGGATTTAAGCAATCAATTTGACGTGTAAACATATAGATGAAATGTGGAATATTATGACACATCAACCACCGACATGAAGGAAGAAAGGGGGTGGACCTCATGCTTAACAACCACCCACAACAATATCCACTTTTGGGCTTTAGCAGTAAAGCCTAGAGGGTTGAGCTACACTTTCAAAGTGAAAGGTTGACATTGGAGATGTATCTATGCAAAAGAATTCAAAGTATCACACGTGATTGATTCAATGAGAAATTAAGGTCATGCATGCGAAATAATGGATGTTGTGGTCTATAAATTAGGAACTAGCTCCAACTTAAGGTCCAACTTAAGGTCATGATATATTATGTTATAATGAGTGGTTTCGTTTATGAGGCTTTGCACTTGTCTTAATCTTTATTGGGGTTTTGTCTTGCTTGAATTGTTTACAGGGAGTGAATGCAATTGTGCTTGAATGTAAGTATAGCTAAAATGCACATGTGCAGTTTGTATGACTGTATGACTGATTTAATATGAAATGTATAATGTCTTTGTGAATGATTAATATATGTACAACTTACTATCTTTCTGTTACTATATGCAGTGTCTCCATCTTTGGGAAGGAGTTTGGATAAAGCTTATTTTCTGCATGAATCCTTGAAGGCAATCCATAAATCATTGCTTTACTTGATAACTTGAAATTTGTACCTGAAGCTTCACCATATAGTCATAGAGTCAAAGCATTTGACTTGTAAGTGATTTGTCTTTGATGGACTTATAAGCCATTTATGGACTCATAAGCCCTAGTATGTTTTGCTGGGAGCAATGGTTTGGTTGATCTTCCAGGGAAGGATAGACCTTACCCTGGAGCATGTGTTCAACTAATTCCATAAAAGACTCAACATTGAAAAATGTGTCATCATGAGCAAAAATAGGAGAATAATTACAAACAAGTTCTTATAGGCGGTAGGAAAGCGAGCATTCAAAGGCAAGAAAATATCAAGCCATATGAGGGTGAAATGTACAAGCCCCATATAGGCAAAACTTGAAAGATAATCCCGTATATTCAAAACTTGACTCGCCTCTCTATAAGGTTGTGTTTGGTTGCATGGAAAAGGAAAGAAAGAAAAGTGAAATGAAAAGGAAATAGAAAGAAAAAGAAAAGAAAAAAGAAACCGATTTCTTTTTTATGTTTGGTTAGTGAGGAAAATTGTAAAGAAAATTAAAAGAAAAATGGCAAGGAAAATGATTTTTCATGTTTGGTTGCTTATGAAAATGAAAAGGAAAACTAGAAAGAAAATATGATTTTATTTATAATTAATATTTTAAAGGGTCTCATTTTTCTATTGAACTCAATCCAAAACCATTCTTCTGAAATAAAAAATGAGCAATAACAAAAAGATAATTTTTGTTGTCGATAAAATTTTTGGCTCAGAAAAGGGAAGAAAATTTTTGGGAAAGAAAACGGTTTCCTTCCGATTTGGAAGAGAAAAGTAGAGAGAAAAATTCTATATGTTTTTTTCTTTCATTTTCTCTCTTACTTTCTTTCCTTATACTTTTCTATACAACCAAACAATGGAAATTAACTTTCCCATCACTTTTCTTTCCTTTTCTTTTCTTTTCCTTGCAACCAAACACAGCCTAAGAGGATTTATACTTGCAGAGATTGATACAATTATCTATAGCCTTGACATGAAGCTCTTGTGAATGTGTCATGGCTATAGAAGAATCTTGATCTTAAACGACAGACTTTTTGGCTTTTGGGAGATCAAGGATTTGACCAAACCAATGATTGAAAAGCTTTGAAAAATTGGCCAAAAAGAAGATGGCTTTTCTTTAAGACTTTTAAGCTTGAAAACTATTTTTCTCTTTAAAAATTGATCATTCAAGTTATACATTAAAATCTGAACAACCCTCATTTTGTAAGGAAAATTTTGGATCCAAACAATTTACCAAATTACCCCTAAAACGGTCAAAAATGATTAGTAAAAATTCAACCGTTATATGCCAACGGCAAGTTACTAGTCGACCATAGTTTACTCACTGGTCGATTAGTCCATCACTATTCGACTAATTAATGTACACGGGTCGACTAGTCTGGCAATGTCCAGAGAAGTTGATGCTATCTGTATTTACAGGTTGACCACAGTTTATGGACTAGTCGACCAGAATGTATGCATTAGTCGACTAGCCTCATAATTCTGGTCGAATACTTTTCTGACATCAATTCCTAGCCTAGTGCGGATATATCAACTAGTCGACTGGACTATCATACTGGTCGAGTAGTTTACCTAAAATCAATCAAATGGCCTATAAATACTTAGGAAATATTTTAAAACAATTTTAAAATATTTTATATCTATTCATAAGTGTGTGTGAGCTTTCACTAAGGCTTTAACATGCTTAGATGTCATGCCCCGTTCCCCAGAATACCCGGCAATTAATTTTTTTTTAAAACCAAGTATCCTGAAGAGTGAGGGTGTAAAGAGAGGGAAAGAGAGAGAGGGGGAAACTGAATGAGCAAAGGCAGGCCACCGCGCACATGCTGGGATAGTACCTGTACTGCTCCATGTATAACAACAAAGATTACAAGCCATTTATACAACATCATCAGGAGTACATATATATACAATTTCCACATGCATATATATATATATATATATATATATATATATATATATATATATATATATATATATATATATATATATATATAATAAAGCCAACACAACATCCGATGAAGTATACAAAATGAACTTCAACTCAGGTTACACCTCACAAAAGGCGCTACCAACTCCATTACCTCAGAGTACAACACGACTCCCTGAATTACCCCACACCCCCCAACTCCAGACTCTCAAGTCTCCCAGGCTTCCCAACTGCCTGCTACCTGAAAAATAAGGAGGAGCACATCAATGTGTGCCCCAGTAGGAACCAACTTGGACTTGGAATATTGTTCTTAAGGTTATCAATTCATAAAGCAATGCAGGGGAAAGTAGACATGAAACTAAGTAATATAACGGAAAGGAATTAGACAAGTAAGAGAATCATACCAGCGGTCCAATGTCGGGGTACTCCAAGAAAAACATTAGCACGAATAATAATAATAATAATATTATTATTACAAGTGTTTAAGCAACCAATATCAAAAAGATAAGTGCAAGTACCTGGGGCATGACACAGAGTCACAAAGAACAGCAAAGGGAAAGGGAAAGTGTTGCCAACAGACAGAGTAACGCGAAATTCTTATTTTATTATTTTATATTGAGTTAATTGGGACTTGGGTAAACGGTGTGATACCAGGACATGGACTTCACCCCAAATTTGGGGTGAATATAGCACGCGGCGCAGTGGACATGGGCATTGTATAACACCGGGCCTCTCAGCTCCCCCGTCCCTGGCAGGAGTGAGGCTCTCCCACAATAACACAATCTCTGTATGTCCCCCCACTCCCGACAAGGCGAGTGGGTATAAATATCACATATCACATAACATTTCCCCCAACTTCGCAGTCCAGGCCTCATATCCACAATTTACTCAACCCCACCTAAAACCTGGGCTTTGCTAACTCACCCTCATTAGAGAGGATTGAGATTTATTCAATTTTATTAGTTATCATCATAAGTGACACGTTAGGGGTCTTGATGGCATGGGTATACACATATCGCCTCATCTGCCCATCAGCAGACATAGGGTCATGTACTCACGTGACACGCCCTTTATCACCACACATCATCCGCTCACAATTTCAATGTATCCATGCCATTCAAGCCTCTAACTCTACCAATTATCAATGTGGTTCAAGGCCAACACTAATACATACACATTTCACAAATTACCGAATGTTGCCTTCATTGAGGCATTTCACCGAACACATGATGGACGTGACGTGTGCATCCGTAAGAACATCAGCAGATCACTTGGCATGATATATCATCACTCTAATTTGCATGTAAAAACAACAATCATGTGCCATTGAGAGTGGAATAATAACAATACACAATTTAACACCATACTTAACCTTTCAACTTGCAGGAATTCGTAAAAATTTCCAATACATGAGCATATTTCATCATGATTTATTAGGAATTTGGCAAAGTGTTCCAAATGAAAGTTGAATATATATCAGTCCTTGATTCACAGATAAAATTTCATAGAAAACTATTAACTGTGTGATTTATGGTGAATTAATTTGTGAAGTGTGTCAAATCTGTTTTTCAGACAGATTTCAGAGCATGTGTTCAAAGCCAATTTTGAGCATGTTCTAGCCAGAATTTCGACATCAATCTGATAAACTTTTAGATAATTTTTTTAAGTTTTCAACAAGACCAAGATTACAAAATTTCATTAAGTGTGCAGGTAATTAAGCCATTTCTACTAAACTGTGTCAAAGCTGGAAATCAAACAGACATGATGTAGAATTTGAATTTTTAATCCCAATTTCAGAATTGAACATATATCAATATTTATATGATTTTGGGGTAGGATTTCGAGATCTACAAGCTCATATTTTTTTTGAAGCTTAATTCGAATCACAGTGAGCAGAATCCCAGCATGAACACACAACAAAATTTCAGCTTTTTGAAGAAAGTGACGTTGCTTAGAATTTCAAGGGGATTTTCATGAAAATTAAAACATGACATATCAATTTGATTACTACTAATCCATATTAATTAAACAAGATATAGAAACATGATAAATTGGAACCCTAACCAAATTTCCAAATCCAAGTTAAGTTCCTACCTCAAAATCTTGATTTCTCTTCTTTCCTTCTCTTCCTTTCTTCTCTACTTCTTTCTCCCTTGAAGCAAGCTTGGTTCCCTTCTAATTGGAATTAGAAATTAGGGTTTTCATTTGCTAAAAGAGGGAGAAGAGAGGGGAGAGGTGGCCGGCCCTATAGGGTTGGAGAGGGAGAAGATAGAAAAGACGAAAGGAGAAGAAAGAATTAGAAAAGAAAAGAAAAGTGTAGAAAGGAGATAATTCCAATGGTAGATTCCTTCTCTTGCAAGAATGGAATATTGCAAGGGAATATTCCATAAGGGCAAGGTCTAAAATACCCCTTCACCTTCCAAGTATTTACAATTTTGCATTACTTTATGCACCGACCACTTTAAGTATGTACGCTCAGCAAATTTAGTCAAAAAGACCGTTTTGCCCTGACCTTTCTGAAAATTTACGGGGTTTGCCATTGACCCCTAACCCCTTTCACACTTACATGTCTCTTCCTACACACATCCACGCCCATCCATGCATGCATACATGCATCACACACGCGCCTAACACATTCATGTTATTTGCACCCACGGCGTCTTTCACACTTCTCTCACCTTCACTCTTCGCATTCATTTCCTTTAGTCATGTATTACGGCCTAATCCCTCTTGCTCTACGTCATATACATCGATATCTTCGTTTATCTCATGCCTACGTACACACCGTAGGTAGAAATACCACGCGTATTCAATAGAATACACGTATAGTGCAAAATAGGGCATGACATTAGACAAGGAAAAAAATTACTTCAAAAATAACAATTAAGATGAAGCAATCGATGTATACTTGGCACTTTGATCTCCTTTTCTTGCTTCCTTTGATTCATGGCTTTGTTGAACTCACTTTAGCTTTTAGTGCTACTTTGATTTGCTTATATACCTGCACTCATATATTATATGAAAATTTTGCTCATCATCAAAACTATATGTGGTGACTCAATATCCTAACATTCTCTCCATTTTTGATGATGACAAATATGAATGCAAATAATATGTATAATATGATAAATACTTACTCTTCATGCAACACAACATGTTAGCAACATATATCATGATATCAAAGTATTGCAATCATATTATTATGCATGTCATCTAAATTCTCTCCAACTTTCGTCAACATAAAAAAGGATGTGAAATTAAGCTCTCTCTTCCTTAGAGACATAAAGTATCCTCTCCTATTGTACGTACCTCTCCCCCTTAATATAAGCAAAATAACGTGAGTCTAAAGTAAGTGGTATGAAAGTGTAGGTGACTCGATATCATGATACCAAGTGTTCTGAGAGATATGCATGAAAATACCTAGTGTTCTAACGATGTTAAGGTGATACCAAATGTTAAAATAAAAATATACTTACAAACATACTTTTCAAAAATTATTAAGCTCCCCGTATAAAGTTGCTCATTAATTTGTGTACCTCACCTTGAAATTAAGCATATATCTTGCAGCGCAATAACAGAGCCAGCTTCTAATCCCATCATGTGTGAGTACTTGAAAGATAAACAAGAATCTTGGTATCCTTTTCCTTCTGGGTCCATAGGATTAGTCATGAAAAATGATTTCAGTCAATGAGGGACCAACCATATTTGGGTTTGGTCTTCCTATCATAAACAAATCTATAATTTCTATTATAATGAACATTTTTCATGAAGCTAGAAATGTAATCATCTTTTATTTGAATAGTCCCTTCTAGGGTATCCAAATTTTGACAAAATCATTTCTAGTGCCATGATAATGTTTAGGCCTAGTTTTTTGATTGGTCTTGTTATAACCTAGGCCAAATTTGCTATCGGATGGTTTTTATGAGCTAATTAATTCTTCTAACTTTTCTTTACCCCTATTAAACTTATCCACATTTTATAGAGGTCCTCATATTTAGTCTTAAAAGTAGCTATGTTCTTCTCTAGTTCATTAAGCTTCCACATTCATTACTAAGCAACATATTCTTCTCTATTAGCTCATTATTATTATTATTAATTCTCTTCTTTTATTCGTTCAATCTCAAGATTAGAAGAACTAGCATCACAAGTTTTATGTTTTTTCTTAAGAGTCAAAATGTCTCTTCAGTTATTCTTATATTGTACATATAACTTATGATTCCTCCCAATCATCATCATCATTAGAGTCTGAGTTGGAGTTTACCTTGTTACCGACAGCCATGAGGCATGTGTAGGTTCTTTCTCTTCAGATGAGGAGTCATCGCCTGTCTTGTTGTGGTCTTGATCCCAAGCCGCCAATGTTGTCTTCATTGGTCTTTTTACCTTTTCAAATTGTTCTTTCCTTTTGTCTTCCTCAGTAGGCACTCCTTCTTTATATGCACTGGCTTATTGCATTCATAACAAACAAAATATTTGTCAGATAATATTTGTTTACCAAGTTTGAGTTTACCCGAGTTTGATCATTTTTTGAAGCATGTTGTTATGAGAGACAGTTGCTCCTTAACTTTATCTTCAGATGCCTTATCAGAGTTACTTTGAAGGCAATGGTTTCTTCGTGTTACTTTACTCCTTGTCATTCCTTTCTTTCATTTGAAGCTCATAAGCTATGATGCTACCGATGAGATCTTCCAAAGTGAGCTTGCAAATAGCATTTTCCTCTTCTATTACCGTTAACTTCCTCTCCCAATAGGGTGTGAGAGACCAAAGGATCTTACTCACATGCTCCTCTTGTGAGTACTTCTTTCCTAGTCACATCAATGTGTTAATGATCTCGGTGAATCATGTATACATCTTTGTTATGGATTCATCTTTCACCATCATGAAGCGCTCATGCATGTGGGCATAAAGAGAAGATTTTGTAGATTTAACTTTATTGTTACCTTCATGGGTTACTTCAAGCATCGTCCATATTTGATGTGAGGAGGTAGCCATGGAGGTCCAGTTCTACTTCGTTGTATCGAGTACATAATAAAGTGTTGACATTGCTTTGGCATTTAGTGCAATCGTATCTTTCTCTTTCATCGTCTATGATTCTTCTGGATTTGTGGGCTCTTCATAAGGATTCTTCACAATCTTTCTAAGATCATTCAATATAGACAAGAAGTATATCCTCATCATATTCTTCAAACTCCCACAGTTGGACCCAGTGAGGAATGGGGGACGAACAATGAATTGACATTTAGGGAAATTGTTCTCTGTTGACGTCATCTTTTACTACCTTTGCTCTAGTACGAAGCATTGGATTCTGAGATGGCATGGAGAAACACTAGATGGAGTGTGAATAGTGTTTACTCTAGAAAATTCTTCCTATGATTACAATTAGATTTACCTAATTTAATCTTAATCAACAAGCCCACTTGCAATAATAAGTGATACGACCCTCCTAGGATGGGCCCAGACCGAACGGCTCAAGCCCATGTCACAAGCCTACGGGCCTGAGGAGAACGAGGCTCCCACGAAGACTCGGAGTCAGACCGGCCTCGAACCGAAGGGGACGCAACCACTGACCCACGCCAGCAAGAGTTAACCACTCTCCTTAAAGCATGCCCCCTTAATCACCATTAAGGAGCCCCATTACGCCCACCTTCATGACCCATGAAGGTGCCATCAAAGTGGCGGATCATCGGGGCGAAATAGGGGTACGTCGAGGGGACGTGGCCGGAGAAGACTCCTATAAAGTAACACAAAGAACAACGTAGAAAAGGACCACTCCCTGGATACCAAAAACCCCGAGGTATTTTTCCTAAACGACCTTATCTCACACCTCATAATTCTCCTCCACAGCTCGGCCCGAGGACTCGCGTATCGGTCTCCTCGTGAGCCATACCGATCCCACCAAGCAACCTTCAGATCCATTCTGACTTAAGTATCAAAGGGGAATTGGTCGGAACCAAGGTCCGACCCCCCTGACGAGCTTTCTCGTCTGTTCAGGTCAAGGAGATCCAGCTGTGCCGAGACTATCCGTCGGTGCCCAATCAACCCGGAGTCGAACACACTCGCCCCCGAGCCCGTTCATCTCCACCCCTATGGAGGCCATCACATTACCGATGACTCCCTTCAGCACATTGACGCTCGGATCCGCATGCTCTTCACCAAGCCGAACGAGCTGCATCCCGCTCCTAAAGGCCACACGTGTCTTGCATGATCGTGTTGACCTCCAGCCCTCCAATCAACCAACCTGTGGTGAGAAAACACCCTGAAACATCTGGCGCCGTCTGTGGGAACGAAGAATCACCCACGTCAAACAACCACATCACCAAGATGGAATCAGCTTGCAATGGAATAGGACGCATGCCCCCATCCAGGAGGAGGGCGACTATGTCCTGCCCGAAAATGGGCACAGCCACACCACCGAGGGCACCAACGACTCACACTCGGTGACCCAAGAACAACTCTGTCTCTTTGCCCAAGAGTAATGCCCACTTCTGAACACTGTCAGCCGCTATCCAACAACTCGTGGGCCACTCACGCCTCCCAGAGGGGGTCTCAGCAACCATCCCCGACTAGCAGGAGCTCCGTCCCTTGCTACGCTCGGCCGTGGTCGCTACGGTGGTGAGGACGCCAACCCGGAGCGACAGTTCACCATGCCGAACTTCGTCCTGGTGTGATCCCAACCCTAACTTCACTCCAGGAAGGGGCGGATGGAAGGGCCAAATGGACCAGGGGCGAGTCAACCACGGCCTCATCCAGGCGACCTCGCCCAACGCATCGACGGTCACCCAGCCATCAAACTACCGAGGATCGGTGGGGTCGAAGCGGTAGCCCCCGTCAGAGGAGGAGTAGAGATCGGGATGACGGCCACGAAAGGAGGAGCACTCGACGACCGATGCCTATCCCTAGTCGAGATGGCCCTCGAGCAGACTCTCCCCGAACCCCCGTCAACCTGTCGGGGCAACCCGGCCCTCGCGTCGAGGCACCAGCAGGCCAAAAAGACCTGGGAGGCCCCAGAGACGACCATTGCCCGTTAGCAAGGAGCATCACCAACGCACGGGTACCGTCCAGGGTCAAGGTGCCAACCTTAGAGAAATACGACGGTACATGAGACCCAGAAGATCACGTGATGGACTACGAAGGAGTCACGACGTTCCAGGGGGCCGATGATGCCCTGCTTTGTCATGGCTTCTATTCCACTCTCCGAAAATCTGCCAGGAATTCGTACAACAGCCTCCCCAACCGGTCCATCAGTAACTTCCAGGACCTCACCCAAAAATTTTGTAAGCAAGTTATGGCCGGTCGACAAATAAAGCCGGACTCAGAACTTCTATTCAATATGATACAGATGCCAGATGAAACCCTAAGGAGCTACATGCGACGCTTCAACACCGAAAGGCTAAATGTAGAGAGTTGCCCCGAGATGGTCGTGAAAACGGCCCTGAAGAAAGGGCTCTGACACATGGGCCTAAAGATGTCGCTACACAACGAACCTGCGAAGGACCTCGCTGATGTAATAGCCCGGGCGGAGCATTACATGCTGACGAAAGAGGCTTTAGTAGCGGATGAAGAAGGTCTCCCCACGGGAGCCAAGCGGGGCACCAAACGGGACGAAAAAGAGCGCTGCGAGCCGGAAGACCACAAGTGGGAGAAGAAGGCAAGGGAAAACAGTGCAAGGAGGAAGTGCGACCCCCCAGCTGAACGCAACTCAGGACGCCGTCCTAACACATGCTCAGAAAGAGGGCCACATCAGCAAGTCGCCTCCGAAGATGAAGGGTGGTCGAAGAGACGAGGAAAAGTACCGCAGGTACTACAAGGACAATGGTCACGACTCCGACGAATGCTGGCACCTAAAGATAGACTTTGACCAGCTGATCAGTCGAGGTCACCTGAAGAACTTTGTTGACACCCTAAAGGCAACCCCTAAAGAAGGGACGTCCAAAAAGATGTACAAAGGAATGAAGGTGAACATCATCCAGACCGCTCTGCGCATCATCGAGTGAGAAGGCGGGACAATCAGCCGCAACTCCTCCCCCCAGGCAAAACTAGCTTGCCCTTATCTTCCCTGCTTATTTCTTTCGAATGTGTTCCCGGTTCTGGAAATGAAATGCAAGTTCGCACCACGTTTTTTCCCCGTTCCACCACACCAAACTTCACGATCGACCGTAAGGCTGGGGCAACTCTCCCAACGGCCCGATCATCCGATCGGCCATAAGGCTAGGGGTAACTCCCCCAGTGGGCCGATCATCCCGATCGATCATAAGGCTGGGGCAACTCCCCCAGCGGAAAGATCATTCCGATCGACCGTAAGGCTGGGGGTAACTCCCCCAGCGGGCCGATCATCCCGTTCGACCGTAAGGCTGAGGGCAACTCCCCCAGCGGGCCGATCATCCGGTCGGCCAGAAGGCTGGGGGCAACTCCCCCAGCATGCCCATCATTAGGTCGATCGTAAGGCTGGGGCGACTCCTCCAACGATCCGATCACCCGATCGACAGTAAGGCTGGGGGCAACTCCCCTAATGGGCCGATCATTCCGATCGACCATAAGGCTGGAGGCAACTCCCTCAGCGGGCCAATCATCTGGTCGGCCGTAAGGCTGTGGACAACTCCTCTAGCAGACCGATCACTCGGTTGACCGTAAGGCTGGAGCAATTCCCCCAGCAGGCCGATCACCTGATCGATCGAAAGGCTGGGGACAACTCCCCCAGCGCACCGATCATTCCAATCGACCGTAAGGCTATGGGCTGCTCCCCAGCGGGCCAATCATTTAGATCGATCGTAAGGCTGGGGCAGCTCTCCCAGTGGGCCGATCATTCCGATCGACCATAAGGCTGTGGACAGCTCCCCCACCAGGCCGATCAATACGATCGACTGAAAGGCCAGGTCAACTCCCCCAGCAGGCCGATCATTACGATCGATCGTAAGGCCGGGGGCAACTCCCCCAGCAGACCAATAGTTCCAATCGACCATAAGGCTGGGGGTAACTCCCCCAGCAAGCCAATCGTTCCTATCGACCGTAAGTCTGGGGACAACTCCCCAGCAGACCGATCATCCGGTCAGCCGTAAGGCTGGGGCAGCAGGCCGACCATTACGATCGACCGTAAGGCTGGGGGAAACTCCCCCAGCAGACAATTCGTTTCGATCGACCGTAAGGCTGTGAAAATCCCCCCAGCAAGCCAATCGTTCCTATCGACTGTAAGGCTGAAGGCAACTCCCCCAAAAGACTGATCATCCGGTCAGCTGTAAGGCTGGGGCAACTCCTCCAACAGGTCGACTATTCTAATCGACCGTAAGGCTGGAGGTGACCCCAGCAAGCCGATCTTCCCGATAGGCCAATGACTCCGTCGACAAAAAGGAAACCCCCCCACTACTCAAACCAGCGAACTACCTTGGCATGAACGGCAGGAGGGGGCAACACCGAGCCAAAGAAATAACCTCAAAAAACACTTGGCAAAAGTATAGCGGAACACAAACAGGTAGAAGATTCAAAAAAAAGAAATTGTCTCTTGCATTTAAAAAAGTTCTTTTTTACAAGGAGAGGGGACAAAAAAGGGGATACACTGCCTACGGCACTGGGGCCCGGAAAGAGGCATCCTCGGGGGCCTCGCCTTGCCCCGATCGAACAGGCTCCTCAGGACCGGCTGTAGGATGGGGAAGCGTCTGTCGGACCCATTCCTCGAACCTCAGGAACCCATCTCGAAAGGCCCCCACGATCATCGGGGCCAGGATGTCCTCATATGCCTGGAACGCCCCCCGGAGGGATTCCGCGATCCTCGGTGCCAGGACCTCCTCGTAACCCCTCTCTACCTCCTCGGCGAGTCGAGCAGGGTTCACCTATCGCAAGATGCCCAGCTCGGCCAAAGCATGTTCCTCTCCTGGCAGAACGCCTCCTCCGCCTCCTGAGCAGACCTCTTGGTGGCCGCTTGAGCCTCCATCATGCTCCTCACCTCCGAGGTGAGCTCGTCGACCTGACGTTGCGAACGAAGAACTTCCGAATAGGCATCTTTGGTTGCCTGCTCAGCCGCCTCCGCCCTCAGGCGTTCATATGACAGGACCACCTCGAGACCGTCCACCCGCTCCAAGCGGTGCTGTGCCTCAACGGCCATCATAGTAGCTTGCAGTACGGAAGGGATAACCAAACAACCGCAGCAGAACAGAGTTGGAGGCAAGAAAGAGACCGACCTACTGGATTTGCCACACCAGTGAGTTTTCCAAACCCTTGGAGCAGACCCCATCCAACAAAGAGCGATACCTTGGGAGGACGGAGCTCTGCGCCAACTGGACGATCACATCACGGTCGGTGAAGACCGATCCTCCGGATGGGACCTCCAGGCCGACCCCAAGCACAGACAGGGCACCTCCGAGCCAACCAGAGTCTGCTCAGCGTAGCAGGCAGAGGGGGCCACCTCCACCCACCTGGGGGGTCGCCTCAGAGACAATCAGCGAATCATGTGCCGCCGAGGGTTTGCTCTCCCCATCTTCTTCTCTTCGGGCCTTCCAGGCTCTGAATGGAGGCGTTTCTTCGCTCCCCTAGCTCCCGACTGGTGCTCAAGAGCCCTGCCCGGTGCCCCCAGTGGGCCCTTCGCCATGGGCAGAACCGGGGTCAGCATCGGTCAAGTCCCCTGTCGTGAAGGGATCGACAACGACCTGAGGTGGTGGCGTGTGAATGACCGCCAACTACAGCGTCCCCTCCACGGCGTCGGCCACGCGGATTTCTTCTTCCACCATGCGTCGAGGCGCGTGACCAGAAGGATTTCCATGCCCGCTAGAGGTTCCCTGACGAATGAGTTCGAGCACTTCGCGGCTAAACTCTCGACCTGCCATCTCTGCAGAAGGAAGGAAGATCAGGGTAAGTAAACGAGAAGGGCAGAAGGAAGGAAGATCAGGGTAAGTAAATAGAAAGCTCATACCAGTGGACCACATGACATTCTTGAGGAGAAGGTCATCCAGCAATGGCCAGACCGACCTCTCCACTAGCGGCAACGCTGACAAAAGCCTAACCGGTCAGAATCACATCGTTATACCGACACAGGCTCCCCCAACTGTTCAGAATCACATCGTCTTTCGGAAAAGTGACAAAAACGTAGTTTCTACTCCAGTCGCCAACCCAACGGGTCAGACCCAGCAAACACTCCCTTCCTGCCTGGGCACGGATGTGCTGCCATGACCCCTGGCCTACCGACTGAACCCTGAAGTAATAGAAGAAGAGGGGCAGGGTCGGTTCCAACCCATGTGCATTGCAGATCATGATGAATCCGACCAATGCCAGGATCGAGTAAGGGGTCAGCTGACACATGGCTACCACCAAAAACACCAAAACTGGGATAACAAAGGGGTGGAGAGGGAAGCAGAGCCCCATACAGAACATTTCAACGTACACGCCGACTTCGCGACTCCCTAGAAAGCAAATCCTTTCGTCGGCAAAGGGAACCTGAACGTCATATGGGTGGCAAAGGTACTTCGCCCTGATCTCATCAGTCGTGAAATAAGGAACGGTGGATGTCGATCCAAAGATCACCGGAGGGACATCGAACTCCTTCGTTGCAAAGGCATCATCCCGACGAACCGGGTCCTCAAATAGCAGACCCTTCCCTTTATCGAGGACCAACCGAGGCTCAGGAGGATTACCAGACCCAGAAGAGGGAGTTCTTATCCTTAACGCATCCATTGGACAAATTAAATAGCAGAGAAGAAAGAAGGAGATTGCCTTGAAAGGGTTTGAAGAGGGAAGACGAAGAGAAATTCGTTAACAGTCGGAGGAGCAAGATCAGATTAGGAAGCGCAAAGGAAAAATCTGGAACATCGGCGATTTTATATGAGAGACAATTTCGAATCTAGGTCGTTCAAGGAATGATGCGTGGCGACATCCTACAATCGACGGCACTTCGAATTCTGCTCCTAAGGGCGGGAGAAGTCCAACAAGACAGCGTCATGATGACCTTCATTCAATTCCACTGCCTCGACTGACGCACCTGTCAAGTCCACACGGATCACATCCCTCAAACCGAACCGTCAGAATTTGAACGGCCTGAGCGATGGGGGAACTTGATACGACCCTCCCAGGATGGGCCCAGACCGAACGGCCCAAGCCCGTGTTGCAAGCCTACGGGCCTGGGGAGAATGAGGCCCCCATGAAGACTCGGAGTCAGGCTGGCCTCGAACCGAAGCGGATGCAACCGTTGACCCACACCAGCAGAAGTTAACCACTACCCTTCAAGCATGCCCCCTTAATCACCATTAAGGAGCCTCATTACGCCCACCTTCATAACCCATAAAGGCGCCATCAAAGTGGTGGATCATCGAGGCAAAATATGGGGGACGTCAAGGGGACGTGGCCGGAGAAGACTCCTATAAAAGCAACACAAAGAACAATGTAGAAAAGGACCACTCCCTGGATACCAAAAACCCTAAGGTAATCTTCCTGAACGACCTTATCTTCCACCTCATAATTCTCCTCCACAGATCGGGCCGAGGACTCGCGTATCGACCTCCCCGTGAGCCATACTGATCCCACTGAGTATCCTTCAGATCCATTCTGACTTATGCATCGGAGGGGACTTGGTCGGAACCAAGGTCTGACCCCCCTGACGAGCTTTCTCGTCTGTTCAGGTCAAGGAGATCCAGCTGCGCTGAGGCTACCCTTCGGTGCCCAATCAACCCGGAGCCAAACAAGCTCGCCCCCGAGCCCGTTCATCTCCACCCCTACGAAGGCCGTCGCATTGCCGAGGACTCCCTTCATCACACCGACACTCGGACCCGCACGCTCTTCGCCAAGCCGAACGAGCTGCATCCCGCTCCTGGAGGCCACACGTGTCAAGCGTGATCGCGTTGACCTCCAGCCCTTAAGTCAACCAACATGTGGAAGAAAACACCCTGAAACAATAAGAGTTAAGTAGCGGAATATAAAGTTTGCAAGTAAGTGACAAGGCACAGAAATCACAAACACAAACACATGGAAATTACCTTGGTTCAGTCAAACCCCTGACCTACATCCATCATTTACTATCACTATGATAAAACCACCTCAGCAACACTGGAGATTTTTACAACCACCTCCCTACATGAGGATTTACAACGTACCTTGCCGACAACAAGGATTTTCCAACTCACCTCTCTACAAGAGGATTTATACTTACAGAGATAGATACAATTACCTATAGCCTAGGCTTGAAGCTCTTGTGAATGTGTAGTGGCTACAGAAGAATCTTGATATCAAAATATTGACTTTTTGGCTTATGGGAGATCAAGGATTTGGCTGAACTAAAGATTGAAAATCTTTGAAACTTGACCACAAAGAAGAGGGTGTTTCTTTAAGACTTTTAAGTTTGAAAAATATATTTCTCTTTAGAAATTGTTCATTCAATTCATACAGTAAAATATGAACAACCCTCATTTTATAAGGAAAAATTATGGTCCAAACCGTTGACGAAAATACCCCTAAAAAGGTCAAAAACGGCTAGTTACTTTTCAACTATAGTTTACTCACTGGTCGACTAGTCCATGACTAGTAAACTAGTTAATATACATTGGTCGACTAACCTGGCAATGTCCAGAGAAGCTGATGTTCTCTGTATTTACTGGTTGAGCACAGTTAGTCGACCATAGTGTAACCACTAGTCGAATAGTCTCATAACTCTGACATTGCCCTAGCATACTGCAGATATATCAACTAGTCGACTGGAGTATCTTACTGGTCGATTAGTTTGCCTGAAATCATACATATGGCCTATAAATAATTAGGAAATATTTTAAAATAATTTTAAAACTTTTTATATCTATTCCTAAGTTTGTGTGAGCATTTTTTATCCTTCGGAAAGCTGGTTACACGCACGCAGAGACGCCATCCACCAGGGTTCGATTCCTGGTGGCCCCGCAAGGAAGCGGGAGTGGTGCCAATCAAACTACAATCCACTGGCAGTGAGAGAGAGCTTTAACTATGGCTTTAACGTGCTAAGACGAGGAAAAAGAAAAGTACATCAAAAATAAATATTACAATGAAGCAATTGATGTGTTCTTGGCACTTTGTGCTCCTTTTCTTGCTTCCTTTGATTCATGGCTTTGTTGAACTCACTTTAGTTTTGCGTGCTACTTTGATTTACTTGTATACATGAACTTATATATTAGATGACAAATTTTCTCATCATCAAAATTACACAGTGTGACACAATATCCTAATATCATGGTATTTGTGGGCTATCAAATTATTTACAATTTATAATTTATTTGCTAACAAATAATTTTTTGATTAAAAAGTTTACATTATTATAAATTAAAAGGATTTCAAAGCACACCTCGTATTTGAACGCCTAACAAACAAACTAACAAGCAACTATCATTTATTGTAAATTATTTTAAATAATTAAGGTATAGTTATATTATCATTTTGTGTTAAGTCAAAATACTACCGAATTTAACGGGATTATTTTCGAGAACTACTGAATTTACATATTATTCATGAAATAAATCATAGAAATAATTTATCAAAAATAACCCTTACAAATTTTTCAATTTTCATTGAACAGCCCAATAAAAGAACTTTCCAACAATTTTCTAATGATTTTATTCACAAAGATCTCTGGGAACCAAACATGAAAAAGAATCTCATTCTATTTTCCTTTTCTATTTCATTCTCATTTTATTTCTCTTTCATGCACGTTTTCTCTCGAACCAAGCTCAGCCTAAGAAATTTCGGCCAGAAAATTTGGTATTTCTAATGGTAAATGTATTCCAAACCTTGTACATTTACAATGATTCATGAATTTTATCTGTATGCACCTCAAAAAATGAGGTGCATGTAATGATTATATCCATAAATAGAAAAAACACACTTTATCTTGACCCTTCACAATCTCTATCTAACTTTTTTTTTCCATTATTAGAAGCTTATTATTACATGCACCGCATTTTTGAGCATCTTCTGTTCTCCTGGCTGTGAAACCGTGTGCCACAGACCATTGGATTCCTAAAGGCAGCAGCATCCAAGCTATGTGCAACACAATTATAGCACCAATGATCAGACAATCAAAGCAAAACTTTGTCAAATTTTCATGATTGAGATTAATCGGCAGCCCCCTCAATCAGCAGAACATGCCAAGTCTCCTTCCACACCTTTCCATGAAGCTCCCCCTCAGTCCTTCCTCAACTTCGTGCGTGAAAACAGAACAGGTACCATCATTTTATGGCGCAAACGAGGACACGGGAAAAACGTGATTTTTGTCCTTGCAATAATCGGCATACTTACAATTCCTATGACGTTGGTGTAGAGAAAAGGGACCATACCAATTAGATCTTTATGCATCGAATTCCTCTGTGTTATGTATATCTATCCGAATAAGCCCAAACGTATAAAGCCTGGCCTAGAAACTGTACAGGAGGCTCGGGCCTACATGAACTAAATAATGCGCCAAAGCCCATGAAGGAATACAATGCGTCTGATGCACCCTTTGGCGAGGGAGACTGTGGGAGGGATGCTGCCATCGAAAGTTGAGCAACAATCAATCGCCTATGATGGCCTGGGAGATCTGACGGAGCACTGCAGGTATTCAATGTGCCTTGTGCATATCTGTGCAGAATTTTTTCATACCATCCTATTATGGGGGTATGAAGGAGTGGTATACCATCGACCGATGCCCCGGGTCGGTTCTACGGTAAGGCCACTTAGACGGCCGCGTCAGGCCTCCAATTTTGAGAGGACTCATATTTCATTTTATTCCTAAGCGCAACTGTTGTGTCCGTTGCAGTTTCCCAATTAAACCGACAGACAACGGCGATGATAAGAAACTGAGAAATTAGCAGAAAGAGAAATAAAAGGGAAAAGAAAAGAAATAGGTGAGATCGTTGTTTGCCTTCGAGTGACCGGGAGATTTTCACCAAAATCGGATGGATCTGCTTCAACCCAATGCATCTCCATCTCTCTCGATGTTGAATTTTGTCAAATATGCAGATGAACTCCACAAAACCACGAAGATGGCTTTAATGTAATAAGTTGGATCGTTGGATCATTCGGTATTCTCGACTCTCGAATGAGAGCTGTTTCGTTTTGTTTTCTTTTACTGTTTTCGGTGTATTTGGTTTTTTTTCTTTTCCTTTCTTTTATTTATTTATGGGGTTTTATTTTATTTTATTTTATTTTATTAATCCATTAGAAAGCTGGTAACGTGTGCGCGTGATGAACGCAGCCAGCCGGATTCGAACCCTGGTGGCTCTGTAGGAAGGGGGTTCTTTTTATGTTATTGAATTTTATAAGTTACGTCAAATTTAATGGAATGCTATACGAACAGACATTTTGCTCAGTTCACAGACAACTTAATTTTTATAAAACCATCACTAGTACACTTTTCAAAATTACCAATAATGCCCTTTTCAAAATTGCTCAATTCACATACCTCTTAGCACATCACACGCTTACCAAGAACCAACAAAATTGCTTATTACACATACCAAAATGAGGTTGGGCTTAGCATCTGAGATGCTGATAATAGATTTCAAATGGAATTAATATCTGAGATTCAAAAGATATGAGAAGTAATATTACTGACAGGAGAAAAAGTAGTGATACAAATAGATCTGGTAGGAGGCAATATCATCCATTTTGGGAGCGTAATTTGCACTGTGATATGTGATGTATTATATTCTTTTGATTTAAAAACATGGTTTTGGTTTCCTTTAATTTTAAGACCGTAACATGTTTGGTTTGAGAGGGGGCCATGTCCTTCTAAATTCAGTAATATGAAGGCTCCTAAAAATTTTGCTTTTATACTTAGGCCTTATATTTTGTTTCGCTTTATGCGTTATTTATGCTTGAACCAGCCATGTCGATGCCTGAGTCGATACATAGCTTCACCCAGTTGTCACAAAATTTGTCCATAATTTCATCGTAAGTTTTAACTTAGCAAAGAACCTTGCACTGCTTATATGGGTTAAATAGAGGAGTGATGAATCATTGAGCGACGACAATAAGTGTGTGACATCAATCACTTCTCAATTAATTAAATGGATGATGCCTTACATATTCGGGAGCGATGGCTTGGCTAAGGAGCTGTTGAAGCAGGCCCCATGTGGGAGGTAATAGATGCACTGAAGAAGTGAGTCGTCTCGTTCAGCCTCACGGATCAGAGCTGTTATGCCAGTCATGACCTAACCATCCAAATAGTAGAGCTTGTCTTTGCGCTTCCCCTTCATGACAATCATAGCTCCTTATGTCATTCTTAAAGCTCCATTCTCCATCGTCACTCGGCAGCCCTTGGCTTCGAGTGAACCTAGCGATATGATGTTACGCTTTAGGTCGGAAACATAACATACCTCTTCGATATCTCGTGTAACACCGTTGCCCATCTTCATCTGAAGTGTCCTGATGCCTGAGTGCTGCAAGCTCGGTCACCGCCCAGTAGAATTGTACCCTTATCCCCTTCTCGAAAGATCGTAAAGTACTCTCTATGTGGCATCATATGAATGGAGCATCCCGAGTCAAACACACAACCATCTGACGTCACGCTCTCTGAAGCACCGACCAATACCAACTCTTCGACCTCAACGCCTTTGACAACGTTGGTTATTGAATCGTGATTCTTCTTCGCTATCGGACAATCGCTAACCCAATGTCCTCTTTCTTTGCAGAAAACACATTGATCCTTTGCGAATTCCTTGTGAGGAGTGCTTCTACTCTTGTCCCTGGACTTAGATCGAAAATATCCCTTTCGAGCTCCACCATTCTCATTACTACGACCTCTTACCATGGTAAGAGCGTCTTTAGCTCGGTTCCTCATGTCCTCGTCGTTCTTCCTGAACTCATGACTCGTAAGAGCATTGGACACTTCTTTAAACGTCATCGAGTCATTACCATAAGTAAGAACTGACACCAAGCAGTAATAATCATTGGGTAGAGAATTGAGGAGAATCATTACTTTATCTTCATCGTCGATTTTAACATCAACGTTCCTCAAGTCAGTGGAAGCTTGTAGTAGTAGTCAAGATGTTCCTTAATAGAAACACTCTCCTCAAGCTTCAAACCGAAAAGCTTCTTCTTCAAATACAGTCGGTTTTGGATGTTCTTCTTCATGTAATTGTTGTCGAGCTCCTTCATAAACTTCCTTGCATTTGCCCCCTCCATGAAAGGGTATTTCTTCTCTATAGTCAAATACAGTTGGATCATACCACATACATTCCGATTTAGAGTTCTCAACTCCAAATCTAACATGTTCATCGGCTTCTCGTCCAATGCGATATATTGACAAAGTTGGTTCAAAACATACATGACCTCACATCTCCACATACCAAAGTTGATCTTTCCATCAAATTTCTCAATTTCAAACTATGTGTTGGACACGATGGTTCGAGCAGCTAGAGCATGCTCTCTGGAAGTCGACGCATTTGAAGAACTATCATCGCAACCGTTGCTCATCTTCGCCTCCTACGTTGATCTCTGAAACAGTAGTGCTCATATACCAGTTTGTTATGCGAGCCGCTGGAGCATGCTCTCTGGAAGTCGACGCATTTGAAGAACTATCATCTCAACCGTTGCTCATCTTCGCCTCCTACGTTGATCTCTGAAACAGTAGTGCTCATATACCAGTTTATTATGCACCAGCGGAATACCAGGACTGTTGGATGATCAAAGATAAGGATAAGCAACATCAAATAGAGCACTTTGAAGATTGCAACTTTAGGCCATCAACTAGCCAAGGGAATACCATGAGCTTTATTATGAAAGGAGAGAACAAATACAAATATTTGAAATCATAACGAAGAAGAAGCACACAAGATTTCTCCAAAATCTCTTAACACAATCTCTCAAAGTTGGCGTTCAACAATGGCAACCCTAAGTTCTCTCAATGAGTTTCACAAAGAAATCCTCGCCTAAACACCACTTATATAACCCCATGGTATAATAGGTGTTCTAATAGAAGATGGATTCATATTTGATTAGAACTTTGACTCAAATGGAATCCTAATCCAAACATAGCTCTACTTTGGATTGGACGCCGCGTCCTATGGTGGGCCCCTCCGTGCTGCCGAACTTCCTGCAGAAGGCTGAGCTGACAAAGTGCTAAGCCTTTCCATCCGAAGCTCGATTGTAGATTTACTGATCTATGAGCCGCCGATCCTTCGAACTGAGAATCCATGTACTATAGAAGTCCATTAGCTCGACACCCACGTATCTGACTTGTGCAGAGTTGGATAGGTAAGATCCGAGCACAGGCGAGCTAGCTCTGCACAAGATGGCTCGGCTGCACATCTCCAATATTTCTTTAGCACCTCAATCGAGCCAACTTGCACAAGAATTTCATTGAAATTTTAGTTAAATGACATGGGAAAAAAAATTTAAAACCGATTTATGAAAGCAAAATGACGTGTAATAAATCTGCATGGTGGACGGTTTCATTTCATCGATGAAGCGTAGAAACTTTGATCTTCCTTGCATAGTACCAGAACTACATCATAACAGAAGTGTTTGCACATTTAATAGACATGAAATGAATTTAGAAAAACAACGCAAAAGAACTATAAAGATCATTGCACCGTAAGGACAAGGAAGTAACTGTCTTTCCTGTCAAAATTGGGGAAGCATCGCCATCCGCAATTCTTTGAAGGTAAGGACCTGCTCGTTTTGTTGAGAATGGATTTTTGAGGAAGTTGTGAATATTATTTAGGGTTGGAATCTAGGGGTGAGAATAGTAGGGGTTTGTGTTTGTTTGCTGGAAAGTGGGTTGGAAAGTTCTTTTAAGAAAGTTTTGTGGGTCCCACACAACTTTATTGTATTTGTTTTGTTGAGAATATTGTTTGAAGAAAGTTGATGTGGGATCCAGTGGGTTTAATAATTATTAAAATAAATATTAAATGTTATGAACGGATGTTGATAATGTGTTTGTATTAGGATTACGTCTTATCCATATGATACGACTGTATCTACTGTACTCTATCCTTGTACGCTCCTCCATCTACTATAAATAAAGAACTTGGGTCTCCTCCCCAGATTGATGACTCATAACACGTTATCAACACGAGCCTCTAAATAATTTTCCAAACAAAAACCAGTCGTTACGAAAGCGAAGGAAAGGTAAAAGATCCATGCGTACGGCTTCGTCTACTTCAAACGGGCATCGTCATCTATGCGTAGGCTTCGTTAACCGTCGCTAGATCTGGAGGACAGATATAGAGGTATTATCCCTAAAAATTCAATTTTAATCATGACCATGCTTTGTTTTTTCCATCGATCTCGTTAGATCGGAGTGGATTATTGAGTTAATAGAATAAAACGACGATTCTTAATCGTCAATTATCGTTTTCATATCATTAAAACCCTTATTTTAGGTTTGATTTTCTGAAATCGTTCAAAACGTATCATAGAAAAAGATATTGAACCCCCAACCCACGGTTGTTGTGGGTAATTCGCGCCCGCCCTACAGGTGGCGCCGCAACCGAGCCCACTGCCTCTCGGTGGAGTCCCCCTCTCGGCCTCCGCCCATTTGAGAGCCGCAGCGCCCCTTGCCTCATGTCGGGGGCTGCTGCCCCACAACACCGCCCCCTCCCCTCAGCCTCGCGGTGGGGACCTGCTGTCCTACTTCCCACCTGCCTCGCGGCGGGGACTGCTACCCGAATCGCCACGGCAGGCTTCCCCCGTCCCTCTTCGGTACCACCTCCCAGCAGCACCGATGAGGGCGGCAGCGGCGGCGGCAACAAACCATAGCTGCTGCCCCTCTTCCCCCCTCCCCGAGCCAAAAAAACGAAGCCCGCAGGCCTGAAGCTCGCAGCGTCATTGCGGGCCTCAGGCCCGCAACACAAATAATAATAATAATAATAATTGGCTCGGGCCTGAAGCCCGCAGCCACACTGTGGGCTTCAGGCCCGCAAGCCACAAATCTGAAAAAAATTATAAATGTATATGGTAGGGGGATATAAATAAGAATAAATAGGCTTCGGGTGCCTAAAAATTGCAGAAAATTTGATAAAAATGTGGGACTAAAATGGGACTTTATGGGGACATTTGGGGACTTGAAGGGGATTATTTGGGGGTATATAAAAGGGAAAACTATTTCCTTTTTCATGAAAAACATGTAATTTTTGGGCATTTCAAATTCTTTTGAATAAGCCCATCTAGCACAACTTTTTTGATTCTATGATACCATTCTAGGATCATATTTATATGCATTGCATCACTGTTTAAAGCTCATTCTGTGAATAAACTTATGCTTGGCTGTGCGGCATTAACTTAATAATTAAGAAGATCATGCGACTGCTCTGCCGTTAGTTATCCAACCTAACGGTGTATTACGTTACCTAGTGGTCTAATAATTATTAAGTATTTAAATCGTTATGTTTATCCCTCTGTGAATCTATGATGCTTGTGATGCCGGTGATGAAAATGTCTGATGAAAATGTTTGATGAGCACAAATTTTTGCATGGATGGCTAATTGTGGTTTTGGATCGGTTGTTTAAGTCCCACATTTTACTTTTCATGCACTTTTCTTTTCCTTTTAAGAGAAATTTGTTGTAAGGAAATTATGTAATGTCCAAGACCGATGACTACCTTCCATGGATGCGAAGGCCACTCTTGAAGCTGAATATTTTATATATGGGACCCATGGGGTTTCCAAAGTTATAATTTCTTTTTTCGCTTTCATTTGTGTAATATGGACTGTAATATGGACTTTGGACTCTTTTATTTATGTGTGCCTGGCCGATCCACGCAATTAGTTTTCTCATTTAAAAATTTCCACCGCATGAAAATGTTTGCTGTATTATTAATTCATGCAAATTTGTGCTCTGCTAGATAAAATGGCAAAAATCGCAAGCGTCGATTTCAAAGTGCTGGATGCATCAGGCATGAATTATTTGAACTGGCAGATTGATGTTAAATTCCACCTGCGGGCTAAGTCCCTCATTTCTGCTGTGACAAAAGATGGAAAGGCGATTGACATTGAAAAGGTGCATGCCATTATTTATATTCGTCGCCATGTGGACAAGAGCCTAAAGGCTGAATACTTACGGTCGAAGATCCACTTGAGATGTGGACTGCTCTTGAGAAAAGATTTAAACATCAGAAGGATGTTATACTTCCAAGGGCACGATATGAGTGAAAGAACCTGAGACTGCATGACTTTAAGTCCATATCTGAGTACAACTAAGCTTTTTGAAGCTTCACCTCACGGCCGAAGTTGTGTGGTGAAAAGGTATCAGAAGATCACATGCTGGAAAAGACGTACACGTCTTTCCACGAAAAGGATGCGATACTAATGCAGCAATACCGTGAACGAAAATTCACCAAGTATTCTGAACTACTGTCATGTTTACTCATGACTGATCAAAACAGAGAGCTTCTCCTTGCCACTTACAACATGCGCCCTAGCACTGTCCCCCTCACAGAAGCTCACACTGCATCTTCTTCTAGAAAGAAGAAAGATAATAAAAGGAAAGAAAGACCACAAAAGGGGGGACAGAACAAAAGGGCCAGAGGCCAAGTCCAACAACGAAGAAATGAAGGGAGGCAGAAGTTCACTTGGAGCAGAAATGACAACAAAAGAAATGATGCATCCCCACCCAAGAGGGAATGGAAAGACCAGTGCCACAGCTGTGGCATGGAAGGCCACTGGTTCACAGTGTGTCGAACTCCACTGCATCTTTAGGAATTGTATATAGAGAACATGAAAAAGAAAGCTGAAACAAACCTGGTGACCACAAATGCTCCAGTCAAGTTCTCAATCGACGACTTCGAAAGAGATGATATGCTAGATTAGCCATTAATTTATGCATTTGTTTCAGAACAGTTTATGTTATAAGAGCTATTTGAATATGATGAATTTGTTTTTGAATATAGATTTGATTATGTTCCTGAAAAGTAAATGTTTTTATTCATCTTTTATAGATGGAACGCTCTCATGACTGCTTAGTAGGCAGTGCTTCGACACATACGATCCTTCAATATAAATGCTATTTTCATAGTATTATACCATATAAAAGCCATGTAAATACAATTTCAGGGCCATCAAACATTATTGAAGGTTCGAGAAATGCAACTTTGTTGCTCTCAAATGGAACAGAAATAGAAATAAAGGATGCACTATTCTCTTCGAATTCCAGTAGAAACTTACTAAGTTTCAAGGACATCCGTTCAAACAGATTCCATCTGGAAACAACAAATGTAAACGAAAAAGAACTTCTGTATGTAACGTCTCAAGAAAAAGGAGTAAAATCCATATTTGAACATTTTGAGAGCCTTTCATCAGGCCTCCACCATACAAAGATTTGGAGAGAGGAATCTAATTTAATAGAGCACCTGAAGTGCCCGACATCAGCCAAGTTTTTCGTTTGGCATGATAGACTTGGCCATCCTGAATCAGTAATGATGCATCACATCTTATCTCAATCACATAGGCATAACTTGAAGAACCAGAAGATTCTTCAGAAGGGAGAATTCCATTTCATCCCATGTTTCAAGGGGAAATTAATAACAAGGCCATCACTACTAAAAGTGGATATTGAATCTCGAAGCTTCCTCGAAAGAATACAAGGAGATATATGTGGACTTATCCACCCCCAAGTGGGCCTTTTCGGTACTTTATGGTACTGATTGATGCATCCTCGAAATATTCGTATGTGTGTCTACTATCGACCTGCAACTTAGCTTTTCCAAAGATATTGGCACAAATAATAAAGTTGAGGACGCATTTTCCAGACAAGCAAATAAAGAAAATACGTCTGGATAATGCTGGAAAATTCACCTCTCGGTCATTTCAAGAGTACTGCCAAGCAACGAGAATTGAAATCGAACATCCAGTGCCGCATGTTCATACCCAAAATGGGTTGGCAAAGTCATTGATAAAAGACTCCAATGGATTGCACGTTCATTGTTAATGAAATCCCAGTTGCCGGTGGATTCATGGGGACATGCAATTTTGCATGCTGCATTGTTAATAAAAATAAGACACTCTGGAGGTCAGAATCTCTCTCTAATGCAACTTGCATATGGAATGCCACCGAACATTTCTCACTTGAGAATCTTCTGTTGCTCAGTTTACAACCCCAATGCACCACCACAGAGGACAAAAATGGGTCCTCAACATCGCCTAGGTATCTAGGTAGGGTTTGACTCACCCTCAATTATAAGATACATAGAACCCCAAACGGGGACACATTTAAGGCACGTCTTGAAGACTGTAAATTTAATGAGACGGGTTTCACCAAAATAGGTCCAGATACTGGAAAATCTGGCACAAAGCAAATTATAACGTGGGATACAAAAAGCTTGACCCACTATGATTCGGTAACAAAACAATGTGAAGATGAGATCTTGAAGATCCTCCACATACAGAACACTGTTCACCAGTTACCGGACTCATTCACTGACAACCAGGAGATTGTCAGATCACACATCCATACTGTAAATACTCCAGCTAGGATTGACATCCTCGAGAATGGATGCAATCCACTAGCAGCAGAAGTGGCTGCTCCTCAACAGAATAGAGGCAGACAACCAGGCTCCAAGGACAAAAATTCAAGAAAAATAAAAAATACCGGGAGACATTGGGACGATACCCCCACAGAAAAATGAGCTCATATACATATCCTCATCCCTCCCGGAATCCACTACAGAGGAACTGCCAGGAGAAACTGAAATATCATTAAATTATGTACGCACAAGGGAGGTGTTGGACAGAAAGAGTATGGTCATCGAAGATGACTTCGCATTTCATATTGCCATTCACGTTGCTGAAAGCGACGATGATCGTGATCCACATTCTGTTGCTGAATGCAACGAAGAAATGATTGGCCAAAGTGGAATCAGGTAATAGAAGCTGAGCTGGACTCACTTTAGAAACGCAAAGTCTTTGGACAAATAGTCCAGACACCTATTGGTGTCAAACCTGTGGGATACAAATGGGTATTCGTCAGAAAAAGAAATGAAAATAATGAGATCGCACGCTACAAAGCAAGATTTGTAGCACAAGGATTTTTCCAAAGACCGGATATTGACTATGAGGAAACATACTCCCCGGTCCTGGATGCTATCACTTTCCAATTTTTGATAAGCTTAACAACAAAGGAAGGTTTAGATATACAGCTAATGGATGTTGTGACTGCATATCTAAACGGTAATCTCGATAAGGAGATATATATATATATATATATATATGAAACTTAATGTCTGCTAAATTAAATGATAGACCTCAGGACGTCTACTATGTTAAGCTCCAAAGAACATTGTACGGTCTTAAACAATCATGAAGAATGTGGTATAACAGACTGAGTGAATTCCTTGTACAACAAGGATTCAAAAATAATGAAGTCTATCCTTGCATTTCTAAAAGATCAAAGGGATAATGATTCGTCATAATAGCAGTCTACGTAGACGACTTGAACCTTATTGGATCTCCTGAAGAGATCGCTGAGATATCTGTAAGTCCAACAAAAGAATTCGAAATGAAAGACCTAGGCAAAACGAAATTCTGCATTGGCTTACATATTGAACATTTAAAAGACGGAATACTGTTACATCAAACCACATATACGAAGAAAATGTTGCGAAGATTTCATATGTACCATTGTCATCCACTTAGTACACCAATGATAATATGATCTCTGGATGCACATAAGACCCTTTATGGTCGCTGGAAGAGGGGGATGATATACTTGGTCCAGACGTCCCTTACCTGAGTGCTATTGGAGCGCTTCTATATCTGGCCAACTACACGCGTCCCGATATAGCGTTCACAGTAAATTTACTAGCTAGATACAATGCAGCGCTCACGCAGCGCCACTGGACTGGGGTTAAGTATCTTCTGCACTACCTCCAAGGGTCAACAGAATTGGGACCCTGTTACAAAAATGGATTATCCTCTACACTTGTTGGTTATGCTGATGCATGTTACAGATCCGATCCCCACAATGCAAAGTCACAGACATGGTATATGTTTACCTATGGTGGGACAACCATTTCCTGGAGATCCGTCAAGTAAACCATGACGACAACCTCATCCAATCACTCAGAGATCATCAACATCCATGAAGCAAGCAGAGAATGTGTCTGGCTACGGTCAGTTGTAAATCACATCCTGGTGACGACCGGATTGAAGACTGTTGACTTAGAACCTACTACCATGTTCGAGGACAACGCTGCTTGCATTGCTCAGCTACAGGTAGCTACATCAAAGGCAACAGAACGAAGCATATTTCCCCTAAATTCTTCTGGACGCATGAGTTACAAAGAGATGGTGAGATCGATGTCAGACAAGTACAATCATGTGACAACCTGGCAGATTTGTTCACTAAATCTCTTCCTACTGCTACCTTTAGGAAGTTTGTACAGAAAATTGGCATGAGGCGCCTAAGAGATCTGTAAGCCTAAGCGCTTGCACAGATCAGGGGGAGTTAGAGAATGTTTGTACTCTTTTTCCTTTAAATATGGTTTTTCCCACATGGTTTTCCATAGCCAAAGGTTTTAACGAGGCAACCATTATCAACTCATGATCCTGAAGTATCCACCTCATGTGGGACTCCTATAACACTCAGAATCCTGAAGTATTCATGACCAGAGTCCACACCTATGATTGGATAAGGGGAAGTATTGTGAACGGATGTTGATAATGTGTTTGTATTAGGATTACGTCTTATCCATAGGATAAGACCATATCTATTGTACTCTATCCTTGTACGCTCCACCATCCACTATAAATAAAGAGCTGGGGTCTCCTCTCCAGATTGATGATTTATAACATTAAACTAAAATAATTAATTATAATACTTAAATATAAAAAAACAAAACTTTTGTGCTCCCTTGCAAAAAGATGTGAGAATAGCAAATAAGTACGATTCCCATCAGAAAAAATTATTAAAATAATCAAAACACTGGGTACTGTAGCTGTCAAAAAAAATTTAAAAAAATTCATTGTACGTGCTGCGATTGGCGGGGAGCCGGTGGGATCCACTCAAATTAGATTCCAAGCCCAAAATCACCGGAATTTGCGGAGAATCCACTCGCGAGAAAGTTGATGCCATGACAGATGGCCCGTACACTTTTTTCAATGAAAAAACCGTAGCGAAACAAACGCAGCAAAGGAAAGTGGGGGTGGAAAGTTATGAATGGTAGCCACACAGTAGCCCAAACAGTGTTTAGGGGCCACTTTCTAGCCCATTCTCACCAAAAAAAACATGCACGGCTCTATGTCCTCATGAGTGCGAGCGGGACAAATGCTATAAAGCTTTCAGGATCAGTTCTCCCTTCTAGTCCGATGGCTTGCAGGTATTATGTGTTGCAGTTTTGTTCAAGAATCTTTTGTGGTGTCTCTTTCTAAACGAGGGCTACATTTTTAGTCGTTGTCTCGATCAATTTCGGCCTCCACAGACTTTAACAGTGTGATAAGAACCTTGAATTTCATTTTGGACCTAATATTAATAGATCAGCTGACCTATTAAGATAAATAAAAGCATATAAGCACAGCAAACTACTGATGATACAGTGATCCTTGGTACTGTCATACATGGAAGATTTGGCAAAATGGGTAAGCAGTTGATATCCTTGATGGGGGCAGTTACAGTGAAAGACATGGGAGAATAATATGAATCTTTGGTTAAGGATATTCATTTTTAGATCAAGTACTGTCAACATTGTAAAGAAACAATAACCATTGTTTCGGCCAGCACAAACACTTTTAACAAATTTGTGTGCACACGCTTGTGTGTGCGTGTATACTGTGTGTATGTGTGTGTATCTAAATTTACATAATGCATGCAATATGAACCAAAGAATAACGAATAAAACCACATACATAAATCCATGAATCGTCGACATGATTAAATGATTCATCTAACCTTAATAGAAGATTGCGCAGATATATGTCATGGACTGGTCATAGAAACTACTGTCTAAAGAAGTAGATATCTTCAGAAACTGTACCTGAACGGTAAGATACTATCGGCGCTACTGAACCCATCTTCTATCAGCAAGAAGGTCTACATGACTTCACCAGATTTCAGTATGGTTTCCTCTTTACACTTTCTATTTGCAGACAAGAGACAATGTTTACATACATTATGGAGCCAAATCAACGAGATGGAGTGTTGATTAATGCTTCAAACTTGGAATCTGGGAGGTGACACAGCCGTGCATGTCAGAATAAGTATCAGCTGACTTATGTAGATTTGAACACGGCCGTACTATACCCAATACGGCCGTGTTGGTCCAACCGTGCTGACAGAAAACTCTCTGTTTTATTTCAACATGACCGTGTTGGTTCAACCGTACTGACGGAAAACTCTCTGTTTTATTTCGACACGGCCATGCTGATTGTTCTGAAGCTACTAGCAGATTTTGCAATTCTGTGCACGGCTGTGTCGATGCCCAGAAGCCCTAAACGGCCAGATTTCAGCTTTTAATCTGGATCGTTGATTTCTATTATGGTTAAATCGGATGGACAGATATAAAACGTCATCTACTATCCTAGGAAGGATTCATATTATATAAATACCAAGAGATACACCTTTTGACGGCTTACGCTGTTGAAAAAACAGATGCGTGGTAAGATGAGTGTGCTATTAAAACAGAGAAAGAAGGGACTTATCGGTTTGTCGAGACGTGCTAGGCACTGTCCTTAAGAGTAGATTTCTACCCCTCAGAGTATGAACTCGGTGCAGGGCAGGTCCAGCGGCTACCCTCCAGGATTCAACGGAAACGGCCTTGTAAGTGTGCACTCACAATACAAGGCTCCAGCGAGCAGCAACAGTTCTTTGATCTCAAATGAAGAGGAAGAGGAAGAGCAAGGGGCTTGCAGCAGGCTGCAGTAACAAGGATATGCTGAGGGAGAGGATCTGCTCGGGTCTGTGTAGAGGCAAAGACGAACAGAACAGAGGGACAACAACAGCATCAACGAATTTTGTTGGGGGAAGAATGATTTGATTTTTCGCAGTGTCAAAACCCATGACAGAATTGAGTTTATATAGGGCAAATGAAAAGACTGTTGGAACCTCGTAATTAAAAGAGGTTTAATTCAGCCATTAACTCAGAAATGACTGTTGCGAAATTAAAACAGCCAATAAATAAAATTATAGCTGTTGAGACATTAAACAACGCGATTAATGGGAATATGGCTGGTGGGGAAAATTAAAATCCGCAATGTGCCTTTCAAATTCTTTAAAACAAAGGGGCAAAAAAACGCGAGGCAAAACTCGGGCACTCCGTGCGCACCCTTGAACCCCCCTGCGCAGGCGCGACGCCAGCGCACACATGCTAAGGTTTTTCGGATCCGTTGCCCATATTTTCCATTCGGCTCAACCCGGTTTGGGCTCGGCCGCTTGCTTGGGCTCATGCGCACGCGAGCTACCCCCAAATCCTAGCCCATTAACAAGTCCAATAGCCCATTATCAAGAAGACTCTAATATACCCATCCAAGAGTTATCTCCCATCCAATGTGGGACTATCTTATCTTTGAAATTGAAGAAATATCTAACAATCCCCCGCTATTTCAAAATTTCAAGAGGTAAGGAAATAAGAATCCAACATGAGGAAAAAGGAAAAAACGTGAGATCGAATACGACAATTCAATACATTAGCAATGGCGACTTTCGGTCTATGAACCATTACTTAGGGAATGAAAGTGTTTTCTACAAGAAGTTGGTGAAACATATAGTTTCTATGAACCAGTCTCCTTTATAGTAAAACATTTACTCACAACCCATATTGAATCATCAATGAATAGTTGCTTGCGCTTTCGGGTTGGCACGTTTCGGCCATGCGCCATACCTGGATTTTCATGAGTGCTCTAGCGAATATACCCAAATTCACATAAGAAGCGGCCCCACTTCCACACCCATATAGGTGGATCCATCACGTGTGCTCGACTATTATGCACACCACCCAACAAGGGCTATGGTTTCCATTAAGAGCCATATACTCATCCTCTCTCATCGTCGATAGCACTATCTACACCATAGGAAAGGGACATGAACATAATGATAGTGCTCCTCACGATCAACATGTGACTTGTTGTTACCCATATGAACCTACTTCATGAGATCATCAATCAAATAGGTTGGGTTACCATCACTCTTGACCTATGTTTTAGGTATAAGTCACATTCCCCTCGATGTACTTTCCACTAATTTCCTATTTAGTGGTTTTGTCAGAGGATCTGCCAAATTCATCTCTGACCTCACATAATCAAGGGATACTATACCATGATCTAGCAGCTGCCTCACAATAGAGTGCCTTAGGCGTATATGCCTACTCTTCCCATTAAAAACATTATTTTTGGCTTTTGCAATTGCAGCTTGACTATCACAATGGATAGACACAGACGGTACCGGTTTTTCACAAATGGAAGATCACCAAGAAGGTTTTTAAGCCATTCGGCTTCACTACATACCTTCTCCAAGGCAATAAGCTCGGATTCCATAGTAGACCGAGCAATACAAGTTTGCTTGGATGATTTCTAAGACACAACACCTCCACCAAGTGTAAAAACATAACCACTTATGGAATTAAGCTCATCTGAATCAGAGATCCAGTTTGCATCAGTAAAACCTTCTAAAACTGATGGATCGCCACTAAAAAATAATCCATATTCAAGAGTTCCTTTCAAGTATCTCATAATTCTTGACAATGCATTCCAATGATCACTATTAGGATTTTGAGTGTAACGACTCAATCTACTAATAGCATATGCAATATCAGGACGAGTACAATTCATCAAATACATCAAGCTACCAATGATCTGAGCATATTTAATTTATGAAACAGATTCACCAAATTTTTTTAGCTAAATGTAAACTAGCATCATATGGAGTAGCTACAGGTTTTTGATCATGATATCCAAACTTTTCAAGCATCTTACTAATATAATGTTCATGTGAAAGCATAATACCATTAGATGTCTTAGTTAATTTAATACCTAAGATCACGTCAGCTTCTCCCATGTCTTTCATATCAAATTTAGAAGACAAGAATGACTTTGTTGCATTTACTACATCTAGGTTGGTGCCGAGAATAAGCATGTCATCAATATATAAGCAAATAATAACACCAACATCATTATCAAACTTTGTGTAAATACATTTATCAGCATCATTAATATTATAACCATTTGAAAGCAAAACAGAATCAAATTTATCATGCCATTGTTTTGGAGCTTGTTTTAAACCATAAAGAGATTTAACAAGTTTGCATACTTTATATTCATTTCCAGGAGTGATACAACCTTCAAGTTGTTCCATATAAATCTCTTCATCCAAATCTCCATTCAAAAAAGCAGTTTTACATCCATTTGATGGATAACAAGACTATGTATAGATGCTAAAGCAACCAAGACACGAATAGAAGCTGTCCTAGTGACATGGGAAAATGTGTCAAAGTAATCAATGTCTTTCTTTTGGTTGAAGCCTTTAGCAACTAATCTAGCTTTGAACTTGTCAATAGAACCATTAGGTTTTATCTTCCTTTTAAATATCCACTTGCAACCAATAGTTTTAGCTCCTGGGGGAAGTGACACACCCGCAATCTACACCTAGAATCCACCTGGCGGTGTAACGATCGCCAGGTATGATATGACTCCTAGGCTACGACTTCGGGCTCAATCCGCAAGCGGACGGTGTCGAGTTATAGTATAAAAGATAGTCAAATCCCACAGGGACGGTGATAGTGCCTGTGGTAATCTAGTCTATTTCTAAATTTAGAAGTAATGCAGCGATCGGAGGGAAAGGTTTGGGTTGATAGTTGTTGTTGTGTAATATAATAAAAGGAACTATGGCTTTAGGGATCGCCGCTAGGATCGTTGGGGTTGATGTTGGATAGGTTCCTCACATCGCATTAGGGATATGTAATTAATCTCCCAATTCGTACCACTCTCGTGGGTTAAAATTGCGGGATATTTCGGTGGCTCTCGTCGATGCAATGGCGGTAGCCATCGACGTAGCGATATAGTTCATCGATGGATCCCCTCAAGGCGCGAGCCGGGCATGGTCACGTACTTTGATTGGATCCATCGATTTCCCTATTCGAATCCCTAGATCCCCTTAAGAACATCAATTCCACAGACCATGGGTATTATCTCAGTATGGGTTATCTACGGATTCGGTAGGATCTACCGAAATACAACCATAAATCCCCAATTCGATGTAGGGATCCAGATCTACATTTTCCCATAGAATCCTAGGGTTCATCCATCAGCCCTAGAATGGATCTACTCACTCATGGTAATAGGAACACACAAAGATATCAATTTCGTATAGGAAAACATTTTTGCAATAAAAGAAATTAGGGCTAAAAATTACTTACAGCGAGAACGAACGAAGAACAAATCCAGAGAAGAATAATAGGTACAAATCTTCAAAATCGATCCAGAAATTCACTCTAAGAATTAATCCAAAAATCCGTAAAAAAGAATTCGCTCCCGCTCTCCAAAAATTCTCCAAACAAAAGCTGGAATGGGCCTCCCCAAAATGCTCTCCGCAATCACCCCCTTCAGCTGCCCAAATCATGCGCATCTCGCCTTTCAAAATCATCCCGAAAATGCCCTGGGAAGAACTGACCGAGTATGCGACTCGGCCCAAGTCGGAGCTGCTCGGGCTGTGGCTCGGCCCGCGTCGTATGTTGCTCGACTTTTGAATGGATCTACCCAGGCCGAGTAGGATCTGCTCGGCCCGAGTAGGATTGACTCGGTTGGCTGCTCAAGGTGTGCTCGGGGGCCTACTCGGGGCATGCAATCTGCGGCTACTCGGCCGAGTAGCTGAGCTGCTCGGCCCGAGTCAGCTCGTATCCGCTGCATATCTAACATGACACGACTCGGCCCGGGCAGCAGGCTGCGCGGGCCGAGCATTTTCTGGGAAAGCTCTGCTGCAGCATCTCTCTCTCTCTCTCTCTCTCTCTCTCTCTCTCTCTCTCTCTCTCTGTCTGCTCTCTTTCTCCTTCTTCTCTTCCTTCTCTTCCTTCTCTCCTCCAACAGCTCCGAGAACACAGCGAACTCATCCAGAGCCCTGCCAACAGGCTCATGAGCAAGTCGGATGTGTCCATACCCAGGCGGGGGTCCAAATCGCTCCAAAATCCCTGAAAACTCAAAATATACTACGAAACTCGAAATATCGTCAGAAATACCAAAATCGCAGTAAAAAATGGGATTTGGACGCGGAGATGATATGCAGTGTAATGGAAATATGATATGAAAATGATGTAAAATATGGACATATCAAAATCCCTCAAGCTTACCTCTTATTCGTCCTCGAGGAAGACGAATAATCAGTACGCCGGGAGGAAAACAAAATGAAAATATGAAAATGAAAACAAAAAGAAGTGAAAAACAAAAAGAGAGAAATAAGATAAAAGTGCTAAGGATGATCGGTCAGATCTCAGGCCTAAAAAGTCTATCACGATGCTCTGAGTGCTGAACATGCATGCTATTGGTAATTTCAAGATTTATATATCATATGTCATGCGATGCATGCAAAGAATAGGGATCTACTGAAATAACACCGTCAAATCCTATCAATCTAATGCAATCCCTAGAGTCGTATATAAAATAGTTGACAACGCCCTTTCAATCAAAGATACACAAGGAGCACAAAAGATTCACGCAATATGCAATAGAGAATAGAAAGATCATGCCATTCAGATATTCAAATTGATACGTGAAAAATCCCCAAAACTAAAGTAATTCATAAAGTTTGGGTTTTATTAAATCTCCCCGACATGCACCGTCTCCACTCTAATGTCAAGCTCACTCATATGATCAATTGGTTTACCCCCCAAGCTTAGCTTGAGGCATCGCATCAATGAAAATGATATGGAATTTAATTTTTCTTCCCAGAATGAGATATAGCTTCTTAGTGAAATAACACAAAACGGTATTTATTCATTTTTCTTTTCTTCTTTTTTCTTTCTTCTTTTTTCTTTTTTTTCTTTTTTTCTTTTTTCATAAAAGCTATACTTTTTATTTTTATACATGGGAAGTGAGATGCGGTAAAGTAGTTATAGGGATGTAACTAACTGATATGTAGAGAAAAAATAGGTATGTGGAGAAGGAAGATAACCGGACACTCGGTTCACTCATAAGAGGGTGCACATCAGTTCGATAAAATAAAACTCTAACTAAACTCATATATAGCATGTGTATTTCACTTCTCTAAATGAATACTGAAAATAGCATGCGATAATAATCACAATGTCAACATGCATGCAAACAGAAGTGAATAAGATAATAAAAACAGGTGCTCCAAGTGTTCTAGTGATGCGTGAACCTGGGTGCGTTTCCCAACCTAGATACTAATTCATGCAATTGATTTCAATTCATATCAGGTATTAAATCAGATAGATCATCAAAAGAAATACATGCATATAGACAATAAAGCTGAAATTAATCCTAATAGCATGCCAAAGAGATAAGCATCGCTGAAAACTAATAAAACCTAGAGAGATATCATCATTTAGACCATCCTCAGCAGAAATAAAAAGAAACAGAGACAAAGGGGAAATAGATAAAAAGAAGATGCATGCATTGGGGAAAAGCAGAAGATATGATGTAAAATGAGAAAAATAAAATGGGGCGGTAAAGTGGCGAAAAAGTGAAATAAAAACTGAAAATAAGAGAAGAAAATGCAAAAAATAAAATAAAAAAAATAAAGCGGTAGCGCTCATCCCCCAAGCTAAACCTAGCAGTGTCCTCACTGCTAAGAAATCGCTCGTGAGAGGCAGATGATGCTGAGTGGTGGGGCGAGTGGATTAATAAAAATAAAAACTATGCAAATAAAAGAAAGAGAAAAATAGAAATAAAAATAAAATAAAAATGTGATATGATGCAATGCAAATGCATGGGTGTGTATCCTCCTCCAAGCTGTGTGAAAGTAGGGCCCCTAAGAGACAGATGTGCACAAATAAATGGGGGGAGGACAAAACTGGATAGGACTATATCAAGCAAAGGCACCACCCTCTGGGGATGGTGATGGGTCCCTCTGCTGTGGACCTGGGGTGGTGGGGGGCGACAGGGACGGTCGAAACTCGTGCGGGGGTCGGTACGAAAGTGACGCATGAGGCTCTGAAGGAAAGGCAGGTCGCGATCCACCACTTCTTGAGTTACCGGACCACCATAATATCCTGCTAGTAGGGTCATGGCACCAAAGCGGTCTTCTTGATCAGCGTCACAAAATGTAATCTCGAATTCTATGTCTACTATGTAAAGGGGCCCGGAGGGGCATGAGGCGGAAGGGGGCACAGGTGTGGTGGTGGACGAGTCGGTAACAGTGGTGGCTCGGGTGGGAGAGCGTGTGCGACGCGTGCGCCGTATAGGCCTAGGGTTTGATGTGCTGGGGTTGGCGGGTCTAGCACGGCGTGGAGGCATTGTGTAGGAGGAGGAAAATAATGATGAAATAAGTAAAGCAGGGGGGGAGTTTACCGACTTGAAAAAGATGGCGTTTTGTTTTGGTGTCGTGGTTGTCGGCGGTTCGGATTATCCCCAAGCTCTTCAAAGATGTATCCTTGTTGTTAAGCAATTCAAACTTGAAAGAGAAACATGGGGGGCGTCAGTATTTTCAGACAAGGGGAACAACGGATTCTATTTGTAAAGAACAAATGCTCGGTTGAATGTTGAACGATGGGAGGCGGCCTCGTGGAGAGAAGGAACGGCTCCAAGAGAGATGGTGACGGCTGCAAGGAGGGTAGGAGGGTTTGGCCGAGCGAAGAAGACGTCTTCGATTCGGGAACGGCGTTTAAATAAGCATAGATGGGCCGGTCGAAGGGCGCAGAAACCCGTTCGGCAGCGAGGAGCGATTCAGACTGAGTCAATAGATCGCTCGATCGGGTGAGTCGGCGGGGAGAATGACTCGGTCCGAGTCAGAACTTGCTCGGGCCGAGTTGCAATTACTTTGCCCGAGTCAACAGAGTGACAATTTCTTCTCAATTTTAGGCCCTTGTAAAACTCGACCGAGCAAGAAGTTGCTCGGGCCGAGTCAAGTCCTGCTCGGGCCGAGTTAAAAATACTCTGCCCGGGTTGGCAGAGTGACGTTTTCTCCTCAGTTTTCTCAGCCTGTAAAACTCGACCGAGTACATAGTAGCTCGGGCCGAGTCGATTTCAGCTCGGGTCGAGCACAAATCTACTCGGACCGAGCTGACATTGCATTATCCCATCTACCTTTTCGTATCTGTATCGCTCAACCGAGCAGATGCTGCTCGGTCGAGTCGCCTGTGCCTCTTTTGCCAATCTTCCTGGGATGCCTCCTGATGTACCCCACCTTCCTCCTACTGACTTGTCTTTATTTCCAACCTGCACAGACTGTGAATTCATCAATCCTAGGATGGTTTTCAAAATTTTATTTCTAAAATATGTACCAAGAGTAAGAATTTGAAAAAGAAGATCAAAAATCCAAGAAATTGGGTTGCCTCCCAATAAGCGCTCATTTTTAGTCACGAGCTCGAATCCCCTTAATTTATCAGTTTTCGTTGGGGAATCCCTCGAGGAAGTATGTCTCCTCCATTTCCATAGGTTCTCCGGCTCTACAGGGTTTAATTCTTTGACCTTTGACCTTGAAATTTCCGGTCTTTCCCTTGAGCTCGACGGCGCCTCCTGGAGATAAGCTCACTATCTTGTAGGGACCGGACCACCTCGATTTTAGCTTCCCAGGAAAAAGGGGTAGCCTCGAGTTGTATAGAAGTACCTGGTCATCGACATCATGGCGAACAACCGTGATGTTTCTATCGTGGTATGCCTTGGTTCTTTCCTTGTATATCTTCGCATTTTCGTAGGCATGACGCTGAATTTCGTCCAACTCATTGCAATGAAGGGCCCATCGGGTAGCGGCGCTTTGGTAGTCAAAATTCATTTTCTTTATCGCCCAGTATGCTCTATGCTCCAATTCCATCGGAAAATGGCAAGCTTTTCCATAAACCAGCCTGTATGGAGTTGTGCCGATGGGGGTTTTAAACGCAGTGCGGTAAGCCCAAAGTGCATCGCCCAGCTTGTGCGACCAATCCTTCCTTGAGGCGCTGACCGTTTTTTCCAGAATGCTTTTTATTTCTCTATTAGATACTTTCACTTGGCCGCTAGTTTGAGGGTGGTAAGCGAGGGCGACCTTGTGATGAACCCCATACTTTTTCAACATCGCCTCGAATTTTCTTTCGATGAAATGACTCCCTCCATCACTTATAATCGTATGGGGGACTCCGAAGCGGGGGAAGATGGTGTTCTTGAAAAACTTGGCTACTATCCTCACATCGTTTATCGGGGTGGCTACGGCTTCCACCCATTTTGAGACGTAATCAATAGCAACCAAGATATACTTGTTGCCGTTACTCGATGGGAAAGGCCCCATGAAATCGACGACCCAGCAGTCAAATAGATCTATCTCCAGGATGCCGTGGAGAGGTGTTTCATTCTTCTTCGTGATATTCCCCATCCTCTAGCATCTGTCGCACTTCCTTATGTACTCATTGGCATCCCTGAAAATGGTGGGCCAGTAGAAACCACTTTGAAGAATTTTCTCCGTGGTTTTGGTGACGGCAGCGTGCCCACCACATGGTTGATCATGGCAATGGGACATAATGGAAGTTGCTTCTTCTTTTGGGATACATCGTCTGATGATCCCATTGGCGCACGTTCTAAACAAATACGGGTCGTCCCAAAAGTAACTCTTGGCATCAAGTAGGAACTTCCTCCTTGAATAAGTTGCCAATCCATGCGAAATTATCCCACTCACCAAATAATTCACTATATTGGTGTACCAGGGAGCTTCAGAGGTACCTAAAACGAATAGTTGTTCACCGGTGAACGAATCGTCAATCGGTAAGCTGTCGTCCATGTGCCTCTGAATAAGCCGTGACAAGTGGTCTGCTACCACATTTTCTGCTCCCTTCTTATCCTTGATCTCAATGTAGAATTCTTGGAGCAGAAGGATCCAACATATCAGACGTGGTTTAGTATCCTTCTTGCTTAGCAGATATTTCAATGCCGCGTGGTCCGTGTGGATGATCACCTTGGACCCCAGAAGGTAGGATCTAAACTTCTCTATAGAATAGACTACGACTAGTAGCTCTTTCTCCGTGGTGGTGTAGTTCTTTTGGGCGTCGTCCAGGGTTTTGCTAGCATAGTATATGGCATGGAGCTTCCCCTCCTTCCTTTGGCCAAGCAAACTCCCACTGCTTGGTCACTAGCATTGCATATAAGCTCAAACGGCAGAGTCCAGTCTGGCGGCTGTATGATCGGCACCGAGATGAGTGCTTCCTTCAACCTGTTGAAAGCTAGCAGACAAGCATCAGTAAACACAAAAGGGGCATCCTTAGCCAGGAGCTCCGTGAGAGGGCGAGCAATATTGGAAAAATCCTTTATAAAGCGTCGGTAAAAACCGGCATGTCCTAAAAAGCCATGGATACCTCTGAGGTTAGTGGGGGGGGGGGGGGTGGCAAACTTTTGATAACCTCCACTTTGGCCTTATCAACCTCAATTCCTTTAGAGGTAATGACATGCCCAAGAACCACTCCTTCTGTCACCATAAAGTGACACTTCTCCCAATTCAAAGTGAGATTGTTGTCTTGGCATCGTTCTAAGACTTTGGACAAATTAGCTAAGTAGCTATCAAACTCGGTGCCATAGACGGAAAAGTCGTCCATAAAGACCTCTATGATATTCTCGATGAAATCAGAGAAAATAGATGTCATGCACCTTTGAAATGTGGCGGGTTCGTTACATAGTCCAAACGGCATTCTTCGATAAGCGAAGGTGCCGTAAGAACATGTGAATGTCGTTTTCTCTTGGTCTTCCCGATGCAACGGGATTTGAAAAAATTCGAAGTATCCGTCTAAGTAGCAAAAGTATTTATGCTTAGCTAAGCGCTCGAGCATCTGGTCTATGAAGGGTAAAGGGTAGTGGTCTTTCCTGGTGGCTTTGTTCAGTTTTCTGTAATCGATACACATGCGCCACCCAGTGACAGTCCTAGTGGAGATTAATTCGTCTTTTTCGTTTTTTACTACTGTCATGCCCCCTTTTAGGGACAACCCAAACAGGACTAACCCATTACTATCGGAAATGGGATAAATAATGTCAGCCTCTAAAAGTTTCAGAACCTCCTTTTTCACCACCTCCTTCATGTTGGGGTTCAACCGCCTTTGAGGCTCAATGGAGGTGGCATCCTTGTCCTCAATGTGAATCCTATGTGTACAAATGGTCTCGCTAATACCCTTCTGGTCAGAGATGTTATACCTTATCACCTTTCTGTAAGATCTGAGGATTTTTAGGAGACTATCTAATTGGGGTTCCGTGAGGGCCACATTTACAATGACGTGATAAGTGGAATCTTCCCCAAGAAAAGCATATTTCAAATTAGCAGGGAGGGGTTTCAATTCTACCTGAGGGGGCGCTGTACCACCGGCGTCTCTTGCTTGTGGGAATGACGCATCCTGGATCTCGGGTTCAGAAGGTGAAAACTCTTCATTCGCAGAATCATAGGAGGAGCAGGGAGATGATGGCGCGTCGAGGCATATGTCTGCAGTTTCCACTCCCGTAGCGTACCTGTCAAAAGAAGTAAGGTTTTCAGGCATGTGTTCACTGTCAGACATAAAGTTCGAAGTACTCCCTTGATTGATGTGGTTTTGAGATAGAGGTAGAATTGGGGACTCTTCATAGGCGTATTCCTCGCATGCCGAGATCTGCGGGGGGATATCGTTATAAAAACGTAATGTGTCTCCCTCGTGCCGCACATAAGTTCCATCAGCTATGGCAACACCTTCCAGGGTGTCTGCATTATGGAAAGCAGTTGCGATGAAAACTGAGTGGATGGGTCATCTGTAGGGAATTCAACTGGGCCATGGGCTATACGTCAGCCACCACTCTCTCTAATATCTCAAGCATCTGAGAATTGTGTAGCAATTCCAATTGATGAGCTTCTCCCCGGTAGGCATCAATAGATGGAGCCTCAATGGTTTGAAGGTGCATTGATGTGTCCATATTTTACATCATTTTCATATCATATTTCTATCGCATTGCATGTCATCCTCGCGTCCAAATCCCACTTTTTAATGCGATTTTGGTATTTCTGACGATATTTCGAGTTTCGTAGTATATTTTGAGTTTTCAGGGATTTTGGAGCTATTTGGACCCCCGCTTGGGTTTGGACACATCCGACATGCTCATAAGCTTGTTGGCAGGGCTTTGGAGGAGTTCGCTACGTTCTTGGAGCCGAAGGAGGAGAAGAAGGAGAAAGAAGAAGGAGACAGAGAGAGGCAGCAGCAGCAGGGTGTTTTCCCAGAACCTGCTCGGCCCGAGCAACTTTAGCTCGGCCCGAGCCATGACACGAGCTGTAGATGCGGCTGACGCTGGCCGAGCAGGTCATCTGCTCGGCCAGATGGCGCGCCCCGAGCACACCCCGAGCACACCCCGAGTAGCCAACCGAGTCACCCATTCTGAGCCCGAGCAAGATGCGACGCGGGCCGAACCTCTACCCGAGCAGATCCGACTCGGGCCGAGTCACATACTCGGCCGACACTTCCTGGGGGCATTTTTGGAAGTTTTGTTGAAACGTGTGATGTGTGCGATTTTCTGAGCTGAAGCTCGCGACTGCGAGCTCAGCGAAGGGGGGCTTATTCTGAGTTTTGATTGAGGATTTTTGGAGAGAAGTTTTAGGAGAAATTTTTTAGGAATATTTTTGGATTAATTTTGTAGCAAACTCTGGATCGTTAATTGATGATTATTGCTTTCTGCTTTCTCTGGATTTGTTCTTCTTCACTCTCACTGTAAGTAATTTTTAGCCCTAATCTCTTTTGTTGCAAGAAATGTTTTCCTACACAAATTCAATATTTTCGTGCATTCCGATCACCATGAGTGAGTAGATCCTCTTTAGGGCCGGTGGGTGAACCCTAGGATTTTAGGGGAAAATGTAGATCTGAATCCGTACATCGAATTGGGGATCTAGGGTTGTATTTTGGTACATCCTACCGAATCCATAGATAACCCGTACTGAGATCATGCCCACGGTCTGTGAAATTGATGTTCTTAAGGGGTAACTAAGGATTCGAATGGGGAAATCGGTGGATCCAATCAAGGCACACGACCATGCCCGGCTCACGCCTTGAGGGGATTCATCGAGGAACTATATCGCTACGTCGATGGCTACCGCCATTGCATCGACGAGAGCCACCGAAATACCCCGCAATTCTAACCCACGAGAGTGGTACAAATTGGGGGATTAATTCCCTAGCCCCAATGCGATGTGAGGAACCTATCCAACATCAACCCCAACGATCCTAGCGACGATCCCTAAAGCCCTAGTTCCTTTTATTATATTACACAACAACAATCATCAACCCAAACCTTTCACTCCAACCGCTACATTACTTCCAGATTTAGAAATAGACTGAGATTACCACGGACACTATCACCGTCCCTGTAGGATTCGATTATCTTATATACTATAACTCGACACCGTCCGCTTGCGGATTGAACCCGTAGTTGTAGCCTAGGAGCCATATCACGCCTGGCGATCGTGACACCGCCAGGTGGATCCTAGGTGTAGATTGCGGGCGCGTCAAGTTTTTGGCACCGTTGCCAGGGACGGCAATAGTGTTTTTGTCTCAGTTTGTTTTTATATTGAGAAGTTTGCTAGCATTCTGATCATCTCTTACCTACCATCATTTTTTATTCTCTTTAAATTATTTCGGTGCTACTGACGGTGTTTTTCTGAGCTTTGTTGGCGCATGAACACCCGTCACAAGGGGGCTTCCAGAGAATTATTGTTCGATCCTGAGATCGAAAAGACAGCCCGTGCTTTAAGAGCCTCCAGCAGAAGCTCATCCCCATCAGCTCAGATGGGAGAGAATCCTCCTCCTCTCCATGCACCGGGTCCATCAGGGACCATATGAAGCCGACCATTGGGAATAATTCCTCGATGCTTAGACCGCAGCTGACAGCAGCAACCTTCGAGCTAAAAACAGGGTTGATCAATCTTATGCAGCAGGACCCCTTCCATGGGCATCCTCATGAGAACCCCAACCATCACATCGACTCCTTCTTAGCCAAGTGCGATACATTCAAGGTGAAGGATGTCAGTGATGATGCAATGAAGCTGCGGCTGTTCCCGTTCACCTTGAGGGACAAGGCCTCCTACTGGCTCCGAGCTCACCCTCCCAACCACTTCACTACCTGGGAGAAGCTTGCGCTCGCATTCATGGATAAGTTTTATCCACCATCAAAGACGGTCCAGATAAGAGGGGCCATATCCAATTTCAAGCAGCTCCCCCAGGAGTCACTTTACGAGGCTTGGGAGAGGTTTAAAGACCTCCAACATCAGTGCCCCCACCATGGGATCGAGCCTCGGGATTTAGTGCAGAGCTTCTACAAAGGCTCCAACCTAGCACTAAAATGATCATTAATGCTGCAGCACAGGGCGCCTTATTGGATAAGTCTCCTGAGGAGGCTATTTATCTTCTAGAGCACATGGCTGCCAACAACCAGCAGTGGAGTGATGAGAGGACCGTGATCACCCAGACCCCTGAGGTCAAGGCGGCTACTCACCTGGACTCCCATATAGAGAACCTGTGCAAGCAGGTGGCCCATATTGAGCAGCGCTTGGACTCCCTTCCAGCAGACCCATCACCTCCTACCATCCTGCTGAGGAGTACATAGATCCAGTGTATATCCCCGCTGAGGGTCATTATGAGGGTGCTAAGACACCCGAATCTGATCAGTACGTCCAGGGAGAAGGACGGAACCAGTAGCAGCATCCTGCTGCTAGGAACCACCCAGGCTTCTCATATGGAAATCCAAACGGAGGGCTGTAACCTCCGCAGTTTCAGAGACCGCCTCCTCCCCAGCAGCAGCAGCAGCAGCAAGGCGGCTTTAGGCCAGCTGGGCCCTATAGGCCGCTGGAATATCAGTACAACCGGCCACCTCAGTAAAAATTTTCGACGACTCCTCCAAAGTCAAATCTTGAATCTACGTTGGAGACTTTTATGAGCGGCCAGATTCGGTTCAACCAAGATACGTCGAACCAGTTTAAGAGTATCAACTCTTCACTCGACGAGCTGAGAGGGCAGATGTCCCAATTGCTGAAGAACCAAGGGAGACTACCCTCCCAGCTAGAGACGAACCCCAGAGCTCAAGCGAACGTCGTGGTTTTAGTGACCATGCGAGGAGGACGGGTGATTGACCCAGTCATGGTCTCGGTGCTTAGCAAGGAGGGGACCACCATTGAAGAAGTTGCTGATGACGGTGCCAGAGTTGAGGCCACTGAAGGGCCCATCGCGATTGAAGAGAAGACGGATACGCCTCCCGTCATGCCTGCTACTACTCCTCCACCCGCTGAGGCATCTAAGGGCAAAGCTTCTAGTCCTCCCCCTCTGTATCCTCATAGGCTCGCCCAAGCCAAGTTGGAGAAAAAATACTCCAAATATATGGAGTTACTGAAGGGGTTTCAGCTGAATATCCCATTCATTGATGCCATCATCGAGATCCTGGCTTATGCTAAATTTCTAAAGGATCTCATCACGGGGAAGCGAAGGCCGGAAGAAATCAAGTTGTTGGAGGATTCCACCTCCATTATCAAGAACCATCTCCCTCGGAAGCTGCCGGATCCGGGGAGCTTCACCGTACCTTGCTCTATTGTAGGAATGCCAATCATCAGAGCGCTAATTGATCTAGGGACTAGCATCGGCCTGATGCCCCTTTCTATCTTCAGAAGACTCCAGACAGGAAGCGAGCTGGAGCCCATTAGCATGTCAATCCAACTCGTCGATCACTCTATCACCTACACAGTAGGGATAGCGAGGGACGTGATCCTCCAGATACCTCCAGGACTATGCGTCCCGGTTGATTTTGTCATCATGGACATGCCGGAGGGAGGAAGCTCTCAGCTAATACTCGGTCGCCCCTTCATGGCGCCGGCCGGGGTGCTTATAGACGTCCGAGAAGGAACCCTCTCCCTCAATGTGGGAAATATTGAAGCTGAGTTCCGGCTGTAAAAGCCGATGAAGGAGCGTGCCCACGTGGAAGGGGCTAGTTATCTGGAGTTTCTGGAGGAGGAATTGATTGAAGACTTTTCTACTGAAGGGGTCATGAAGGACCCGATCAAATCAAGCATCGACGATGACGACGACCCAACGTACAACAAAGCGGTCACCGCGTACATCCAAGTATTGGATGAGGAGTTTCAACACCGTTAGGCAAATCATCCAGCATTAGAGGCCACATCTTTCATGGAGGAGAGTGTTGGAGTAAGCGGAAGTCAAACGCCACCAAATTGCACCACCCCAGAGGATGACGCGTGACCATCACGCGTGCCAAACGAGAATTGATATATCATGGGGAGTCGAGCTCATGACTGAAAACGAGCGCTTATTGGGAGGCAACCCAATTCTGTAGTTTTTGAAATTTGTTTCTCATTTTCTTATTTTCCTATTTCTATTTCGTGTTTTTAGGAAAAATAGCAAAAATTATAAAAATTTTGACGCGTTTGTGTTTCGTGTAGGACGGAACATCGGGGGCATGCACATTGACATTATAAATGGAAGAAAGCCGGAGGAAGATAACGAAGTTGAAAGATTTGAGAAGGAAGTGAAAGGGAAAGAAGGAAAAGGAGCTACATCAAACTCGGCCCTAGTAGCTCAGCTGCTTGGTCGAGTCGAGCAGACACAGAGACGTAAGCTCGGCCCGAGCGGCATCCTGCTCGGTCGAGCTGTACAGGCTGAAGAATTTGGCGAAAAACATCACTCTGCCAACCCGGGCAGAGCATATTGACTCGGCCCGAATAGGATACGACTCGCCCCGAGCACAGACCTGCTCGGTCGAGTACTACAGGGAGCCCAACTTGGAGCAAAAACATCACTCTGTTGACCCGGGGGGAGAATTATCGGCTCGGCCCAAGCATCAAACAACTCGAAGGGAGTATTTCTTTTAAATATTTTACGTCAACCCGAGCCGAGCAGTTCATCAACTCGGCCCGAGCCTCGTCGTTTTGTTTAAAATTTTTCTTCACTTCGGTATGGGCCGAGTTGCACATCGACTCGGCCCGAGTCGAATCGGGTTTTCAACCGACGCCCGCTTCTCTTAATCCCGCTGTAAAAATCTTTTTCACTCGAAAATTTTACCCCCCCGAAAAAAAATTCCCCCCCGAGTCTCTCCTCTAACCCTACTCGTTCGCCCTAACCCATGTCGCCTGTCTTCACCGCTCCGCCGTCGGCTCCACCGCCTTCGCCACCGCTCGCCGGTAAACACCACCCCCCCTCTCTTCCCCCCTCCGCCCATCTTTACCACCCACCCCGTCTCCCTATCCCTCCCGCTCACACATCTTCAGGAGCCGCCTCCACCACCCCTGTTTCCTCAGTTTCCACGGTCGTCGAGTCGTCGGGGACTGTCCTCACTTCCTGCCCCGACACTCATATCACTTCAGCTGCTGTATCTGTGCTTGACGACACAGATCTACTTTTTTCCGATGACGTGATAGATTTAGATGCTCCCCCACTCATTCCTGTCCCCACTCTCACACCTCTTTCAGAGCTTATGGCTTCTGCCCCACTGCTTGGCACCACCTCCTTACCGTCGGTCATTTTCATGGAGTCTGTCGTGACGACTGTCCACACTTCTGTGTCGATTACAGCTCCAGATTCTCTCACTAGCTCACCATCACCCACATTCCATGCTCGGCCCAGTGTCTCGGCTGCATCGGGCTGCCTATCACGAGTAGTGGCCTACCGACATGCCACCCGTACCCACCCCGAGCCTCGGTCCTCAGACTCTCGCTTGACCGCCCTCGAGGAGTTGACCACCCGCCTACAGCTGTATTTCAACGACTTTTGCGACGAGTCTAGGACTCACAGATCTAGGGTAGAGTCAGATCTCACATCCATTCTCGACCTGTTGAGACACCGTGGCCTCCCTACGGTGATACTTGCTCACCCTCCCCCGCCTAGGCCGTCTACTGTGGTTGACCCTGCACAACTCAGTCCTTCACTCCCGCAGGCTTCTGCAGAGCCTGCATCTTCCACCCTAGAGCCGTCAGCCACAGTCGATCCTCTCACAGCCATGGTCCAGTACACTTCCGATCCCTCATCCTCCACCATAGACCCATCCTGCAGCCCTCCCCACGTGTCCCAGCCACCAGACTCACCACCCACCGCCCCAGGTCCACAGCAGAGGGACCCATCACCACCCCCAGAGGGTGGTGCCTCTGTTTGATATATTCCTATCCAGTTTTTACCGCCCCCTTTATTCTTAGTGCCCATCTGTCTTTGCGGGGCCCTGCTCTACCACAGCTTGGGGGAGGATACGCACCCATGCATTTGCATTGCATCATATCACATTTTTATTTTTTATTTAATTTTTATTTCCATTTTTATCTCTCTTTTATTTGCATAGTTTTTATTCTTTTTATTATCCCACCCACCCCACCCCTCAGCATCATCTCCCTCTCACGAGCGATTTCTTAGCAGTGAGGACACTGCTAGGTTTAGCTTGGGGGATGCGCGCTACCGCTTTATTTTTATTTTTAATTTTATTTTTATTTTTTTAAACATTTTCTTCCCTTATTTTCAGTTTTTATTTCACTTTTTCGCCACTTTACCGCCCCCATTTTATTTCTCTCATTTTGCATCATATCTTCTGTTTTTCCTCATGCATGCATCCTCTTTTTATATATTTCCACTTTTTCTCTTTTTCTCCGTATTTCTGCTGAGGATGGTCTGAATGATGATATCTCTATAGGCTTTATCAGTTTTTAGCAATGCTTATCCCTTTGGCATGCTATTAGGATTAATTTCAGCTTTATTGTTTATATGCATGTATTTCTTTTGATGATCTGCCTGATTTAATACCTGATATGAATTGAAATCAATTGCATGAATTAGTATCTAGTATGACTTATGTTGGGAAACTTACCCAGGTTCACGCATCACTGAACACTTGGAGCACCTGTTTTTATCATCCTTTTCACTTCTGTTTGCATGCCTGTTGACATTGTGATTATTACCGCATGCTATTTTCAGTATTCATTTAGAGAAGTGAAATACCCATGCTACATATGAGTTTAGTTAGAATTTTATTTTATCGAACTGATGTGCACCCTATTTTGAGTGAACCGAGTGTCCCATTATCTTCCTTCTCCACATATCTACTTTTTCTCTACATATCAGTTGGTTACACCCCTACAACTACTTTATTGCATCTCACTTCTCATGTAAAAAAAGAAAAAAAAGGAGAAAAGAAAAAAATGTGTGAATAAATACCGTTTTGTGTCATTTCACTAAGAAGCTATATCTCCTTCTGGGAAGAAAAATTAGATTTCATATCATTTTCATTGATGCGATGCCTTAAGCTAAGCTTGGGGGGATAAACCAACTGATCATATGAGTGAGCTTGACATTAGAGTGGAGACGGTGCACGTCGGGGAGATTTAATAAAACCCAAACTTTACGAATTACTTTAGTTTTGGGGATTTTCCACGTATCAATTTGAATATCTGAATGGCATGATCTTTCTATTCTCTATTGCATGCTGCGTGAATCTTTTGTGCTCCTTGTGTATCTTTGATCGAAAGGGCGTTGTCAACTATTTTATACTAGACTCTAGGGATTGCATGAGATTGATAGGATTTGATGGTGTTAGTTCAGTAGATCCCTAGTCTTTGCTTGCATTATATGACATATGATATATAAAGCTTGAAATTATCAATAACATGCATGTTTAGCACTCTGAGCATCGTAATAGACTTTTTAGGCTTGAGATCTGACCGATCATCCTTAGCACTTCTCTCTTATTTCTCTCTTTTTGTTTTTCACTTCTTTTTGTTTTCATTTTCATCTTTTCATTTTGTTCTCCTCCCGGCGTACCGATTATTCGTCTTCCTCGAGGACGAGTAAGAGGTAAGCTTGGGGGATTTTGATGTGTCCATATTTTACATCATTTTCATATCATATTTCTATCGCATTGCATGTCATCCCCGCGTCCAAATCCCACTTTTTACTGCGATTTTGGTATTTCTGACGATATTTCGAGTTTCGCAGTATATTTTAAGTTTTCAGGGATTTTGGAGCGATTTGGACCCCGCTTGGGTTTGGACACATCCGACATGCTCATGATCTTGTTGGAAGGATTCTGGAGGAGTTCGCTGCGTTCTCGGAGCCGAAGGAGGAGAAGAAGGAGAAAGAAGAAGGAGACAGAGAGAGGTAGCAGCAGCAGGGTGTTTTCCCAGAAAATGCTCGGCCCGACCAGCTTCAGCTCGGGCCGAGCCATGACACGAGCTGCAGATGCGACCGACCTGGGCCGAGCAGGTCATCTGCTCGGCCAGATGGCATGCCCCGAGTAGCCCCCGAGCACACCCCGAGTAGCCGACCGAGTCACCCATTCTGAGCCCGAGCAAGATGCGACGCGGGCCGAACCTCTGCCTGAGCAGATGTGACTCGGGCCAAGTCACATACTCGGCCGACACTTCCTGGGGGCATTTTTGGAAGTTTTGTTGAAACGCGCGATGTGCGCGATTTTCTGAGCTGAAGCTCGAGACTGCGGACTCAGCGAAGGGGGGCTTATTCTGAGTTTTGATTGAGGATTTTTGGAGAGAAGTTTTAGGAGAAATTTTTTAGGAATATTTTTGGATTAATTTTGTAGCAAACTCTAGATCGTTAATTGAAGATTATTGCTTTCTGCTTTCTCTGGATTTGTTCTTCGTTCACTCTCACTGTAAGTAATTTTTAGCCCTAATCTCTTTTGTTGCAAGAAATGTTTTCCTACGCAAATTCAATATTTTCGTGCGTTCCGATCACCATGAGTGAGTAGATCCTCTCTAGGGCCGATAGGTGAACCCTAGGATTTTAGGGGAAAATGTAGACCTGGATCCGTACATCGAATTGGGGATCTAGGGTTGTATTTCGGTAGATCCTACCGAATCCGTAGATAACCCGTACTGAGATAATGCCCACGGTCTGTGGAATTGATGTTCTTAAGGGGTATCTAAGGATTCGAATGGGGAAATCGGTGGATCCAATCAAGACACACGACCATGCCTGGCTCGCGCATTGAGGGGATCCATCGAGGAACTATATCGCTACGTCGATGGCTACCGCCATTGCATCGACGAGAGCCACCGAAATACCCCGCAATTCTAACCCACGAGAGTGGTACGAATTGGGGGATTAATTCTCTAGCCCCAATGCGATGTGAAGAACCTATCCAATATCAACCCCAACGGTCCTAGCGGCGATCCCTAAAGCCCTAGTTCCTTTTATTATATTACATAACAACAACTATCAACCCAAACCATTCCCTCCGATCACTACATTACTTCTAAATTTAGAAATAGACTGAGATTACCACGGACACTATCACCGTCCCTGTGGGATTCGATTATCTTATATACTATAACTCGACATCGTCCGCTTGCGGATTGAACCCGTAGTCGTAGCCTAGGAGCCATATCACGCCTGGCGATCATGACACCGCCAGGTGGATCCTAGATGTAGATTGCGGGCGCGTCATGCATCATGTCCTCTTCTAATCTTACTTGAATATCATCCTCAATTGTACCTACATCAGAAACCTGATTCATTAAATAATCCAGGACTAGTTGCTGATTTGCGTTACCTGCAACATAGGTTCCCGAACCAATAAATCGAACTGCATCGATCAGCTCTCTCGCTGTGCACTCAACCATGAACTCGTCCATGTGCGAGTCTTGGAAGCAATGTAAATGATAAGGAGAAACTAAATTCCTCTGAGTCACTATCAGAGTCGCAGGTCCACTGCACTTGCATTACCATCTCCATTGTGCCTGATTGGTTAGGATGCAATAGCTAGCTGGAGGAGGATGTTAGCAGCAAGGCAGATAAAACAGAAAAATAATGAAAATGGCGGAAAGGTGAGAGATGGTAAGAATTCTAGCAAACTTCACAATATAAAAACAGACTGAGACAAAAAACACTATTGCCGTCCCCGGCAATGGCGCCAAAAACTTGACGCACCCGCAATCTACACCTAGGATCCACCTGGCGGTGTCACGATCGCTAGGCGTGATATGGCTCCTAGGCTACAACTTCGGGCTCAATCCGTAAGCGGACGGTGTCGAGTTATAGTATAAAAGATAGTCGAATCCCACAGGGATGGTGATAGTGTCTGTGGTAATCTCAGTCTATTTCTAAATTTAGAAGTAATGTAGCGATCGGAGGGAATGGTTTGGGTTGATAGTTGTTGTTGTGTAATATAATAAAAGGAACTAGGGCTTTAGGGATCGCCGCTACGTTGGGGTTGATGTTGGATAGGTTCCTCACATCGCATTAAGGATAGGGAATTAATCCCCCAATTCGTACCTCTCGTGGGTTAAAATTGCGGGGTATTTCGGTGGCTCTCGTCGATGCAATGGTGGTAGCCATCGACGTAGCGATATAGTTCGTCGATGGATCCCCTCAAGGCGCGAGCCGGGCATGGTCACATACCTTGATTGGATCCACCGATTTCCCTATTCGAATCCCTACATACCCCTTAAGAACATCAATTCCACAGACCGTGGGCATGATCTCAGTACGTGTTATCTACGGATTCGGTAGGATCTACCGAAATACAAACCTAAATCCCCAATTCGATGTAGGAATCTAGATCAACATTTTCCCCTAAAATCCTAGGGTTCACCCATCAGCCCTAGAATGGATCTACTCACTCATGGTAATAGGAACACACAAAGATATCAATTTCGCGTAGGAAAACATTTTTGCAATAAAAGAAATTTGGGCTAAAAATTACTTACAGCGAGAACGAACGAAGAACACATCCAGAGAAGAATAATAGGTACAAATCTTCAAAATCAATCTAGAAATTCACTCTAAGAATTAATCAAAAAATCCGTAAAAAAAGAATTCGCTCCCGCTCTCCAAAAATTCTCCAAACAAAAGCTAGAATGGGCCTCCCCGAAATGCTCTCTGCAATCGCCCCTTCAGCTGCCCAAATCGTGCGCGTCTCGTCTTTCAAAATCATCCCGAAAATGCCCTGGGAAGTGCTGACCGAGTATGCGACTGGTGAAATTCTAGCCTGTAAGGATCAAATACACTAGGGGGGTGAATAGTGTATATTAAAAAATTAACTGTTGCAATTAAAGAGTTACTTCTAATTGCTTAAGATGTGCAAAAAGTAAAGAATGTAGAAAATGTAAATCAAACGCAAACACAAAGATTTATCCTGGTTCGGATCCTTTTGATCCCACTCCAGTCCTCTACCCCATAGAGATTTTCAATCCACTATAATCACTTGCCCCGCAAGCACCAACTTACAAAAATGGCGACACTCCCCGTGTCCCAAACTTTGTACAATCTCAAAAGAGATTCAAACCTGTTAAATAAGAAATAGAAAAACACCTATAGCCTTGTTATGAATTTAGAATAAATTCAAGGATGGTGTTTAAAGAGAGACTTCAAGATGTATAAAATATGAAATGAAGAACAATACTTGAAGTTCTCTGGTTCATAAAAGAAGAGAGAGATCAATCGATATCTTCTTACAATTATGAACACAAACAACTTTCTAAAATAATGTTGAAAAAGATCAAAATTGCTTCAAGGAAGAAAACTTCAATTTCCAAAAGATCTATGATTAAGAATCTTGAAGTTCTTCTGTTCTCATATGAAGAGAGAAATCTATGGATTTCTTCTTGCAAATGAGAAAAGAGCAACTAAGGCAAGATTGCTTAGAATCAACAATTCTAGGAAGAAAGAGAGAAGAAAGTTGTGTGTAAAGAATGAGGGGTATGCCCACTTATTTATAGTATTTTTGGGCAGTTATTCTGAGGGAAAATGGGGGAAAAGGAGTTTCCTACCGTTCAGAAACGGTCTGGAAAGTTTCAGAAAAAACAGACACAAAAACTTCATTAGTCGACTAAAGATGGCTTAGTCGACTAAAAGTCAAACTTTGGAATTTTTGACTGAAATTTTAACGGTAACTTTCTGATGTTGACTGAAGACTACTCAGAAATTTTCAGGCCAAAATTCGAAGAAAAAATGTTTAGTCGACTAATGTTTACCTTAGTCGACTAAGACAGAAAAACGTGAATTTTGACTTATCTGAAAAAAGGGTTGGTAGGATATGTTATTAGGAACCTAGGACTTAGATGGATTTCATATTCAAGGCTCTGAAATCTATATAAAAAAAGTACACCAGTCCGTAGATTTCCGTAGATATGTATGTTGAGCTTCATGTGAGTATTTGAGATGCCTTTGTGCAGGGATTCCTTATCAAGTGATTATTGTCCAAGCGTGGATATATTAGGAATCTGCATATCTGCATAGATAGAGTGAGTAGCAATAATAATAGTTTGTCACATCAAAACCATATGGAAATAGAATAGGAAAGTGAACATGGGATTATGAAATCCCAACATTCTCTCCCTTTTTGATGATGACAAATATTTATAAAAAGTGAAGTGTCATACTCAGTTATATGCAGATATCATATCATATGTCATAAAAAGTGAAGTGTCATATTCAGTTTATGAACTTAGTTTATGATGATAAATATGTATGCTCCCCCTTAAAAATTGCCTAAATATTCTCCCCCTTTGTCATTGACAAAAAGGTGGGTAAAAAATATACTAGTCGGTTAAAGGGAACTTTAGTCGACTAAGTAGAAAAAATGAATAGATGCAGTGGAAAATAAAACAGAGAATAATGAACATACACACAAGAGTATAATGAGCATATGAACAATAAGAGGGACGAAACAAAACATAGTTTTTACTAAGCAACACAGATAGCGACCATACAATAGGAGATCATACAACCAAACATCCAAAGTAACACACCCATCAAGGCCCTACGGCCGACTACAAAACATATCTAAAAACCATTATGCAACAAGCAAAACAACAGCAAAAGATCATCGCCGAAGGCATACGACCTAGCGTCCGATATCAGCAAACCAAAACACTTTTTAAAAAACACAACGAAGGAGTAAACAACGACAACTGTCGCCACGAAACTAACGGCTGGAAGGGGATCCAAAGGGCTGGGAGGTACGGGCACTCTTGCGACGAGGAGTTTCTTCAGGGGCAACGATATTGAGGGCCTCAAGCGATGAGACAAGTTTACTCTGGTTAATCTGAACTTGATCGATCACGCGGGCCTACTCAGTCAAGGCCGAGCGAAATTTAGTAAACCCAGTCGACATAGTGTCACGAAGAGATTGAACGTCAGTCCTAAGGCCGTGGAGAACACTCATTGTGGTTTGGCGAGGGGTAGATGAAGTACCAGACGACTTAAGAGGACAAGAACTAGGATTCGAGCGACATGAAGAAAAACATTTGTGAGCCAATTCCTTGCGATAGAAACGATGGATACGATGGGAACCGGGAGTTGAGGAACCGGGGGTGTGAGAAGCAGGAGTAAAGGTGGGTTTGGCCGAATGGGGTTCATCAACGGGATCTTCGTCGGGGTCCTCTTCATCAGCATCATCACTGTTTGCATCGTCGGAGTCATCCGGAAGAGCAAGATGCATGTTGTGAAGAGTGATACTGTTGAGGTTATAGGGATTGGACACCGAAAGTTCTCCATCGAGAGGAACACAAAACATCTTGAGGACCAAAGTGATGAACGATGGATGGTAAATATGTGTGTGAACAGGGCGAAGTAGAGACTGAAGAATCACATATCCCCAATTAATCGGCAGGCCACCCATGACCGCGTAAAGACAGTGTTCCAACTCATTTGAAAGATAATTAAAGGAACCCCCTTTGGGCATTAGGTTGGAAACGATGACCTTTAGGATGATGCGGGCGGATGGGTGAAAGTGAACTGCCGAGAGTTTGTGAACCCACGGGGATGCGATTTTTTTGAGAATGGAAGAGTCAGCCATGGTGAAATTTAGGGAACCAGTGAAGTGAGAGGGAAGATCAAGTAGATCACAGATCTTGCGAAGAGTCAAACAAATAGGAAGCCCTTTGACGCAAGTTAGAAGGTGAGTTGTGCGGTCGTCGACGCAAGGTTCTAAATTGGCGTAGAATTTGCGGACAAGCAATGGATAGTAGGGCTCCTTGTTGCAGAGAGCCCAAACTTTCCCAAGGCCGGCGGCAGAGAGAATTGTGAGGATGTTGAAGGAGGCCAAAGCGTTGAAGTCGATGAAGCGCTCCGGATGGAATTTGGCACTTGCCGAAGCATGGAAACGACGTTCGGCCGCTGCGTCGCGAAATTGAGGAAGAGCCATTGGATGTGGGGAGAGAGATTTCGGTGGAGAAGAAGAGTAGGAAATTTCGGTGGAGAGAGTTAGAAATAATGAAAGAAGAAAGAATGCAAAAACCGAAATAAATAGAAGAAATTGGAAGCAGTTATCAAACGAATGAGTGCCATGATCAGTTTCTAGATCAGTTGGAGAAACTGAATGGGTAGAAAGAACTGAAAAGGTGTTCAAAAAATAGGTGAAGAGGCGGGAGGAAGAAGATACGTTGCACGCGAAAAGACGTAAGTTAGAGCGGAAACGGTTTTTAAAACCGAGTTAGTCGGCTAAAAAAGGGTTAGTCGACTAAGGTAACCGAAAATAATCTAATGCGCAACCGTTCGGATATTCTAAAATAAAAAAATAACAATAAAAATTTGAAAAGAAATTAATAAAAAGAGGTGAAAGGACGGTAGTGGGTAGGCAAAATTAAAAATTTGTAAGAGAGGTCGGTCAAAGCATTGAAAAAGTGGTTAGAGATGGCCACTTTCCAAGAAAAACAAATATTAAAAAGTAGGAATGAGAGTTCCAAGGTGAGTTAAATTTCGGTTTTCTAGGCAAGGTTGTGACCGAATGACAAAGGGACAAGTGGTATGGAGTGCATTGGAGGAAGGAATGTGTAAGTGCCATGTTCAAAGTGATATACTGAAGTGGAAGTGCCTGTTGGGATCTCCAAGGCAAGATATGCGGCCGACATTAGAAGCCAAAAAACATGCCCTTTGGCAGGTAAGAAAATTTTAAGAAATTTAAATATAGTAGGTAAAAAAAATTTAAGATATTTTAAAAATAAAAAAAATGTGAGTAATCAAATTTACAGAAGTACAATGAAAATGTCAGAAGATACTGCAATATAATATTGAATATTCGTAATAGATAGGAGTAGAAAAAAAATGGGTAAAAGAAATCTGGATATATTAGTCGATTAAACAATCATTAGTCGACTAAAAAAAGTTTTATCAAAAAATTATCAGAAAATTCCAGAAATTCACAAAAATTGAAAATATCATATGACAAATTCAGATTCACTGATAATGCCCACATCTCTTCTAAGTTTAATGAAAGATTCCTCTTTCAAAGGCTTAGTTAAGATATCGGCAATCTGATGTTCAGTGGAAATGAACTTCAAAACAATATCTCCTTTTTGTACGTGATCATCTAAAAAGTGATGACGGACATCTATATGCTTAGTGCGTGAATGATGAACTAGATTTTTAGACAAATTAATAGCACTAGTATTATCACACATTATAGGACATGTGGAACACTGAATGCCATAATCTGAGATAGTTTGTTTCATCCATAAAATGTGTGCACAAGCTAACCCAGCGGCAATATATTCTGCCTCTGTGGTAGATAATGAAACAGAATTTTGCTTTTTGCTAAACCATGAGACCAAAGCATGTCCAAGAAAATGACATGTACCACTGGTACTTTTTCGGTCTGATTTGCAACCAGCAAAATCTGCGTCACTATAAGATAATAAATCATATGTGCTAGTTTTAGGATAAAATAATCCAAAATCAGAAGTATGTTTAACATATCTAATTATCCGTTTTACAGCAGTAAGATGTGACATCTTAGGATCTGCTTGAAAACGTGCGCATAAACAAACTGAAAACATAATATCTGGTCTACTAGCAGTTAAATAAAGTAGAGAGCCAATCATACCTCTGTAAAGACGTTGATCAACACTCTTACCATTTAAATCTTTGTCTAGTGATGTAGATGTACTCATTGGAGTATGTTTATCAGCAGAAGTCTCTAAACCAAAACGCTTGATGAGTTCTTTGGAATACTTTGATTGATGGATGAAGATACCTTCCTTCATTTGTTTGATTTGAAGTCCAAGGAAGTAATTGAGTTCACCCATGTGACTCATCTCAAATTCCTTCTGCATGATCTTAGAAAATTCTAAACAAAGAGTTTCATTAGTAGAACCAAAAATAATATCGTCAACATATATTTGAATGATAATGATATCTGACTGTATATTTTTAATAAATAAAGTTGAATCTATTTTACCAATAAAATAACCAGAATTTAAAAGATAGCTTTTAAGTCTTTCATACCAAGCACGAGGTGCTTGTTTAAGACCATATAAAGCTTTCTTCAATTTAAAAACATGATTTTCTAAATTTTCATGAATAAAACCAGGAGGTTGTTCAACATAAACTTCCTCCTTGAGAAAACCATTTAAAAAAGCACTTTTGACATCCATTTGAAATAGTTTAAAATCTTTAAAACATGCAAATGATAAAAGCATCCTAATAGATTCAAGACGAGCAACTGGTGCATAGGTTTCATCATAATCAATACCTTCTTCTTGATTATAACCTTGTGCAACCAATCGTGCCTTGTTTCTAATTACCTGACCAGATTCATCCAATTTATTTTTGAATACCCACTTGGTACCAATAATTGAATGATCTGTTGGTCTGGAAACTAATTCCCAAACTTCATTTCTCTGAAATTGATTGAGTTCTTCCTGCATAGCAATGATCCAAGAACTTTCTTTGCACGCTTCATTGATGTTCTTTGGTTCAATGGATGAGAGGAAAGCACAATGCGCCATTTGTTCTATTTGACGTCGAGTTCTTACTCCATCTGTAATATCTCCAATGATCAATTCTGATGGATGGTTTGGAACTTGTGCAAATGCCTTAGGAAGATCTGCATTATCTGAAACAGACTCAACAGAGGGTTTAGTAGCATCAATTTCATCAAATTTAATATTATCTAAAGAATTAGATAAAGGTAATACATTCTCTTCATCATCAATGATGGGAGAATTAGATGAAGGATTTTCATCAAATGTGACATGCAATGATTCTTCAACTGTTGAAGTTCATTTGTTAAATACTCTGTAGGCTTTGCTGTGTGTTGAGTACCCAACAAAAATACATTCATCAGATTTTGAATCAAATTTATCAAGAGCATCTTTAGTATTTAGAATGAAACATTTACATCCAAACACTTTAAAATATGATACACGAGGAATGCGATCAAAGAATAATTCAAAACAAGTTTTATTAAGCAATGACCTTATAAGAACTTTATTCATAATGTAGCAGGCAGTTGCAACAGCTTCTGCCCAAAAATATTTTGGTAGATTACTATCACAAAGCATTGTTCTAGCACATTCTTGTAAAGTTCTATTTTTCCTTTCAACTACTCCATTTTGTTGAGGGGTACGAGGAAAAGAAAAATTGTGTGTAATGTCATTTTCATTACAAAACTTGGTAAAAGAATCATTTTCAAATTCTCCCCCATGATCACTACGAATAGTGACAATGTTAGAGGATTTGATTTTTTGTATATTTTTACAAAATATTGAAAATTCTTCAAAAACATCATTCTTATTTTGTAAGAATATAACCCAAGTATATCTAGAATAGTCATCAATAATGACAAATGCATATCTACTTCTATTCAAAGAGGCTACTCTTGAAGGACCAAACAAATCTAAGTGTAGAAGTTCTAATGGTCTCTTTGTTGAGATAATACTCTTTGATTTAAAAGAAGATTTATGCATTTTTCCTTGTTGACAAGCATCACAAAAATATTTGTGTTTGAAAGAAATATTTGGCATTCCATTTACTAATTTGTGTTTTGAAATATGTGCAAGATTTTTGAAATTTGTGTGTCCAAAACGTTTATGCCATAAAAGTGTGTCATCTAATGTAATCATTAAACAATGATTATTAGTGGTAATAGACATGCATAAGATATAAATGTTATTCTTACGCTTACCACGGAATAAAACAGATGATATATTAGAATCATAAATGATGCAATCATTTTGTTCAAAAACTATTTTATAATTTTTATCGCATAATTGACTAATGGAAAGTAAGTTATGTTTCAAACTGTCAACCAGGTGAACATTCTCAATGATAGGCTGATTTGCATTACCAACTGTTCCAGTGCCTATGATTTTGTCCTTTTTGTTGTCACCAAAGGTAACTGTGCCTCCATCTTTATATATAAGGTTAGAAAGCAAGTTGATATTTCCCGTCATATGTTTTGAACATCCACTGTCCAAAATCCTTCTTTCCTTTTTAGGTACCTGAAAGATAAAACATTAAACATTGGTACCCCTTTTTGAGGGTCCTTGGGATTAGATTTTTGGAAGCCAAACCCAAGTGAAATTTGGCTTTCTAATATAATCATTAGAATAAACAATAGAGTGCATATAAGTAGAAATATAATTATTTCTATCTTTTAAACAAGAAACCTTAGGAACCCATATACTAATTGTAGTAGGTTTCCTAGGAAATGTTTTTGAAATGTTAGTAACATTTCTTTGTGAAGAAGAAATAGGAATGTTTACTTTCTTCGTGTATATGAGTGCATGATTCTTCTTTTGTGGTTTAACAAAAGTTGTTTTTCCACAGGAGGAAGAAGTGTTATAAGTCTTGGGTGTATCCTTATTAGAATATCCCAATCCTTGTCTATGATTTGCTGGATATTGAATTCTAAGCAAATCATCGATATTAGTCTTTCCTTTGTTAAATTTATCAACATTGGAAGACATCTTATCGTATTTCATCTTTAGTGATGAAATATTTTTATCCATTTCGAATATTTATTTATGAAGTTCTAAATTCTTAGTTTTGAGAATATCATTCTCTTTACTAAGATCCAAATTTTGAGAAGATGTATTTTCAATATGTATGGAATTTGGTGTAGTGTTTTTAGAAGAAGATAATTCATGATATTTAATAAGGAGATTATCATTATTCTGTTTCAAAGATTTATGTTGATTATTCAACTTTTTGAAACGAGAATAAAGATCTTTTAATGCTTCTAATAATTCTTCATTATTAAAGGAACTTACCTCTTCTTCTTCATCTTGTGCCATAAAACACATATTAGCATTTTCATTATTGTCATCTTCATCATCTGAAGATTCATCCCAAGTTGCTGCAAATGCTTTCTTCATCTTATCAAACCTCATTTCTCTTCTGGATTGATCGTTGTTGGAAGTTTTGAACTTTACTTTGAGAAGTGGACAATCTTTCTTCATATGACCTGGCTTATTACAATTAAAGCAAAGAGAAGAATCAGTATTTTTAAACTTATTATTATACTTGCCTTTTTGAAAGAACTTTCTGAAGTTCTTGGCAAATAATGCCATGTCATCATCTGAATCTTCATTATCTGATGTTGTGTTGAAGGCGAGTACTTTCTTCTTCTGATTTGATTCCTCTTTCGCATCTTGTAATGTAACTTCATGTGCCATTAGGTTACCAATTAGATCTTCCATTGATAAGGTGGAAAGATCATTGGCTTCCTCAATAGCAGTGATCTTTGGACGCCATTCTGGGGAGAGTACTTTAAGAATCTTGCGTACCTGATCAAGAGAAGAGTAAACTTTTCCAAGAGCAGTAAGAGAATAAATAATGTTAGTGAACCCGGTGTTCATTTCTCCAATCTTCTCTTTGTCTTGCATCTTGAACAACTCATACTTATGAACCAAGGAAGCAATCTTGGTTTCCTTTACTTTACTGGTACCATCATGAGTTACCTCGAGTATGTGCCAAATTTCCTTTGCACTTTTGGCCTGAGATACTCGATTAAACTCATGTTTATCCATAGCACAAAATAAAGCATTCATGGCATTTGAGTTGTTGGTCTTTGCAGTTTTGTCGTTGGTGGTCCAATCAGCAACAGGTGTTGTAGGCTTTGTATATCCTGTCTCTACGATGTCCCAAATCTCATAATGCATACTTTGGAGATGAATCTCCATTCGTATTTTCCAATATGAGTAGTTTGAACCATCAAATAGAGGAGGACGAACTTGAGAATGTCCTTCAGGCTGCTGATTGTAGTTGTGTGGAACGGCGTTCATGTTTGATGCTGATTGTAGTTGTATATCCTGGGAAGTGCTGACCGAGTATGCGACTCGTGAAATTCTAGCCTGTAAGGATCAAATACACTAGATGGGGGTGAATAGTGTATATTAAAAAATTAACTGTTGCAATCAAAGAGTTACTTCTAATTGCTTAAGATGTGCAGAAAGTAAAGAATGTAGAAAATGTAAATCAAACGCAAACACAGAGATTTATCCTGGTTCGGATCCTTTTGATCCTACTCCAGTCCTCTACCCCGTAGAGATTTTCAATCCACTATAATCAATTGTCCCGCAAGCACCAACTTACAAAAATGGCGACACTCCCCGTGTCCCAAACTTTGTACACTCTCAAAAGAGATTCAAACATGTTAAATAAGAAATAGAAAAACACCTATAGCCTTGTTATGAATTTGGAATGAAATTCAAGGATGGTGTTTAAAGAGAGACTTCAAGATGTATAAAATATGAAATGAAGAACAATACTTGAAGTTCTCTGGTTCATAAAAGAAGAGAGAGATCAATCAATATCTTCTTACAATTATGAACACAAACAACTTTCTAAAATAATGTTGAAAAAGATCAAAATTGCTTCAAGGAAGAAAACTTCAATTTCCAAAAGATCTATGATTAAGAATCTTGAAGTTCTTCCGTTCTCATAAGAAGAGAGAAATCTATGGATTTCTTCTTGCAAATGAGAAAAGAGCAACTAAGGCAAGATTGCTTAGAATGAACAATTCTAGGAAGAAAGAGAGAAGAAAGTTGTGTGTAAAGAATGAGAGGTATGCCCACTTATTTATAGTATTTTTGGGCATTTATTCTGAGGGAAAATGGGGGAAAAGGAGTTTCCTACCGTCCAGAAACGGTCTGGAAAGTTTCAGAAAAAACGGACACAAAAACTTCATTAGTCGACTAAAGATGGCTTAGTCGACTAAAAGTCAAACTTTGGAATTTTTGACTGAAATTTTAACGGTAACTTTCTGATGTTGACTGAAGACTACTCAGAAATTTTCAGGCCAAAATTCGAAGAAAAAATGTTTAGTCGACTAATGTTTACCTTAGTCGACTAAGACAGAAAAACGTAAATTTTGACTTATCTGAAAAAAGGGTTGGTAGGATATGTTATTAAAAACCTAGGACTTAGATGGATTTCATATTCAAGGCTCTGAAATCTATAAAAAAAATTACATCAGTCCGTAGATTTCCATAGATATGTATGTTGAGCTTCATGTGAGTATTTGAGATGCCTTTGTGCAGGGATTCCTTATCAAGTTATTATTGTCCAAGCGTGGATATATTAGGAATCTGCATATCTGCATAGATAGAGTGAGTAGCAATAATAATAGTTTGTCACATCAAAACCATATGGAAATAGAATAGGAAAGTGAACATGGGATTATGAAATCCCAACAACTCGGCCCGAGTCGGAGCTGCTCAGGCTGTGGCTCGGCCCGCGTCGTATGTTGCTCGACTTTAGAATGGATCTACCCGGGCCGAGTAGGATCTGCTCGGCCTGAGTAGGATTGAGTCGGTCGGCTGCTTGGGGTGTGCTCGGGGCCCTACTCGAGGCGTGCATTCTACGGCTGCTCGGCCGAGAGCTAAGCTGCTCGGCCCGAGTCACACCGTATCTGCTGCATATCTAACATGACACGACTCGGCCCGAGCAGCAGGCTGCTCGGGCCGAGCATTTTCTGGGAAAGCCTGCTATAGCATCTCTCTCTCTATCTTCTCTCTTTCCCCTTCTTTTCTTCCTTCTCTCCTCCAACAGCTCCGAGAACACTGTGAACTCCTCTAGAGCCCTGCCAACAGTCTCATTAGCAAGTCAGATGTGTCCATACTCAGGCGGGGGTCCAAATTGCTCCAAAATCCCTGAAAACTCAAAATATACTACGAAACTCGAAATATCGTCAGAAATACCAAAATCGCAGTAAAAAGTGGGATTTGAACGCAGAGATGATATGCAGTGCGATAGAAATATGATATGAAAATGATGTAAAATATGGACATATCAGCAAGGTAACAAGTTCCCAAGTGTGATTTGACGTAATGGATTCTAATTCACTGTTGATTGCTTCTTTCCAAAATGTGGCATCAGGAGATGTGATGGCTTCATAGTATGTAGGAGGATCATTATCAATAAGAAAGGTAAAAAAGCCATCACCTAGATTTGTCTCCTTCCTAACTCTTTTACTCCTTCTTACTTCTATCTCATCATCATTATCATGTGAATGAACATCAGAAGTGTTCGATGATAGAGGTGCAGAAGTCAACCTAACATTATCCATTTTCATTGAAAATATGTGCTCAAAAAAATCAGCATTCTTGGTTTCAACAATAGTGTTAGGCTCCATGATGTTTTGCTCACTTTTAACAACTAGGAATCTATTTGAAGCACTATTTTGAGCATATACAATAAACATGCAAGCAAAGGTTTTAGGACTTAACTTTCTTTTCTTAGGTTCTGGTAAAAGAACTTTAGCTAAGCATCCCACACTTTTAAGTAACTAAGGTTTGGAGAATGACCTACCCAAAGTTCATAAGGAGTCTTACCTAATTTCTTATAGGGAATTCTATTTTGAATATGACAGGCAGATAGAATAGCTTCTCCCTATAGGTTAAGAGGTGCACCTGAACTAATTAGCAAAGCATTCATCATCTCTTTTAAGGTTCTATTTTTTTGCTATGCCATTAGATTCAGGAGAATAAGGAGGTGTAGTCTCATGAATAATCCCATGTTCTTCACAATACTCATTAAAAGATGTAAACTCCCCTCCTTTATCAGATCTGACCCTTTTTATTTTCTTATTAAGTTGATTCTCTACTTTAGTCTTATACTTCAAAAACATATCAAAAGCTTCACCTTTAGATCTATGCAAATATACTTCAGTATATCTAGAGAAGTCATCTACAAAAGTAATATAGAATTTCTTACCACCTCTAGTTATATTTCTTTTCAAATCCCCAAGATCACTATGAATTAAAGCAAGTAATTCACTTTCTCTGTGTACAAATCTACATGTTTTCTTAGTGGCTTTTGATTCAACACAAATTTCACATTTGCCATTAGAAGAAGATTGACGTCCCCTAGATTTGGCTCTATAGGCAATGGAGATCGGGGATACCAGATTTAAATATTTGTAACCGCAAGCGCACGGTGTTGTAGTGTGGCTTGGGGGTCGAACTCAGGGAGGCGTGTGTTGTGCTTGTTGTCAAGAAGGAACTGGTTCACCCGATGGGTGAGCTAGCCCGAACGATCGGTAGGTTGTCACAAATGGAAATACGAAGGATGCAATATATAAAAGGGAACCTAGGACTTCGGTTTCCACCATATCATGCGCCCTCTATATTACGACAGACTGATAGGATTACGATTGGATTTTAGGGTTTAGTGGTGAGACGTTGCCTCTAAGAGTGATACCTAGCGTCCTATGGGCCCGATATTCCGGTCGATGCCCAAGATGATACGCTAGGACTACCCGGGTTCGGTCGGTGGGCATTCCCATGTCCATTAATACCGACCGACTCCTGGAGCACTAAGCTCGCAACGATTACTCCCAACATCTCATCCTGCCGTTCCCACGCGCTAGGATTCAATGTCTACGCTAGGGGCGCGAGCTGTGGCTAGGGAGTCAAACACCAATTTTATTCCCCCTTGGCCCGACGGTCAGAGGCGGTCTTTCTCCCGCCAATGACAATGAAACACCCAGTGAAACCATCTAAATTCCTAAACCCTATCGAAATCTTATTCCTATGGTCGCTTTAGGGAGAACCCATGAAGGGGTTTCCACCAAAATCCCAGATTAGAGAACTACTCACAATTCATAGCAAAAATGCAATCTAAACGAAATTCAACGGCTGAAATCATAATCAGGCAATAGAAAAGAGTTGCTAGCAATGATATTAATACAATACTAAAGTTTCAGAACAATCAGAACACTTACAAAATAAGAGAAAATTCCAGCTGTCACAAGTCCCAAAAACAGAAAAATACCAAAAAATGATCTCGTTTCTAAAAACCTAGGTCAACTATATATAGAAAATGAGATCACCCGATCGGTTGAAGCATCAACCGATCGGTTGAGCTGCTAGTCGTTTTGGTTATCGGGCTTCAGAAGCTTTAACCGGTCGCTGAGCTGGGCAAGTGGCGCCATCGGTTCGTGAATTGGGGAAATGCGGCTACAGATGAACCGATCGGGTGATATGTCACCCGACTGGTTGGAATTAAGCCCAAAAAGACATAGAGCTCTTTCGATCTCACCCGATCACTGAACCGATCGGGTGAGCTACTCTTCTACTATTGCTTCTGTCCAGGTCAGATACGCGTGCACCAACCGATCGGTTGGCTCTGTCCAACCGATCGGTTGGGGGCTGAAATATAGTAATCTTCGACGTTTGGCCCTCGGGATCACGAGTGACTCCTCTTATTGCTCCGGGGACTCATGATATCTTCTTTGTATGTCCCCAACACTGGAAACTCCTGCATTTGCACAAAAACACGGAGAAAGTGAAAAGACATAAAAAACACAAAAGAACGGATATGAAACAACAGAAAATCACGAAGAAGTTGTGCGTGAATATATAAAATATAAATGCACGTCAAAATCCCCCAAGCTGAACCCTTCCTCGTCCTCGAGGAATACGAGTGAGAGTAGGATCTCGGAGGGAAAAATAGAGAGAGAGAGAGAGAGAGAGAGAGAGAGAGAGAGAGAGAGAGAGAGAGAGAGAGAGAGAGAGAGAGAGAGAGAGAGAGAGAGAGAGAGAACAGAAAGAGAAAACAAAATCCTAGATCGCCCGTCAGAGCCAACAAAATCAAACACGCCACAGTAAGCTAGCAAACGATAAAGCACATCATTAAACCAAAGAATATGAGTCCATACAGGTGTCGTGGGCCCACGCGGTGAAGCGCGAGTGAGTGTGGTCGTGTGCTAGCAAACGGTGTTACTATCAACATTGTGCAATAAAGCTCCATATACACATACCCAAGGAATGACCCAAATATCGATTCAGTTCGAATAAGCGGTGAATAAATAGCTCAAGCATGCATGAGAATAGTATAAGAATTGAAGCGTATCACGCGTTAGGGACTCCACAGCTAGGGACTAGGAAATCACCATACTATCGCCTAGATAATCGCTAGAAAGTTCCTACGCCAAGTGTTTTCGAAAACGATGGAGGTTGAGAAGGTGTGGAGCACTGAGTGCAAACTCTCGCCTTTCCTTTATTCTCGGCAGATAGGAAAAATATTCACACTTGAATATTTTTTTGGGTTTTGGGTATTTGTATTTTTTTGGATTTTTGGCTATACATATTTTTTTCTTTTCTATTTTCTTTTCTTTCTGGGTTTTTCTTTTCTCCTTTTTTGTTTTGAATTTTTGGATTTTTGGGCAATACATTTGTGTACTCTGCAAAGTGGGAGAACTGTACATGACGAGGGGATTTGCACCAAGTAAACTAAAAAAGAAATCGGAATCTAAACAGTTGGGCAAAGGAGATATTTCTCGCAGATCAGAGCATAAGCTAAATGGGTTATCCTAGTCCTATTTGTGGAATCCTGACACATGCGAATTGAAGCATATGATATATATATATATTCCATGCATATAGAAGCAGAGAGTAGAAGCAAATACCGCATATTCAAATCGAAGCATGATAATCTAGGGGTCAACCAAGGATATAAATCAAAATCACAAAGTAGAAGCATACCACTAGCTAGTCACGACAAACAACTCACACAAAAGCAAAGTGAACCCACGAAGCATGAAATGCAATAGGACTCGGCTTCTTAGGGTTAGTGAAAGTGATAATCGTAGCCGTGCTAGGTGTGTGTGTGTGGTTTTGAGGCAATTCATCATATGGGGTCATCTCTAGGAGAGGGAGAATAAAAAGAAGAGAAGAAAAAGGAAAACACGAAGAAAAAAGGCTCAAAATGAAGAAAAAGACACAACTGACGCACAAAGTGCGACTCTCCCAAACTGAGACTTGCATTGCCCTCAATGCAATAGTAGTAAATACGGGAGGGCGAAGAAAATGGGGGGAAGTATGCACCGACACAAAAATATGAAAAACGTGAAAAACACACCAATGAAATAGAAAAATAAAAAGAAGGAAAAAGAAACACACAAAATAAAAGATAGAAAAACACATCCAAACGACACATATAAATAGGTACACAACAACGAAATCACACGACAACACACATAAAAAATCGATTTCCCCCAAGCTGGACATGACAATGCTAGCAATATGATATGATCATGGTGATACAGAAATATGCTAGGGGGGAGATCGGAAAAGAAAAAGAAAGAAATCAAAATGCAGGAGAGGAGGTGTGCTCATTCTCCTCGGAAGAGACTGGAGGGGTGTGGCAAGGAGGCAAAATTTTATTCAAAGAAAAGCGATTGATCCTAATACGCTCCTCTCACTGCCAAGAGGAGACGAGTTTATTCTAGTCTAGACTAGAGAGCGGTAAAATATTTTTTACACTACTAGATTTAGATACACCTGAGCAAACGGTAGATCTACGATCTGGAGTGGAGCAGGAAGCTGCTCTTCCTGTTCTTACTGTGGCTCTGCCAATGTTCTGGTGCCACGAATACCAACGAACTCCAGCAATGCTCCCGCAAGCTTCTCTCGATAATGTCCACCTAAATCATTCGAAAGAAAAGGAGCATTAGTCTGTGATGAAAAATCCTTCCCCGCATTAAATGTATCCCAAAGAGTATCATCAAAATGAAATGTAAAGCGTGGAAAAAGTTGACGATGACTCCCTGAGAATGTGGTGCTATGCCCTGGTGGTGATGCGATGATCTCCTATCCACGTTCAGTGACGAGCTCGTCAGGTGCTAACATGCCATGACATATCTCCGTATAGTGTGAATCTGGATCCTTTGGAGGGTATGTCATGTCAGTAGTATTTGAATCTAGAAATATATGGAATGTAATGTGAGATTCAGAAATAGGGTCTAAAAGATCTTCCTGAGTGGTAGCAGTAAGCTCTGGTGGATACGATACCTCTGGTGGAGTGAGGGTGAGCTGTGGAGGTACTGGTAGAGGCAAGGGAGCATGAGGCTCAATAGAATGAGTCGTGACGTTCACGGCTCTACGCTCTCCCTCCTCGTCGATATGGACATCCTCCATGGCCTCCTTGATGCCGTATGTCTCAAAAATGGTAACTGCATGGGGAATGGGACTCATATCAAAATTTTCAAATTATAAACCATAAGAGTTACCTTCCGTGGTGCAAGTTGTCGATGATATATGAGACACGACTGCTTCACCCCCAAAAGTAGAAGTGGTAGGCGAAAATGGAATTGGTGAATCCACCTGGCACTGGGTGACCGTGGAATCCTCCATCAATAACTCAAGGATAAATTTTTGAGATGAAGATGAGGGTGAAGGTATTGTCGGGCCTTGCTTTACAATGGAATTCGCCACTAACAACTCAAGATCAGTCGTAGGTGGTGGAAGTGGAAGTGGTGGAGTCATCTGGCCTTGGTTTAAAATATTGTCTTCTAATAATAATTCAAGGTCAGACATCGGTGGGGGGAGTGGTGATGGAAGTGGAGGTGATATCCAGTGCATTTGTGTTGCAATGGAGTTTTCCAAGAATAATTCAAGGCTCGATCTTGGTGGAGGATGGGGTGTGGAAATTTGGGGGTAAGGATGGGAGGGTTCTTGATGTAGGTCGTGGGTATATGAGCGTGGGGTGTAGGGTTGGGCACTGAATTGGCAATGGTTGGCCCTATGTCCCTGCATCTCACAAGCTTCGCAAACTGCCATGACCTGCGGATAATTCTCATATCCCCCATCTGAGCACCGTATGGTATGTAAGCATCAAAACTTCCGATGTATGATCCATCGGGCATCCACATAATTCAACTGACAAACACAAACTTTGGCTACGACAAGCGCGTCAGTGGTACAAGGAATAGCACAAATTGATAATGGTGGTAGGGAAAGAATCTGTTTATTGAAATTTTTATAATTTTTAGATAAAACGAAATCTAGCGACCGTGTTCATGAGCTAGTCTCAGGGATTACTGGGTCCTAAATGAAAACAAACATGTTGCCTCCCCGGCAACGGTGCCATAAAGCTTGACGTCCCCTAGATTTGGCTCTACAGGCAATGAAGATCGGGGATACCAGATTTAAATATTTGTAACCGCAAGCGCACGGTGTTGTAGTGTGGCTTGGGGGTCGAACTCAGGGAGGCATGTGTTGTGCTTGTTGTCAAGAAGGAACCGGTTCACCCGATGGGTGAGCTAGCCCGAACGATCGGTAGGTTGTCACAAATGGAAATACGAAGGATGAAATATATAAAAGAGAACCGAGGACTTCAGTTTCCACCCTATCATGTGCCCTCTCTATTACGATCGACTGATAGGATTACGATTGGATTTTAGGGTTTAGTGGTGGCGTTGCCTCTAGGAGTGATACCTAGCGTCCCATGGGCCCGATATTCCGGTCGATGCCCAGGATGATACGCTAGGACTACCCGGGTTCGGTCGGTGGGCATTCTCATGTCTATTAATACCAACCGACTCCGGAAGCACTACGCTCGCAACGATTACTCCCAACATCTCACCTGTCGTTCCCACACGCTAGGATTCAATGTCTACGCTAGGGGCATGAGCTGTGGCTAGGGAGTCAAATGCCAATTTTATTTCCCCTTGGCCCGACGGTCAGAGGCGGTCTTTCTCCCGCCAATGACAATGAAACACCCAGTGTAACCATCTAAATTCCTAAACCCTATCGAAATCATATTCCTATGGTCGCTCTAGGAAGAACCCACAAAGGGGTTTCCACCAAAATCCCAGATTAGGGAACTACTCACAATTCATGGCAAAAATGCCATCTAAACAAAATACAACGGTTGAAATTATAATCAGGCAATAGAAAAGAGTTGCTAGCAATGGTATTAATACAGTATTAAAGATTCAGAACAATCGAAACACTTATAAAACAAGAGAAAATTCCAGCCGTCACAAGTCCCAAAAACAGAAAAATACCAAAAAAGGATCTCGTTTCTGAAAACCTAGGTCAACTATATATAGAAATTGAGGTCACCCGATCGGTTGAAGCATCAACCGATCAGGTGAGCTGCTAGTCGTTTTGGCTATCGGGCTTCAGAAGCTTCAACCGGTCGCTGAGCTGAGCGGGTGGTGCCATCGGTTCGTGAATTGGGGAAATGCGGCTACAGATGAACCGATCGGGTGATATGTCACCCGATCGGTTGGAATTAAGCCCAAAAAGACAGAGAGCTCTGTCGATCTCACCCGATCACTGAACCGATCGGGTGAGCTGCTCTTCTTCTGCTACTTCTATCCGGGTCGGATATATGTGCACCAACCGATCGGTTGGCTCTGTCCAACCGATCAGTTAGGGGATGAAATATAGTAATCTTCAATGTTTGGCCCCTGGGATCGTGCGTGACTCCTCCCGTTGCTCCAGGTACTCATGATATCTTCTTTTATGTTTCCAACGCTGGAAACTCCTGCATTTGCACAAAAACACGGAGAAAGTGAAAAGACACAAAAAAACACAAAAGAACGGATATGAAACAACGGAAAACAACGGAAAATCACGAATAAGTCGTGCGTGAATATATAAAATATAAACGCATGTCAAAGATGAAGCATTCAGCAAACCAATTTCTTTCATTTTCTTAATGTATGAATAATTGACATGACCTAGTCTATGGTGCCAAATATCAAATGAGTCAATCAAGTAAGCAGAAGAAGAGGAAGCATTATTATTCATGACATCAAGTACATTCAAAATAAAGAGACCTTGGTTACAATACCCTTTTCCCACAAACTGACCATTCTTGGTCATTACAATTTTATCAGACTCAAAAGTAACCTTAACCCCCCACTTTTCCTAGAAGAGAGACAGAAATCAGATTCCATCGGATATCTGGGACATGGAGCACTTCGCTAAGCGAAAGGGTTTTTCCTAAGGTTAATTTGAGAAGAACCTTCCCTTTCCCGATTATGGATGAGGGTCTTGAATCCCCCATGTACACATATTCCTCACCAGAACTGATAGGAACATAGGAGGTAAAAGCTCCTCTATCAGCGCAGATATGTCGAGTTGCCCTGGAGTCAATTACCCAGTCCTTAGCATGTGCCACCATGTTAACCTCTGAGATCACTGCAACAATTATATCTCCTTCTATCAAGTTTGCACTTGGTTTAGGAGTATCTTTCCGGAAGCGACATTGAGCTGCATAATGTCCAGGTTTCATGCAAATAAAACAGTCTCCTTTCTTCTTGAAAGTAGTGTGGTTTTGGCCCTTTTGAAATTTCTGATTAGGTTTGTGGTTGGGTCTAAATTTCTTGAAATGTTTCTTAGGATGTGAAGGAGGAAAGGAAGAATTACCCTCAATAAGATTGGCTTTAGAAACAATTTCTTTAGCAGAAGTGGTTTTCTCTCTTTCCCTATTCTTTTTCTCAATCCTAATATGAATAATCACATCTTCAAGAGACATTTGTTTTCTTTTGTGTTTAAGACTGTTTTTATAATCTTTCCAAGATTCAGGAAGTTTTTCAATAAGAGAGCCAGCAACAAAAGGATCAGGGAGAGTGATGCTTTCATTTTTAAGACTTCTATGAGAACATGGAAGTCATGAATTTGGGAGGAGACAGTTTTATCTTTAGTCATAGAAAAATGAAGGAAGTTACCTATGGCAAATTTTTGAGTACCAGCATCTTCTATGATATATTTCTTGTTGAGACTAGACCAAATATCAGAAGCAATCTTGGTGGGACAGTAGACATCAAAGAGTTCATTGGACAGAGTATGGAGGATGGTATTCTACAGATTTTGTTAGCACGGTCCCAACATGAAAGTCTTTTTCATCTGTTGGTTTAGGATCTGTGAGTGCGAAGGCAAAGCCATTGACATCAAGAGTACTAAATACTTTTTCTTGCCAATGCTTAAAGAATGAACCAGAAAAAAGTTCGATTTTAGACAGATCGGGTAGATGTTTAGCAGTCACAATAGCAGTATCCATGATCTACTCTTAAGATTGTTGGAAAAAACAGATGCGTGGTAAGATGAGTGTGCTATTAAAACAGAGAAAGAAGGGACTTATCGGTTTGTCGAGGCGTGCTAGGCACTGTCCTTAAGAGTAGATTTCTGTCCCTCAGAGTGTGAACTCGTGCAAGGCAGGTCCAGCGGCTACCCTCCAGGATTCAACAGCAACGGACTTGTAAGTGTGCACTCATAATACAAGGCTCCGGTGAGCAGCAACAGTTCTTCGATCTCGAACTAAGAGGAAGTGGAAGAGCAAGGGGGTTGCAGCAGGCTGCAACAATAAGGATATGCTGAGGGAGAGGATTTGCTCGGGTCTGTTTTGAGGCAGAGACGAACAGAACAGAGGGACAACAATAGCAGCAACGAATTTTGTTGGGGGAAGAATGATTTGATTTTTCGCAGTGTCAACCCCCTTGACAGAATTGAGTTTATATAGGGCACAGGAAAAGACTGTTGGAATTTCGCAATTAAAAGAGGTTTAATTCAGCCATTAACTCAGAAAATGACTGTTGCGAAATTAAAACAGCCAATAAATAAAATTATAGCTGTTGAGACATTAAACGACGCTATTAATGGGAATATGGCTGTTGGGGAAAATTAAAATCTGTAATGTGCCTTTTAAATTCTTTAAAACAAAGGGGCAAAAAACGCGAGGCAAAACTTGGGCACTCCGTGCGCGCACCCATGAACCCTCCCTACGCAGGCTCCACGCCAGTGCACACACGCTAAGGTTTTTCGGATCGGTCGCCCACATTTTTCATTCGGCTCAACCCGGTTTGGGCTCGGCCGCTTGCTTGGGCTCATGCGCACGCGAGCTACCCCCAAATCCTAGCCCATTAACAAGTCCAATAGCCCATTATCAAGAAGACTCTAATATACCCATCCAAGAGTTATCTCCCATCCAATGTGGGACTATCTTATCTTTGAAATTGAAGAAATATCTAACAATCCTCCGCTATTTCAAAATTTCAAGAGGTAAGGAAATAAGAATCCAACATGAGGAAAAATGAAAAAACGTGAGATCGAATACGACAATTCAATACATTAGCAATGGCGACTTTCGGTCTATGAACCATTACTTAGGGAATGAAAGTGTTTTCTACAAGAAGTTGGTGAAACATATAGTTTCTATGAACCAGTCTCCTTTATTGTAAAACATTTACTCACAACCCATATTGAATCATCAATGAATAGTTACTTGCTCTTTCAAGTTGGCACGTTTCGGCCATGCGCCATACCTGGATTTTCATGAGTGCTCTAGCGAATATACCCAAATTTGCATAAGAAGCGGCCCCACTTCCACACCCATATAGGTGGATCCATCACGTGTGCTCGACTATTATGCACACCACCCAACAAGGGCTATGGTTTCCATTAAGAGCCATATACTCATCCTCTCTCATCGTCGATAGCACTATCTACACCATAGGAAAGGGACATGAACATAATGATAGTGCTCCTCACGATCAACATGTGACTTGTTGTTACCCATATGAACCTACTTCATGAGATCATCAATCAAATAGGTTGGGTTACCATCACTCTTGACCTATGTTTTAGGTATAAGTCACATTCCCCTCGATGTACTTTCCACTAATTTCCTATTTAGTGGTTTTGTCAGAGGATCTGCCAAATTCATCTCTGACCTCATATAATCAAGGGATACTATACCATGATCTAGCAGCTGCCTCACAATAGAGTGCCTTAGGCGTATATGCCTACTCTTCCCATTAAAAACATTATTTTTGGCTTTTGCAATTGCAGCTTGACTATCACAATGGATAGACACAGACGGTACCGGTTTTTCACAAATGGAAGATCACCAAGAAGGTTTTTAAGCCATTCGGCTTCACTACATACCTTCTCCAAGGCAATAAACTCGGATTCCATAGTAGACCGAGCAATACAAGTTTGCTTGGATGATTTCCAAGACACAACACCTCCACCAAGTGTAAAAACATAACCACTTATGGAATTAAGCTCATCTGAATCAGAGATCCAGTTTGCATCAGTAAAACCTTCTAAAACTGATGGATCGCCACTAAAAAATAATCCATATTCAAGAGTTCCTTTCAAGTATCTCATAATTCTTGACAATGCATTCCAATGATCACTATTAGGATTTTGAGTGTAACGACTCAATCTACTAATAGCATATGCAATATCAGGATGAGTACAATTCATCAAATACATCAAGCTACCAATGATCTGAGCATATTTAATTTATGAAACAGATTCACCAATTTTTTTAGCTAAATGTAAACTAGCATCATATGGAGTAGCTACAGGTTTTTGATCATGATATCCAAACTTTTCAAGCATCTTACTAATATAATGTTCATGTGAAAGCATAATACCATTAGATGTCTTAGTTAATTTAATACCTAAGATCATGTCAGCTTCTCCCATGTCTTTCATATCAAATTTAAAAGACAAGAATGACTTTGTTGCATTTACTACATCTAGGTTGGTGCCGAGAATAAGCATGTCATCAATATATAAGCAAATAATAACACCAACATCATTATCAAACTTTGTGTAAATACATTTATCAGCATCATTAATATGATAACCATTTGAAAGCAGAACAGAATCAAATTTATCATGCCATTGTTTTGGAGCTTGTTTTAAACCATAAAGAGATTTAACAAGTTTGCATACTTTATATTCATTTCCAGGAGTGATACAACCTTCAAGTTGTTCCATATAAATCTCTTCATCCAAATCTCCATTCAAAAAAGCAGTTTTACATCCATTTGATGGATAACAAGACTATGTATAGATGCTAAAGCAACCAAGACACGAATAGAAGCTGTCCTAGTGACATGGGAAAATGTGTCAAAGTAATCAATGTCTTTCTTTTGGTTGAAGCCTTTAGCAAATAATCTAGCTTTGAACTTGTCAATAGAACCATTAGGTTTTAGCTTCCTTTTAAATATCCACTTGCAACCAATAGTTTTAGCTCCTGGGGGAAGTGACACACCCGCAATCTACACCTAGAATCCACCTGGCGGTGTAACGATCGCCAGGTATGATATGACTCCTAGGCTACGACTTCGGGCTCAATCCGCAAGCGGACGGTGTCGAGTTATAGTATAAAAGATAGTCAAATCCCACAGGGACGGTGATAGTGCCTGTGGTAATCTAGTCTATCTCTAAATTTAGAAGTAATGCAGCGATCGGAGGGAAAGGTTTGGGTTGATAGTTGTTGTTGTGTAATATAATAAAAGGAACTAGGGCTTTAGGGATCGCCGCTAGGATCGTTGGGGTTGATGTTGGATAGGTTCTTCACATTGCATTAGGGATATGTAATTAATCTCCCAATTCGTACCACTCTCGTGGGTTAAAATTGCGGGGTATTTCGGTGGCTCTCGTCGATGCAATGGCGGTAGCCATCGACGTAGCGATATAGTTCGTCGATGGATCCCCTCAAGGCGCGAGCCGGGCATGGTCACGTACTTTGATTGGATCCATCGATTTCCCTATTCGAATCCCTAGATCCCCTTAAGAACATCAATTCCACAGACCATGGGTATTATCTCAGTATGGGTTATCTACGGATTCGGTAGGATCTACCGAAATACAACCCTAAATCCCCAATTCGATGTAGGGATCCAGATCTACATTTTCCCATAAAATCCTAGGGTTCATCCATCAACCCTAGAATGGATCTACTCACTCATGGTAATAGGAACACACAAAGATATCAATTTCGCATAGGAAAACATTTTTGCAATAAAAGAAATTAGGGCTAAAAATTACTTACAGCGAGAACGAACGAAGAACAAATCCAGAGAAGAATAATAGGTACAAATCTTCAAAATCGATCCAGAAATTCACTCTAAGAATTAATCCAAAAATCCGTAAAAAAGAATTCGCTCCCGCTCTCCAAAAATTCTCCAAACAAAAGCTGGAATGGGCCTCCCCAAAATGCTCTCCGCAATCGCCCCCTTCAGCTGCCCAAATCATGCGCATCTTGCCTTTCAAAATCATCCCGAAAATGCCCTGGGAAGAGCTGACCGAGTATGCGACTCGGCCCAAGTCGGAGCTGCTCGGGCTGTGGCTCAGCCCGCGTCATATGTTGCTCGACTTTTGAATGGATCTACCCAGGCTGAGTAGGATCTGCTCGGCCCGAGTAGGATTGACTCGGTTGGCTGCTCAAGGTGTGCTCGGGGGCCTACTCGGGGCGTGCAATCTGCGGCTACTCGGCCGAGTAGCTGAGCTGCTCGGCCCGAGTCAGCTCGTATTCGCTGCATATCTAACATGACACGACTCGGCCCGGGCAGCAGGCTGCGCGGGCCGAGCATTTTCTGGGAAAGCTCTGCTACAGCATCTCTCTCTCTCTCTCTGTCTGCTCTCTTTCTCCTTCTTCTCTTCCTTCTCTTCCTTCTCTCCTCCAACAGCTCCGAGAACACAGCGAACTCATCCAGAGCCCTGCCAACAGGCTCATGAGCAAGTCGGATGTGTCCATACCCAGGCGGGGGTCCAAATCGCTCCAAAATCCCTGAAAACTCAAAATATACTACGAAACTCGAAATATCGTCAGAAATACCAAAATCGCAGTAAAAAATGGGATTTGGACGCGGAGATGATATGCAGTGCAATGGAAATATGATATGAAAATGATGTAAAATATGGACATATCAAAATCCCCCAAGCTTACCTCTTACTCGTCCTCGAGGAAGACGAATAATCAGTACGCCGGGAGGAAAACAAAATGAAAATATGAAAATGAAAACAAAAAGAAGTGAAAAACAAAAAGAGAGAAATAAGATAAAAGTGCTAAGGATGATCGGTCAGATCTCAGGCCTAAAAAGTCTATCACGATGCTCTGAGTGCTGAACATGCATGCTATTGGTAATTTCAAGATTTATATATCATATGTCATGCGATGCATGCAAAGAATAGGGATCTACTGAAATAACACCGTCAAATCCTATCAATCTAATGCAATCCCTAGAGTCGTATATAAAATAGTTGACAACGCCCTTTCAATCATAGATACACAAGGAGCACAAAAGATTCACGCAATATGCAATAGAGAATAGAAAGATCATGCCATTCAGATATTCAAATTGATACGTGAAAAATCCCCAAAACTAAAGTAATTCGTAAAGTTTGGGTTTTATTAAATCTCCCCGACATGCACCGTCTCCACTCTAATGTCAAGCTCACTCATATGATCAATTGGTTTACCCCCCAAGCTTAGCTTGAGGCATCGCATCAATGAAAATGATATGGAATTTAATTTTTCTTCCCAGAATGAGATATAGCTTCTTAGTGAAATAACACAAAACAGTATTTATTCATTTTTCTTTTCTTCTTTTTTCTTTCTTCTTTTTTCTTTTTTTTCTTTTTTTCTTTTTTCATAAAAGCTATACTTTTTATTTTTATACATGGGAAGTGAGATGCGGTAAAGTAGTTATAGGGATGTAACTAACTGATATGTAGAGAAAAAATAGGTATGTGGAGAAGGAAGATAACCGGACACTCGGTTCACTCATAAGAGGGTGCACATCAGTTCGATAAAATAAAACTCTAACTAAACTCATATATAGCAAGTGTATTTCACTTCTCTAAATGAATACTGAAAATAGCATGCGATAATAATCACAATGTCAACAGGCATGCAAACAAAAGTGAATAAGATAATAAAAACAGGTGCTCCAAGTGTTCTAGTGATGCGTGAACCTGGGTGCGTTTCCCAACCTAGATACTAATTCATGCAATTGATTTCAATTCATATCAGGTATTAAATCAGATAGATCATCAAAAGAAATACATGCATATAGACAATAAAGCTGAAATTAATCCTAATAGCATGCCAAAGAGATAAGCATCGCTGAAAACTAATAAAACCTAGAGAGATATCATCATTTAGACCATCCTCAGCAGAAATAAAAAGAAACAGAGACAAAGGAGAAATAGATAAAAAGAAGATGCATGCATTGGGGAAAAGCAGAAGATATGATGTAAAATGAGAAAAATAAAATGGGGCGGTAAAGTGGCGAAAAAGTGAAATAAAAACTGAAAATAAGAGAAGAAAATGCAAAAAATAAAATAAAAAAAATAAAGCGGTAGCGCTCATCCCCCAAGCTAAACCTAGCAGTGTCCTCACTGCTAAGAAATCGCTCGTGAGAGGCAGATGATGCTGAGTGATGGGGCGAGTGGATTAATAAAAATAGAAACTATGCAAATAAAAGAAAGAGAAAAATAGAAATAAAAATAAAATAAAAATGTGATATGATGCAATGCAAATGCATGGGTGTGTATCCTCCTCCAAGCTGTGTGAAAGTAGGGCCCCTAAGAGACAGATGTGCACAAATAAATGGGGGGAGGACAAAACTGGATAGGACTATATCAAGCAAAGGCACCACCCTCTGGGGATGGTGATGGGTCCCTCTGCTGTGGACCTGGGGTGGTGGGGGGCGACAGGGACGGTCGAAACTCGTGCGGGGGGTCGGTACGAAAGTGACGCATGAGGCTCTGAAGGAAAGGCAGGTCGCGATCCACCACTTCTTGAGTTACCGGACCACCATAATATCCTGCTAGTAGGGTCATGGCGCCAAATCGGTCTTCTTGATCAGCGTCACGAAATGTAATCTCGAATTCTATGTCTACTATGTAAAGGGGCCCGGAGGGGCATGAGGCGGAAGGGGGCACAGGTGTGGTGGTGGACGAGTCGGTAACAGTGGTGGCTCGGGTGGGAGAGCGTGTGCGATGCGTGCGCCGTATAGGCCTAGGGTTTGATGTGCTGGGGTTGGCGGGTCTAGCACGGCGTGGAGGCATTGTGTAGGAGGAGGAAAATAATGATGAAATAAGTAAAGCAGGGGGGAGTTTACCGACTTGAAATAGATGGCGTTTTGTTTTGGTGTCGTGGTTGTCGGCGGTTCGGATTATCCCCAAGCTCTTCAAAGATGTATCCTTGTTGTTAAGCAATTCAAACTTGAAAGAGAAACATGGGGGGCGTCAGTATTTTCAGACAAGGGGAACAACGGATTCTATTTGTAAAGAACAAATGCTCGGTTGAATGTTGAACGATGGGAGGCGGCCTTGTGGAGAGAAGGAACGGCTCCAAGAGAGATGGTGACGGCTGCAAGGAGGGTAGGAGGGTTTGGCCGAGCGAAGAAGACGTCTTCGATTCGGGAACGGCGTTTAAATAAGCGTAGATGGGCCGGTCGAAGGGCGCAGCAACCCGTTCGGCAGCGAGGAGCGATTCGGACTGAGTCAATAGATCGTTTGATCGGGTGAGTCGGCGGGGAGAATGACTCGGTCCGAGTCAGAACTTGCTCGGGCCGAGTTGCAATTACTTTGCCCGAGTCAACAGAGTGACAATTTCTTCTCAATTTTAGGCCCTTGTAAAACTCGACAGAGCAAGAAGTTGCTCGGGCCGAGTCAAGTCCTGCTCGGGCCGAGTTAAAAATACTCTGCCCGGGTTGGCAGAGTGACGTTTTCTCCTCAGTTTTCTCAGCCTATAAAACTCGACCGAGTACATAGTAGCTCGGGCCGAGTCGATTTCAGCTCGGGCCGAGCACAAATCTACTCGGACCGAGCTGACATTGCATTATCCCATCTACCTTTTCGTATCTGTATCGCTCAACCGAGCAGATGGCTGCTCGGTCGAGTCGCCTGTGCCTCTTTTGCCAATCTTCCTGGGATGCCTCCTGATGTACCCCACCTTCCTCCTACTGACTTGTCTTTATTTCCAACCTGCACAGACTGTGAATTCATCAATCCTAGGATGGTTTTCAAAATTTTATTTCTAAAATATGTACCAAGAGTAAGAATTTGAAAAAGAAGATCAAAATTCCAAGAAATTGGGTTGCCTCCCAATAAGCGCTCATTTTTAGTCACGAGCTCGAATCCCCTTAATTTATCAGTTGTCGTTGGGGAATCCCTCGAGGAAGTATGTCTCCTCCATTTCCATAGGTTCTCCGGCTCTACAGGGTTTAATTCTTTGACCGTTGACCTTGAAATTTCTGGTCTTTCCCTCGAGCTCGACGGCGCCTCCTGGAGATAAGCTCACTATCTTGTAGGGACCGGACCACCTCGATTTTAGCTTCCCAGGAAAAAGGGGTAGCCTCGAGTTGTATAGAAGTACCTGGTCATCGACATCATGGCGAACAACCGTGATGTTTCTATCGTGGTATGCCTTGGTTCTTTCCTTGTATATCTTCGCATTTTCGTAGGCATGACGCCGAATTTCGTCCAACTCATTGCAATGAAGGGCCCATCGGGTAGCGGCGCTTTGGTAGTCAAAATTCATTTTCTTTATCGCCCAGTATGCTCTATGCTCCAATTCCACCGGAAAATGGCAAGCTTTTCCATAAACCAGCCTGTATGGAGTTGTGCCGATGGGGGTTTTAAACGCAGTGCGGTAAGCCCAAAGTGCATCGCCCAGCTTGTGCGACCAATCCTTCCTTGAGGCGCTGACCGTTTTTTCCAGAATGCTTTTTATTTCTCTATTAGATACTTTCACTTGGCCGCTAGTTTGAGGGTGGTAAGCGAGGGCGACCTTGTGATGAACCCCATACTTTTTCAACATCGCCTCGAATTTTCTTTCGATGAAATGACTCCCTCCATCACTTATAATCGTATGGGGGACTCCGAAGCGGGGGAAGATGGTGTTCTTGAAAAACTTGGCTACTATCCTCACGTCGTTTATCGGGGTGGCTACGGCTTCCACCCATTTTGAGACGTAATCAATAGCAACCAAGATATACTTGTTGCCTTTACTCGATGGGAAAGGCCCCATGAAATCGACGCCCCAACAGTCAAATAGATCTATCTCTAGGATGCCGTGGAGAGGTGTTTCATTCTTCTTCGTGATATTCCCCATCCTCTAGCATCTGTCGCACTTCCTTATGTACTCATTGGCATCCCTGAATATGGTGGGCCAGTAGAAACCACTTTGAAGAATTTTTGCCGTGGTTTTGGTGACGGCAGCGTGCCCACCACATGGTTGATCATGGCAATGGGACATAATGGAAGTTGCTTCTTCTTTTGGGATACATCGTCTGATGATCCCGTTGGCGCACGTTCTAAACAAATACGGGTCGTCCCAAAAGTAACTCTTGGCATCAAGTAGGAACTTCCTCCTTGAATAAGTTGCCAATCCATGCGAAATTATCCCACTCACCAAATAATTCACTATATTGGTGTACCAGGGAGCTTCAGAGGTACCTAAAACGAATAGTTGTTCACCGGTGAACGAATCGTCAATCGGTAAGCTGTCGTCCATGTGCCTCTGAATAAGCCGTGACAAGTGGTCTGCTACCACATTTTCTGCTCCCTTCTTATCCTTGATCTCAATGTCGAATTCTTGGAGCAGAAGGATCCAACATATCAGACGTGGTTTAGTACCCTTCTTGCTTAGCAGATATTTCAATGCCGTGTGGTCCGTGTGGATGATCACCTTGGACCCCAGAAGGTAGGATCTAAACTTCTCTATAGAATAGACTACGGCTAGTAGCTCTTTCTCCGTGGTGGTGTAGTTCTTTTGGGCGTCGTCCAGGGTTTTGCTAGCGTAGTATATGGCATGGAGCTTCCCCTCCTTCCTTTGGCCAAGCACAACTCCCACTGCTTGGTCACTAGCATTGCATATAAGCTCAAACGGCAGAGTCCAGTCTGGCGGCTGTATGATCGGCACCGAGATGAGTGCTTCCTTCAACCTGTTGAAAGCTAGCAGACAAGCATCAGTAAACACAAAAGGGGCATCCTTAGCCATGAGCTCCGTGAGAGGGCGAGCAATATTGGAAAAATCCTTTATAAAGCGTCGGTAAAAACCGGCATGTCCTAAAAAGCCATGGATACCTCTGAGGTTAGTGGGGGGGCGGCAAACTTTTGATAACCTCCACTTTGGCCTTATCAACCTCAATTCCTTTAGAGGTAATGACATGCCCAAGAACCACTCCTTCTGTCACCATAAAGTGACACTTCTCCCAATTCAAAGTGAGATTGTTGTCTTGGCATCGTTCCAAGACTTTGGACAAATTAGCTAAGTAGCTATCAAACTCGGTGCCATAGACGGAAAAGTCGTCCATAAAGACCTCTATGATATTCTCGATGAAATCAGAGAAAATAGATGTCATGCACCTTTGAAATGTGGCGGGTTCGTTACATAGTCCAAACAGCATTCTTCGATAAGCGAAGGTGCCGTAAGGACATGTGAATGTCATTTTCTCTTGGTCTTCCCGATGAAACGGGATTTGAAAAAATTCGAAGTATCCGTCTAAGTAGCAAAAGTATTTATGCTTAGCTAAGCGCTCGAGCATCTGGTCTTTCCTGGTGGCTTTGTTCAGTTTTCTGTAATCGATACACATGCGCCACCCAGTGACAGTCCTAGTGGAGATTAATTCGTCTTTTTCGTTTTTTACGACTGTCATGCCCCTTTTAGGGACAACCCAAATAGGACTAACCCATTACTATCGGAAATGGGGTAAATAATGTCAGCCTCTAAAAGTTTCAGAACCTCCTTTTTCACCACCTCCTTCATGTTGGGGTTCAACCGCCTTTGAGGCTCAATGGAGGTGGCATCCTTGTCCTCAATGTGAATCCTATGCGTACAAATGGTCTCGCTAATACCCTTCTGGTCAGAGATGTTATACCTTATCACCTGTCTGTAAGATCTGAGGATTTTTAGGAGACTATCTAATTGGGGTTCCGTGAGGGCCACATTTACAATGACGTGATAAGTGGAATCTTCCCCAAGAAAAGCATATTTCAAATTAGCAGGGAGGGGTTTCAATTCTACCTGAGGGGGCGCTGTACCACCGGCGTTTCTTGCTTGTGGGAATGACGCATCCTGGATCTCGGGTTCAGAAGGTGAAAACTCTTCATTCGCAGAATCATAGGAGGATCAGGGAGATGATGGCGCGTCGAGGCATATGTCTGTAGTTTCCACTCCCGTAGCGTACCTGTCAAAAGAAGTAAGGTTTTCAGGCATGTGTTCACTGTCAGACATAAAGTTCGAAGTACTCCCTTGATTGATGTGGTTTTGAGATAGAGGTAGAATTGGGGACTCTTCATAGGCGTATTCCTCGCATGCCGAGATCTGCGGGGGGATATCGTTATAGAAACGTAATGTGTCTCCCTCGTGTCGCACATAAGTTACATCAGTTATGGCAACACCGTCCAGGGTGTCTGTATTATGGAAAGCGGTTGCGATGAAAACTGAGTGGATGGGTCATCTGTAAGGAATTCAACTGGGCCATGGGCTATACATCAGCCACCACGCTCTCTAATATCTCAAGCATCTAAGAATTGTGTAGCGATTCCAATTGATGAGCTTCTCCCCGGTAGGCATCAATAGATGGAGCCTCAATGGTTTGAAGGTGCATTGATGTGTCCATATTTTACATCATTTTCATATCATATTTCTATCGCATTGCATGTCATCCTCGCGTCCAAATCCCACTTTTTAATGCGATTTTGGTATTTCTGACGATATTTCGAGTTTCGTAGTATATTTTGAGTTTTCAGGGATTTTGGAGCTATTTGGACCCCCGCTTGGGTTTGGACACATCCGACATGCTCATAAGCTTGTTGGCAGGGCTTTGGAGGAGTTCGCTACGTTCTTGGAGCCAAAGGAGGAGAAGAAGGAGAAAGAAGAAGGAGACAGAGAGAGGCAGCAGCAGCAGGGTGTTTTCCCAGAACCTGCTCGGCCCGAGCAACTTTAGCTCGGCCCGAGCCATAACACGAGCTGCAGATGCGGCTGACGCTGGCTAAGCAGGTCATCTGCTCGGCCAGATGGCGCGCCCCGAGCACACCCCGAGCACACCCCGAGTAGCCAACCGAGTCACCCATTCTGAGCCCGAGCAAGATGCGACGCGGGCCGAACCTCTGCCCGAGCAGATCCGACTCGGGCCGAGTCACATACTCGGCCGGCACTTCCTGGGGGAATTTTTGGAAGTTTTGTTGAAACACGTGATGTGTGCGATTTTCTGAGCTGAAGCTCGCGACTGCGAGCTCAGCGAAGGGGGGCTTATTCTGAGTTTTGATTGAGGATTTTTGGAGAGAAGTTTTAGGAGAAATTTTTTAGGAATATTTTTGGATTAATTTTGTAGCAAACTCTGGATTGTTAATTGATGATTATTGCTTTCTGCTTTCTCTGGATTTGTTCTTCTTCACTCTCACTGTAAGTAATTTTTAGCCCTAATCTCTTTTGTTGCAAGAAATGTTTTCCTACACAAATTCAATATTTTCGTGCATTCCGATCACCATGAGTGAGTAGATCCTCTTTAGGGCCGGTGGGTGAACCCTAGGATTTTAGGGGAAAATGTAGATCTGAATCCGTACATCGAATTGGGGATCTAGGGTTGTATTTTGGTACATCCTACCGAATCCATAGATAACCCGTACTGAGATCATGCCCACGGTCTGTGAAATTGATGTTCTTAAGGGGTAACTAAGGATTCGAATGGGGAAATCGGTGGATCCAATCAAGGCACACGACCATGCCCGGCTCACGCCTTGAGGGGATTCATCGAGGAACTATATCGCTACGTCGATGGCTACCGCCATTGCATCGACGAGAGCCACCGAAATACCCCGCAATTCTAACCCACGAGAGTGGTACAAATTGGGGGATTAATTCCCTAGCCCCAATGCGATGTGAGGAACCTATCCAACATCAACCCCAACGATCCTAGCGGCGATCCCTAAAGCCCTAGTTCCTTTTATTATATTACACAACAACAATCATCAACCCAAACCTTTCACTCCGACCGCTACATTACTTCCAGATTTAGAAATAGACTGAGATTACCACAGACACTATCACCGTCCCTGTGGGATTCGATTATCGTATATACTATAACTCGACACCGTCCGCTTGCGGATTGAACCCGTAGTTGTAGCCTAGGAGCCATATCACGCCTGGCGATCGTGACACCGCTAGGTGGATCCTAAGTGTAGATTGCGGGCGCGTCAAGTTTTTGGCACCGTTGCCAGGGACGGCAATAGTGTTTTTGTCTCAGTTTGTTTTTATATTGAGAAGTTTGCTAGCATTCTGATCATCTCTTACCTACCATCATTTTTTTATATTGAGAAGTTGAGAGGGCATACATTGGTTTGAAAGAGATTTGTAGTCGATGTATTCTCTGTATTATCATCTATAATCTAGTAGAAACCGTGACAACGGAAGACTAGACGTAGGCCATAGGTTGGGCCTAACCAGTATAAACACTTGCCCCTTTGTTTGATTGCTTGGCTTGATTGTGTGGTGCTTTCTTGTGCTTCTTATGATTCATCTAAGATCTTAAATTTGCATTGATTTGGTTGGTGACATAACATTTTCATATATTCTGCTGTGAACACTTAGGTGTTGTTTGATATTGTGTCAGATTTTCCAACAAGTGGTATCGAAGCTATTGGTGAGGAAGAAGTAAGGAGTCTAGATTTCATCTTCTACCACATCGTTCAAGATGGACAAGTTCGCTGGGAGAAACGACTTCAATCTTTAGAGATTAAAGATGAAGGCCTTTCTTATGAGAGATGCTTGCTCACAAATTGTCTTTGAGAAAGATAGTTTTGACATGGATGTCACGGAAGCACAGAAGGCTGAGATGGAACAAAAGTTGTTGAGTGCACTACTGTTATCACTTTCAGATGAGGTGCTAGGAAACATGTCTGAAGAGGCTACTGCAGAGAAGCTTTGGAAGAAGCTGTTGGCGCTTTATGCAAAGAAAAATCTGACGAGCAAGTTGTATTTGATGCAATAGTTATATGTGCTGAAGATGAGAGAGTGAGCACACGTCAAGGATCTCATTGACGCTTTCACGAAGATTGTGTCTGATTTGGGGAGCATGAGGGTAAACATCGAGGATAAACAATTGGCGATGATATTGTTATGTGTTCTTTGTCGGATGATTTCAACCCATTGGTCAGGTCCATGGTGAAAAAACACCCTAGAGGGGGTGAATAGTGTGTATGGCACAAATTAGATATTTAACACGTAGCAGAATAAAGCAAAGCACACAAATCGCAGATTATCACACCAAGCAAATACTTTCAATAGAATGACTTCCTCCTTAGGCCTCCCGCCTCTGCTCTGACCCCAAATCCTTTGAGGATTTCACCCTTTTTTTATAACCAAAAAGAGAAAAAAAACCTTATCACACTTTCGGGTGGTGATCCTACCGTTACAACCTTGATCACACTTGCGGCTGGTGATCTAACCGTTACACCTTGATCATGCTTCCGGGTGGTGATCGAACTGTTCCAAGAATAAAACAAAATATTATACACCCAAAGATAGCCTCTGAATGAAGCTATTCATAATACAACTCACGCTAAACTAAAAATACTGATTTAAATACATAGATTAAAATCATAAAAATATCACTGTAACGTAGAGCGTGAATTCGTGATCGTCTCAACGCAAACGTTTCGTCGATCCGAGCTCTGTAGAGAAAGTTATGCTCTTTTCAACGTCGTCTATCGAGCTCCTTTTTCTTCCCACGAATTTGATCATCTCTATGAAGCTTTGAGGAAGGGAATTAGGTCAAGGATGTAGGAGATGATCTCTAGAGAATTTTTGGCTCTTTTAGATTCAAAGGGATTATTCTCTAAGGGAGAGGTCTTCTCCTTTTATAGAGATAGAAGTTTCTCTTCAATTAAAACTATTGATCTTCAAATCTTCAATTAAATCTTCATCAATTTGAAAGATCTATTTTATTTAGAAAATCCTCTTGAGACAGGTCTTCAAAAAGATTAGAAACTCCTCCAAATTAGTTGAAGTCAAACCTGGACGTTTGACTGGTCAAACTGGTCAAATTAGGGTTGAATATGGACTCTGTAGGTCGACATGGCAGTGTGCCAATTTGGCACGGCTGTGTTGTTTGAACTCTGGCCTTATCTTCAATTTTTTTAGTTTCAGCAATGCCATGCTGCACGGTCTTGTTGGCACTGTGCAGGATTTCAAAAATTGTTCTTTGACACGGCCGTGCTACACGGCCTTGTTGGCACTATGCACAGATTTCAGAAGTTACTGTTAATTTTTGACACGGCCGTGTTGGATCCAGCACTACCCAGTCAGCTTTGGCCCTTCATGCACACTTAATATTCTGATACGCACGCCCGTACTGATGACAGCCCTGCTCGTGATGCTGACAGCACTGTTTTTGCATATATCATTGTCGTTTGACCTCCGATTAAACTGAAACTTACTAGATGAACATATTAGACCCATATGACTAGTTTGGCATTATCAAAATTCAGTTTTGGCCTAAGTTAGTGGGCTAACTTAGTCCAACACATGGTATATGAAAGGTTTTGACGGACACTCTGGACATAAAATCTATGCAAGTCCTACGTCGGACGAACGATGGAAGCAGAAAACATGCAGTGGAATAAACCATTGAACTATTTAATGATAGCCATAAGGATTTAATAAACCCTAACCAGGAAAATCTACAATCTTGGTATGGGTCTGACCAACCACAAAGATAGATCTAAACTACTGCAACAATATATGAAAGCATAAATAAAATGACATACCCGGAACTTCATTTCCGCAGAATACGAAGCGTCGTTTTCAGCAACTTTTTTTTGCTCTCCAAAGCAAGCCGCCTCCAAGACTGGACCACTCGAAGAGAACCAACATCGCACCTCCAAGTCAATCACTCGCCGAAGAAAGTTTTACTTGAGTATGATCCGTGTCAAAGACTTTGGATCCGATCCAAACCTCATTGCCATCTTGCTAGGACTTGAACGGAGGATCGGAAGAATTTTAGGAGGTGTGAATAATTCTAAGTCTTATATCTAGCGTGATCAAAAATTTTTAGAGCTTCTCAAATTAGAGACTTGGTGCGAATTTCAATGTAGAGGGCTACCCCCTATTTATATAGGGAGCCGGTCCCTCATCCTCTACTATGGGCAATGTGGGACTAAAACATTTGGGACATAATTTAATTTTATAGAAGTCCAAACTTCTTAAATTAACCATAAATCCATCTCTGAGCTTCGACTTTGAAATAATATATCAAATCGAAGATCTCGTGACAACGATCGCATAGGAAAAAATAGCGTTCAATTCTGATATCATTTGAGCCTTCAAATGTCAAGAATAATTCTCAAAATCAGATTTATGAACAAACAACAAAAACATGCAACTCAATGAGAAGCTGGGGCCACGGGCAGCCATGCATGCAGATCATGCCAAGTGGCATGACATGTGCACACTGTGTGGCGCGCGCCCACGCTAGGGCACCGCCTGCGTGCAGCGCACGCGGCTATCCATATTTATCCCTTCTGCTTGTCGTTTTTGCGTTTTCGAACTCGTTTGAGCTCCGATTTGAGTGCGATTTCTTCCTGTGGTTTTCTCAGGAAGTCCCCTTCGATCCTATGCGTATTTGTCAACATAATACCATGTATTAATTATATATCATATGTAAAGTTCCTAATACTAAACTCCTTGGTTTAATTGCACTTGTTTATGAGTTAAATTATTCCAATGCATCAGATGCATTCCTCTTTACATTCTTCATATTACTAAGATGCAAACCCTACTCGGTGTGAGAGCCTACAACCTGACCCTACTACAAGTTGGGGCTCGAAACCCCGAGACGACTGTGACCACGGGTAGCATGTGTCGTCCTTGTTTCGACATCATAATTACTTGATTGACACATTGACTAAAGTGTCGTCAGGATCAATCTGACTATGTCTGTGATGAATACCGCAGTTTTAGTTTCTTCATCATAACTATGTCACTACATAGCCTAGGGTATGGTAAACGGTCAACCCTACAAGCTAGCACTGTTTGGTGTGTCCATGTTGTACTTCATACAACATACATTGGCCAAGGTTTTTCACCAAGTACCGTACTGAGCCTGTGACACTAACTTCCTATGAACGGAAGAGACGAATCCTCTCTTGATCACTACTTACCTCATACGCTTCAAGTGTCACCCAAACTAAGACCTTTCAGTAGGCCTTGCCTCGAAGCTAGACCATAGATCTAAGTGACACCGTTCACGAACAGGTTCGTACAATGACCTCAGGTCTTAAGGACCAACTTGCCTATTATCACTACAAAGTTATCAGTGACAGTTTAGTTAATGTTAACCAATGGATAACTCTTCGTTGTGTTGTTCAGTGAATTCATTCTCTAATGAGCACATGCATCTCGTCTCCGATTTTGCCAGGTCGAATGATTATGAGATCATCATCACCCATTAGATTAAGACAAAGACACAATGGTCTATCTGATGTACTGATATCCTTTTCTCGACGCATCTATGACCATAAACGCTTTAAGACTCAAGCTCCTATCGGTCAGACACTTCTCATAATTGAGATCTCTATCTAGATACGTGTATGACCTTACTATAAGTCTAAGGAAATTATCTAAGTAATTCAATGAAAACAACATAACTGAAAAACTTAGATAATTAATACCAGAAAGCATATTTTCATTCATGAATAAGATGTTTTACATTGATAAATTTTCTCGAGGGCATACATCTCTCAACATATCCCACTTGCACTCTGGCTCATTTATTTCGGTATCTCATACCGCATTTACACACTAGTCTCTCCAGACAATAACTTGTCAGAGCCTTTGTGAATGGATCTGCTAAGTTGTCTTCCGTACAGACTCTCAGGAGATCTATGTCTTTCCTCTTTTCAATATTCCTTATCAGGTGATATTCTCGAAGTATGTGCCTGGATCTTTTGTGGAATCTCGGTTCTTGAACCAGACCGATGGTTGCGTTATTGTCGCAATACAATGGTATTGGATCCTTAATCACAGGCACCATCCCGAGCTATAACGGTCGCTTTTCGACCGGATGTTTTTCGTGCACGTATCTTCTTGTTCGTACGCATATTTTTGTGACTTCCTCTGGTACCCCGAACACAAGAAGTTATATATTGTTGTGACCCTCTGAGAGAGTACTTATTTGGGGAATTTTTCGTGAACGTCATTTCACGGCTCATTCTTCCTCAAAACAGCTTTTTTTAAAGGGGTGTCGTAACTTTAGACTTCGACGTTTGACCTTTTTATTTTTAGTTCCGTTTTTAGTTAGCCTAGAACGTGAACGATCATCATAGCCTCGATCATTTTGTCGACACCGTCATCCCGGTATTTTTCTTATATTTATCTGACACCGTTAGACCGACCTATCGACCTAATCACTTTCAATTTATAGTTAGCCCTAATTAATTCGAATTTGGATCTTAATCAAGTTTAATTAAATCTAATCAAATCTATAGGTTATCATATGTATCACATGAATTTTTTCCTAGTCTATTTGCACCCTGAATCTACCCTCCCCCTCTCACACTCTCTCTCTCCAATCAAGCCTAAGCCTACCCCTTTTCTAACCTATCTAGGAAACACATCTATTGTAACTAAAACTCATGCACACAAGCCCTAGGGTTTATACAATAGACCTAGCCGCCATCAACCCACGGCCTGCAGCACCACTCCTTCCCCTTGCTGGCGCAACCACCTGTCGTGCCTCACAGCACCAGCCACCTTCCGACAAGTTGCTGGTCAACCCACAAAACTGCCGCTCATCTCCCCTCTCTCTACAAAAACTGCCGTTACCCCCTCCTCGAACCCACGGCTGTCCTCATATTGCCGGCTTCCCACAAAATCATCCAGCTCTAGCCTTCCCTTTTTAGCCCACAAACATCCAGCCTCCTCATCCACCGCACGGCCGGACACCACCCTAGTACTGCCAATCCCCCTGCCCTTAGCCGCACAACAGCCAGCCCCTCCCCCTCATAAACCCAGCCGCCCCCCCCGCCAAGACCACCTGTCGTAAGCCCGTCTTCAAACCCCAAAACAGTCCGGCCCCTCTTCCAAGCCGTAAACAGCACCCCCTCAAATCCCCTTGTCGGCCTTCCCCTCATTAGCCCACAGCCTACCCTCCTAACCACCACCCGCATAGCTGGCTCCCTTGCTCCCTTGCCCAGTGGCCACCTTCGTCGCTCTCCGTTGCCTCTAATTTTCGTCGTCTTCGCCGTAGTCCACCGTACTTACTCGTTGCCGGAATCCAAACCCTGACGTCACTACCCGACGTCAGTGTAGCTCTCACGTCGTGTTAAGGTAAACATGACCCGTAGGAACCCATACACCGCCTGGTTAGCAAGATAAAAACTGTAATTTTCTTTGCTGGGATAAATAACTAATTGAGATTAATAATATGGGACTGTAAGTTGGATTGGTTGAGCACGTAGGCAAATTCTGGACCATCGTTGAACTGAGGATTACAAACATTATTTCAGGCAAGTGAAACTTGCTCAGATTATTGTTAGGCCATGTTTAGGCCATTTTGTGAATTTGTGTAAAAGAGACTGGGCAGTGAAATAATAGTCGCCTAGACACCATGCTAGATCTAGCTTGACAACGAAGCTAGATCCGACACCCTTGCCATGTTCATGCATATCACATGTCACGTTTATTTTGATATAACTGTACGCAGTTCAATATCTGCTATCATATTATCATGTTGCATATCACATGTCATTTCATGCATTGAATTTTTTTGTCGTGAATGTGTAGCACACGCTACTATTGAAATGTAAGCTGCGGTGAGTAGGATTTTAACTCTTACATCATGAATGAGCCTAGGTGCACCTCCTATGCCATAAACAATTCCTGGCTCGTGATCCAGAAGCATGAAATGTAAGCTGCGGCGAGTATGATTTTGACTCCTACATCATAAATGAGGCTAGGTGCACCCCTATGCCAAATAAAGAACACTTCCTGGCTCGTGATCCAGAAGATGAGCGCCAGTTCATACACACGTGGAGGGGTAGGGTTAAGCGATCACTCAGCGTAAAAGTGTGCAAGCATAACAACTTCAGCTGAAAGGCGTAAACCCTGTGCACATCGTGAATGCATATTTTTCGTGAAATCGTGAAATCATGATATCTTGTTTGGTAGATTTTTGCTATGACATGCCATGCATCGTAAAATATCATGTTCATTTTAAACTGATGCATTCATGAAATAATATGCCATGTCATGATTACTAAACTGCTAGTTGCATTCATCTTATAACTGCTATACTTTATGTTTCCTTGCACAAAAGTCTCCTTTTTCCATTTGGAGATTTTTGCTGACATGTGCCCTTTTCTCTTTGGGTGTCACATGTCAGGCTTTGAGTCTGAGGTAGTTGCTGAGGATGACCAGGTTGTTGACGTTTAGTTCGAGGATACCAGAGACCAGTCTTAGTCTCAGCTGGAGGTTTTTTTTCTTAGTTGCTGTTGTTTCTTATTAGTTGCTATTATGTTGTTCGATGCGTAGCACCTTATCTATGTTTTAGTTTCGGCCATGCTTGGGGCCTTTCATTTTCAGACTCTTGTACCTTATTTTATGATTTATTTCTGGATGCTTTGAATGAAGATTGGATGTTCTTTTGAATGATGGTTAATTATTGCCGGCTTTCAATTATTATTATTGTTGTTATTTCATTGCAATGCAAGAATCTACAAATGGAAAAACACACAGACGCTTATCAGACTGTGGCTTCACAGCTTCAGTCTGAGCGGACCTCTTCACGTCTCGCCTTCCGTACTTGGGAAGCGGGGCGTGACAGGTTTTTGTGGTGGCCCATGCAGGTCGTTGCACCTGTGAAATATCGAAACACCGATAATAATAAAACATCCATTGGAACATTCGAAACATTAGTGTCATAAAATTTGAGTTTAATGTGAAGGTTTTCCTTGTCTTAAATGGTAGGAAGACTTAGATAGATGTCTAGGTTTGATAGTCAGGCACCTTCATTAAGATTTAGTTGTACTCAACTTAGGATACCTTAGTAGCCTCTCACCCAGCCCTGACCATATTAGACTTCTAGATTTTTTCCTTAGTCATTTGCTTAGGTCCACCAAATTTCGGGCCCAGCAGAACGTATAGATCGTCGCATTCATTAGAAAGTCTTAGTGCTAAGTTTCTCCTAATCCTTAGTCGGCCCAGTAATTAGAACCACTGATTTCTATCATTTTACTAATCATTACACTTTTGAGCTAATGACCATAGAATCCTATCGTAGCATATTCACTAAGTTATTTCCCAGTCATAGTTACGCTTTGAATATTTGATTCACTTCCTTTCTTTCGTTTCACGTGATTCCTTTATGTCGTTCATCATCAATCGTTGAATTTTTCTCATTACCATCCTGATCCTTCGAAAAGTATTTTCAATATTATTTTTTTATTCATCTCCCAGTTTAAATTCTTTGAAAATATTTAGCATGAGCTTAGACTTCCTACCCTTCAGTAGATTTAAATTCATTCTTTGAATTTCGAAACTTTTTCGCCGAAATCTTTAAATTACCAGCTTATAATATTTTCTAACCTACATCTTTCATACTCATGTGAATATTTTACTTCCTTCATATAATGATTTTTCGATAATCCAATATACCATTTCTTCTCTTACTATATATATACTACTCAAACCTATTTCAAACAACTTATTGTATCGACCTCTAAATATTTTTCTATACAAAAGAGAACTCCAACTTTTCAACCACGTCCGTTTTATATTCTCCGTTTTTTCCTACTCAAGAGTTCTTAGTACAAGTCTAGTTCCAATTGCAGAACAGTCACTTCATCTCTACTAATTATTTTTCGGCTAATCCCTCCTTCGTATTTTAACTTATATCATCTACACACTATTCTCATGTATTTTATAAGGATATTATTATATCTTTTTTCTCTTACTTAAATATTCACAATTATATCTCTGTTTCACCTAACCAAGCTATCACCTTATCCTCGCCTTATCTAAACCCGTTCGTCCTGATCTTGTTTCGTTACGCTATTTGATTTCGGTTCCCTTACCATTGTTTAGTCATCCTACTAGGGTTTGCCATTGCTTATGTCAACCTTAGTTTAGTGGTGGGCCTATTAGTTTTATTGTGATATCGTCGTGGTGCATGTATATAGGTAGATCGTGTGGACCTGTATGTGTGAACCCCTGCGTACCACTCATGTATGAGTGTACTACCCTTAGTATATTAATGATTGTCTCTTGTGTTATATATGCATACTCAGTGTTATTCATGATATATATAGAGTTGTATGAATAATAGTATTTATAAATATATGTGTAGATAGCTATACCACTTTAGGGATGTCTGTGTATATTAGAATTAGTGTTGGAATATATACTAGTGGTGTATGTAGTTTGAAGGTACTTGTGAATGCTTGAAATAGTATGCAGTAAAGTCATGTGCATGTTAGGTGTAATGATAATAGGTGTACTTATAGTTAAGTATGCGGGCCTATTATATGATCTATATGTTAGCACGTAGTAGCGTGTGCTCGTACGTAAATATGTTTGTGCTTAGTCATAGGTAGGTATATACATACTGTATGAATGTATGTGATATACGTATGGTAATATGGTTATAATTTTGTATAGTACTGCTTGCCGTTACGGGATGTTATGTGTGTACGTGTATACCATGATGTATACACGATTATTTTATGTCGTAACTATGGATGGATAGGTGTATGTAGTAGTATACTAATTATATATAAATTGCTATGGTGTATGTATGTCTGTGTTTTGTGTAGGTATGGTATGCATGCAATGAGTATGCGTGTAGTAATATGTATGTGACTACACGATGTATGCATAAATATGATAGTGTATTACAATTGTATACGTGTACTGATATTTGTAATATTATTATAGTATCTAAAGTGATTGCATTATGGGGTGTTACTTGACTAAATATAAAATGTGATGGATGTTATTGTGTGTTTATGATAGCATGTGTTTTTATTTGTATAATGTGACGAGTAATATGATTACGTTGGTGTGTGTATATATAAGAGTGGTGTATTAGTATATGTATGAATATCGTGTTATGAATATAAAGTATTCTGGTCGTTGTATGAGTCTTTGAGTCTCACTCATGTTTTGAGTGGGTATACTCTAAGTATATTGTTATATTTGTTTGTGGTTTGTGTATAGTGCTATGAACATAATAATGGATGATGTGTGTATAGTGATAGTTTGGTTGTGCATGGTTACGTTACGCACATGGTTGTGGGTGGCTATATCATTATATAGATATAGGTGTTGGTTTTGTAGTATAGTTCTTTACGAAGGACTTACATGTTTATAATGTATATGTGCTAGCTGACTAGGTGTGTAGAATGTGTTAGGTATATAGTGGTATGAGTGGCATGTATGAATAGTATATTAGCGTGTGTGGGCGTGCACCATGTACGGGTAAGTATGTGCTTAGCTATATGTGTTTGCATTTATGGTATGTGTGTTGTGTCTTGAATATAATTATAGGATTGTATGTGATATGTAAATATGATGAAGTATCTGTGTGTATTTGAATAAGTATATATATTTGTGTATTTATAGTGGGAGTGAATGTATATCAGATATAGCAAACTTGATTTAACATTGTATGGTGTGATTACATGTGTTGATATGTTTGGTGTTAGATGTACACTAGGAGATATAAGGGGGTAGTATATCCATGTTCGTTTCGTACATAGGTAGTTATCTATACGTGAAGTACTACGATTGTATTTGCTACCGTGAACTATTTTTTATGTAGGTATATATACTATGGTTATGTGATAAGTGAGTGATAGTTATATAAGGGATGTACGTGACTATATGGATGATTGAAGTACGTGCATGAATTTGGCTGTCTATGAGATAGGTATAAGTATAGAATGTGCATATATATATATATATATATATATATATATATATATATATATATATATATATATATATATATATATATATATATATATATATGGAAAAAGGGGATCTAAGGTGCCTCCTTAGATGAAATCTAAGGAGACGCTCTCATTTCCTCCCATCTCCTACAATTTTTTTGAAATGTTTTTTCATGGGGTTGTTGTTGTTCACATCATGGATGATCAACGTACCAAATTTCAAGGGATTCCAATACTTTTTGAGCCCCCATCTACCTCTTACAACTTCAACGGTCTGAAAATGTGCTGAAAAATCCACGAAGTTGCAATGGGTATATGGGGGCTCAAGAGTATTGGAATCTCTTGAAATTTGGTATATTGATCATCCATAAGGTGAACAACAAACTCATCAAAAAAAATTTCAAAACAAATGTGGGAGATGGGGGGAAATGGGGGCACCTCCTTAGATTGAATCTAAGGAGGCACCTTAGGATCCCTTTACCCTATATATATACATGTTTATAGTATTAATGTTTGACTACCTAGTGCATATATAAGCACTTGTAGTAACTATACATGGTTTGAACTATAGTGGGATATGATTGGGGTAGTTACTAGAATGACTAGATATTTTTTTAAGTTAGAAAGTCTGAGGACGGACTTTGCTCTAAGGTGGGTAGGATGTAACGGTCGCTTTTCGACCGTATGTTTTTTGTGTGTGTACCTTCTTGTTTGTACTTGTGTTTTTGTGACCTCCTCTTGTATCCCGAACGCGCAAAGTTATATGTCGTGACCCTCTGAGAGAGTACTTATTTGTGGAATTTTTCGTGAACGTCATTTCACGGCTCATTCTTCTACAAAACATCTTTGTTTGAAGGGGTGTCGTAACTTTAGACTTCGAGACTTTTTATTTTCAGTTCTATATTATGTTAACCTAGCACGTGACCAATCATCGTAGCCTTGATCCTCTCGTCGACACGGTCGTCCCGGTATTTTTCTTATATTTATCGGACAACGTTAGACCGACCTATCGACATAATCACTTTCAATTTATACTTAGCCCTAATTAATACGAATTCGAATCTTAATCAAGTTTAATTAAGTCTAATCACATATATAGGTTATTATACGTATCATATGAATGTTTTCCTAGTCTATTTGCACCCTGAATCTACCGTGCCCCTCTCACACACACTCTCTCCAATCAAGCCTAAGTCTACCCCTTTTCTAACCTATTTAGCAAACACATCTATTGTAACTAAAACTCACGCACACAAGCCCTAGGGTTTATACAACAGACCTAGCCACCATCAACCCACGGCCTGTAGCACCCCTTCTTCCCCTTGTTGGTGCAACCACCTGCCGCGCCTCCCATCGTCGGCCACCTTCCCACAAGCCGCCGGCAACCCCCAAAACTGTAGCTACTCTCCACTCTCTCCATAAAAACTGTCGTTACCCCCTCCTTGACCCCACAGCTGTCCGCATACTGCCAGCTTCCCACAAAACTGCCCAGCTCCAGCCTTCCCTTGTTAGCCCGTAAACATCCGGCCTCCTCCTCCACCGCACGGCCGACCACCACCCTAGTACTGCCGATCCCCCTGCCCTTAGCCAAACAATAGCTTGCTCCTCCCCCTCATAAACCCAACCGGCCCTCCCGCCAAGGCCACCTACCGCAAGCCCGTCTTCAAACCCCAAAACAGTCATGCCCCTCTTCCAAGCCGCAAACAGCACCCCCTCAAATCCCCTTGCCGGCCTTCCCCTCATTAGCCCACGGCCTGCCCTCCTAACCACCACCCGCACAGCCGGCTCCCTTGCTCCCTTGCCCGATGGCCACCTTCGCCGCTGTCTGTGGCCTCTAGTTGTCGCCGTCTTCGCCATAGTCCACCGTACCTTGCTCGCTGCCGGAATCCAACCCCTAACATCGCTACCCGACGTCAGTAGCTCTCGCGACGTGTTACGGTAAACCTGACCCGTAGGAACCCATACACCACCTAGTTAACAAGATAAAAAGTGTAATTTTCTTTGCTTTGGATAAATAACTAATTGAGATTAATAATATGGGTCTGTAAGTTGGATTGGTTGAGCACGTAGGCAAATTCTGGACCATCGTTGAACTGAGGATTACAGACGTTATTTCAGGCAAGTGAAACTTGCTCAGATTATTGTTAGGCCATATTTAGGCCATTCTGTGAATTTGTGTAAAAGAGACTGTGCGGTGAAATTATAGTCGCCTAGACACCATGCTAGATCTAGCTTCACAACGAAGCTAGATCCGACACACTTACCATGTTCATGCATATCACATGTTACGTTTATTTTGATATAAATGTACGCAATTCAATATCTGCTATCATACTATCATGTTGCATATCACATGTCATTTTATGCATTGAATGTTTTGTCGTGAATGTGTAGCACACGCTACTATTGAAATGTAAGCGGCGGCGAGTAAGATTTTGACTCCTACATCATGAATGAGGCTAGGTGCACCCCTATGCCATAAATAATTCCTAGCTCGTGATCCAGAAGCATGAAATGTAAGCTGCGACGAGTATGATTTTAACTCCTACATCATGAATGAGGCTAGGTGTACCCATATGCCAAATAAAGAACACTTCCTGGCTCGTGATCCAGAAGATGAGCGCCAGTTCATACACACGTGGAGGGGTAGGGTTAAGCGATCACTCAGCGTAAAAGTGTGCAAGTATAACAACTTCAGCTGAAAGGCGTAAACCATGTCCACATCGTGAATGCATGTTTTTCGTGAAATCGTGAAATCTTGATATCTTGTTTGGTAGCTTTTTTCTATGACGTGCCATGCATTGTAAAATATCATGTTCATTTTAAACTGTTGCATTCATGAAATAATATGCCATGTCATCCTTACTAAACTGCTAGTTGCATTCATCTTATAACTGCTATACTTTATGTTTCTTTGCAAAAAAGTCTACTTTTTTCCTTTTGGAGATTTTTGTTGACATGTGCCCTTTTCTCTTTGGGTGTCACATGTCAGGCTTTGAGTCTAAGGTAGTTGCTGAGGACGACCAGGTTGTTGACGTTCAGTTCGAGGATACCAACGACTAGTCTTAGTCTCAGCTGGAGGTTTTTTTCTTAGTTGATGTTGTTTCTTAGTAGCTGCTATTAGGTTGTTCGGTACGTAGCACCTTATCTATGTTTTAGTTTCAACCATGCTTGGGGCCTTTCATTTACAGACTCTTGTACCTTATTTTATGATTTAATTATGGATGCTTTGAATGAAGATTGGATGTTCTTTTGAATGTTGGTTAATTATTGCCCGCTTTCAATTATTATTATTGTTGTTGTTTCATTGCAATGCAAGAATCTGCGAATGGATGAACACACAGACGCTTATCAGACTGTTGCTTCACAGCTTCAGTCTGAGCGGACCTCTTCGCGTCTCGCCTTCCGTACTTGGGAAGCGAGGCGTGACACGAGCTGGTTTATGAACTTTCTCATCCAGACAGCTCCTTTGTCGCATCGTTAGCCGCTGTGTACTCGGCCTCCATCGTTGAGGGATAGGAAGACAAAGTTTATAAGTTGAAGAAATCTTTGTATGGTTTAAAACAATCATCTAGACAATGGTATCTCAAATTTCACAATACAAGTATCCAACTTGGTTTCGTTGCAAACAAATTGTATAATTCAGTGTATGTCTTGAAAAGTGAGAGCAATTTTACGATATTATCTTTGTATGTAGATGATATATTGCTCACTGAAAATGACATGAAGGTCTGAAGTAAATTAAATCAGCACTGTGTAGTGAATTTGAGATGAAGGACATGGGTGATGCCTCCTATGTTCTTGGAATACAAATCCTTAGAGATCGAAAGTCTAGAATGTTAAGTTTAAACCAAGAAAAGTATTTGTATACAATATTGAGGAGAGTTGGAATGTACAATTCCAATCTGGCCCCTACACCATTTGTTATAGGGAAGATGTTAAGCAAAGAACAATGTCCTGGAGAGGGCAAAAACGTCTAGATGTTCTATATGCTCAGGCTATTGGAAGTTTGATGTATGCAATGATGTGTACTAGACCAAACTTGGCGTATCCAGTTAGTCTGGTTAGTAGATATCCAAGTAATCCTGGTCCAGCTCATTGGGAAGTTGTTAAGAGGATTATGAAATATATAAAGGGTACGGTACACCACAAGTTAGTTTATCAATCAGATTCGCTTGAGGTTCTTGGTTACTCCGATGCAGATTTTGGAGGGGACAAAGATGGCAGGAAGTCAAGTGCAGGACATTTGTTCATCTTTGGTGGTGCAACTGTTTCTTTGGGTAGCAAGAAACAGGGTTCTGTAGCGAGATACACACAAGAAGCTGAGTATATAGTATGTACTATGGCGGATACTCATGCGGTCTGGATCAGAGGTTCCTTTTGGACTTAGATCTCAATTTCGTTGATGGACCAATTGAGATGTACTGTGATAATCAAGCAGCCATCAGCTTGATCCACAGTGGTGCAAACAATTCCAAAGGAAGGCATATTGAGATACAATATCATTACTACATGATATAGTGGAAAGGAAAGATTTTAATGTGACTTATATTCCAACAAGTGACATCATTGCTGATCCTTTGACGAAGGGGATTCCAGTAGGTACATTTATTAAATATGTTAGTTTGATAAGACTTAGAAATATCTAAGTCAAGAAAACTTTTATGGATAATGAAAGGAGACAATCATGAATGATTGTACTCAGTGAATAAAATATGCATATCTCACGAATAGTGGGAGTATGTGAAATTACATCATGTGTTATATCTCACGGATAGTAGGAGTATAATCGGAATGCACTTGGCCATTTAAGGCCAAGTGGGAGATGTAGATGTGTTGGCCTGAAATGGCCTAGTATCCGACCCGGCCCAACAAGTTAGTTGGAATACATAATAATTCAGATACGTAATAATTGCTATAATAATGTGACTAGATATATATTTTTTAAAGTTAGATAGTCCGAGGATGGACTTTGCTCTAAGGTGGGTAGGATGTAACGGTCGCTTTTCGACCGTATGTTTTTTGTGTGTGTACCTTCTTGTTTGTACATGTGTTTTTGTGACCTCCTCTTGTATCCCGAACGCGCAAAGTTATATGTCGTGACCCTCTGAGAGAGTACTTATTTGTGGAATTTTTCGTGAACGTCATTTCACGGCTCATTCTTCTACAAAACATCTTTGTTTGAAGGGGTGTCGTAACTTTAGACTTCGAGACCTTTTTATTTTCAGTTCTATATTCTGTTAACCTAGCACGTGACCAATCATCGTAGCCTTGATCCTCTCATCGACACGGTCGTCCCGGTATTTTTCTTATATTTATCGGACAACGTTAGACCGACCAATCGACATAATCACTTTCAATTTATACTTAGCCCTAATTAATACGAATTCGAATCTTAATCAAGTTTAATTAAGTCTAATCACATATATAGGTTATTATATGTATCATATGAATGTTTTCCTAGTCTATTTGCACCCTGAATCTACCGTGCCTCTCTCACACACTCTCTCTCCAATCAAGCCTAAGTCTACCCCTTTTCTAACCTATTTAGCAAACACCTCTATTGTAACTAAAACTCACGCACACAAGCCCTAGGGTTTATACAACAGACCTAGCCACCATCAACCCACGGCCTGTAGCACCCCTTCTTCCCCTTGTTGGTGCAACCACCTGCCGCGCCTCCCATCGTCGGCCACCTTCCCACAAGCCGCTGGCAACCCCCAAAACTGTAGCTACTCTCCACTCTCTCCATAAAAACTGTCGTTACCCCCTCCTTGACCCCACAGCTGTCCGCATACTGCCAGCTTCCCACAAAACTGCCCAGCTCCAGCCTTCCCTTGTTAGCCCATAAACATCCGGCCTCCTCCTCCACCGCACGGCCGACCACCACCCTAGTACTGCCGATCCCCCTGCCCTTAGCCAAACAATAGCTTGCTCCTCCCCCTCATAAACCCAACCGGCCCTCCCGCCAAGGCCACCTACCGCAAGCCCGTCTTCAAACCCCAAAACAGTCATGCCCCTCTTCCAAGCCGCAAACAGCACCCCCTCAAATCCCCTTGCCGGCCTTCCCCTCATTAGCCCACGGCCTGCCCTCCTAACCACCACCCGCACAGCCGGCTCCCTTGCTCCCTTGCCCGATGGCCACCTTCGCCGCTGTCTGTGGCCTCTAGTTGTCGCCGTCTTCGCCATAGTCCACCGTACCTTGCTCGCTGCCGGAATCCAACCCCTAACATCGCTACCCGACGTCAGTAGCTCTCGCGACGTGTTACGGTAAACCTGACCCGTAGGAACCCATACACCACCTAGTTAACAAGATAAAAACTGTAATTTTCTTTGCTTTGGATAAATAACTAATTGAGATTAATAATATGGGTCTGTAAGTTGGATTGGTTGAGCACGTAGGCAAATTCTGGACCATCATTGAACTGAGGATTACAGACGTTATTTCAGGCAAGTGAAACTTGCTCAGATTATTGTTAGGCCATATTTAGGCCATTCTGTGAATTTGTGTAAAAGAGACTGTGCGGTGAAATTATAGTCGCCTAGACACCATGCTAGATCTAGCTTCACAACGAAGCTAGATCCGACACACTTACCATGTTCATGCATATCACATGTTACGTTTATTTTGATATAAATGTACGCAATTCAATATCTGCTATCATACTATCATGTTGCATATCACATGTCATTTTATGCATTGAATGTTTTGTCGTGAATGTGTAGCACACGCTACTATTGAAATGTAAGCGGCGGCGAGTAAGATTTTGACTCCTACATCATGAATGAGGCTAGGTGCACCCCTATGCCATAAATAATTCCTAGCTCGTGATCCAGAAGCATGAAATGTAAGCTGCGACGAGTATGATTTTAACTCCTACATCATGAATGAGGCTAGGTGTACCCATATGCCAAATAAAGAACACTTCCTGGCTCGTGATCCAGAAGATGAGCGCCAGTTCATACACACGTGGAGGGGTAGGGTTAAGCGATCACTCAGCGTAAAAGTGTGCAAGTATAACAACTTCATCTGAAAGGCGTAAACCATGTGCACATCGTGAATGCATGTTTTTCGTGAAATCGTGAAATCATGATATCTTGTTTGGTAGCTTTTTGCTATGACGTGCCATGCATCGTAAAATATCATGTTCATTTTAAACTGCTGCATTCATGAAATAATATGCCATGTCATCCTTACTAAACTGCTAGTTGCATTCATCTTATAACTGCTATACTTTATGTTTCTTTGCAAAAAAGTCTACTTTTTTCCTTTTGGAGATTTTTGTTGACATGTGCCCTTTTCTCTTTGGGTGTCACATGTCAGACTTTGAGTCTAAGGTAGTTGCTGAGGACGACCAGGTTGTTGACGTTCAGTTCGAGGATACCAACGACCAGTCTTAGTCTCAGCTGGAGGTTTTTTTCTTAGTTGATGTTGTTTCTTAGTAGCTGCTATTAGGTTGTTCGGTACGTAGCACCTTATCTATGTTTTAGTTTCAACCATGCTTGGGGCCTTTCATTTACAGACTCTTGTACCTTATTTTATGATTTAATTATGGATGCTTTGAATGAAGATTGGATGTTCTTTTGAATGTTGGTTAATTATTGCCCGCTTTCAATTATTATTATTGTTGTTGTTTCATTGCAATGCAAGAATCTGCGAATGGATGAACACACAGACGCTTATCAGACTGTTGCTTCACAGCTTCAGTCTGAGCGGACCTCTTCGCGTCTCGCCTTCCGTACTTGGGAAGCGAGGCGTGACACGAGCTGGTTTATGAACTTTCTCATCCAGACAGCTCCTTTGTCGCATCGTTGGCCGCTGTGTACTCGGCCTCCATCGTTGAGGGATAGGAAGACAAAGTTTATAAGTTGAAGAAATCTTTGTATGGTTTAAAACAATCATCTAGACAATGGTATCTCAAATTTCACAATACAAGTATCCAACTTGGTTTCGTTGCAAACAAATTGTATAATTCAGTGTATGTCTTGAAAAGTGAGAGCAATTTTACGATATTATCTTTGTATGTAGATGATATATTGCTCACTGAAAATGACATGAAGGGCTGAAGTAAATTAAATCAGCACTGTGTAGTGAATTTGAGATGAAGGACATGGGTGATGCCTCCTATGTTCTTGGAATACAAATCCTTAGAGATCGAAAGTCTAGAATGTTAAGTTTAAACCAAGAAAAGTATTTGTATACAATATTGAGGAGAGTTGGAATGTACAATTCCAATCTGGCCCCTACACCATTTGTTATAGGGAAGATGTTAAGCAAAGAACAATGTCCTGGAGAGGGCAAAAACGTCTAGATGTTCTATATGCTCAGGCTATTGGAAGTTTGATGTATGCAATGATGTGTACTAGACCAAACTTGGCGTATCCAGTTAGTCTGGTTAGTAGATATCCAAGTAATCCTGGTCCAGCTCATTGGGAAGTTGTTAAGAGGATTATGAAATATATAAAGGGTACGGTACACCACAAGTTAGTTTATCAATCAGATTCGCTTGAGGTTCTTGGTTACTCCGATGCAGATTTTGGAGGGGACAAAGATGGCAGGAAGTCAAGTGCAGGACATTTGTTCATCTTTGGTGGTGCAACTGTTTCTTTGGGTAGCAAGAAACAGGGTTCTGTAGCGAGATACACACAAGAAGCTGAGTATATAGTATGTACTATGGCGGATACTCATGCGGTCTGGATCAGAGGTTCCTTTTGGACTTAGATCTCAATTTCGTTGATGGACCAATTGAGATGTACTGTGATAATCAAGCAGCCATCAGCTTGATCCACAGTGGTGCAAACAATTCCAAAGGAAGGCATATTGAGATACAATATCATTACTACATGATATAGTGGAAAGGAAAGATTTTAATGTGACTTATATTCCAACAAGTGACATCATTGCTGATCCTTTGACGAAGGGGATTCCGGTAGGTACATTTATTAAATATGTTAGTTTGATAAGACTTAGAAATATCTAAGTCAAGAAAACTTTTATGGATAATGAAAGGAGACAATCATGAATGATTGTACTCAGTGAATAAAATATGCATATCTCACGAATAGTGGGAGTATGTGAAATTACATCATGTGTTATATCTCACGGATAGTAGGAGTATAATCGGAATGCACTTGGCCATTTAAGGCCAAGTGGGAGATGTAGATGTGTTGGCCTGAAATGGCCTAGTATCCGACCCGGCCCAACAAGTTAGTTGGAATACATAATAATTCAGATACGTAATAATTGCTATAATAATGTGACTAGATATATATTTTTTAAAGTTAGATAGTCCGAGGATGGACTTTGCTCTAAGGTGGGTAGGATGTAACGGTCGCTTTTCGACCGTATGTTTTTTGTGTGTGTACCTTCTTGTTTGTACGTCTGTTTTTGTGACCTCCTCTTGTATCCCGAACGCGCAAAGTTATATGTCGTGACCCTCTGAGAGAGTACTTATTTGTGGAATTTTTCGTGAACGTCATTTCACGGCTCATTCTTCTACAAAACATCTTTGTTTGAAGGGGTGTCGTAACTTTAGACTTCGAGACCTTTTTATTTTCAGTTCTATATTCTGTTAACCTAGCACGTGACCAATCATCGTAGCCTTGATCCTCTCGTCGACACGGTCATCCCGGTATTTTTCTTATATTTATCGGACAACGTTAGACCGACCAATCGACATAATCACTTTCAATTTATACTTAGCCCTAATTAATACGAATTCGAATCTTAATCAAGTTTAATTAAGTCTAATCACATATATAGGTTATTATACGTATCATATGAATGTTTTCCTAGTCTATTTGCACCCTGAATCTACCGTGCCCCTCTCACACACTCTCTCTCCAATCAAGCCTAAGTCTACCCCTTTTCTAACCTATTTAGCAAACACATCTATTGTAACTAAAACTCACGCACACAAGCCCTAGGGTTTATACAACAGACCTAGCCACCATCAACCCACGGCCTGTAGCACCCCTTCTTCCCCTTGTTGGTGCAACCACCTGCCGCGCCTCCCATCGTCGGCCACCTTCCCACAAGCCGCCGGCAACCCCCAAAACTGTAGCTACTCTCCACTCTCTCCATAAAAACTGTCGTTACCCCCTCCTTGACCCCACAGCTGTCCGCATACTGCCAGCTTCCCACAAAACTGCCCAGCTCCAGCCTTCCCTTGTTAGCCCGTAAACATCCGGCCTCCTCCTCCACCGCACGGCCGACCACCACCCTAGTACTGCCGATCCCCCTGCCCTTAGCCACACAAGAGCTTGCTCCTCCCCCTCATAAACCCAACCGGCCCTCCCGCCAAGGCCACCTACCGCAAGCCCGTCTTCAAACCCCAAAACAGTCATGCCCCTCTTCCAAGACGCAAACAGTACCCCCTCAAATCCCCTTGCCGGCCTTCCCCTCATTAGCCCACGGCCTGCCCTCCTAACCACCACCCGCACAGCCGGCTCCCTTGCTCCCTTGCCCGATGGCCACCTTCGCCGCTGTCTGTGGCCTCTAGTTGTCGCCGTCTTCGCCATAGTCCACCGTACCTTGCTCGCTGCCGGAATCCAACCCCTAACATCGCTACCCGACGTCAGTAGCTCTCGCGACGTGTTACGGTAAACCTGACCCGTAGGAACCCACACACCGCCTAGTTAACAAGATAAAAACTGTAATTTAGTATATAGTATGTACTATGGAGGATACTCATGCGGTCTGGATCAGAGGTTCCTTTTGGACTTAGATCTCAATTTCGTTGATGGACCAATTGAGATGTACTGTGATAATCAAGCAGCCATCAGCTTGATCCACAGTGGTGCAAACAATTCCAAAGGAAGGCATATTGAGATACAATATCATTACTACATGATATAGTGGAAAGGAAAGATTTTAATGTGACTTATATTCCAACAAGTGACATCATTGCTGATCCTTTGACGAAGGGGATTCCAGTAGGTACATTTATTAAATATGTTAGTTTGATAAGACTTAGAAATATCTAAGTCAAGAAAACTTTTATGGATAATGAAAGGAGACAATCATGAATGATTGTACTCAGTGAATAAAATATGCATATCTCACGAATAGTGGGAGTATGTGAAATTACATCATGTGTTATATCTCACGGATAGTAGGAGTATAATCGGAATGCACTTGGCCATTTAAGTCCAAGTGGGAGATGTAGATGTGTTGGCCTGAAATGGCCTAGTATCCGATCCGGCCCAACAAGTTAGTTGGAATACATAATAATTCAGATACTTAATAATTGCTATAATAATGTTACGAGATTTATCACGTGAATTATTACAGGATTTATTAGGAGAATTATTACGAGTTTTATTACTGGTTTTATTGCGTGATTTATTGTGCGATATTATGAGAGCGGTTATGGGGTGGTGGAATGGTGGTGGCTCCTATAATGGAGAATAGTTCTCTTCTTCTTGTATCACAGAAATCAGTCGTCTCTGGAATCCCATAAACAAATATCTTTTCTTCATCTCTGAGATCCTACATTGGTATCAATGAAAATGGCAAGTTAATTGCGCCTGAACTAGCTAAGATAGAACACCTAAACAGTTTCAACTATGACATGTGGCACTGAAAAATCAAATGCGGACTTATACAAGACAATTTAGATAGTGTCATTGAGTCCACTGCTCATGCTCTCCCTAAAAATCGCACCAAAGCTCAAAAGAGAGGGCTGACCAGTGGACAATAAATGACAAGAAGGCTAGAAGTCTCATGCTCATGTTCATGGACGATAGCCTAATAAAAGTGTTCGAAAATTGTAGTACCGCTAAGGACATGTGGCAGACTATTAAGGAGAAGTATGACATCACATCAGATGTGAACATACAACTCATGCTGCATATGTATAATTCATGTCGTTGCAGGAAATTGACAATGTCACAGAACACGTGAATATGATAATTGTCATGTCTAAGGACCTAGCTACCGCAGGAACTGAAATTCCTGGAAAGATTCAGGTGGCAACTATTCTGAATATTCTACCACCGTTGATTGATAATGCTGCCACTACGCTTAGACTAAATGAAACCATTAAGCGTGTAACTGACTTGTTAGCTCAGCTAGCAATGGAACAAGACCTTCTGGCTAGAAGGAAGGGCTCGGACATCAACCTTGTATAGGAGGAAGAGGAAAATGCTGATCGATACTGGAAGGCATAAGGGAACCAGTGTTTTGGTCTTGTGAAGCCCTCCTTCAAGGGATCTGGCCAGCAATCAGCTCGCGCAAAGAAAGGACCTCTTGGATCTTGCCACATCTGCAGGAAGTATGGTCACTTCAAGGCCAACTGTCCTCAGGCAATGAATAAGGGCAACTCTAGACGCCTAGAACAAGGAGGATCCGAAAAGCGCGAATTCATTGGCATCACTGAATGTAACGTTGCAACAACTGATGCTGAAGGCTGGTGGATCGACTCGGGTGCAACCCGACATATAGCAAAGACAAAGGAAGGAATAGTCGACTTCCAGGAACTGAAGAACAGAGATCAAAGGATATACATGGGGAACAATACCTATCTGGATGTAGAAGGTATTGGTTCATACAGATTGGATCTTAGGGACAGCGTCATGATCCTCAAAGATGTGTTTTATGCACTTGGAATAAGACTTAATTTGGTCTCTGTTCTGGCTTTGCTGAAGAAGGGTCTTGAAGCTAGATTTTATAACAATAGGGTCTCTATTGGGAAAGACAAAAAGGTGTTTGCTATGGTCAAGTTTGTGTCCGGTCATGATTTATTCTATCTTTCTGTTGTAAAATTTGATATTGGTAATAAAGATTATGATTTGAATAATTCCTTATGTATTTTATCTGATTACGATCTTTGGTATGTGAGATTAGGTCATCCTGATAATAATAAGATGGACCAGTTAATTAAAATGGATTTATTACCGGAACTAACAGGCGTAAGGACATTACCCTGTGAACATTGTATAACTGGGAAGATGACTAGGAAAACATTCTCGGAAGGTCAAAGGGCTAATGAATTGTTGGAATTAGTTCATTCTGATATTTGTCGGCTCTTGAGTATAAAGACACGTGGGAATAAGGAATATTTCATAACCTTTATATATGATTATTCCAAGTATACTTTCGTGTATCTTTAAAGTAGAAAGTTGGAAGCTTTTGAAAGTTTTAAAAGGGACAAGACAGAAGTAGAAAGAATACTTGGAAGGAACGTAAAGGTGTTAAGAACTGATAGAGGTGGGGAATTCAACTCAAAGTAATTTGAGGATTACTGTATTCAATACGTATTAAGAAGCATACTACTATGTCTTACATGCCACAACAGAATGGTGTGGCTGAAAGGAAGAATAGAACATTAATGAATGCAGTGAGATGTATGTTATCACATTCTGGTCTCTCCAAGGATTTTTTGGAGAGAAACTATATTGACTGCAAATTAAGTTCTGAACAGAATTCGCACAATATCAGTCGAGACAACACCGTATGAGATATGGAATGGACGCAAACCCAATTTAAGTCATTTGAGAAAATTGGGTTACGTGGCACATGTTCTCATTCCATATCAGGTTAGAGATAAGCTGGATCTCAAAATCGTAAGATGCATATTCATAGGATATTCTGAAAAATCTAAAGGATACATGTTCTTCCATGAAAACAAAGGAGTCATTGAAAGTAGAGAAGCTACTTTTCTAGAGAATCTAGAAGAAAAGGAACACGTCCAAGAAAAAGTGCCACCCTTGCTGGACTTAGACGATGTTCCTATCGATGACTTGGATATAGTGGATGATTTACATCATCCAGCTATGGAAGTGAACCTGTAAATGAGAATATATATATGGAAAATCAACGAGCTGAATCTGTCCAGCCTTCAACCCTTAGTAGAAATAAAAGACCCAGAACAACACCTGCATGTATGGATGGTTATTATTTATATTCATGTGAACCATCTTATTTCTCTATGGATATTAATATAGATGAGCAAGTTGATCCCTTGAATTATACAGATGCAATGAAATCATCTGAGTCAGATCAATGGCTTGAGGCCACGAAAAGGGAGATTGCTCAATGAGGGAAATAATGTATGGGAGCTATGTGACTTATCAGAAGAGAGGAAGTCTAAAGGATGCAAGTGGGTGTTGAAGAAGAAATATCGGGTTGATGGGTCTACTGATATATTCAAGGCCCGGTTAGTTACAAAGGGATTTACTCAGATTGTAGAGATTGATTATTGGGAGACTTATTATTCGGTGGCTAAGTTTGCATCCATACGGATAATCTTTGCGATTGTTCCGCATCTTGACTTAGAACTCTACCAAATAGATGTCAAGACTGCATTCCTCAACGGAGAGTTGAAGGAAGTTTTATATATGGATCAACGTTAGGGATTTCAGGTTAAGGGTTAGGAAGACAAAGTTTATAAGTGGAAGAAATATTTGTATGGTTTAAAACAATCATATAGACAATGGTATCTCAAATTTCACAATACAAGTATCCGACTTGGTTTGGTTGCAAACAAATTGGATAATTGTCTGTATGTCTTGAAAAGTGAGAGCAATTTTACGATATTATCTCCGTATGTGGATGATATTTTGCTCACTGGAAATGACATTAAAGTGCTGAAGTAAATTAAATCAGCACTTTGTAGTGAATTTGAGATGAAGGACATGGGTGATGCATCCTATGTTCTTGGAATACAAATCCTTAGAGATCGGAAGTCTAGAATGTTAAGTTTAAACCAAGAAAAGTATTTGCATACAATACTGAGGATATTTGGAATGTACAATTCCAATCCGGCACCTACACCATTGGTTATGAGGAAGCCGTTAAGCAAAGAACAATTTCATAGAGAGGGAAAACGGCTAGATGTTCCACATGCTCAGGCTATTGGAAGTTTGATGTATGCAATGTTGTGTACTATACCAGACTTGGCGTACCCAGTTAGTCTGGTTAGTAAATATCAAAGTAATCCTGATCCAGCTCCTTGGAAAGCTGTTAAGAGGATTATAAAATATATAAAGGATACGGTGCACCACAAGTTAGTTATCAAGCAGATTCACTTGAGGTTCTTGGTTACTCTGATGCAGATTTCAGAGGGGACAAGGATGACATGAAGTCAACCGAAGGACATGTGTTCATCTTTGGTGGTGCTGCTGTTTCTTGGGGTTGTAAAACAAGGTTGTGTAGCGAGATACACACAAGAAGCTGAGTATATAGCCTGTAGTATGGCGGCAACTCAGCGGTCTGGATCAGACGGTTCCTATTAGACTTAGATCTCAATTTGGTGGATGGACCAATTGAGATGTACTGTGATAATCAAGCAGTCATCAGCTTGATCCACAGTGGTGCAAACAATTCCAAAGGAATGCATATTGAAATACAATATCATTACATACCTGATATGGTGGAAAGAAAAGAAGTCAAGTGACTTATATTCCAACAAGTGACATGATTGTTGATCCCTTAACGAAGGGGATTCCAGCAGGTACATTCATTAAACATGTTGATTTGATGGGACTTAGAAATATCTAAGTCAAGAAAACTTTCATGAATAATGAAAGGAGACAATCATGAATAATGATTGTACTCGGTGAATAAAATATGCATATCTCACGATAGTAGGAGTATGTGAAATTACATCATGTGTTATATCTCATGGATAGTGGGAGTATAACCGCAATGCACTTGGCCATTTAAGGCCAAGTGGGAGATGTATATGTGTTGACCTGAAATGGCCTAGTAACCGACCCAGCCCAACAAGTTAGTTGGAATACATAATAATTCAAATACGTAATAAATTGGATATGTAATAATTGCTATAATAATGTTGCGAGATTTATGACGTGAATTATTACGGGATTTATTACATGAATTATTACGGATTTTATTACGAGTTTTATTGCGTGATATTATGGGAGTAGTTATGGGGTGGAGGGATAGTGGTGGCTCATATAAATGGAGAAGAGTTCTCCGCTTCTTGTATCACAGAAATCAGCCATCTCCGGAATCCCATAAACAAGTATCTTTTCTTCCTCTATGAGATCCAACACAAATTGTGAGTTTACTTCAAAAAAAAATGCTAGGCATAATTGCATAATAAAATTACGAAAAAATAAATGTTTTCAATGGTGAATTTTCATGATGGTTATATTTGATATATGTTGAGGACAGATAATGTGCAAAATAATTTTATAGCACTACAGAGAAAAGTTTATTTTTACCCGAGCTGTAACCCAAGTACAACTCTTTGCTCAGCCATAAAACAAACTAGAACTACAAGAATCTTTGGAAATATAACAACTACCTCCGTGCTAAGGCAATAGGGGGCCGTCCGGTGAGAACCGGCGACATATCGCCATCCACAATTCTATGAATGTAAGGCTCCGTATCCTTGTGAGTGACAATCGGATCGAGGGCCCGACTTTCAACAAGGCCCGAGCTCTGCAGGTACTCGGCCTCGCCCTTCTGTTCACGGATCTTCCTCGGCTTATCTCTCTGAACCTGAGCTACAGTTCCTGTCAGTTGTTCCAATTCTTCAATCTCTATATCGAGGTCAATGTGTCCAACGGGCCGGCCCGGCCCGGGCCCGGCCCGGCCCGGCCCGGCCCGGCCCGGGCTCCGGGCCGGGCCGGCCCGGCTGCCGGCGGTGGCCGGGCCAGGCCGGCCCGGCCCGGAGGGGGCCGGGGGGCGGAAGCCCGGCCCGCGGCCCGGCCTAGCCCGGGCCCGGGCCGGGCCGGGCCGCGGGCCACCCCTTTTTTAAAAAAAAATTAAAAAAATTAAAAAAATTCTGAAAATTGGTAAAACAAATCTTAAAAATATTTAAAAAATCTTAAAAATATGTAAAAAATCTTTAAAATATTTTAAAAATATTAAACTATTCAACTTATTTACAACTTACCCTAAGTAGATAAATAACCCTTAAATACTAAAATAATAGGTAATAAAGTGAACAAGTAGAAAATTAAGTAATAAAACATTCTAGTTTATTTGGAAGTAGATAATTAAGCCCGAAATTTTCCTAAGGTCCCGGGTTGAACCTTTAAATTTTATTACTTAAAAACTTTTTTGAAGGGGGGACTTTCATCGGCCAACCTTACCCTTCATACAATGGCCAAAACTGAAAAATAATACAACTAAGACAATAAAAATTTATCACGCATCTTCTTCATCAGAATCTTCAGATAGGTCCTTGTTCTGTGAGCGGCTTTCAGCATGGAACCAATCCTTCGTGCATACCGCTACTTCAACAATGTCTGCCTTCAGCCGCGATCTCTTGTTGCTCAGAACGCGACCACCTGCACTAAAAGCAGACTCCGAAGCAACTGTAGAAATAGGTACAGATAACAAATCTCGTGCCATAATGGAAAGAATAGGATAAACAGATTCATACCCTTTCCACCAGGCAAGAGGATCAAAATACTCATCATCCATGGCTTCCTCCGAAAAGGGAAATGGATTAGATAAATATTTGGACAGTTCACTAGTAGAACAATCCGAACTAACGGTTTTTTGTTTCTTCTTTCCTAACATTAGGCGAATCTTACTAGTCGCCGAAGCAGAAGCACTAGCAGAGACAGATGAATGGTGTGAAACATTACCATATTTAGCATCATAAGATGCATACAACGTTCTTAAGCTATTTTTAGCAGCAGATACATATTCAACATGGGAAAATCCCATGTTTTGCAAACTGCCCGCGTGCCTCTGCCCGAGACAGTTTCAATTGAAAAGTGCTCCCAAACCTCAGATTTTGTTGATCTGGGTTGGGTTGGTGGTGTTACTTGTGTAGGTGGAACATCAGAAGGAGTAGGTTGTGATTGTGTAGCAGCGTGTACAGCAGAGGTTTGTGCAGACATGGTATAGGCAGGTTGCATATTTGGGTACTGAAACGATTCAGTACGTTCATTTTGGGACATTTCCAAATGGTCATAATTTTGGGTTTCTGGGATGTTATCCCTCATCATGGCAAAGTTATCTTCCTCCTCAGTGTTGAGGTAGAAAGTATGCGACCGGTCCCTACGGTTTGGTCCCAACATTATTCTAAAAATTTAGGAACCTGATTTGTTGACAGCGGATTGAACTGAGATGATGCTGAAAGCGGAGGAAGATGAGCGCAATAACGATTTGGGCCGCGAATCTTGATCTTGCTTGCTCGATTTGGGCCGCGAATCTTGCGAAATCTTGAACAGTTGAACGTATGAGAGAGTTTGAGAGAGTTTGAGAATTTGAGAGTATGAGAATTGTGAAAAAAAATGAGAGGGGTGGGGTGATATTTATAGGGATTTTTCGGTGTAAAATACCCAAAATACCCCTCCTAAATAGCCGTTATGACCGTTGGGAGGGGTATTTTTGGTCAAAAGCCAACAAAATTACCAAAAACACCCCCCCAAAAAAATCTGCCCCCTTAAATGAATTTTTTTATTAAAAAAAAAGCAACGGTCATAAGACCGTTGCTTGCGGGCCGGGCCGGGCCGGCCCACCGACTACTGCGCCCGGGCCAAGCCCGGGCCCGCTGCCGGGCCGGCTGGGCAGCCGGAAGCCCGGCCCGGGCGCCGGGCCGGGCCAGGCCCGTGGCCCGGTCAACGGCGCCGGGCCCGGGCCGGGCCGGCCCGTTGACCGGGCCGGCCCGTTGACCGGGCCGGGCGGGCCGGGCCTCGGGCCCGCGGGCCATTTGGACACCTTGATGTCGAGGTCGAACATAAAACAAAAACAAAAACAAAAACACACGTTATTAATTCAAGAAAGCAGGCTAGTCACTGTCTTTAAAGATATATTTTCGTCATTTGATGACAAAGCTGGGTGAAAGACAGGATCAACGGACTATCCTCCAGGATAAAATGACATCTGGTTCTCTAACCTTCGCTCGCAAATACGAAACTACAGCCAGCAATAACGTCGATTCCTTCTCACAGACAAAGAACAAGAAGCAGAATAGAGGAAAGCACAAGATGTTGGAGGAGGATGAGATTTAGGCTTGGTTACTCTGGTTGACAGTGTTCTTTTTTTAATGAGATGAAACCAGGCATTTTTGGATTGCATGACTGTGTATTTTTTAAGAAGGTCAAAAGATAACTAGTGTGGAACAAAGATCTCTAACAGCAGGAAAGATCAATCAAGTCAGGCTTACAGGAATCAAATCAAGTTCAGTTAATAAGATCTCTGGTAGGAATCAAATCTCTAACAGTGCAAGCTCAGTCAAGTCAGGCTGATGGATTAATTGGTCTGTAACCAGTGGGCAGCAGTGGGTCTGGTTGTAAAATAAAAATGGTAATCATGCCCAAACAAAAATTATTAGTGGCTTTATGATTTGAAATAAGTTCCAAAACAGGCATGATAATTTTGATAGTTTTTTTATCTTCAATGGTTATCATAGTAATGATGCAGACAAGAGTAGTTATTCAAAATTCGATAAAAATATTTGCATGATTATTTGCTTGTATATCGATGACATGCTCATCTTTAGCACTAATTTAAAAATTGTGAACGGAACTAAATTGTTCTTGTCTTCTAGTTTTGACATGAAAGATATGAGTGAGGCCAATGTGATCTTCGGTATTAAATTAACGAAGGCACATAATGTCATTCTACTTCCACAAAAACCTTACATTGAAAAGATGCTTGAAAAACTTGGATATTATGATCAAAAGTCTACATATACTACATATGATGCTAATTTGTATTTGGCTAAATTTAATGATGATTATGTTTCTTAAACCAAATATGCTCAAATTATTGGTAGCTTGATGTATTTAATGAATTATACTCCTGATATTGCATATGTTATTATTAGGTTAAGTTGATACACTCAAAGCCCAAATCATGATCATTGGCATGTTTTATCAAAAGTTATGAGATATATAAAAGAAACTCTTAATTATGGATTATTCTTTAGTGGCTCTCCTTTAGTATTGAAAGATTCATGGATGCAAACGGGATTTCTAATTTAGATGAGCTAAAACCCATAATTGGTTATGTTTTTACACTTGGTAGAGGTGCAGTGTCTCGAAATACATCCAAGAAAACATGTGTTGCTCTATTTACTATGGAGTCCGGATTCATTGCCATAGAAAAGGCATGTAGTGAAGCCGAATGGCGTAAGAATCTTCTTGAAAATCTTTCCATTTGTGAAAAACTAGAATCTTCTAGAAAATCTTTCCATTTGTGAAAAACTAGTACCGTTTATGTATATCCATTATGATAGTCATGCGATGTCATTCGGATGTCTTCTCGGCATTTGGATCTCCTCCACCGGTTGTTGGAAGCACTAAAAGAATCACTTCGGTTACCATCCAGGCTATCAGATAAATTTGGACGTTGGATGACGTTCCTTCGAGATTTCCTTTTGTGGCCTACTTGAGGCCTTTGATAAGGATCTCTACTTCTCTCTCGTCAGTTCTTTTGATGCTGATTATCATCCAGGATGATGAGGCGGTCTTTCACTTGCATAAGAGGAGGATGTGGACCTCTGGGGTCAGCTATAGATAAGTTATTACCCACATTCTCTCCTCATTGTCCTTCTTCGTTTTGACGGGAGATGGGGGTTTGTGGTCGCTGTAGAGAGAAAGAACGCATGACAAATTGTTGCTCTTGGTTTGGGGTGTTGCTCCTTGGCCCGCCAATACGGTAGGTAGTACCACAAGATACTGTTGACGAAGAATTGGGAAAATCGACAGGCTACCCGTTGATTGGGGTTGTGGACCCGTGAGTCGTTCTACCACAATGGCCAACGTTTGTATGTTGGCATTCACCTCCCTCGTGAACTAATGAAACTGCTCCAAAGTCACTAATTGCGACTCGGGCATTCAACCAGTAGAGGTGCTTGGATCTAGAGTGAACGGTGTAGCTTTTGTCGCCCTTATGTTCATTGGCCTTTCAGGCCCTTGGTTGGTAAATTGAGTCAATGTTGGTATGTGTCATGCCCTGTTTTCCATTATATTTGGGAACGAGAACGCGAACGGGTTCACGATGTGCTTAAAACAAGGAGTAGTATTTTTTTTCTTTTTTTCTTTTCTTCCTCCTTGGTTTAAACACACTAAGCATCTATGTTAAATCATGTATGTCCTTGCATGCTAACTTAAGAAACGGCCTCAATAACATTATTACAATCAAAGCATCCACAATATGATACAAGCATACGTATAGCATGGCCAAATAACAACACACTCATAAATCCCAACAATGGTACAAATCAATAGTACTGACACGAGAAAGTAAACCCTCTAGTCTTCAGTAGGTGAGAAGCTCCATGTAGTCCTCGATCACATGATCGATCTCTACAATAAGGTCCTCAGTAAACTCGCCCTCAAAACCTGACAGTCATTTCATAAACAACACAAAATGAAATGTCCGTCAGTGAGGGTCGCTCGGTAAGTATTTCCTAACAATGGGAAGGGAAATTATGTATATAAAAGAGACATAAGGAAAAGCATGATATGAGTATGATAAGAGCATGACAACTATGATATGTAAGGGTTGAAAATGAAGCTAGCTAGAAGTTAGAACATTAATATATTTGCAACATGTGATGAAAAGACTGCATACAATTTTAAAGACAATGTTTACTAACCACCTGTTCTAGTGCCAAGTCCATATCCGAGGGTACAATATGTAACGAAAATGCACCCGCCATCGGAACCTATCTGTGATGCTACTTACCGACCACATACCATGGGCGACGGTCAAGTTTCTTGCCTCAATTTATGTGTGTTGGAGGTAGCCGTTGGGTGGATCCAGTCACTCATGCATCCTCTGCGACGATGGACTACCCCCAATACCCATAGGTCAAGTCACGTGCCAGGCCAATAGTACGTGTTTTATCAATTGATAATCCATGCATAACCATATAGTTCCATCAGTCATTCAATCATTTCTGTTCGGTTGCATCATAACACATGCATATAGCATGTCCACAGTATCTTATGAGTTCATGCAACAGTTCAATATAATTCTATAGCGAGTGACGTGTCCCCAATTCATAATATGTCCATTTTTACTACTTTAGTCAGTCATTTACTATATAAAAATGAACTTGAAAACATAAACATCTAAGCAGATGAGTATACCTAAGCATGAAATAATCTTCTAAAACTAATGGATATTTTCATAATTTTTAAAAAATTAATAGGCAATTTTCTGAATTTAAATCAACCAAAAATTAATTTTCGAATTTAAAAATTGATTACTAAATATGTTCCACGATTTATATAGGGAAAACTACATGTCCAAATTTTACGCCTAATATGTTAAATTATTTCTCTTTACTAGCAGAATCATAGTCCATTTTTATGTTGCTAAGTTTACGTGAAATTTGATGGCAATAATTATTTAACTAAATTACGCGTAAATAGTAATAAAGTTTAAAAATCTATTACGTGCAAAATACTTACCTGATTCCAATGAGGTTGGTGCCAACACGCTCCAGGCGATGCACGGGATTTTTTTGCGGCTTCACTTTATTTTTAAGGTAGCTATTTCATTTCATTTTATTATTTATATATTTTCCTATTATCTATTCCTCACACTTCTTTTTCTCTCTAAATTTATTCATTATTTCTCTTCTTCTTTTTTCCTATCGTTCGTCTTCGTTGCTCGACGTTGTAGAGAGATGATGGGGCAATGGCTGGTGGATAGGTGGTGAGGTCTCCACAAGGGGTGTATAGGGTGGTTCCGACATCTGACAGCAGTGAGCAGCGACGAGCGGGGGGCTCGGTGCTCAGTGGTGCACGAGCTCGTTGGTGTGCTCAGTGGTTTGCCGTTGATTTGGTGAGTAGTAGAGCTCGCTGCGTTGGCCGGTGGCTCTAGGAAGATACGGATAAGGGTGGAGAAGGGCAGAGCGGCTTGGGTGGCTAGAGCGGGGCTTGACTGAGTCCGTTCTCGGAGTTTGTCGGAGCGAGGCCGAGGGGCTCACTGGGGTTTGCTCGTTGGAGGGGTGCTCTGGGAGATACTCGTCTCGGTGAGAATTTCTACAGTGCACAGGGAACATCGAAGATGCTCAGGGAGACAGGAGTTGCTTGGAGACGCTGGAGGAGGAGACGTGGGCTTTGGCTGCTCGGTGGGTATGTCGGCGGAGTCACTGGAGGGGAGGTCGAGGCTGTCGATGCGACGCCAGAGTGGGGGTTCTCACTGGAGGGGCACTGGGTGTGAGTCGAAGAGGAGAGAGTCTATCTTGGGGCTGAGCCATGGTGAGATGAAGGAGTGAGGATGTGAGTTTGAAACGAAAGGGTGGGTTATATATAAAGAAGAAACTTTTAAATTAGTTAATTAATTAAATAACTAAATAATTAAGTAAAAGGGTAGATGATGATGAGTAGATGGGGTTGTGGTAGTTGTGCCTGGGGGAGTTAGATGGGGAATTAGGTGGAGAGAATTAGGGTAAATGGGAAAAGATTAAACTAATTATTTATGTGAAATTGCGATTTTGCCCCTGGAAACAAACATCTCCGAATAATTCTAGAAAAATTACCACGTGTTCCTACAGTTGTAAGGATCATGAAAATAATGTTCGTTAAAAATTTTCAGCTACGAAAATATGAGTTTTGAGCCAAAACGTGTTTATCGTTCGTGGTTTGCGGGTTTGCGGGTTCTCGGTTGTTTTGGCCTTAGAAAAATACGTAAAAATTACAGAGGATAATAAAAGATCATAGAATTATATTAATAACAGTTTAAAACTATTTTAATACCATTTATATAGAAAAATAATTAATACAACTATTTCAATGATATTTATGTAGAAAATATTTAATAATCATATAAATGTTGAAGAATATTGGAAGAAGTGTAACCATGGCCAATAGCCATGGTTCTATATTTATAAAATCCATAGGGTATCCCAAGAGACACTTGGATACCAAAGGTCTCCATCCCACTAAGAGTGGGGGAGTAATGGAGGGATAAGTGGTGGGGAGGCCAAAGGCCTCCCCCACTCACAACACCCCCCTTATCCATCCATTACTTTGGTCTTAGCGTATAAGGCTAAAGAGGTGGATACTTCTGGATCCTGAGTAATCGTGTTTGCCTCGTTAAAACCTTAGCCGTGGAAAACCCAGTGTAAAAAACCAACAGCTTAAGGGAAAAGAGTGCAACACACAAGTTACTCCCACTCATCCGTACAAGCTTCAGGCTTGTAGGTCTTTCAGCTGTCTCATACCGATTCATTTTACAAGTTTTACAAAAATACATTTTGGTAAAGCTTTGGTAAAAAGATCAGCTAAGTTGTTGCAGGATTGGATCTGCTGAACTTCAATCTGCTTGTCCTCTTTTAGCTCGTGTGTCCAGAAAAACTTGGGAGATATGTGCTTCGTCCTGTCGCCCTTGATGTAGCCCTTTTGAAGTTGAGCAATGCACGCGGCGTTGTCTTCAAACAGGACAGTAGGCTCCAAATCACCAGTCTTCAGGCCAGTGGAGTGAAGAATGTGGTGGACGATGGATCGTAGCCAATAACACTCTCTGCTTGCTTCATGGACCGCAATGAGCTCTGAATGATTGGATGACGTAGCTGTTGTGGTTTGCTTTACCGATCTCCAGGAGATAGCGGTACCTCCGTAGGTAAACACAAAACCTGTCTGTGATTTTACCGTGTGCGGATCTGAAAGATAACCTACATCAGCATAACCAAGTAATTGGGGGGAGGCACCTCTCTGGTAGTAAAGTCCCAGATCTATTGAACCTTGGAGGCATCGCAGAAGATGCTTTACTCCATTCCAGTGGTGCTTTGTAGGCGATGCACTGTGTCTGGCTAGGAGATTAACTGTAAACGCTATATCGGGACGCGTACAGTTAGCCAGAAATAGAAGTGCTCTAATGGCACTAAGGTAGGGTACTTCAGGACCCAGTATCTCATCCCCCTCTTCCAGAGGCCAGAAGGGGTCCTTATGTACATCTAGTGATCTTACAACCATACGAGTACCTAATGGATGACATTTATCCATATGAAACTTACGTAGAAGTTTCTTTGTATAATTTGATTGGTGTAATAAGATTCTACCTCGTAGGTGTTCAATCTGTATGCCAAGACAATACTTTGTTTTGCCTAGGTCTTTCATTTCAAAAGTATGTTTTAGGCTTTCAGATATCTCATTGATCTCTTCAGGAGATCCTATGATATTTAAGTTATCAACATATACTGCTATGATGACGAATCTTGTTTCTGTTCTTTTGATAAAGATACACGGGCAGACTTCATTATTTGTGAATCCTTGCTGTGCAAGGAAATCACTAAGTCTGTTATACCACATTTTGCCTGATTGCTTTAGACCATAAAATGATCTATGCAGCCTTACAGAGAATACATCCCGAGGTATCTCTTTCATATCTGGGGGTAGATTAAACCCATCAGGAAGTCTTATATAGATCTTTTTATCTATAACGCCATATAGATATGCAGTCACAACTCCATGAGCTGCATTTCTAGGCTTTCCAGAGAAGTTAGGCTTATTAAAAATCGGAATGTGTTCGCATCCATGACCGGGGAATATGTATATTCGTAATCAATCCCTGGTCTTTGGGAAAACACATGGGCTACAAGGTGTGCCTTGTAGCAAACGATCATATTATCTTCATTTTTTTTTCTTATGAAAACCCACTTATATCCCACAGGCTTTACACCTACTGGTGTTTGGACTACGGGTCCAAAGACTTTGCATTTCAAGAGTGAGTCCAGCTCTACTCTTATTGCCTTGTCCCACTTTGGCCAATCATCTCTGCGTTTACATTCTGCTAGAGATCGTGGTTCGACATCATCGTCGTATTCAGTGACGTAAACGACAATATCGAACGTAAAATCGTCGACGACGACTGTGCTATGTTTGTCCAGTACCTCTCCAGGACGTACAAAATTTAATGATGTTTCTCCTATTGTTTCCTCTGTAGGGGAAATAAGGAGGGGAGAAGTATCTAGTCTGAGCTCAGCATCCTGTGGAGGGATAATCTTGTTATCTCCAGGAATCTTCCTCTTTCGAGGAACTTTATCTTTTGAACATGGTGGGCGTCCTCTTTTCAATTGAGGTACATCCAATTCTACTGCTGGTAGATTGCATCCATCTATGGGGATGTCAATCCTAGCTGGCGTGTTAGCAACAAAGACGTGTGAACGGACAATCTTCTGGTTGTCCGTGAACTTATCCGGCAAAAGATGTATTGTATTCTGAATGTGAAGGATCTTCACATATTAGTACGCGGATCATATATGGACAAAGACTTCTGGTCCCAACTAATGGTCTCAACAGCTTCAGGCTTCTTAGATTGTATGCCTAGTTAAGGAAAAAATTTCTCATCAAATTCACAGTCAGCAAAACGTGCCTTGAATGCGTCCCCCGTGAGGGGTTCAAGGTATCTGATAATAGAGGGCGAATCAAACCCAATATAAATACCTAGACTACGCAAAGGACCTATTTTGGTCCTCTGAGGTGGTGCTATTGGGACATATACCGCACTGCCAAACACTCTCAAATGAGAGATATCCGGAGGTGCGCCATATGCAAGTTGCATCGGGATAATGTATGACCTCTAGAGGGTCTTATCCTAATAAGTGATACGACATGTAAAATAGCATGCCCCCAAGCATCCACCGTCACTGGGATTGCATAAACAATGGACGTGCAATCCATTGGAGTCTCTTTATAAGGGACTCAGTGCCTCGTCTCAAATGATGTGAGAACTACTCCCAAGCGCAGGAGATCGTGCAAGTAATATCCTGGTGAGTCCAGGTATCGAATCCACGGGACAACTGACCTGCGAAACTACGAACGTCAATCTGTAAAGAGTAATAATACGATGAGAACCAACCACCTATCAAACACAAAGATATAGGATCAAGAGTTTCCAATAGCAAAAGAAAATCTTACGATATTTACGGTGACTTCGGAAGGGATACAAGCATGGGGAGTATGTGTTGGGTTTGATTTCGTTAGGGTTTGTGCAACTAATGATTATCAACACCTTTTCTATAACTCAACGTTTCATCCGGTCAGGGCACGAGAACGTCGGAAAGTATGGCGTTCAAGTATATAAAAGCGTGCCAAAGAATTAATCACGTGAAAATAGGGCGAAAAGATATAGAAATCAATGAATACGACACCCTAACTACGTCAACACCAACACATATGAAGAGGATGTGCTACGATTTTGAGTTCATTAGGAGTTAATAATCGCTGAAATATCATGTCTTTTATATAACTCAACGCTTCACCCGGTCAAGGCGTGAAGACGTCGGAAGATGAATCGATAAAAACTAGTCAAAATAGCCGTATACGTATCACTAGCAACATTGATTTCATTAAACGATAAACTCAACAATAAGTTCAGATTAGTGAACATGAGTTGGCTAGCCTTGTCAGGGCCTAGCCATATGGGATGTAAACAATATCGACAATAAGCAAATACCCAACAAATACGTTGGAGAAATCAATGTTACGAGCAATTTTGACATGATAATAGGGCTAAAGACATGAAATTTAGCGAAGAAATACTCCTAACTACATCACAACCATAGCACAAGGAGATTAGCCACGCATGGTGCAAGGAAAATCAGATTTCATGGCCAAATACATCGTTTTAATAGCCAAATACAATGAAATACACCAAATACGGGGTATAAGTTCAAGAATTTATCACCAAATCTCCACTTTAGAACCCAAAACTCCCTTAGAATAGGAAGAATAGCCTCTGGAATTTTTCAGAATTTTCCCCTGGAGAAATACGCACAGTAGCCGCTCCAAAAGTCCCAAAATACGCCAGAATACGCCCCAAAACCCTAGAATCCGCTTAAATAATAAGCATTGCGGGTTTGGGGCGTTTAACGGGTTCAAACCCGTACCCATTTGCCTTAAAACCAAACCCAATAACCGCTCTACATCGTGGCCGTTCGATCTGGGCGGGATCGCCCCTCGCCGCGCCACGTGTGCGTCAATAACCGTGCGCCGCCCGCTTCGCTATTCGCCTCCGAATTCGAATGGGTTTTCGTCGTGACCGTCCGATCTTCGCTCAACGGTGTGGATGAAGCCGCGTAACCCGCCAAAATCGCGCGCTCTCCGCTTCAGTTTCGCGAGGCGGAATGGACAACAGCCGTTAGATCAGGCGGGGATACGCCCGATGACTGCCACGTGGACCCTCAAGGCGCCTCCGCTGCTGCGTTTGTGTCGCGATCGTGAGCCGTTCGATCGACGATCGACGGCTGGAAATGTGCCGCGTCTTCAGTTGCTCCGCTTCGTTGGATTAAAGCGGGAACGGCCTGATAGACGCCACGTGTGCGCCAAGATTCGTGCGGCTGAATTTTCTTTTTATTTCTTCATTTTAAATTGTATTCTGCATTCAAAAATACACAGTAATTAGCACAGATCTCAGAAAAATACAAACAAATAGTCGTTGGAATCGTGAGATCGAGACATTATCATGAAAAATATAAAAATGCAGAAATACTTAATAGAATTCGTGTTTTATGCACAAATAAGGTGATTTCTCTAATAAATAATGGTGTACAAAATACGCACATATTAGAGAGCAATTAAGCATTATATAGGCACATCATAGGACTAATTAGGGGGTTAAATACGCAATATTCAACCCGAATCAATAGCCAATCTCGTATAAATCAATGTTACGAGCAATTTTGACATGATAATAGGGCTAAAGACATGAAATTTAGCGAAGAAATACTCCTAACTACATCACAACCATAGCACAAGGAGATTAGCCACGCATGGTGCAAGGAAAATCAGATTTCATGGCCAAATACATCGTTTTAATAGCCAAATACAATGAAATACACCAAATACGGGGTATAAGTTCAAGAATTTATCACCAAATCTCCACTTTAGAACCCAAAACTCCCTTAGAATAGGAAGAATAGCCTCTGGAATTTTTCAGAATTTTCCCCTGGAGAAATACGCACAGTAGCCGCTCCAAAAGTCCCAAAATACGCCAGAATACGCCCCAAAACCCTAGAAATATGCTTAAATAATAAGCATTGTGGGTTTGGGGCGTTTAACGGGTTCAAACCCGCTTCGTTTTCGCGCCCGCACCCAATAATACGACTGGCGCAATTTGTGGCCGTTGGATCATGCGGGATCACATCAAGAGTCGACACGTGGCCAACGGATCGGATCCTCGCTCTCATTTGCGCCCGCATTCGCTACGCTGCTCCGAGTTCGCATCAGATAGATTTTCGACCGTCGGATCTTCAATCGAACGGCTCTTCTTCGCTCGCTTTTGCCCGCTCCGAATCCGCTTCGCTGCTGAGTTGGGATCGTTATGGGCCGTCGGATGAACAATCGAACGGCGTTGAGCCGTCCACGTCGCCTGCTGATTTCAAAATCACGTCGCATCGGGCGGTATGCTCTCGGCCGTTGGATTGAGCGGGCTGTCGCTAGGATGACTCCGCGTGTCCCACGGATTCTCCTCCGCTACGAGTTCGAGCGGGCGTAGATCTGGCCGTTGGATCGCAATCCAACGGCCATCATTAATCCCGCTCGATAATTCCCCGTTGCCGTCGAATTTGAGCGGGAACGGCTCTGATGCTGCCACCGCTTGCGCCAAGATTCGTGCAAACTTATTTTAATTCCAATAAATGGTATTCTGCATTCAAAAATTCATAGAAATTAGCACAGATCTCAGAAAAATACAAATAAATAGTCGTTGGAATCGTGAGATCGAGAAGATGCTAGGAAAAATATAAAAATGCAGAAATACACGATCAAATTCACGTTTTGTGCACAAATAGAGTAATTTCTCTAATAAATGATGATGAGAAAAATACGAATGTATAAGAGATAAATTAAGCATCATATGGGCACAAAATAGGACTAATAAAAGGGTTAAATATGCAATATTCACTCCGAATCACTCAGCTAATCCGTTCTGGGTGTGAACATGTGCTACTGGATGTTCAACTTCAATACCCGTTGCCCGACAATAGTCTTCGAAGACTTGTGAAGTAAATTCGCACATTATCAAGACGTAGTTTCTTGATATGGTTATCGGGGAAATGAGCCCACAACCTTATTATTAGTGCCAATAGCTTTGGAAAAGCTAGGTTGCGGATGGACAAGAGGCACACATAAGACCATTTAGTTGATGCATCAATCAGTACCATGAAGTACCGAAATGGGCTACTTGTGGGGTGAATAGGCCCGCAAATGTCACCATGAATTCTCTCAAGGAAGCCAGGAGACTCTAATCCCACTTTCAGGACGGAGGATCTCGTTATCAGTTTTCCCTTGAAACAAGGGGACAAGGAAATTCACCCTTATGAAGAATCTTCAGGTTCTTCAAGTTATGTCCACGGGATTCAGTGATGATGCATCGCATTATTACTGATCCAGGGTGACCAATTCTGTTGTGCCAGAGTTGGAACTCTGGCAATGATGGGCACGTCTGGTGCTCAGTCATATTGGCTTCTATTGGTTGAATGTATGTATGGTAGAGACCCGACGGGAGTCCCTTGAATCGTTCGCAGATGGTCTTATGGCCATCTTTTTGACGAGTTACATACAGATATTCAAATTTACTTTCATCTCTAGTTTCTAAGTGATATACGTTTAAACAAAAGTCCTTGAAACTTACGAGATTCCTATTTGATTTAGGAGAGAATAATGCATTCTTTATCTGAAGTCTTGTGTTATTTGGGAGCAATATTATTGCTTCACCAGATCCTTCGATTATTTTGGACAGTCCTGAATTGTTATAACAGGACCGTCATATATATTTATGCTATTAAAATAGCAATGTTTGCAAAGGATTGTGTGCATGATCACTCCTCATTTTACACCTTTTTTCCGTGTATTTGCATGCCATTTAGATCGCCCAAATCATGTTTTTCACGATATATCGACGATATTGCGATGCTTTTCACGATTTGTTGTTTTTGTCGCATTTCAGGTGATTTGGCGCGATTTGGAGTGATCTCGAGACACGCTTACTCTAGACGGCCACCGACGACCTCCCCGAGGGATATTTTGCTGTTGGAGAGGAGCGGAAGAAGAATGGACGTCGCAGGAGCGACGAGGAGACCAAAACAATCAGATTGGGCATCTTTTGTGTCCCACTCGGCCGAGTGGAGGAGCCACTCGGCCGACCAGCGAGACACTGCTCGGCCGACCCGTTCAGACACGATTTCCATGTGCACTCGGCCGAGCGTCGGAGTCCACATCGGCCGAGTGACGATACCACGTCCGCCCGAGTGGCGCCCAGACGAAGCCCCTCCAAAATATCGAAGTTTCTGTTTCTCGGCCACCTGAGCTTCAGAATACCCACTCGGCCGAGTGGCAACCCACGTCCGCCCGAGTGCAGTGAAGCCATCGGCCGAGTGACGACAACTCACTCGGCCGAGCCGCCTCCGAACTGAAGACCCCTGAAAGCCCCGACTTACTGGAAAATTACAGGGTTTTCACTCGGCCGAGCGACTTTTGTCACTCGGCCGAGTGCGATGCGCTGCCTGTAGCGAAATTTGCGGAAAACAGGCTGTGCAGGGGCGTTTTGGTCAGGATTTTTGGACGATTTTTGGGGCTATTTAAGCCCTGTTTTTACCCTAGTTTAGGGGGCCATCTCTTAGATTTTTTGCAGCTTTTTGAGATTACTTTTTAGCTTTATTATTTGTGATTGGAGAAGAGGAAAAACTTGGATTTTTGTTGGATTAATTGAAGAACTACATTGGTTTGCATCTCTCTTCCCCAAAAACTCTATTTTTATTGTTTATATCATTGTTGTGATGAATTCCATTGCCTATTTCATTGATTATTTTTGTGCTATTGCTATGATTTGTGAGTAGTCTCCACGTCTTGGGGCGTGGGGATGAACCCTACAAGCCCAATTTCGTATTTGTGATGAATTGGTAGAAATTGAGCTAGGATTGTTATTAGGGATTAGATTGGGATCGAATTACTACGGATAGCTAGGTATTCATATCAATTGGGATTTGCAAGAGATTGGATCCCAATTTGATAGGAAGCCCTAGAAATCCGAATTGGGTTGGAGTCGGATTTTCGAAGTATCGGTTTGCAAGAGATTGGACCGATACTAGGATCTCCGGTCGCAATTCCGTGCCGATACCCGTTTGCAAGAGATTGGACGGGTAGGAACTATCCTAATTTAGATTGTGGACCGAGTTTGTAAGAGATTGGGCTCGGTGCGCAATTGGACGATGATGTTGATCCTAATGCTAGCTTTCCTAGGCTAAGGTTTGCAAGAGATTGGACCCAAACCTAGGATAGCTATAGACCGGCAACAGCGCGAGAGCGTGAGCTTGGTTCCACATTTAGTTGCAACTAGTTCATCCAAATTCTCATTCTAGCGATTTTGATACCGACGAACCACATTTACGAAATACGGTGAGTAGCGGGGATTCCCCATTCCCTAGGCGTTCTTTATTTGATTTGATATTTCGCACATTTGTCTGACGATTGTGACAGGATCGCCCAAGGCAATTCTCTCTATTCTTAAATAGCCAGGTTGATTTGAAGCAAGCACGGTCATTCGTCCTCCCTGTGTTCGATACCCGCTCGCCGCTATACCGTGCGCTTGCGGTAAAACTACAACCGTTCTTTGGGTGTACGTCCCGGAGCGATCAAGTTTTTGGCGCCGTTGCCGGGGAGGCGATTGCGTTTGATTCTTTTTTTTACCCTAGCTACTTCTTTCTTTTATTTTTTATTTTTTTTATTGTTACCATTATTATTTCCTTTACTATTCTTACCTAACCCTTCCACGGTACTAATCATCTCTTTGAAACTCCGTTTCCCCTGTGCATGAACACGAGATCTACGGCGGACCCAGAAGACTTATTATTTGATCCCGAGATCGAACGTACCGCGCAGAGACTTAGAGCGGAAAAGAGACAAGATCCGGAAGGGAGGTATATGACCAACCCGGAAACTCCTGAAGAATTGGCGGCAAGGATGGCGAGGATAATTTCTATTCGCGATAGGCTTCAGCCTAAGACTTCTTCTACCACCTCATCCATTGCCATGCCGGGGTTGGCGGCTGACAAGAACTTCGAGCTAAAGACTGGATTGGTGGTTTTGATGCAACAAGACCCATTTCATGGGAACGCACATGAGAACCCCCACTACCACATCCAACTATTCTTGTCGAAGTGCGCCACTATTGGTCCAATCCGGCCGCAAGAAATCATCCGGGATTCTCCTACGCCAACAATGAAGGAGCTTTGAACCCGCCACAACCACCAACTCAACAAGCTCAGCCACCACCACCCCAACAACAATACTATCCACCGAGGGGGCCTCCACAACAAAACTTTCAACCGAAGCAACAAGTACCACCATATAGGCCTCCCGGATACAACCAAGGGTGGAGGAATCAAAATCAAAACCCTCCACAAGCTCCACAACGATCCGACTTCGAAACTAGAATGGAGGCGTTCATGGTCGAGCAAAATAAGGTGAATGCTACTTTGAAGGCGGGGCAAGACTCTCTTAACACCGTAGTGGCCCAAATATCGGAGCAATTGGCGTTGCTCAATCGGAACACTCAAAGATTGCCGGCGCAACCGGAGCAAAACCCACGGGGCAACACGGGCCACATCAATGCCGTAATTGCCGTTACTACTAGAGGCAGGAAGGACACCACCCCCGCCATGATTCCTATTGAGGAGGCCGTGGATGAAAGCTTGGAGCCGATTGAGCCGATAGTTGAGATTGAAAAGGAGAAGGAGCCACAAGACAAGGAGAAATCTAGGGCGGAGCGATTAATTGAGGAGAGGCGCTTCATGCCACCGGTCCCATTCCCCCAAAGGCTCGCTAGAGCAAAAATGGAGAAGAGGCTAGCAAAATTTCTCGAGTACCTAAGAGGAGTTAGCCTTAACATCCCCTTCCTTGACGCCATCGTCGAGATCCCCACGTATGCTAAATTTTTGAAGGACTTGATTTCGGGGAGGAAAAGGAAGGAGAAGATCATGCTAGCCGAGGAGGGCTCTTGGTTCACCAAGAGAGAGAAGGAGCCGGCAAAATTCAAAGATCCGGGGAGTTTTCGGATTCCTTGCACCTTGGGCGGCGTCCCTCTTCAAAAGGCGTTGGTCGATCTTGGGGCTAGTGTGAGCCTCATGCCCCTCTCCATGTTCTTAAAGCTAAACACCGGGACAAAGTTGAAACCCACCGACATGCGCATTCAATTAGCCGATGGACGGATAACAAGGCCGGTGGGGATCGCCGAAGACATACCGCTACAAGTCCCGGGAGGAATATGCTTGCCATGTGACTTTGTGATCATGGACGTTAAGGAGGAGGGAGACACTTCATTGATACTTGGACGCCCATTCCTCGCCACCGCCGGAGTCATCGTCGACATGCGTGAAGGTACCTTAACCTTAAACGTCGGAAACATCGAGGTGGAGCTCCACATTCCTAAGGCTATGAAGCATATGCCTTATCACGAGGAACTCGACTACATGGACCTCCTTGATGAGGTGATAGAAGAGGCGATTCCTCACTCAATTGGCGCCCTTTTTGATGAAGAATTTGAAGAAGGCCCGGATTTAGGCCATGAAGAGAATAAAGATGATTCCCCCGACCTCTCCACTGAAGATGATGAAGGCGACGCTGATGTCGCAAAGATTCGAGAGCTCTGCAAGCTCTCGAAATCGAAGTCTCCAAAGAAAGCTCCGCCAGCACGGAAACCGGCGTCACCGGTGAAGCCGTTGACCGGAGCAAATGCTAGCTTGGGGGAACCTCCCCCCAACACTATTCGAGACGAGAGACCACCGAGGGAGAACGCGCCGCCGCCACACCCAAATCCAAGCGCGCTCCCCGGAAAGTTTGACGGGTGCATCTCATATGCACCAAACATCTCGCATTGATTGAAAATTATAGGGGGTCGAGCTCACGACCTTAAACGAGCGCTTGTCGGGAGGCAACCCGACGGTTTTTGCTTTATTTTTACTTTTTCTTTATTTTCGTTTTAGAAATTTTTAGTGTTTTGAGTCATTCGACCAAAATTTTGTGATAACGGGTCCTATTTTTTCTTGACAGGAGAGGAGATAGGTAGATCCATCATGAGGAGGATGAACAAGTCGACGAGGAGCGCCCCAAGAAGGCGCTCGACTCTTAGGAGGAAGATGGAATCGACTGGAGGAAGAAAGACGGAGTTTGGAGCATAAAACGAAGACAAACAGCAGAACACAAGGCTCACTCGGCCGCGTATACTAGTCACTCGGCCGAGTACACAAGTTCGTCCGGCCGAGCCGCTCACGAACGAGGGAAGTCTGCTGTACACAACTCTCTGTTTATTTTCTTGATTTCGATATAACTGCTACTCGGCCGAGTATATAAATTCACTCGGCCGAGTAAAACGGATACCCTCCTAGGGCGAGTCATGCCGAGTAGCTTGAGTCACTCGGCCGAATGGACTTACTCCACTCGGCCGAGGCTGGCAAAGCCACTCGGCCGAAGCGATAGCGGGGAGAAAATTTTCATTGGCCTCGCTCGGCCGAGTGACCACGTCACTCGGCCGAGTCGTAACCTTTATTATATAAGGGCGAGGGGGGCGCGGATTTCGAAACGCAAAAAAAAACCCCAAATCCCCCGCGCCCCTTCAGCTGCCTCGCCCGAACCCCCTCGCTCTCGCCCTCACTCGCCCGACCAAGCCCGCGCGCGCCGCCGCTCGGCCAGCCACCGCCGGCCGACCATCGCCGCACCCCGCCCGAGTCGCCGCCGGCGGCCTTGTCTCCGTTCACCTCCGGTATAGCTTGTTTTGCCCGTTTTCTCCTCTTTTTGCGTATTTTTCGAGGATCCGTGTATTAATCGAACCCCTAACCCGAATCAATTCCTATATCTATCTGTTATACCCCTAATACTCCATGCATTTTGAATATTACTCGCTGATATCGTCTTTTCTTGCGCATATTGCTTTTTCGAGCTTAGGGGAGCTTAGGGGAGCTTCTACGGGCTGTTTTGGACTTCGTGGGGCGCGGACTTCGCACGCTTCCACTGCTTAGCACTCGCGGCGTGTTTGGGTATACTCTTTCCATTCTTTTTGCACACGCCGCACTTTTCACGTTTTTCGGCACGCGCTCGGGGCCGATATGCCGCCCCGGACACGGCCGCGGACGAGGAGACCTTCCGCTAAGCGGAAGAGGTCGGATGATGCCGGCCCCGCCCACGAGGTGGACGAGTCTCCTCCTCCTTCCCCCACACACGCCGTCCACTCAGCACAGCCTGCAGGCCCCGCACAGCCCGCACAGCCTGCAGTGCACCCACAGCCCGCACAGCCTCTCCCCGCCGCTGCACAGCCACCACCACCGGCTCCACTGGTCGGGCCGCGCGGGATTACGTTCCGAGACGATGCACACCGCGCCGTCTTCGAGCGTATCTCCCAGCGCTCGATCGTACCCTCCAGGTTTGCACACCTCGCTGACCTAGGACGCCTGGGGGTACTTGAGGGGATGCTCACGTTGTACGACAACGTGGGCTGGCGAGATTTTTTCCAGGTGTCGGCGGATACTTTTACCCGCCCGACACTTGAGGTTTTGAGTTCGATCGCCCGGACCGATGAGGGATGCTCATTCCGGTTCATGGATCGAGAGTGCCAGGTCACTCTCGATATGATGAGAGTGTTTTTCTCGTGGCCCGCTGTCCCCGGAGCTGATCGCGGCTACGGCCCCACACATATCCCCCCACCCTCTTTCGATGCCGGTGCCTTCTGGGCACGTATCACGGGTCTCCCCGCCGCCTTTGACCCTAGTAGGGCCAAGGCCTCGGCCATCGTACATCCCTGCCTTCGCATTGCTCAGCGCCTTATGGCGACGACATTTTTGGCGAGATATGAGCCGGGCACGATGTCTACGCCAGAGCTCTACATGCTCTATGCGATGACACGTCCCAGAGCTCTATCTAGGGATGGAGACGAGCTTGTCCCCGCCGTCGTGATCGACATTGCGGCCTGGTTTTTAGACCGCATCATCGTGTCGGTGGGCGCTCGCTCACCGATATGCTGCGACGGTCTGATCACCCTGCTTACCATGATGACCGGCGAGGACCTACCTGACGACCTGCGGCGAGTATCGGGCCCCACTTCTCTGTCGATAGACGTTATGGCCCGGATGAAGATGCTTCGTCCGCATGGTGAGCGTCACTGGGTCTGGTTGCACGGCCCTTATGGGGCCGATTACATGATTCTCCCGAGCCCTGCTCGGACTCAGATTGCACCTGCCCACGTTGACTGGGTCCCGGCGATGGATGTCCTCATCCCTGCTGCCTACGTGCTCGAGGCCGAGGAGGCCGAGCAGGTCCACGTTGCCCACGCTGCCCAGGCTGCTCCCGCACACCCTGCTGCCGACCCTGTCGACCCTGTGACCCCTCAGCCTGTTCCTGACGTTTCCGCTGCTCCTGACACTTCTATCCCCACCTCTGTCAGTGTCGAGAGTACTTTTGCTGAGCCCACTTCCACCACTGTCACCACTTCCGAGGCTGTCCCCACCACTCCCGCTGCCACCTCTAGCCCTCTGTCCGTGGAGCCTCTTTGCTCCGCACTCCCCGAGCGCCGCCGACCTTTGTCGAGAGTGGAGAGCCCTCGTTTGCCGCGGTCGTGGAGACCATGGCTAGCATGATCTCCACTGGGATTGCGCCTTTTGGTCTACACAGTTCCGCCCCAGCGGTAGAGTACTCTGTCTCCACAGCCGCCGTATTCTCCGAGAGCGTCGTGGCGTCTGTCCACACTTCTGGGCCACTGACCTCTCTTGCCACCTCGTTGCCACTTTTGCACGCTTCCTTTGCTGCCGCTGCCTCTACTTCTCACCAGCCGGTGTCCCGGCCTCACACTGAGGCCAGGCCCACATTTGCTGGCACGGCACCTTTTGTCCCCTTCCCTGCTGAGCCCGTTACATACTCCACTCGCGTACGCCAGCCCCGCCCTGCGCAGCCTAGACCGGTGCGTCCCTCTGCACCACCCCCGCCTGACACTGTACTGCAGAGCATACGTGCTCTTAAGTTGGCGGTGAGTGGTCTTAGAGGTGACCTTAGGACCCTGTCCTCCACCGTCTCTACGATGGCTGGACGCTTTGACCTGATCCCTCAGATCCACTACTGCCTGACACAGATCTTAGAGCGTCTCCCGCGCGTACCCCCACCCACCCAGCAGGTTCCCACACACACTTCCACACACACTAGACCTGCTTCCACTTCCACGCCCACCCCAGCTCAGCAGCCTACACCACCACCTCCTCCTCCTCCGCCTCAGGACGGAGACGGCGCAGCACCACCTTCCTAGGCACCTTTGATGCCATCGATTCCTTTTGCCGTTGTGCTGCCCGTTTCTGCTGGGTCCTGATGCCTTTTTGTCCACCCCCCCCCCCCCCCCCCCTCCCCTCACTTATTTTGGGATTCTCATTTTGCCGTATCTTTATATATCTTTTTTGGGAGAGAGGGAGAGCTTTTGGTGACCCATTTATACTCGTATCACTCATATCTGTGCATGCATCATATCCGCATCATATTTTCATTTCTTTATTTTTCGTTTTATTATCTTTTTTCTTTCCATCATGCATGCATCCTCACTTGCCCCTCTCATTACTTGTCTCTCTGTGTGCCACACTTTGCACATTGAGGACACTGTGCAGTTTAGCTTGGGGGAGTGAGTTCTCACGTTCTTTTTCGTTTTGCCACCTTTATTTTTAGATTTTCACGCCACTTTCCGCTTTTGCACTTATTTTCACTTATCATTTTTTCTCATTTTACCATGCATCACGTTTTTCTTATTTCTCTGCGTGCCGCATTGCATAGTTTTATTTTTCTTATCTTTATTTCTTTCTTTTTTTCATCTCGTGCTAGAGATGAATTTTCTGTGATGATGTCTACGTGGAGTTAGCTTATTCTATATGCATGCTATATTTGTCATGTCTTAGATTTTATTTCTGATATCACATGCTATGACTTGCTTTGCATTTAGAAATAGTAACCCCACACTTTTTCCACATGAAAATGGATGAAGTTTTATTATTAGCTGAGCCTGAATATTCATATGTATGCTATCACAGAAAACACACCAAGATTCACGCATTGAATGCCTATATCTGGAGTACTGATTTCTTTTCCTATATCACTTCTATATGCATGAATTGTACACTTCACTTCGGGATGATTGAATGATGTTAGCTATGATATATCTGGATTAGTTAGCTTTTTTGTGATCGAAACTGAGTAGATTAGATTACCCTGCTGAAGTTGTCGTGCATGTCTTATAGAGTGAACCGAGAGTTATATATATTTCTTTCTCCACAAATCTTGAACATCATTTTGTAGTGCCCTGGGAAGCTACTGCACACGTACTAGAGGGGGGGTGAATAGTACTTAAAATAATCAAGATAGTTATTCCTAATTATTGTGCAAGAAACAAACGACAATGCGGAATTAAACAACTATCAACAAGAATTAAAACAAACGCAAACACAATGGTTTAATGGGTTCGGATCCACCCAAGTCTCCCCGACTTGTTCCCGGTGATCCTACGTCCCAACCACCCGGATCCCCTCCGGATACTTGAGTTAGCAACCCTAACTCAAGATTTCCACTATGAAATACTTGTGAAAATCCTTCACAAGTCAAATCATACAAAAGACATGTGACTCCCACAAACCGGGATCACAACCTCTCTCACAACCGAGAGACACAATTCAAATACGATTGAAATGAAATAAACTCTTACCTTACAAAATCCTATGCCTTGAGTATACTTACCAAATTAGGGCAATGATGGATTTTGAGGAAGAGGATGTCACCAAACCCTAGCTTCAAGTAGATGACCAGCAATGGAAGCCTAGGGATGAGATGGATGACCTAGAATCAAGCCCTTGGCTTGGAAGGCTCACAACCAATGAATCTCTCTTGAAGAATAAGAGTGAAGGAGAGATTCTTGAGAATGGGAGAGCTTGAAGATGAGAGTTGAAAGAACTTCTCTTTGAATCAATAGAGCTCTGGAATAGCAGCCTTAGATCCTATGAAATAACCCCTCCAGGTATTTAAAGGATTAAGGGAAAAGGGAGAGAGAAACGTCGCTTTCAAAACACCAACGGATCTAAATCTGAAGCAGACTAGTCGGTCAAAGAACAACCACTGACCGACTAGTTCATCAACTAGTCGGTCAGTCAATCAACATGGACCGACTAAGAGGTGAACAGTGAACAGATGAAGATTTCAGACCTAGATAACTAGTCGGTCCAAGAAGACTTTCTGACCGACTAGTTTCACAACTAGTCGGTCGGTTAGTAAACTTAGACCGACTAAGAGTCAAAAACAAGTAGTCTGAATACAAATGATTTAGTCGGTCCAAGAACAAATGTTGACCGACTAGATCAACAACTAGTCGGTCGCCAAACGTTCTTAGACCGACTAAGCTATGAACAGTAGCTTAGGAGAAATTTAGTATGAACAGTAAGTTACAACTAGTCGGTCAAAGAAGCATCACTGACTGACTAGTTCACAAACTAGTCGGTCGGTGAGTCAACGTAGACCGACTAACTGTAAACAGTAAAGTCCAAGAAATTAGAGAATCAAACTAGTCGGTCCAAGAACAGTTGCCGACCGACTAGATCACCATCTAGTCGGTCAGTACTTGTTCTTGTACCAACTAACATGCACTAGAAGTCCGAATCGAAGCGCGATGCTTCGGGGAAGTTAGAATGGACTTCTACTAAGATCCTAGAGCTACGACATGAGCGTTAAGAAGATAGAAATGTAAGAATTACTGAAGGCTTAACATTCTATAAATCGAAGCTAAAAGACTATGAAATAAACCTTAAAGATCCGTCTTCAAAGCTTCAATTAATTCTTCATGACTTCCAAAACGGCGCAAGAGCTTCAACGAAGCTTTAGGCATGAATACGAGCTTTGTGAAGAGTTGAGATGTTGCTTTGAATGTTCTCGTGAATTTGGCGACGATCTCCAAAACTGCGCTCACAAATTGTTAGTTCATGATATATTTATGTTTGCTCATCATCCAAAACCAAATCCGGGGAGTCCAATACTCAACATTCTCCCCCTTTTTGGTGATGACAAACCAACATAAATAATAATCAAAAATAATGAACTAAATGGAATATACTTACTCCCCCTGCATTGATGACACATTAGTTCCATATGAAATAATAAGCACATACATCAAGCAGACGAGGAAAGTAAAAATTCAAATCCAATATTTGAGATTTAGGATTTGTAATCCATTTTTATATCTTAACTCCCCCTGAATCTAACATATCAAATTAGATTCATGGTAAATTATCATTTAGCACATGCCATTACCATTATTATATATCTCTCCCCCTTTGGCATAATCCAAAAAGAGCGGGAGGAAATCAAAAAGAATAGATCATGGCCAAATAATTCATTAAGTATGGGAGTCTAGGAATACGACCAAAGCCCAAAATAACACCAATGCAAAATATCAAATTCAAAATACCGAATAAATGCAAAGCGTGTCAAGGAGACCAAAGTCGAAAATCGGAAACCGAAATCATAAAATCATCGGTAAAAAATCGGAAAACGAAATTACAGAGCCATATGCGAAAATCGAAATACGAAATCATCAATCCATAGGCGAAATACGAAATCCGAAATCATAAACTCATCGGCGAAAATCGGAAAACGGAATCACCAAGCCATAGGCGAAAATCGAAATACGAAATCATCACTCCATAGGCGAAAAACGAAATCCGAAATCATCAAAACTCAAATCAATTTCACTTATTGAGTTTTGGAACATACTCTCTAAAATCAATAGAATGCATGGAAAAAAATTCTATGTTTCCATAGAAAGAAATCTATTAAATCCATAAAATCATCGAACGACGAAATCAACATCAGAGACAAAAATAATATGATGTGCATACCAAGTGTAGCAAAATGATACCAAATGTAATATATTCTACCAATGGATACCAATATGAATCAAAAGTATGAACATACTTACAACATTAAGCTCCCCCTACTTTGGTGCATCACTTAAGCACCAACAACTCCATTTGAATGAAAATCCTTGCAAATCACGGAGTTGGTAGGGTTGGTATCCCATGGTGAAGTTAACCTAGAGAATTTTATTTTGGTATCCAAAAAAAAATCTATTTGGATCCAATGGGTTAGGCAATAAATTTAGAGAACTAAATTCAAAATAAATGTAACCCATTCTTACCACAATTGCTTTGGTACCCAAAAAAATGAAATTAAACTTATGGTACCAAGCAATGAAGGGTCAAAGGAAACTAACCCTTCGGAAACCAAGTCCAAGAGGAACTTGATTTCCCAACATAATCATCATTCAAGATAACATCATTAATAAACGATTTCACATACAAATTCTTATTATGCATGCTTGTGTTCTTCGGACCCCAAATGGTGTATGTCTTGGGAGTCCTAATCCTATTGGGAACATGCATATGTTGTTGGTTTCTATGTGATGCATGTCGTGGGTAAACATATGGAATTCGATGCAATGGTGCATGATGATAATTATTCATATGGGAATGAGGATGAACATATGAATGTGGAGGAACACGTGCATGAGTGTGTCTCACATGGTGTGCACGTGCTCGTGGGTGCGGAGCATAAAAATCATCATTTGTGCTAACATGTGGGGTAGGTTGTGTGTTCCTACGTGGCATGGTATACATGTAAGCATGACCCTTCTTTGGAGGTCCACCCAAAGTGGGTTTCTTTCCAAAAGGGGGCGTGTTCCTAGCGGAAGCACCATTGGTAGAAGATCTACCCATGACGTGTTTACTTCCACTAGTAGAAGCATCGGAAGATGGCCTAACAAAGGTGGCGAACGATTTGGATGACTCTCCCATCTCATACCCCAAACCAATGTGATGATTGGCCGGAAGTAAGTCAATTAGGATATCATCCAACTTGCCCTTACCTTTGTTGAATTCATGAATTCGGCCTAATGTGCTCTCATGCTTCTCGGTGAGAGAATGCAAAGAAGCATCCAAAGTGGACACTTGCGATGCGAGAGCACAAACACGTGACTTGAGATTTTTATTCTCAATACTCAAAGTTGCGATTTGAGACGTCAAATCCGCTATCACATGTTCATCCGAATCCTCGATATGAACATGCTCAAGTTGAGACTTGAGATTTTCAATCTCATTTCTCAACCCATCAACAACGGTGTCGTTGTTGACGATGAAAGGCTTCGGCGAGTTTTTAAGACTATCTAATTCATTTTTAGTCTTCATAAGCTTAGTAGCCATATTAGAAAATTTATTCCAAAGTTGTTCATTGGCTATTCTAAGTTCATCATTGGTTACCTCTCCGCCTTCATCCTCGCTTCCATCCTCGCTTTCATCGGAGGATGTGTCTTCATCACGATCCTCTCTTCCCATGAAGCACGTGTGTGCTTTCTCCACACGTTCATCATCCGACTCTCCACTAGAGGAGTCCTCAGAGTCGGTGAATGTCCCGACAAGTCCTTTCTTGTGCTTTCTTGACTTGTCGTGCTTGGATGCCTTCCACTTCCCCTTGTGTTTGTAGAGAGGACAATCCGGCTTGATATGTCCTGGCTTGTTGCATTTGTAACACACGGGAGTAGAAACATTAGTCGAAATAAATTTAGATTTACGATTCAACTTACCTTGTCGGAAGAATCGGATGAATTTCTTTGCCATATTGGCAAATGCTTCCATGTCCAATTCTTCGTCCTCTTCTTCTTCTGAATCTTCATCATCGGTAGATGGAGCGGCCTTGAATGCAATTCCCTTTTTCTTTGGCTCGTCTTGCTTCAAGTACGCCTTCATCTTTTCCTTCATTCGGATCTTACTATCCTTGCGTACCTCGTAAGACAACAAGGTACCCATTAGTTGTACGACGGTATATTTATTCATGTCATTACCTTCCTCGATGGCGTAGGTACGCTTTTCCCAACATGATGGAAGACCGTCGATAATCTTCGCGACTTTCTCCTTTTGGGTATAGACCTTCCCAAGAGCTTCCAAGTCGTTTGATATATCCACGAAGCGAGCGTAATATTCCTTCATGGTTTCGCCCTGCTCCATATGAAACAACTCAAATTCTTTATTAGCAACGACGAGTTTAGAATCTTTTACCGTACTCGATCCTTCGTGCAATATGAGGAGTTGGTTCCATATTTGATATGCACTCTTACATGTGCATATCTTGTTGAAGTCCTCGGGCTCCAACGCACAATTCAAGGCATTCATTGCCTTGGCATTTGCTACTTCCGCGGCGACCTCCGCGGGAGTCCACTTCGCGAAATCTTCTTGGGAAGGCTCGACATACTCCGTCATGGTGGCTCTCCATAGTGAAGCGCTCCGGAGGAAAATTTGCATCCGGCATTTCCAGTACCCATAGTTGGTACCGTTGAAGTGTGGAGGCCTGACGGAGGATAGTCCTTCCATAACTGAAGAAGCTCCATCGCGGTTCTTGAAGACGTTGTAGTCGTTGTTCGTCATAGCTTTGAACTCGTAGCTTTAACCTTGTCTCTGATACCAATTGTAGTGCCCTGGGAAGCTACTGCACACGTACTAGAGGGGGGGTGAATAGTACTTAAAATAATCAAGATAGTTATTCCTAATTATTGTGCAAGAAACAAACGACAATGCGGAATTAAACAACTATCAACAAGAATTAAAACAAACGCAAACACAATGGTTTAATGGGTTCGGATCCACCCAAGTCTCCCCGACTTGTTCCCGGTGATCCTACGTCCCAACCACCCGGATCCCCTCCGGATACTTGAGTTAGCAACCCTAACTCAAGATTTCCACTATGAAATACTTGTGAAAATCCTTCACAAGTCAAATCATACAAAAGACATGTGACTCCCACAAACCGGGATCACAACCTCTCTCACAACCGAGAGACACAATTCAAATACGATTGAAATGAAATAAACTCTTACCTTACAAAATCCTATGCCTTGAGTATACTTACCAAATTAGGGCAATGATGGATTTTGAGGAAGAGGATGTCACCAAACCCTAGCTTCAAGTAGATGACCAGCAATGGAAGCCTAGGGATGAGATGGATGACCTAGAATCAAGCCCTTGGCTTGGAAGGCTCACAACCAATGAATCTCTCTTGAAGAATAAGAGTGAAGGAGAGATTCTTGAGAATGGGAGAGCTTGAAGATGAGAGTTGAAAGAACTTCTCTTTGAATCAATAGAGCTCTGGAATAGCAGCCTTAGATCCTATGAAATAACCCCTCCAGGTATTTAAAGGATTAAGGGAAAAGGGAGAGAGAAACGTCGCTTTCAAAACACCAACGGATCTAAATCTGAAGCAGACTAGTCGGTCAAAGAACAACCACTGACCGACTAGTTCATCAACTAGTCGGTCAGTCAATCAACATGGACCGACTAAGAGGTGAACAGTGAACAGATGAAGATTTCAGACCTAGATAACTAGTCGGTCCAAGAAGACTTTCTGACCGACTAGTTTCACAACTAGTCGGTCGGTTAGTAAACTTAGACCGACTAAGAGTCAAAAACAAGTAGTCTGAATACAAATGATTTAGTCGGTCCAAGAACAAATGTTGACCGACTAGATCAACAACTAGTCGGTCGCCAAACGTTCTTAGACCGACTAAGCTATGAACAGTAGCTTAGGAGAAATTTAGTATGAACAGTAAGTTACAACTAGTCGGTCAAAGAAGCATCACTGACTGACTAGTTCACAAACTAGTCGGTCGGTGAGTCAACGTAGACCGACTAACTGTAAACAGTAAAGTCCAAGAAATTAGAGAATCAAACTAGTCGGTCCAAGAACAGTTGCCGACCGACTAGATCACCATCTAGTCGGTCAGTACTTGTTCTTGTACCAACTAACATGCACTAGAAGTCCGAATCGAAGCGCGATGCTTCGGGGAAGTTAGAATGGACTTCTACTAAGATCCTAGAGCTACGACATGAGCGTTAAGAAGATAGAAATGTAAGAATTACTGAAGGCTTAACATTCTATAAATCGAAGCTAAAAGACTATGAAATAAACCTTAAAGATCCGTCTTCAAAGCTTCAATTAATTCTTCATGACTTCCAAAACGGCGCAAGAGCTTCAACGAAGCTTTAGGCATGAATACGAGCTTTGTGAAGAGTTGAGATGTTGCTTTGAATGTTCTCGTGAATTTGGCGACGATCTCCAAAACTGCGCTCACAAATTGTTAGTTCATGATATATTTATGTTTGCTCATCATCCAAAACCAAATCCGGGGAGTCCAATACTCAACATTCTCCCCCTTTTTGGTGATGACAAACCAACATAAATAATAATCAAAAATAATGAACTAAATGGAATATACTTACTCCCCCTGCATTGATGACACATTAGTTCCATATGAAATAATAAGCACATACATCAAGCAGACGAGGAAAGTAAAAATTCAAATCCAATATTTGAGATTTAGGATTTGTAATCCATTTTTATATCTTAACTCCCCCTGAATCTAACATATCAAATTAGATTCATGGTAAATTATCATTTAGCACATGCCATTACCATTATTATATATCTCTCCCCCTTTGGCATAATCCAAAAAGAGCGGGAGGAAATCAAAAAGAATAGATCATGGCCAAATAATTCATTAAGTATGGGAGTCTAGGAATACGACCAAAGCCCAAAATAACACCAATGCAAAATATCAAATTCAAAATACCGAATAAATGCAAAGCGTGTCAAGGAGACCAAAGTCGAAAATCGGAAACCGAAATCATAAAATCATCGGTAAAAAATCGGAAAACGAAATTACAGAGCCATATGCGAAAATCGAAATACGAAATCATCAATCCATAGGCGAAATACGAAATCCGAAATCATAAACTCATCGGCGAAAATCGGAAAACGGAATCACCAAGCCATAGGCGAAAATCGAAATACGAAATCATCACTCCATAGGCGAAAAACGAAATCCGAAATCATCAAAACTCAAATCAATTTCACTTATTGAGTTTTGGAACATACTCTCTAAAATCAATAGAATGCATGGAAAACAATTCTATGTTTCCATAGAAAGAAATCTATTAAATCCATAAAATCATCGAACGACGAAATCAACATCAGAGACAAAAATAATATGATGTGCATACCAAGTGTAGCAAAATGATACCAAATGTAATATATTCTACCAATGGATACCAATATGAATCAAAAGTATGAACATACTTACAACATTAAGCTCCCCCTACTTTGGTGCATCACTTAAGCACCAACAACTCCATTTGAATGAAAATCCTTGCAAATCACGGAGTTGGTAGGGTTGGTATCCCATGGTGAAGTTAACCTAGAGAATTTTATTTTGGTATCCAAAAAAAAATCTATTTGGATCCAATGGGTTAGGCAATAAATTTAGAGAACTAAATTCAAAATAAATGTAACCCATTCTTACCACAATTGCTTTGGTACCCAAAAAAATGAAATTAAACTTATGGTACCAAGCAATGAAGGGTCAAAGGAAACTAACCCTTCGGAAACCAAGTCCAAGAGGAACTTGATTTCCCAATATAATCATCATTCAAGATAACATCATTAATAAACGATTTCACATACAAATTCTTATTATGCATGCTTGTGTTCTTCGGACCCCAAATGGTGTATGTCTTGGGAGTCCTAATCCTATTGGGAACATGCATATGTTGTTGGTTTCTATGTGATGCATGTCGTGGGTAAACATATGGAATTCGATGCAATGGTGCATGATGATAATTATTCATATGAGAATGAGGATGAACATATGAATGTGGAGGAACACGTGCATGAGTGTGTCTCACATGGTGTGCACGTGCTCGTGGGTGCGGAGCATAAAAATCATCATTTGTGCTAACATGTGGGGTAGGTTGTGTGTTCCTACGTGGCATGGTATACATGTAAGCATGACCCTTCTTTGGAGGTCCACCCAAAGTGGGTTTCTTTCCAAAAGGGGGCGTGTTCCTAGCGGAAGCACCATTGGTAGAAGATCTACCCATGACGTGTTTACTTCCACTAGTAGAAGCATCGGAAGATGGCCTAACAAAGGTGGCGAACGATTTGGATGACTCTCCCATCTCATACCCCAAACCAATGTGATGATTGGCCGGAAGTAAGTCAATTAGGATATCATCCAACTTGCCCTTACCTTTGTTGAATTCATGAATTCGGCCTAATGTGCTCTCATGCTTCTCGGTGAGAGAATGCAAAGAAGCATCCAAAGTGGACACTTGCGATGCGAGAGCACAAACACGTGACTTGAGATTTTTATTCTCAATACTCAAAGTTGCGATTTGAGACGTCAAATCCGCTATCACATGTTCATCCGAATCCTCGATATGAACATGCTCAAGTTGAGACTTGAGATTTTCAATCTCATTTCTCAACCCATCAACAACGGTGTCGTTGTTGACGATGAAAGGCTTCGGCGAGTTTTTAAGACTATCTAATTCATTTTTAGTCTTCATAAGCTTAGTAGCCATATTAGAAAATTTATTCCAAAGTTGTTCATTGGCTATTCTAAGTTCATCATTGGTTACCTCTCCGCCTTCATCCTCGCTTCCATCCTCGCTTTCATCGGAGGATGTGTCTTCATCACGATCCTCTCTTCCCATGAAGCACGTGTGTGCTTTCTCCACACGTTCATCATCCGACTCTCCACTAGAGGAGTCCTCAGAGTCGGTGAATGTCCCGACAAGTCCTTTCTTGTGCTTTCTTGACTTGTCGTGCTTGGATGCCTTCCACTTCCCCTTGTGTTTGTAGAGAGGACAATCCGGCTTGATATGTCCTGGCTTGTTGCATTTGTAACACACGGGAGTAGAAACATTAGTCGAAATAAATTTAGATTTACGATTCAACTTACCTTGTCGGAAGAATCGGATGAATTTCTTTGCCATATTGGCCAATGCTTCCATGTCCAATTCTTCGTCCTCTTCTTCTTCTGAATCTTCATCATCGGTAGATGGAGCGGCCTTGAATGCAATTCCCTTTTTCTTTGGCTCGTCTTGCTTCAAGTACGCCTTCATCTTTTCCTTCATTCGGATCTTACTATCCTTGCGTACCTCGTAAGACAACAAGGTACCCATTAGTTGTACGACGGTATATTTATTCATGTCATTACCTTCCTCGATGGCGTAGGTACGCTTTTCCCAACATGATGGAAGACCGTCGATAATCTTCGCGACTTTCTCCTTTTGGGTATAGACCTTCCCAAGAGCTTCCAAGTCGTTTGATATATCCACGAAGCGAGCGTAATATTCCTTCATGGTTTCGCCCTGCTCCATATGAAACAACTCAAATTCTTTATTAGCAACGACGAGTTTAGAATCTTTTACCGTACTCGATCCTTCGTGCAATATGAGGAGTTGGTTCCATATTTGATATGCACTCTTACATGTGCATATCTTGTTGAAGTCCTCGGGCTCCAACGCACAATTCAAGGCATTCATTGCCTTGGCATTTGCTACTTCCGCGGCGACCTCCGCGGGAGTCCACTTCGCGAAATCTTCTTGGGAAGGCTCGACATACTCCGTCATGGTGGCTCTCCATAGTGAAGCGCTCCGGAGGAAAATTTGCATCCGGCATTTCCAGTACCCATAGTTGGTACCGTTGAAGTGTGGAGGCCTGACGGAGGATAGTCCTTCCATAACTGAAGAAGCTCCATCGCGGTTCTTGAAGACGTTGTAGTCGTTGTTCGTCATAGCTTTGAACTCGTAGCTTTAACCTTGTCTCTGATACCAATTGTAGTGCCCTGGGAAGCTACTGCACACGTACTAGAGGGGGGGTGAATAGTACTTAAAATAATCAAGATAGTTATTCCTAATTATTGTGCAAGAAACAAACGACAATGCGGAATTAAACAACTATCAACAAGAATTAAAACAAACGCAAACACAATGGTTTAATGGGTTCGGATCCACCCAAGTCTCCCCGACTTGTTCCCGGTGATCCTACGTCCCAACCACCCGGATCCCCTCCGGATACTTGAGTTAGCAACCCTAACTCAAGATTTCCACTATGAAATACTTGTGAAAATCCTTCACAAGTCAAATCATACAAAAGACATGTGACTCCCACAAACCGGGATCACAACCTCTCTCACAACCGAGAGACACAATTCAAATACGATTGAAATGAAATAAACTCTTACCTTACAAAATCCTATGCCTTGAGTATACTTACCAAATTAGGGCAATGATGGATTTTGAGGAAGAGGATGTCACCAAACCCTAGCTTCAAGTAGATGACCAGCAATGGAAGCCTAGGGATGAGATGGATGACCTAGAATCAAGCCCTTGGCTTGGAAGGCTCACAACCAATGAATCTCTCTTGAAGAATAAGAGTGAAGGAGAGATTCTTGAGAATGGGAGAGCTTGAAGATGAGAGTTGAAAGAACTTCTCTTTGAATCAATAGAGCTCTGGAATAGCAGCCTTAGATCCTATGAAATAACCCCTCCAGGTATTTAAAGGATTAAGGGAAAAGGGAGAGAGAAACGTCGCTTTCAAAACACCAACGGATCTAAATCTGAAGCAGACTAGTCGGTCAAAGAACAACCACTGACCGACTAGTTCATCAACTAGTCGGTCAGTCAATCAACATGGACCGACTAAGAGGTGAACAGTGAACAGATGAAGATTTCAGACCTAGATAACTAGTCGGTCCAAGAAGACTTTCTGACCGACTAGTTTCACAACTAGTCGGTCGGTTAGTAAACTTAGACCGACTAAGAGTCAAAAACAAGTAGTCTGAATACAAATGATTTAGTCGGTCCAAGAACAAATGTTGACCGACTAGATCAACAACTAGTCGGTCGCCAAACGTTCTTAGACCGACTAAGCTATGAACAGTAGCTTAGGAGAAATTTAGTATGAACAGTAAGTTACAACTAGTCGGTCAAAGAAGCATCACTGACTGACTAGTTCACAAACTAGTCGGTCGGTGAGTCAACGTAGACCGACTAACTGTAAACAGTAAAGTCCAAGAAATTAGAGAATCAAACTAGTCGGTCCAAGAACAGTTGCCGACCGACTAGATCACCATCTAGTCGGTCAGTACTTGTTCTGGTACCAACTAACATGCACTAGAAGTCCGAATCGAAGCGCGATGCTTCGGGGAAGTTAGAATGGACTTCTACTAAGATCCTAGAGCTACGACATGAGCGTTAAGAAGATAGAAATGTAAGAATTACTGAAGGCTTAACATTCTATAAATCGAAGCTAAAAGACTATGAAATAAACCTTAAAGATCCGTCTTCAAAGCTTCAATTAATTCTTCATGACTTCCAAAACGGCGCAAGAGCTTCAACGAAGCTTTAGGCATGAATACGAGCTTTGTGAAGAGTTGAGATGTTGCTTTGAATGTTCTCGTGAATTTGGCGACGATCTCCAAAACTGCGCTCACAAATTGTTAGTTCATGATATATTTATGTTTGCTCATCATCCAAAACCAAATCCGGGGAGTCCAATACTCAACACATTTCTCTACTTTTATAAATCATTGGTGAATCTCCCCTTAGTGATTCTATTTTATGGCATTTCCCCGCCATTAATCCCTAGCTCCAAGTTTCTTATTCTATAAAAAAAAATAAAAGAGAGAAAAACATTCTTGTATATCATTATCTCTCTCTGAGTTGGGATCATTGTGCATATATTGCCTATTGAAAAAAAAGAGGAAAAATCCTCAATAAAAGATCCCATCTCACTTTCTTTCTTTCTTCTTTCTCTTCTTTGCTTTTGGAGCTATATAAAAATGGGGATGTAAACATTTTTGTGCCACCACGCTTATAGATAAGCTTGGGGGAGGGGATCCATTGATGTGTGAGAGAGTGACTACTTGACATTGCACGACAACCTAGGCTAAGTAATATTCTATACTCGGTGAGATTGTTTCTAGCTTTACGAAATCCAGAAATCTAAGCCTAGCGTTCATTTCACGAAACCCAAACTTTTCTATTCTCTCTATTCTATAGTGTGATACTCTTATACTCCAGATAGAAAGCGTTCAATTGAAAAGTGTGTGATCTGTGATTTGTATACCGCTTTAAATGATTCAGGCAATGTTAATTTTAAAATCATTCCGTTCTTCATGATTATATCGTTGTTCGTGGGTTTTCTATTTCTATTTGCACTATTATACTATGATATCAAAATAAGATTCTTTGACATGTATTTCTCATTCGGTGCATGCTATAAGAGTAAGTGAAACCCACGTCCTGAGAAAATGATCTAGCATCCTACCTCTTCGCTTCTTTCTTTCATCTTTATTTTCATTTGGTTTTCATTCTTCTTCGTTTTTCATTTTTTTCGTTTTTTGCCGTTTTCGTTTTCCGAATCCACCGGGTTCGCCTTTTACTTATCTTCCTCGAGGACGAGTAAGAGGCAAGCTTGGGGGATTTTGATCACTCCTCATTTTACACCTTTTTTCCGTGTATTTGCATGCCATTTAGATCGCCCAAATCATGTTTTTCACGATATATCGACGATATTGCGATGCTTTTCACGATTTGTTGTTTTTGTCGCATTTCAGGTGATTTGGCGTGATTTGGAGTGATCTCGAGACGCGCTTACTCTAGACGGCCACCGACGACCTCCCCGAGGGATATTTTGCTGTTGGAGAGGAGCGGAAGAAGAATGGACATCGCAGGAGCGACGAGGAGACCAAAACAATCAGATTGGGCATCTTTTGTGTCCCACTCGGCCGAGTGGATGAGCCACTCGGCCGACCAGCGAGACACTGCTCAGCCGACCCGTTCAGACACGATTTCCATGTGCACTCGGCCGAGCGTCGGAGTCCACATCGGCCGAGTGACGATACCACGTCCGCCCGAGTGGCGCCCAGACGAAGCCCCTCCAAAATATCGAAGTTTCTGTTTTTCGGCCACCTGAGCTTCAGAAGACCCACTCGGCCGAGTGGCAACCCACGTCCGCCCGAGTGCAGTGAAGCCATCGGCCGAGTGACGACAACTCACTCAGCCGAGCCGCCTCCGAACTGAAGACCCCTGAAAGCCCCGACTTACTGGAAAATTACAGGGTTTTCACTCGGCCGAGCGACTTTTGTCACTCGGCCGAGTGCGATGCGCTGCCTGTAGCGAAATTTGCGGAAAACAGGCTGTGCAGGGGCGTTTTGGTCAGGATTTTTGGGCGATTTTTGGGGCTATTTAAGCCCTGTTTTTACCCTAGTTTAGGGGGCCATCTCTTAGATTTTTGCAGCTTTTTGAGATTACTTTTTAGCTTTATTATTTGTGATTGGAGAAGAGGAAAAACTTGGATTTTTGTTGGATTAATTGAAGAACTACATTGGTTTGCATCTCTCTTCCCCAAAAACTCTATTTTTATTGTTTATATCATTATTGTGATGAATTCCATTGCCTATTTCATTGATTATTTTTGTGCTATTGCTATGATTTGTGAGTAGTCTCCATGTCTTGGGGCGTGGGGATGAACCCTACAAGCCCAATTTCGTATTTGTGATGAATTGGTAGAAATTGAGCTAGGATTGTTATTAGGGATTAGATTGGGATCGAATTACTACGGATAGCTAGGTATTCATATCAATTGGGATTTGCAAGAGATTGGATCCCAATTTGATAGGAAGCCCTAGAAATCCGAATTGGGTTAGAGTCGGATTTTCGAAGTATCGGTTTGCAAGAGATTGGACCGATACTAGGATCTCCGGTCGCAATTCCGTGCTGATACCCGTTTGCAAGAGATTGGACGGGTAGGAACTATCCTAATTTAGATTGTGGACCGAGTTTGCAAGAGATTGGGCTCGGTGCGCAATTGGACGATGATGTTGATCCTAATGCTAGCTTTCCTAGGCTAAGGTTTGCAAGAGATTGGACCCAAACCTAGGATAGCTATAGACCGGCAACAGCGCGAGAGCGTGAGCTTGGTTCCACATTTAGTTGCAACTAGTTCATCCAAATTCTCATTCTAGCGATTTTGATACCGACGAACCACATTTACGAAATACGGTGAGTAGCGGGGATTCCCCATTCCCTAGGCGTTCTTTATTTGATTTGATATTTCGCACATTTGTTTGACGATTGTGACAGGATCGCCCAAGGCAATTCTCTCTATTCTTAAATAGCCAGGTTGATTTGAAGCAAGCACGGTCATTCGTCCTCCCTGTGTTCGATACCCGCTCGCCGCTATACCGTGCGCTTGCGGTAAAACTACAACCGTTCTTTGGGTGTACGTCCCAGAGCGATCAGTGCATCGAGGCACTGTCCACTAGGCACTCATACTTCATCTATATAAGCAAAACGAAATTTTATTTAAGTAAATGTAGACTGACATTCAAAATAAAAGTTCGTATAAAAGCAAACTAAAGATGAAGCTACATGTAGTTTTAAATGCATAGATAAAGATATGGCTCAATCGAGCAGGTTGTCATTCTCGAAGTCTTTTGCAGTGAAGATTGTTGGCGGCTGAACAGTCGCCAAGTTTGTTTCAGGCAGAGACTTCTGGCTCGCCTGATATAGTTCCTGGAGGTGGCAAGGAGTGCGTCAGTTTGTAGCCAATGTCCAGTCATGTCACATCTATGGCATTTATCCTCCCAGTTCTTCTTTGGAATTGACACTTGATCAGTGTTCTTACGCTTCCATGAGAAGTTTCTCTTTCCTTTATTGTTGTTTGGATGGGGGTGCTGCTCCTCGTGATTGCTTCATTACACCTTTTCCTTTGTTCTTTTTAGCCTTATTCTTGTTTTTCCACTTCTGAGGAGAAACATGGTGGGCTTCAGGGATAGGGGCAGTACCAACAGGACGTAAATTATGAGTAGCAAGCAGTAAATCTCTATTCTGCTCTGCTCCAAGGAGGCAAGAGATCAAATCAGAGAATTTCGTGAAGTTGTGTTCACGATACTGCTGCATGAGGATTGCATCTTTCTCGTGAAACGAGGTAAATGTCTTTTCCAACATGCGTTGCTCTGTCACTTCTTCACTGCACAACTTCAGGCGTGAGGTGATATTATGAAGTGCATAGTTATACTCAGCGACGGACTTATAGTCCTGAAGTCTGATGTTTTCCCACTCTTAACTGGCACGTGGTAATATTACATCAATTTGATGTTTATACCGTGCCTCCAGTGATGTCCACAGCTCCATTGGATCCTCTACCGTTAGGTATTCGGCCTTTAAGGTCCGATCTATATGTCTCCTAATATAGATGATGGCTTTCGCCCTATCCACATCGGAGACAGTGGTAGGAGTGCTGCTAGATGTAGCAGAAGCATCGGCTGCTGCTGGGGCCGATGAAGGAGCCAAAATTGAGCCAAGGAGGGCCATCGAACGCAAGTGGAACTTCAGGTCCATTCGCCAACTCAGGTAATTTTTTCCTGCAGCATCAAGGACCTTGAAATCGATGCTTGCCAATTTTGCCATTTATCTATGCAATTTAAAACAAGCATGAATTAATTAAGATGTAAATTAATGCATAAAGAATAAAATAAGTAAAATGTGGGGATCGGCCAGATACCCAAAAACGTACAAAGTCCAAAGTCCAATTTACAGTTCATAAAGAAAAGAAAAAATACAAGTTGGAAACCCAGAAGGGGTCCCTATCAATTGCAAATTTCACCTCCGTCTTCATATCTTGGTACACCGGTCTTTGACATTAATACATTCAATCCTCACTTACAAATTCTCTCAAAAGAAAATAAAAGTGTAAGGAATTTAAAGGTATCAAACTGGCCGATCCCAAAAACACATTTTAACTTATATAAACATCCACGCAGTTTTTAATATGCTACAGGCATAAAGAAACAACCACGCATATAACTCAGGCATATATAATATGGAAAAAGAGACTATAAAAAATAATAATCTCTCGGACCACGGGGAGACATCATACACCGTTAGGTTAGATGACTAACGGCAAAGCGTCCGCATGATCCTTAAGATAATTATATTTTGAAAAAAAATTCTAATAATCCATAAATAATAATGCTAGAGTGATATTTAACATAATACTAGAAAATTGACTAACTAGGCTACAGGCCCAAACACGAATTTAAAAAGAATCATTATTATGATTAGGGCTGCAGGCCCATAATAATAATCATTTTAATAATTAATATATTATTAATATTTGGGCTGCAGGCCCATTTGCAAAAATTTTAATTAACATATTAATTTTTGCAATTGAATTAACTGGGCTTCTGGCCCAATTTTGGAAGTCAAAATTAATCATTAATCTAAATGGGGTTGTTGGCCCATAAAACTTTTTTTCATTGTTACAAATGGGCTTCAGTCCCAATAAACAGGCTATCTAATATATTAAAATTAATAAAATATAGGCCTTTAAACAAATGGGTTGATGAAAGCTAAAAAACCCCTAACCCTTATATAACAGATTGTGTCCCCTCCTCTCCCTTTTATCTACGCCAATCGAAACCCCCTCCTGTGACGGTGCTTTGAGCAACCGAAGGCACTGGGAACCCCCCCCCCCCCCCCCCCCCCCCCCCGGTCGAGGGGGTGTGTGTGTGAAGGCCGAAGACCCCCCATGCGGGGGGTGTCGTGGGGAAACCCCCCCCCCCCCCCCCCCCCCCCCGCCGTCGGCGGGGGGGGGGGGGGGGGGGGGGGGGGGGGCTGAAAGCCAAAGACCCCCCCCCCCCTACGGGGGGTGTCGCGGGGAACCCCTCCCCTGCTATCGGCGGGGGGCTGAAAGCAGAAGACCTGCAGGGGGGTGTCTATGTCAGGGGCCCCCCTTTGAGGGGGGGTGGGCAGCGAACGGAGACCCCCCGGCCGGTGTGGGGGGGGGTAAGGTGCCAGAGGCCCCCCTGCGGGGGCGGCGATCAGGAACCCCCCACCGTGGGGGGTGCGGGTTTTTGGGGGAAATTTTTTTTAAATTTATTTTACATTTTATATCTATACATATTTAATATTGATGTTTATCAAGAGGAAGTAAATTTATACAATCCTCAAGGAAAAGCAATGTAAAATCATATCTATCAATATATTGTAATATTCTACAGGTTCAAAAGAGTTTACCTCTAGATCAAGGATCTAGGAACGATTGTAAAAAGAGAAGATCCGTAGAAAGCAAAATCCACGATCCTAATACGCCAAAAAGGATCGCCACAACGGATGGCCGCAACGGTAAGCCGCAACAATAGATTCCTTCGCGCGTTTAGGGGTTTGATTTTTGAGGGTGAGACGGGATGAAAAGCTCAAGAGATGAGATTTTTACGTGCTGATAACGTGTTGAAGAATATTGGAAGAAGTGTAACCATGGCCAATAGCCATGGTTCTATATTTATAAAATCCATAGGGTATCCCAAGAGACACTTGGATACCAAAGGTCTCCATCCCACTAAGAGTGGGGGAGTAATGAAGGGATAAGTGGTGGGGAGGCCAAAGGCCTCCCCCACTCACAAAAATAAACTATTTATTGTTATGAATAGGCCTTGTGACCTTTGGTATCAGGAACTTTGGTATCCGTCATTATTGTAAATGACCATTGGTATCCATATTTTGCTATATGTATGTATGTATATATATATATATGTATGTATATATATGTATATATATATATGTATATATATATATGTATGTGTGTGTGTGTGTACACACACACACACATACATATATATATATACATATATATATATGCAAAAAATGTACCTAAGAATGACCTCGGGTAGAGATACCTGAGCACACCCCCGCTGTTCGGGGTTTGTGAGTATTTTTTTTTGAAATTTTTTTTTGCAGTAGGTATATATACTTGTTATGTAGCTCCCCACAAAATTTCAGCTCGATCCGACACCGTTTGAGCCTCCGTTCATCGATTTCAAAAACGTTGCGCAAAACTGTCCAAATTCTGGACAGTTTTGCGCAACGTTTTTGAAATCGATGAACGGAGGCTCAAACGGTGTCGGATCGAGCTGAAATTTTGTGGGGAGCTACATAACAAGTATATCTACCTACTGCAAAAAAAATTTTCAAAAAAAAATACTCACACACCCCGAACAGCGGGGGTGTGCTCAGGTATCTCTACCCGAGGTCATTCTTAGGCACATTTCCCTCTATATATATACATATATATACATATATATACATATATATATGCAAAAAATGTACCTAAGAATGACCTCGGGTAGAGATACCTGAGCACACCCCCGCTGTTCGGGGTTTGTGAGTATTTTTTTTTGAAATTTTTTTTTGCAGTAGGTAGATATACTTGTTATGTAGCTCCCCACAAAATTTCAGCTCGATCCGACACCGTTTGAGCCTCCGTTCATCGATTTCAAAAACGTTGCGCAAAACTGTCCAAATTCTGGACAGTTTTGCGCAACGTTTTTGAAATCGATGAACGGAGGCTCAAACGGTGTCGGATCGAGCTGAAATTTTGTGGGGAGCTACATAACAAGTATATCTACCTACTGCAAAAAAAATTTTCAAAAAAAAATACTCACAAACCCCGAACAGCGGGGGTGTGCTCAGGTATCTCTACCTGAGGTCATTCTTAGGCACATTTCCCTCTATATATATATACATATATATACATATATATATGATCTATGGCTTCCACCGTAGAGATGGATTCTCAACACATTATCAAGCACGATAGTTTCTACCAAAAATCAAATCCGAGCAAGATAGATATTTTTTCTGCCTTGCTTTTGTGAACTTCGTAAGGAGCGGGATCAGTTTATTTGTTTCGGATCTTCCCTAGATCTAATGGATCTAGAGGTACATAGCTCAATTTTTTTCATCTAAACCTATTATTTTATCATATAGTTTAGATCTATATAGTTTGGCCCAAAAACCTCATCGTGAAAGTAGATTAAATTGTTGATTAAGTATAAAAATCAATTATTTTTATCATCGCATGTGCCCGACCAAACTGAAACCGTCCGTTCCTCGGTGCTGGCACCTGCCCAACCTAAAGCCGAGTTGGCCGCTCGGATCGGCACTGCTAGCAGAATCAACCTGATGTTCGTTTACCCTGCAGATTCCTGAATTTTCATTTTCTTCTGTATCTTCCAAGATATTGGGGATAACAAAATATGGACATTAAAAATAAAATTAAAAATCCTTATTCTGACTTATCTTGTGTTTCTTTTGTGCTTTTTGGATATTTAAAAAACCCAAATTTGAAGCTAAAATAGTAAAAGTTCTTAATGGGATGAAAGCCCAACTAGAATGAAACTGACCCATTTTTACAATTTGTTTTTATATGGTTTATACCATGAACTAGCTCGTTCTGGTTCAGGTTAATTCCAATTCAACTTGGGTTTTCAAACTAGAACTAAATCACCCTATGTTTGCCCTAGTCACAACATTACAGATGAGTATCACATCAATATGTTTCCTACTTCAATGATTTATTACGCATCAGTAGCTAGCTTATCACGTCATTAAGTAATGAACAGTTGTACTTATGTACATCACATGGATAATTTCATAAAATATGCCAACTATAAGCGACATCTTTTGTAAAGTTTACTTTTCCATGCAACGCCAGTTTGATGTTACTTCATGGTGCAGTCATGAATTTTCATTTTCCTCGACGACCGCCTGCATCGGTGGATGTCGTTTATCGGCACAAAAGCGATCAGATCGATCGAAGCGATGCCCCCTAAAGCGGCGCCCAACTGGCTCGACTCATGCCCAAAATTAAACAAATTATATTAATTAATTTGTTTTTAATTAATTTAATATATATATAATCCTAGAAAAAAACAGAAAATTCCCAAAAATTACGGAAAAATATGAAAATACTAAAAAAGTTTTAGGAAAAATCAGGGGGTGTAAATAATTATTTTTTGCAGGATATTGATAAAATATGTTCTGTGGCGCGTTCAGTTTTTAAAATTTTTTGAACATGACCCGATTAACCTAGTGCGTATAGCGGGCGGCCAGAAGCCTCCACTTCCACCATATATACCTCATGAACATTTCTTTTTGGGTTAAAGTCCCATTAAATTTTCAAGGACATATCATATATTTCATGGCATCTTCTGAAGAAAAGATTAATACACAATTCATTATAATATCTTGTTTTCTGTACATCACTTAGGGCTTTTATGTATATAATTGTTTTATATGTATCGTGAACTGCCTGTGATGAATGCTCTATGTTGTATGCATGATTTAATTTTACATTTTATTCATGCATATGTACTCACATTGTGATTATGGTACATAATTATAATCTATCAAAAGTTTAAAATCATATCTATATTGATAATTGAACCAGAAGCTCAAATTCAAATTTCAACACCCTTTTGCTCAAAAAAAATGAAAATAAAAAATATGAGGGATTATGCGATAACTAGTGATGCGATCTTCTTAAAGATATGCATTTCGCGGTATATAGATCTCGCAGATCTATGGTCTATATAGACCTATATGGACACCAAAATTATGCCATGACACCGCTAACCCTTTTTAGAGTAATCTCACTTTATAAGAAAAGATTCTTGAATCTAACCTTGCATATAAGCTCACTCCTGAAGTCGTGGCTTAATAGAGAAGTGAGAAATATATTATGAAATTCACAACCACGAATTTATTTCCCTTAAGCATGTTTCTCTATCCACATTAAACCTTGATGACTCAAGAAACTAATAGCCTGAAGACCATACTTGAGCATTCAAATGGACTTTCAAAAGTCCCACATAAATATGAAAAGTGGAAGTATAGAAACTAGCTCATTCCCTTGTATATGTTTTCTAGTAAGACTGATATTTCTTCTTCCTTACAAATAACAATATGGAAGACTGAAAACATGGGAAGTCCAGGACCAACTATGTCCTGATATAAAAAGAGAAAGGAAAGATATGATATCCTCGACATGGAATAAGTAATGGCAAACCAAGTCCAGACCCAAAAGTTCTGGAATAGACCCATACTGCTATTGCAATATGAAATGGTCATTAATTTATGCCATAGATAGTATATACAAAGCTAGTCTAAAGACGAAAGTCCATATAGCTATTGTATACTTGGCTACTCCCCGAGGACAAATAGACTTTTGAAAACAAATTTAAATATATTGCCATAACATAATTATTAGTGAGTTCCAACATAATTATAGACGTATGCTTTTAAAAGCGTCTCTCCCTAATAATAGTCCAGTAGAAACTATTTTTTCGACGTCTGACTTAATATTCAGGCTTTGCAAACCTGAATACTCTATTGACGATGTCCCGTACTCTCAAAAATCAAGAATAGAAACTTACCTAGTTTCGATGGATATTCGTTAAAGCGAAAAAACTCATGAATGACTCAAGAATATTGAGTGTTCAAATGGACTTTCTTAAGCCCCATATAAATTCAAAAAGAGGAATTAAATGTAACACCTGAAGTATTCATAATCGTCCAAGTTTTAATTTTGGAACGATATAATATGTCACCATGGATTGATGATGCAAGACATCATTAATCCATCCTATAAATCTGAAGAACACAGAGTTTATTCCGAAGGGTGCGTTTTCATTGTCCCATTTAACGGGACTCTCAAACCTTCCTCTAATAGAATTTAAGATGTTATATTTAATATCATCGTTAAAATGATAAGACATCTAGGTCTCTTAAGGGAACTTGAGGGATAAAAGTGGACTTATCCAATACCTACATAGGGCTGATGCTGTACCTTAGTGTACTCATCCATATATCCTCTGAAAATGGTCATAATCAAACCTATTATCCAACTGCAATCCAATTTTTTCACATCATATTTGACATATTATTAAATGGCAAGAATATTGGATAATTTTAGGAAATCAGCCATAATTTGCAACTGGTATAAAGTCAAACACCCTTGAGCTTGTGTTCACACCCAAAATGGGTTATATGAATTAATCATCAAAATGATTTAAACGAATTACTCATCCGTTAAAAATCCAGTTGCTTGGTGACTGCATGGGGACATGCAATTACACTACATACCATCAAAACGCCTCCTTAGAACCTATTTATATGAGCATGATCACCTCATATAAATAGTTTTCGTGAACCCCTGACGGGGAAAGCATTTAGAGCACATCTTATAGATTGTGCCATGATGTGTCCACATCCCCATAGCACCACTATAAACCATCAATATGCCGTCTTACCCAAAAAAAAATAGATTCCGAGCACTCCAAACGGGGGAAGCATTTAGAGCACATCTCATAGATTGTGCCTTTGATGGGTAATCATATAAAGAATCGATAGTGAAGATTAGATCCTGAAGATCCTTCACATTCAGAACTCTTTAAATTCCCAGTATTGGGTCTTGACCATTTCAAATATCATGAACCGTGATGAGATCCTAAAGATCCAGCTAGGATTGACATACCAAAAAGAATGGATGCAATCCATCAATAGCAGAAGTGGATGTCTTCAATGAATGATAGGACATACCACGAGGCTCCAAAGAGATGAAAACTCTTGGAGACTTTTAAACAATACCACCACAGGAAAGTGAGCTCATCTCCATATCCTCTCCCTTTCCAGAACCTCTAGAAGAGATGAATATGGAATAAGTTGAAATATTATTGAATAATGTACGTACAGTGGAAGGTGTTTGGATAAAAAACCACTTGTCGATAATTACTCACATTTCATTTTGTTGTTTAAATGATAATTATAAATATCGTTCCACACTCCGTTTCCTGAAGCAAATGTAGAGATTGGCCAAAAATGTGGAACGCTGCAATAATAAGTTGAGCTGAACTCACTTAGGAAATGCGAAGTGTTTGGACCTAAAGTTCTGATATCAAAAGATATCAAACATGTGGGCATAATGAGTATTGAATATACACAAATATAAATAAATAAAATCGTATGCTATAAGCAATATGCTATAGCTTATAGGTTCATTTTGCTGAAACCAGGAAGCAAATAAGATGAGATTGACTCATTTACAAATAAAACTGATACATCAGGTTCCCTGGTTATATTTGCGAAAATCCTGCGATTGTCAAAGGAAAATTTTGGGTTTTTGCTACTATGGATGTTGTGACAGCATACACTTATGGATTTATTCCTAATTTTCTTACTTGCCTGAATAGACTCTGAGACGTCTATTCTATGAAAAATATAAAATACAACCAAGAAAATTCCTAATGAAAATGAGGACTCTTTCTAAATGTTATCTTTGCATCTTTAAAAAAGCAAAGAAAATGATTTGAGATAATATTGTAATTTTAGCTTGTATGTATCAATACACTAGAGGGGGGTGAATAGTGTATTCAAAAAAATGTTGCAAATAAAATGTTAGTAATATTTGCAAAGATGGCACAGAAATAAAATGACAAGTACTTGAATTAAATCAATTGCAAACACAGAGATTTATCCTGGTTCGGATCCTTGTGATCCTACTTCAGTCCTCTACCCCGTAGAGATTTTCAATCCACTATAAGCACTTGCCCCGCAAGCACAAACTTACAAAAAATGGCGACACTCCCCGTGTCCCAAACTTTGTACAATCTCTAAACAGAGATTCAAACCTGTTAAATAATGAAATAGAAAAACACCTATAGCCTTGTTATAAATTTCAGAGAATGAATTCAAGGATGGTGTTTAGAAGATGAACTTCAAGATGTAAAAGATATGTAATGAAGAGCACCACTAGAAGTTCTCTGGTTCATAAAAGAAGAGAGAGATCAATCGATTTCTTCTTGCAATTATGAACACAAACAACTTTCCAAAATGATGTTGAAAATCCAAGTTCTTCCGTTCTTAAACGAAGAAAGAAATCTAATGATTTCTTCTTACAAATAAGAAAAGAACAACTAATGGTCTAAAGCTTTAGAAAATGAAAGACTTGATTTCAACAAATAAGAGAGTAAAGAAGAGGAAAGTGAGTGAAGAGAAAGAGAGGGTCTACCTCTCTGTTTATAGTGTTTAGGGACGGTTGGGGACTGTAGTTAACATTGGAAAATAGGCAAGAACCGTCCCTGAAAATTTGGGATCAAAACGGCTAGTTTTGAAATTGGTCGACCAAAATTTAGAGAGAGAATTTTGACCATTGGAAGACAGTTCTAGAATCTACACGGTTATGGGAGTTTGCATATGTAATCCCATAGTCAAATTTGAAGGTTTAAAATTGGTCGACCAAAATGGGGTTATTGGTTGCCAATTTTCAAAGTTGCGAATTTTCGAAATTGGGAAGTGTAGATCTCTGAGTAATGGAACCTAGATGACTAAGACATATGATCACAAGGCTTTGTAACTCTAATAAAGTAAATTTGACATTGATTACATAAAGCCGTAGATACGACTGCATCTGCAACTGAATCTGAGAAACGTCTTTGCAGGAGATCCTTATCAAGTGATTATATATCCAAGTCGTGGATTAGGTGCCTTTGTCTTTCCAGCTTCATGAATGATATATCTGATTGAGTATGCATGAAGATATCTGATTGTGTGGAACTCAGCATTGATTTGTATCTGCATACATAGAGTTAGTAGCACTGAATGTGTTTGTCATATCAAAACCATATGGGAATAGAAATATGGAATTATGAAATTCCAACATTCTCCCCCTTTTTGATGATGACAAACATGAAAAATATATATCGTTAAAATTGAACATATCAGATATACTCCCCCTGAATATGTGGAGTTAGTGAATACTCTCCCTGAGTAGATGAAATATATTCTCCCCCTTTGGAATCCTCAAAAGAGGCAAAGAAGAGTTAGTGAAAAAATAGGCGAGAAAATATGAGGGAAATAGAAAAGGTGATAAAAAAATGGAGTATATTGCCTTAAAAAGAAGAAGAAAAATTTGGTCAGTAGTGGAAATTAAGTAGTAGGCCAAATAAAGTAAAGAGGCCAAAATAATGTGAGCCGGCCATATTAAAAAATGAATGGACAGGCCATTTAAAATACATGCGAATGTATGGCCATTAAAAAATGTGAGAGATGATCTGTTATAAAAAATATGTGATACTACCTGTTATATATATATATATATATATATATATATATATATATATATATATATATATATATATATATATATATATATATATATATGAATGAAATATAACTTGAAGAAAAAAAATTTGAGGGAGGAGAACCAAAATTTCACAGCAGCAAAATTGCAAAGCTGTTAAGTGTTTATAACTTCTGTTGCAATGTGAGGAATGCTTGTAAAAAATGAATAGGGAAGCCCGGCCTGCATAATACATAAAAAGTGGGACTAGGCAACAGAGCCATATACAGAACCAAATGTGAAATATAGGAGAAGGCCATAAAAATGTATAGAATATAATCCAAACAGAGGATGAACATAACATCACAGAACAATTAGCTAAATAACCAGGGATATAGCCAAAGTAACTGGACATAACCACTAGAAGAGAAAAGAATATCACAAAACAATGTAGCTATTGATAACCAAGTGACATAAATAGGTGATAACAATTACAGAACAACCAAGATAACATCCAAGGACAACCAAAACATCACATATAAACTAACAACAAGAAATATTAAGCCAAGGGAATGGTTGCAGAAGAGAAAGCAAACATCACCATACTAAAAAACAGAAGTAATGAACCAAATATAACCCAAAGTGTGGACAGAACTGAGTTTGATATCACAAAACATCATAAGCACATTGCTGGAAATCTTCACCAAGGAAGGGAAGAACATAGAAACAGCATACATCCCATAGTCTGAACATATGAACAACAACAAACAAAAACAACAAAACCCCAAAGTTCTTACAGAACAACACCAACAAACCAAGAAACTAACACAAGAATATCACCAGACACCTAAGAAACGAGTACCCAAAGTGCCCAAAACAACCATCGAAACCCACTGAAACCAAGAGCTAAGGTCGTGATGATGGCCCAGGAGAAGAGGTCGGTGCGTCGGAAGACGGGCGATGAACACTGAAATGCAAATCCTCAAAATAATTAGAAATCGTGGCTACGGCGATCTGAAGAGAGTCCATCATCTTATTATGCTCGCGCGTGGTTTGGTCACTAGAACTCATGTGAGACTGAATGCCGCGGAAGCCATCATGCATCTCATTTCTAATATCAGAAAAACCACGGGTAATGGAATGGCGTAAAGCACGGACTTCACCAAGCAATTCATCACCATGGGAGGAGGAGGGTGTAACTGGAGTGCTAGGAGAAGCACCAGAATGGGAATACCGCTTTCTAACTGGAGCACGACCATGAGTGCGAGAAGAGGAGCCGGGGGTATGAGTGGCGGGAGTGGGACGGGGGGTAGGAGTGGGACGGGGTCGGGGAGAGCGAGTACAGGTGCGAGGAGAGCGAGACATGGATCTAGTAGTAGGACGGGATGGAATGGGAGATGTGTCATGGTCAGAGGCAGCGGCATCGTCTTCCTCCTCAGGATCAGATGTGTCAGAAATCACCAATTGCATATGTGTAAGTGTCTCAAAGTTGAAATCTATAGGGTTAAGGAGTGGGACTGAATTGGCAAAAGGAACCTGAAATGCTTCTAGGATCCAAGTGATAAGTGAAGGCAGGAAAATATGAGTGCGTACAGGTTTGACCAATGTGTCCAAAAGAACAGAACCCCAACAAATGGGAATTTCTCCCATCAAGGCATATAGGCAACGTGCGGTCTTGCTACTGACGTAATTGAGAGAACCGATCTTTGGGGCGAGATTGGTGAGGATTATTTTAACCATCATGCGGGCAGGGGGATGAAGGGTGGCCGCAGAACGCTTAGGGCGGAAATCAGTGGACAACAGAAGCTTAATGGCTGTGCCAGTGAGATTTGTGGGGAGAGATTGGACATGGGTCGGGGGTAGATTCAGTAGCCGAGAGAGCATTGGGCCAGTCAACCTGAAGTAAAACCCATTCACAATGGTGGTAAGAGAAAGCATACCAGCCTGGATGGATGAATCCAAATTTGCATAGAACTCTCAGACGAGAGTAGGGAAGTAAGGAGTACGGTTGGCTGTCGACTAGAGGGGGACGAGGCTGGCAGAGCGGAGAGGGCCGAAGATCTGGGAGAAGCCGTGATCGTTGAAGTCGACCTGGCGATCGGGATGGAACGGGAGGGTCTTCAGGAAGCGAAATTGCTGTGTAGCCACCAGAGAACAGAAATAGGCCGGGGCGGCTGTCGCAACGAAGTCTTGGGAGCGCGGATCCATCGGTGGTGAGGGCGAAATACGGCGGATCGAAGGTATAGCGGAGCCGTGCGAGGGAAAATCGGTGATGGGGGTCGATTTTGGGGTGGGCGCCGGCGAATACGGGGTCGGAGCCGTCAAAATCGGCGGATGAGGACGGCGGATGGTCAATCAAGGAGAGGAGAGGGAAGATCAGCGACGGGGCAGACTTTTGAGGGAGGCGCCGGCGAGAAGTCGGGAGATCGTCGGCAATTTGGGCTAGATCGATGGAGATTTGGGGAGAGGGGAGGCCGGCGAAATGTGGGGGGAAAATGAGGCTTCGGGAAAAGAGATAAGCCTTCGGGAAAAGAGAGAAGTTTGTGAATGAGAGTCCCTAGGTAGGATAAGAATTAAATAGAGAGAAAAATTCAGTTAAGGGAAGTTTGGGGAACTGAAATAATTTCAATCGGTAGATCAGTTGGAAAACGAATCCCACGCAAATTTGAAAACGAAAGGATGGGTTCAGTTTTGGAAACAAAAATGGAGGGAACTGGTAACGAGAATAAGCGGGAAGATGAAGTAGTTACCGAAAAAAAAATTAAAAAGAATAAAAAATTCGACAATTGGCGACCAATATTGGTGAATTGGTCGACCAATTTTAAAGAACAACTAAAAAATTCGAAAAAATTTGAAAAAAATCGAAAAAATTTGAAAAAAATTCTAAAAATAAAAATAAAAATGTCTCATAAGTCCGATTCACTAATAATCCCTAAATTCCTACGAAGCTTAATAAAAGTCTCTTCTTTCAACGGTTTAGTCAAAATATCAGCAGTCTGATGTTCAGTAGCTATAAATTTAAGAACAATATCTCCTTTCTGAACATGATCATCTAGAAAATAATGACGTACATCAATATGTTTTGTACGAGAATGATGCACAGGATTTTTAGAAAGATTAATAGCACTAGTATTATCACACATAATAGGACAAGTATAGCAATCAATACCATAGTCAGAAATAGTTTGTTTCATCCATAAGATTTGAGCACATGCTAAACCGACGGCAATATATTCTGTCTCGGTTGTAGATAATGAAACGGAATTTTGCTTTTTGCTAAACCATGAAACTAAAGCATGACCTAAAAAGTGGCATGTACCACTGGTACTTTTACGATCTGATTTGCAACCAGCAAAGTCTGCATCACTATACGATAATAAATCAAATGTGCTTAACTTGGGATAAAATAAACCAAAATCAGAAGTGTGCTTAACATATCTAATAATCCTTTTTACGGCAGTTAAGTGTGAAACTTTAGGATCTGCCTGAAAACGTGCACATAAACATACAGAAAACATAATGTCTGGTCTACTAGCAGTTAAATAGAGTAGAGAGCCAATCATACCTCTGTAAAGACATTGATCAACATTCTTACCATTTAAATATTTGTCGAGAGAGGTGGAAGTACTCATTGGAGTACATTTTTCTGCAGAACTTTCTAAACCAAAACGCTTGATGAGTTCTTTAGAGTACTTGCTTTGGTGAATGAAGATCCCTTCCGTCAATTGTTTGATTTGAAGATTGAGGAAGTAATTTAGTTCACCCATGTGACTCATCTCAAATTCTTTCTGCATAATCTTAGAGAAATCTTGACAAAGAGATTCATTAGTAGAACCAAAAATAATATCATCAACATATATTTGAATAATGATTATGTCAGATTTAATGTTCTTAATAAAAAAAGTAGAATCTATTTTACCAATGGAATAACCAGAATTTAAAAGATAGATTTTAAGTCTTTCATACCAAGCACGAGGTGCTTGTTTGAGACCATATAAAGCTTTCTTCAATTTGAAAACATGATTTTCTAAATTTTCATGAATAAAACCAGGAGGTTGTTCAACATAAACTTCCTCCTTGAGAAAACCATTTAAAAAGCACTTTTGACATCCATTTGAAATAATTTAAAATCTTTAAAACATGCAAATGATAACAACATGCGAATAGACTCAAGACGAGTAACTGGTGCATAGGTTTCATCATAATCAATACCTTCTTCTTGATTATAACCTTGTGCAACCAATCGTGCCTTATTTCTAATTACCTGACCAGATTCATCCAATTTATTTTTGAATACCCACTTGGTACCAATAATTGAATGATCTGTAGGTTTGGGAACTAATTCCCAAACATCATTTCGTTGAAATTGATTGAGTTCTTCCTGCATAGAAATAATCCATGAACTGTCTTCACATGCATCTTTGATGTTATTTGGTTCAATGGATGAAAGGAAAGCACAATGCGCCAATTGTTCAATTTGACGTCGAGTTCTAACTACATCTGTAATATCTCCAATGATTAACTCCGATGGATGATTTGGAACTTGTGCGAATGCTTTAGGAAGATCTGTATTATCTGAAATAGACTCAACAGAGGGTTTAGTAGCATCAATTTCATCAAGATTAATATTATCTAAAGAATTAGATAAAAGTAACATATTCTCTTCATCATCAATGATGGGAGAATTAGATGCGGGGTTCTCATCAAATGTAACATGTAGTGATTCATCAACTGTTGAAGTTCTTTTGTTATATACTCTGTAGGCTTTGCTACGTGTTGAGTATCCAACAAAAATACCTTCATCAGATTTTGAATCAAATTTATCAAGTGCATCCTTAGTATTAAGAATGAAACATTTACATCCAAACACTTTAAAATATGATACACGTGGAATACGATTAAAGAATAATTCAAAACAAGTTTTATTAAGCAATGACCTTATAAGAACTTTATTCATAATGTAACAAGCAGTTGCAACAGCGTCAGCCCAAAAATATTTTGGTAATTTACTATCACAAAGCATTGTTCTTGCGCATTCTTGTAAAGTTCTATTTTTCCTTTCTACTACTCCATTCCGAGGAGGAGCACGAGGAAAAGAAAAATTGTGAGTAATGCCATTTTCATTACAAAACTTGGTAAAAGATTCATTTTCAAATTCTCCCCCATGATCACTACGAATAGTGACAATGTTAGAGGATTTGATCTTTTGTATCTTTTTACAAAATATTGAAAATTCTTCAAACGCATCATTCTTGTTTTGCAAGAATATAACCCAAGTGTATCTTGAATAATCATCAACACTGACAAATGCAAATCTACTTCTATTCAAAGAAGCTATTCTTGAAGGACCAAACAAATCTAAGTGTATAAGTTCTAATGGTCTCTTTGTTGAGATAACGTCCTTTGATTTAAAAGAAGATTTGTGCATTTTTCCTTGTTGACAAGCATCACAAAAATGTTTGTGTTTGAAAGAAATATTTGGCATTCCATTTACTAACTTGTGTTTTGAAATATGTGCTAGGTTTTTAAAATTAGTGTGTCTAAAACGTTTATGCCATAATAGTGATTCATCTGAAGTAATCATTAAACAATGATTATGAGTGGTAATAGACATGCATAAGATATAAATGTTATTCTTACGCTTACCACGGAATAAAACAGATGACATATCAGAATCATAAATGATGCAATCATTTAGTTCGAAAACTATTTTGTAATTTTTATCGCATAACTGACTAATGGAAAGTAAGTTGTGTTTCAAACCGTCAACCAGGTGAACATTCTCACTGATAGGCTGATTTGAATTACCAACGGTTCCGGTGCCTATGATTTTTCCTTTCTTGTTGTCACCAAAGGTAACTGTGCCTCCATCTTTATATATAATGCTTGAAAGCAAGTTGACGTTTCCTGTCATATGTTTTGAACAACCACTGTCCAAAATCCATTTTTCCTTTTTAGGTACCTGAAAGATAAAACATTAAGTATTGGTACCCTTTATTTGAGGGTCCTTGGGATTAGATTTTAGGAAGCCAAACCCAGGTGGAATTTGGCTTTTTAATGTAATCATAAGAATGAACAATAGAATGTAAATAATGAGAAATATAATAATTTCTATCTTCTAAGCATGAATTCTTAGGAACCCATTTACTAATTGTAGTAGGTTTCCTAAGAGATGATTTTGAAATGTTAATAACATTTCTTTGTAAAGAAGAAGCAGGAATGTTTACTTTCTTCGTGTAAATAAATGCGTGATTCTTCTTTTGAGGTTTAACAAAAGTAGTTTTTCCACAAGAAGAAGAAGTGCTACAAGACTTGGGTACATCCTTATGAGAATATCCCAGACCTTGTCTATGATTTGCTGGATATTGTATTTTTAGCAAATCATCGAGATTAGTCTTTCCTTGATTAAATTTATTAATATTGGAAAACATCTCGTCGTATTTCATCTTTAGTGATGAAATATTTTTATCCATTTCGGATATTTGTGTATGAAGTTCTAGATTCTTAGTTTTGAGAATATCATTCTCTTTACTAAGATCCAAATTTTGAGAAGATATATTCTCAATATGTATGGAATTTTATGTAGTGTTCTTAGAAGTAGATAATTCCTGATATTTAATAAGAAGATTTCATTATTCTGTTTCAAAGATTTATGTTGACTATTTAAATTTTTGAAACGAGAATAGAGATCTTTCAATGCATCTAATAATTCTTCATTACTAAAAGCACTTACCTCATCTTCATTATCTTGTGCCATAAAGCACATATTAGCACTTTCATCATGGTCATCTTCATCATCTGAAGATTCATCCCAAGTTGTTGTACATGCTTTCTTCATCTTGTCAAACTTCCTTTCTCTTCTGGATTGATCGTTGTTGTTGGAAGTTTTGAACTTTGCTTTGAGAAGTGGACAATCTTTCTTCATATGTCTTGGCCTATTACAATTGAAGCAAAGTGAAGAATCAGTATTTTTAGATTTATTATTATACTTACCTTTTTGAAAGAACTTTCTGAAGTTCTTGGCAAAGAATGTCATGTCATCGTCTGAATCTTCATTATCTGATGTTGTATTGAAGGCGAGTACTTTCTTCTTTTGATATGATTCTTCTTTTGCATCTTGTAAAGTAACTTCATGGGCCATTAGGTTACCAATAAGATTTTCCATGGATAATGTGGAAAGATCATTGGCTTCCTCAATAGTAGTGATCTTTGGACGCCATTCTGGGGAGAGTACCTTAAGAATCTTGCGTACCTGATCAAGAGAAGAGTAAACTTTTCCAAGAGCATTAAGAGAATTAATAATATTAGTGAATCTGGTGTTCATTTCTCCAATCGTCTCTTTGTCTTGCATCTTGAACAACTCATACTTATGAACCAAAGAGGCAATCTTGGTTTCCTTTACTTTATTGGTTCCTTCATGAGTTACCTCGAGTATGTGCCAAATCTCATTTGCACTTTTGGCCTGAGATACTCGATTAAACGCGTGTTTATCCATGGCACAGAATAAAGCATTCATGGCCTTTGAGTTGTTAGTCTTTGCAGCTTTGTCGTTAGCGGTCCATTCAGCAACTGGTGTTGTTGGCTTTGTGTATCATGTCTCTACGATGTCCCAAATCTCATAATGCATACTTTAGAGATGAATCTCCATTCGTATTTTCCAATATGAGTAGCTTGAACCATCAAATAGAGGAGGACGAACTTGAGAGTGCCCTTCAGGATGCTGATTTGTGTTGTAGTTGTGTGGAACCGCGTTCAGGCTTGATTCTGCCATCTTTAACCTTGCTCCGATACCAAATGTAATTTTAGCTTGTATGGATCAATACACTAAGGGGGGGTGAATAGTGTATTCAAAAAAATGTTGCAAATAAAATGTTAGTAATATTTGCAAAGATGGCACAGAAATAAAATGACAAGTACTGAAATTAAATCAATCGTAAACACAGAGATTTATCCTGGTTTGGATCCTTGTGATCCTACTCCAGTCCTCTACCCCGTAGAGATTTTCAATCCACTATAATCACTTGTCCCGCAAGCACAAACTTACAAAAAATGGGGACACTCCCAGTGTCCCAAACTTTGTACAATCTCTAAACAGAGATTCAAACCTGTTAAATAATGAAATAGAAAAACACATATAGCCTTGTTATAAATTTCAGAGAATGAATTCAATGATGGTGTTTATAAGATGAACTTCAAGATGTAAAAGATATGTAATGAAGAGCAACACTTGAAGTTCTCTGGTTCATAAAAGAAGAGAGAGATGAATCGATTTCTTCTTGCAATTATAAACACAAACAACTTTCCAAAATGATGTTGAAAATCCAAGTTCTTCCGTTCTTAAACGAAGAAAGAAATCTAATGATTTCTTCGTACAAATAAGAAAAGAACAACTAATGGCCTAAAGCTTTAGAAAATGAAAGACTTGATTTCAAAAAATAAGAGAGTAAAGAAGAGTAAGTGAGTGAAGAGAAAGAGAGAGTCTACCCCTCTATTTATAGTGTTTAGGGACGGTAAGGGACTGTAGTTAACGTTGGAAAACTGGCAAGAACCGTCCCTGAAAATTTGTGATCAAAACGGCTAGTTTCGAAATTGGTCGACCAAAAGGACAAATTGGTCGACCAAAATTTACAGAGAGAATTTTGACCGTTGGAAGACAGTTCTAGAATCTACACGGTTATGGGAGTTTGCATATGTAATCCCATAGTCAAATTCGAAGGTTTAAATTTGGTCGACCAAAATGGGGTTATTGGTTGCCAATTTTCAAAGTTGCGAATTTTCGAAATTGGGAAGTGTGGATCTCTGAGTAATGGAACCTAGATGACTAAGACATATTATCACAAGGCTTTGTGACTCTAATAAAGTAAATTTGACATTGATTACATAAAGCCGTAGATAGGACTGCATCTGCAACTGAATCTGAGAAACGTCTTTGCAGGAGATCCTTATCAAGTGATTATATATCCAAGTCGTGGATTAGGTGCCTTTGTCTTTCTAGCTTCATGAATGATATATCTGATTGAGTATGCATGAAGATATCTGATTGTGTGGAACTCAGCATTGATTTGTATCTGTACACATAGAGTTAGTAGCACTGAATGTGTTTGTCATATCAAAACCATATGGGAATAGAAATATGGAATTATGAAATTCCAACAAATATTTATAAATGACTCAAATCTCATCGGATCTCCTGAAGAGAAAACCGAAAAATCTGATTAAGCATACCTATCATATATGATATGAAAGACCTAGGCAAAAATCTTGTCTTACAGACTTATCATCTAGTAGATGATCACATCATCCAGAAGATGAAACTCTCATCCCAAAGATGAACATAACATCCAGAAGATGAAACTCTCATTTAGAGAATGAAATTATCATCCAGACGATGAAACTCTCATCCAGGAGATGACAACATCATCCAAAAGATGATCACACAAAAGATGAAAATAACATCCAGAAGATGAATATCATTTGACATTTAACTTCATACACCCAAAGTTGATGAAGAAATATGGACAATTGTAATCCACTAAATACAACTATTGATTGTATGGATGTACATATAAAAACCCCTTCCGTTCGTTGGTAGAAGGGAATGATATCCTAGGTCCTGAAGTGCCTTACTTGAGTGTCATTAGTACACTCCTATATCTGGACAACTCCACGCTGGCAGTAAATCTATTAGCCAGATACAATGTAGCGTCTGTAACGCATCACTAGACCAGAGCTACGCATCTTTTGCGCTACCTCAAAGGGTCAATATTATAAAGGATTATCCTTCATGTTAAATGTATTTCTAGATACAGGTTACAGATTATTGGATGACAACAGACTTTGGGTACGGGTTTTACCCACAAAGGAAAAGCTACCTCCTGGAGATCTACAAAGCATGCGACTAAGGCAACATCATCTTACCATTCCGAAAAGCTCATCATCCAAGAAGAAAATCAAGAGTATGCATAGCTATGCCCTGAAGTACCTCGCAGACACAGTAACGACTGGGTCAGAGACTAGAGACATGGAGCTATCTACCGAGTTTTTAGACCATGCCACTTTTCTGGCCCATCCTTAAGGAAACTACATTAAAGGCAATGAGACAGAGCACACATTTTCAGAGGAGCTAGCGTAGATTCAGTAGCTGCCATACATGAGCGATACTTGTACAGATGAGCGATGCTTGTATTTTGTATTTATTCTCAGAATGTTGTAGATGAGATTGATGTATAGCTACCTAGAAGATCTGCAAGCCTAAAGCTTGTACAGATCAGAGGGAGTTAAATATAGAGTTGTACTCTTTTTCCTTAACTATGGTTTTTCCCACTGGGTTTTCCATAGCCAAAGGTTTTAACGAGACAACCACATTAACTCTGGATCCAGAAGTATCCACCTCTAGTGATATCCATAGAACATGGAAAGTTAAAGAGACTTGTAGTCTCTAACCTGGATTCAGAAGCATCCACCCCTTGTGATACCCATAAGCACTATGAATTCTGAAGTATTCATATGTCGAGTTTACAATGATGGATGGATAAGTGGAAGTGTTATGAATAGGCCTTGTAACCTTTGGTATTAAGACCTTTGGTATCCACCATTATTGTCAATGACCCTTGGTATCCATCTTTTGCTATATATATGATCTATGGCTTCCACCATAGAGATGGATTATCAACATTTATACCATTTTGATGACACTTAAAACTAAAAATATATATTATATAATTTTTGTGAAACTATTTTTGATAATATAAACCTAAAAATCGTATACGCATGTATATAAACTATTTAAAAATTATATGAAATTATTTAAAATTATTTGATAATAGAAATACGGAAATACACGTAGTGATGTATACGTGCCATCGCATCCTACCCTTCTTAAGAAAAATCCGTCCTCGAATTTCTCAGAACTAAGAGGCATGAACGAGTAAGGGTAGTGTGAAAGTTTTCTTTCCACCTCACCGTTACATGTGTCAATATCTCAATAGAGTGGAGGGTCAATATGGATGGAATCCTTTGCTACAATTCTCGAGATAAGAAGTACTGAGGAGTTCTAAATCGAAGAGGAATATGGGTGGTTGCTACTAAGACAATATTGGGCAAGAGTATGCTTAGCAAACGCACTCATGACATGATCATTAAATGCAATGAAAAGAGGAGGTTCATGCATTACCATCAATCACGTGTTCAGAGACGTCAGCTTTCTCGGTCGTCATAGTGAGTGCGTGGCACCTAGGCTAGTTTGGCTCGGCCAGCTGAAAGACTCTCTTCTGTGGAGCTAGGGGTGATCCGTGCTATATCGATCCTAAAGATGATGTAATCGAAGTCACCTGTTTATTGGAGCGCTGAGCACAGTCCTTGGCAGAATGTTTAGACGCCCCACAGATGAAGCATTGGTTTAGTAGCAAGCGACAATTCTTCTTGATGTGCCCTGGTCGGTTACAATGGTAACACACCATCAATGATCTGTTATTGATCGGAGCTGCATGCATCATAAAAGGGGTGGTCTGCGTCGGTCGGAGGGTGTTCTTAGCTGGTTCCATAGGGCGCTTTCTTCCTCCGATATGGGCTACTCTACGAATTTTTTCAACAGCATCATAGTTGCATGTTGTTTCCATTATGTTCTCATAAGTGGTTAGGGTAAAATTCCTCGAAGCTTGGAAGTTGAAGTTCAAGCCTGGACAGTACTGGAAAGCACGGTCTTTGGGATCATCGACAAGATGAGGAGCGAAACGACTGAGCATAGAGAACTCATCGTCGTATTCATCAACGGTCCTTGATCCTTTGACAAAGTTGACGAAGCACTGCTGGAGTTCCCTTTTAGCTGTTTTAGGTAAATGCTTTACGTCAAATCTCACTCAAAACATGGCACATGCAATAGGCCTCATCAGTCGTTTCTCTTCGTTTCCCACCCGTTTCGAGTGTTGCCGGTTAATTGGAGCCTTTCTACCTCTACCCATCCTTCTTAGGGGAGGCATGTAGCTCAGTTTATCCTCGGTGCTACGAGCCCATTCTTTAGCTTCGAGGGGGCCTTCTTTCCTAGAAAAAGTCTTCGGGTGTAGCGCTCAGAATTGTTTGACTCCAGCATCATCTCGTGGGATAGGTTGAGGTTCACATTAGATAAGTTGGTATTGAATCTCTAGCATTTTCCCTTATGACACCTATGATATCGTTGTCGGTGACACCATTAGCGTTACGAGTGTTTAGTTGACATGCCATGCAACAAAACAAACCACGATGAGTGTTAGTGTGAAATTTATTCTAAATAGACAACTTCGATACTAATGTCGTCCAAACTTTTTTTAAAGTATTTGCATGAGCACGACCTGTGTGAGCCATCGCAGAAACCTAGTAGGATCGAACATTGCACCCTTGAGGTGGGTGAATATGGTGATCGACAAATAATAAAAAATATGAGCAACACACAGGCAGATAAAAACACAGAAAATAGCACCCAGTCACAGATAACACCAGGTGTACCCTGGTTTGGTCGAAACTCGACCTACTCCAATAACCCCTAAAGTCCATTAATAGATCAATCAGTCTCAACACGCCCACAGACATTTAAAACTCGCAAATCTCATGCTCCACACTCACAAGCTCTATAGACTCGCAACTCTCATGCTTGACTAAACTAATCTAACTAGTTGGAATCTAACTTAATCATGCCATGTGACTCAAGAATCCCAGAACTACGTCATGTAGCTCTCTCACCATAAAAATAATATAAAATAATACAAGGATCAAATCGCACTAAACCAAAAAAATTAATAAAAAATTTAGAGTGCTTAGTTTATGGCATTGATGTGTCCTTGTCGATCTGCTCATAGACAGCTCCGTTATGGTTCTGATCGTTCGTCAATCGGATGTCCGTGCTGAAAGATATGGCTTCTCGAACTTTCTGGGTCCTTTTTGCAATTTTCTGAATCGTCGAGACTTTTGTGAAAAACTGAACGTCTGTTCCCTTTTGATCTGGTTTTGCATGCTTTGCTTGGAGATATTGGCCGCCCTCTGCTATTTAGTTTCCCAGCACTCAAGAATCAAAAAGTGAATCAAACTTTTAATTAAAGCAAGAAAAAACTCACCTCTACTTTTGTTTGCTGATTCATCTTATTGTACTGTGCTAGTAAATGTTTCATTTGGCCGCCCACTATCTCTTCATTGATGACTACTCTCTTTTAATGCAAGTGTTTGTCCCTCTCTAACTCCATCAATTTATTGGTGGCAACCTGAATTTAATTGGAGATGCCCCTTAATCTCTCAATGTGTGGCTAGTTAATCTCCTTGCCTTTTGTTTTCTCTTTCAGCCCTCGCCCCACTTTTTGACTTGCAAAGAAAATCCAGCCGCAACATTTTTTTGTCCGACAAAACAAAGGTTAAAACCAAAAATAGAGAAGAGATTTAAGTTGCATTTAACCCCCCCCCCCCCCTCTCTCTCTCTCTCTAGCCGTACAGATTTTCTTGGGGAGGGACTAATTTTTAGGCCGGTCCTTAGCTAGTATTTATATGGGTTTCAATTAAACCCTAGGTTAACTTAATTACAAGGTTGCCCCAGACTTCTATATCACATAGTTTAGTCGTTTTAAATTAGTTTTCAAATCCAAAAATTTCTATGACTTCCACGTTATCTTCCTCATATTCCATGGCCATAGTTGAAGCTTTATAACTTCGTGAAAATTTTGGAAAATTACCAAATTAACCTTAAATGCCCAAAGTGCCTTTTATCTCCAAAATGGTCAAAATGCCCTTAGCTCTCCATTGTCTTGTTTTGACCCAAAATCACTTAACAAACACATCAAAATAGTTTATGACTGTTTGTTATCATCAAACAAGAAATCCTAGACCGTTATTTCCAACAATCTCTCTCTTTTGATGATGACAAACCACAATTAAGATTTGATCAATAAACGCTCAAAAAAACACATCATCGTATGTTGTGTTTGTGAAATGTGATCATGCATGTCAACAAGATATATTCATATACAAATAGCTCCCCCTATTGACATGCTCCCCCTATCGATATGAGTCGTCATAAATCAAATCTTAACATTGTCTCCCCCTTTTGTTATTATCAAATGAACACACGAGATAAAAAATCATATGCCATATAGAAAATGAAGCATTATTAAGCAAGACATATGATTGCATTAATACACTCACGAATAATCAATCGATAGCCAATAATTCATAACTATGATTAAACCATCTTCATGCTCATGTGATGATCAAAAGTTAAGGTCATAAGGAGAAGTAATTATGAAATTCAACCGTTCAAACCAACTATCCAAATTTGCATGTACTTCTACAAGAATTGTAATTCCCCACCTCATGAATCATGGGTTCAGGATACCATCACACATACATTGCCTAGAAAGACTCTTAGACGAGTGGTGTCATTGCTTGACGGACAGAACATCGACACTAAAATATATAAATTTATAGCATAAGTCGGATACCCGTGGGTAGTATCATGGCCATGAACCGTATCCATTTTTCATACGAAGCTCGTTTCTTTTTCTTTGGATAAGATTTTTCTTTTTTTCAACAAATTTTTTTTCATGAACTTTGTTTTTCATCCAAGGCATGACACCAGATATCCCATCAAGTAGCATACTTTGCATTTTTAATCCAACATCAGCCACTTTCCAATATTCATGAAAGCAACACAAAATAACAATAACAATTGATAACGGGAAAGTGTAAGGTGAAGATGTAAAACTAGTTATTCGTTATCAAACATGTCTTAACTATTCAAAAAGTCAAGCATGCAACCATAGTCAAGAAAATAATACTAGAATTATATACATAACATGATTTTCATCCAAAGTGGCTTTTTCCAATGAAAGAGAGAGAGATATTCATTAAACTCAAATTTTTATAATTTTTACTTTTTTAAAAAAATTTTAATATATTAATTTCACTTTTTCATTTTTTAAATATTTTTCTAACACACCAAAAAAATTCTATGAATGTAAACAATTAGCTCAAACAAGAAATCATATCTTCGCGTCACCATTTGGCCAAGAGACTCCATTGATATCCAACGTCAAAGCCATGGTTCCTTATCCCTCCATCTAACATATCTACACGAAAGATGTTATGTGTGACCTAGTAACCCATATAGGTCCACCAATGTTAGTATACGTGCCTTTAGGAACCCAGATTTGTTTAAACTTTTTGTTCTTTTTCCTATTACAACAATGATTAAAAGTATGTCCATTTTTACCCATCCAATACATCTAGGAAAGACGCTTTTTCCCTTGCCACATTGATTGTTTTCATATTCATTTTTTCCAAAACCAAGTCCTTTTCTATTGTTTGCATAGAGTTGATTATTAAGAAGCATCTTCAATGACACTAATTAAAAAATTTTATTGCATGTTTCAAGCTCTTGGACTTTTGATTTTAGAAATATACTCTCATTTACAAGCATAGAACAACATGTTACAAAACTATCATCTTTTTCCTTTGTGTCTTTATTTAAGGCATCACAATCTTTTTCAAGATTTTCATTTTCGGTTTTTAAACCATGCAAATCTTTTTCTAAAATTAAGCAATTATCACAAGTCTTATTAAACAATTGTTTCTTTTCTGATTTTAATTTCTTAATTTTGTTCTCTAAATTTTCAACTTCTTCAGTCAAGTTATCGCATAGTCTAGCTAAATCTTTATAAGATAGTTCAGGTACCGCATTGCTTGAATACTCACCGCTAGAATCCGCGTGTGTCATCAAACGGAGAGTTGTCACTACATTGCTTTCGTCATCCTCACTGTCATCATCACATGCAGTCACTATATATTTCTTGCGTTCCTTCGCTTTCCCTTCAACAATGGACACTTGGATTTAATATGCCTCCGCTTTTTGAAATTGTAGCAAATCACCTCATCCTCTGATTCATTATTAGACGAAGACTTGCCTTTTTTCTTGTCATCCTTCAGACGTGGGCAATTAGCGCTAATGCGTCCTGGTCTCCTGCAATTATGACAGATGATTTCATTATCAGAATCATCAGACATATTTTTAGACATAGAATCACTATGTTTATTTAAAAGAAATTGCCTTCCCTGTCTAGTCTTCAAATATTTCTCGAAGCCTTTTACCACCAATGCTACGTCATCATTGCTATCAAGTGAGCTCGTCAATGCATGGACTTTTTATTTGGTCCTATGGCATCTTTATCATCTCTTGATTCCCTTGCTTTAAGCTCTAGCTCATATGTCATCAAGTTTCCAATGAGCTCCTCCATACTATACTTGCTAAGATCTTTAGACTCCTAGATCGTAGTAACTTTGGCCTCGAAGCTCTTTGGTAGTACACCCAAAATCTTCCTCAGTAAATCTTTATTTGAATAGACTTTTCCAAGAACTATGGAGTTATAGATGAGGGCACTGAATCTCATGTCATCTCCTTGATCATCTCATCATTCGTTATCCTGAAGCTCTCGTACAAATGGTTCAGCAAAGTGAGTTGAGTTCCTTTCACTTGCAAAGTTCCTTCGTGGGTAAACTCCAAAGTATGCTAGATCTCCTTAACTGTAGAATATTGGGAAACACGATTATATTCAGTTTTATTGTAATGGCCCCAAATTTTATATACGTGTATTAATACAATTTTTTGGGTGTATAAATACGCCTATGAATATTTGGGCTTGGTGTATTTTTCTTTAATTTTTGTGATCTTAAAAATAATTGTTAAGAATTTCATAACACCCTTTTTAATTATTAAATAGAGTATATATATGATACATACTTGTATGAGGTACTATAATAGGTATTTATGTGTATTTCCATTTAAATTTTAACCTAAGCATCCTAAAAACTGCAATCAGCCACCTCCTACTTGGGAAGTGGCAGCATTGCATAATCCCCCACCTATCCTCATTTAGGTGGCATGTTTAGCTTGATTTGGGGAAGCAAGATGTAGGCGAAGGAGATCAAAAAGAAAAATAATTTAGAAGGAAGGAGGGCTTCCTCAACCTCACTCTCTCTCACGCACCCATTCCCTCTTCGCTGTCGATTCTCTCAAGCAAACCCAAAGCCAAAAACACCCTAAACCCTAGTTCCTAGAACTTTTGGGAGGAGGAGGAGGAGGAAGATTGGCGTTAGAAGGTCTACACGAAGAAGAAGGGCCCTAGAATCTATAGGAGGACTGCTGAGGTAGTATCCTAACTGAGTCAAATAGGATCAAGTCTTAGCTCATAGGATGTAACGTAGGCCTATCAACGGGCACTTTCGAGTTCAGATTTACCAAATGCTAACCCTAACCTGAAAATTTCGGGTTCGGATATTTTTGGGTTCGAATTTGGTATATCCTAGGAGAAACCGAAACTTCGGATTTCGGTCGGATTTTGGTCGGATTTCGGATATCCTAAATTCTCTGACCTTTTCCAAACCTGTCAACAAGTTATAAAATCTATCAAACAAATCATGCTCAACAAGTTCTATCTTCAATTCAAAACAAGAAATTTATTTAAAAAATATTTCCAACCAAATCACGATAGTTCATGGTTCAAAATACAACCGTTACAACATCACAACATGTACGATTATACATCTAAAGTTCAAACCACATAATTAAACATAACCCGTCAAATAAAACATAGTTCAAATTTCAAATTTCAAACCTACATAACTAAACAACATCTCATCAAATGAAACACAGTTTGAAGATGAAACCAATAAACATCATTATAAGTCTACGACAATGCCATGAAGCAAAATATATTTAATTTCATATTTGTATTTCCAAAAAGCATGACTCGTTACTCTTTCGCATTTTCGCTTCCAATCTGCAATCTCAACAACGAACAAAGTATAGAGATATTTAGTATCCGAGTATAATGATCATACATACAACAAGAAAAGTATAACTCATAATGTAAAGCATAATTGCATATTGTTCTAACATGCATGACTTGTTAACGTAATGTGTTCTCGTGTAAACAAGCATACATATATAAGAAAAAGTGTACCTCATAAGAAAAAGTATACAAGCATACTTAGCTCGCCACACTTGATGCTTCTCCTCCATCCACAAGTTCATCAATATATGGATCTATTAAATGATAACAAAGTATTTAAATAGTGACAAATAACACATTATTAGTAATTCTCAACAAGCAAATAATTTACTTACTTGGTTCCGGCAACCAATCTTTCGTATCCACCATATCTGGACATAACGAGCTCCTGCTCTCCGAGATGATCCTACCACCGCTACTAAATGTGGCCTCTGATGGTACGGTAGATACTGGAACAGCTAAGATATCACGTGCTATTTTTGCTAAGATTGGAAACTTAGGTCCATTAGTTTTCCACCACATCAAAATATCGAAGTTTTCCTCTTCTTCTCCCATTGGTAACAAATCATCTTCCAAGTACTTGTCTAACTCTGTCTTTTGAACTTGTGAAGTTCCATGTTTTTTCACCACATATGTTCTCCACCTTTCATCCAATTTTGTTGTCTTTCTAGAAATTCTACTACTACCCCCAGAATCCATAGCACTAGTACAAGAGAAAGATACATCCGTGGAAAGTGCAAATTGACTCTCATACTTGGAGAAGAGCTCATATAGTGAATCACGGACTTTGTTAACATAGATGTAAGCAGTATCAACATAGATTGATTCAAAGAAACACTCAATGTAAGTCATCTTATATCTAGGATAAAAAACCATGCTAATACTCATCATCAAATTAACCTCTTGCCAATACTTCTCATACTTGAGCTTCATATCAAAAGCCATATCCCGAATAAAACCATGATCACTTGACTCCCAAGTAAAAGTACTTTCATAAACATCACAAACACCTTTGAAGTACGAATTAATGGTTGGGTACTTCACACCAAAAAATACAAGTGTAACATCATAAAATACTTTCAAACATTCACAAACCACCCGCCCAATTTCCCATTCTTGTTTAGTAGGCAAAGACTTGTATTCGGTTGCTAATTCTGATAAACGCTTAAATGCTGGGCGTACTACAAGAGCACTCTCAAGCATGAGATAAGTAGAATTCCATCGTGTTGGGACATCATAAGAAAGTCCCTTGCAAGTCAATTTAGTATGAACTAATGCATTCTCAAATTTGATTCTTCTACTCTCTGATGATTTTTTGAAATCAACACTACTTCTTATCTTTACCATAAGACCACTTACAACTTTCAAACCATCTTGCACAATGAGATTCAATATATGTGCACAACAACACATGTGAAACAAGTCACCATTGATAGGTAAAGCATCCTTAGAAACTAACCATTGCTTAACATGCTTTATCATTCCATCATTGTTCGAAGCATTATCAACAGTCATTGCAAATAACTTGTTATCAATATTCCAATTCAATGCTTTAGCTTTAATAGCTTAACCAAGTGCAGGTCCAGTATGTGGAGGAGGCAATGCCTGATATGCAATTACTTTCTTATGCAGTTTCCATTCATCATCAATGAAATAACAAGTAATGCAACAATAGCTTATATTTTGATGGTCGGATGTCTATAAGTCTGTGGTAAGACTAACTCGAGAAGACAATTTATCAAGTTGCACTTGCAGCTCACCTCTCAACTGAGTATAAAGTTTCATAACATCAGACCGAATTGTATTCCTAGAAAAGAACTTGACTTGGGGATTAAGACTCTTTGCATATTCCCGAAAGTATTGATGCTCAGTCATATTGAATGGGTAGTCATTCTTAGCAACCATACGAGCAAAGCACAAGCGAGAATAATCTTGATCAAACTCCAATTTACCAATTTAGAGGTTTGATTGGAAGACCGTGATGAAATACTCAAAAGTTGTTGTCCACTTGCCTTCCTCTTATAATATGGACAAGATTTTAGATGGGTTTTCAAATGACTGGTCCCTTGGGTTGAATGTCCATTCAATTTTTTTTACAACTCTTGCAAATTGCAGTAACCTTTGATTCTTTGCCATTCGGTCCAAACTCTACTACTCTTTCAAAGTCTTCCAAAACTACTGATTTCATTACTTTTGGGGGTTTATCTAAGTCTTGATGTGGATGATCAACTCCTTGCTTAGATACTTGACTCTCATTTTGACTTGGTTGTACACCATTAGGGGCATTAGTGTCACTCGCAATAACAATGTTCGAAGCACAATTAGATTGACTTGTCATATTAATGATCTACAATGTCAAAACATAACATATATGAACAAACATAAATAAGGACCAAGGTCTAGCATATCACCTAAAACTCTTCAGACTTTCAAACATAACATGTATGAACAACCATAAACAATCAATTTACCTAAGTTTTGATGATCTACTATCAATTAATGAACGGAACAATGTGTCACAGAATTGCTATCAATTGATGAAATTGAGAATGCTGCATAAAACAAAAATAAGAAACTATGTTAAATGTGCAAACTGCATACGTTCTTTTAGATAATTAAACTCATTACATAAGAATGCAGCACTTATAAATGTTAAATTTCAGAAAATTTGAATCTTTTTGTGTTCAATCATTACAACTTACAAGTTTACAACTGACCCACGGGGACAAAATATTACACATGTATGAGAGCCGACTGTAAGATAGAGCATCTACGGAAAAAAATTTCATTTGGCAACTGCAGAATAGGAGAACATGTTCATTTGGCAATAAGAATTACTATATATTCTTCAGCACGTCGAATGTTCAAGCTTCTAAGTCCAAAACAAGTGTTGCAAAATTCATAATTCATATATCTCAATTTTTTTCATCCCAGGTTCAAAGATCAACATGATACTGTTAATAACAAGAATGTAAAAATAAAAATAAGAAAGCCATATTTATCTCAACAGCTCAAAGAGTTGACCCATTCTGAAGGCACATTATGGTTCTCTAGGCATAAAATTGACGAAGATTTCACACAAGTGAAGAAAAGGAAATTTTCGGCTACGATAGCAATCTATTTACGTTGATCAACCACCAATCCAAGCAAAATTCAGATGATATCACCTAAATTAGAGAAATTTCATCATAAAATAGCCACAATTACGCAATAAGATGCCATCTTTTCGACCTAATACATCAAAACAGCGAATCAAGGAGCAGATCTAAACAATACCTTGAGAGATAAGAGACAGGAGCGAGGATGGACCTCTCTCTAATCGTGAACCAGCGGGAATGAGAGAGATCGAAATGAAAGATTCGGGCGGGGTTTCAAATCTCGCGAATTTTCGTGGAGTTTTGGAATCCGAAACAAGATGGAGAGCGGAGGTAAACGAGATGCTCCTCCCCTTCTTCCTCCCCTGTCGATCTCCTTCTTTGTTTTTCTCGATTGAACAATGAAGAAGAAGAAGAGGAATTGGGGAAATCGTAAACCCTACAAAAAGCAGGCGGCCAGGTGCAGTCAATTTAGAAAAAGCAGCTAGGAGACTTTGGTTTGTAAACAGGTCGGGTTCGTTCCGATTCATGACACCCTCGTTTCCAATTACGGGATTATTCACATTCCTTTATATAATTTAATTATTAAATTTATACATATTCGGGTTTGGATATTTTCGGGTTCGGGATGAGCACATCATATCCCGATCCTAAAATTATGATCGGATTCGGATATTTTCGGATTAGAATATTTTCGGATTCAGACAGCCGAAAATCGGTCGGATATTCGGTTTTTCGGATATTCTTGACAGGCCTAATGTAACGTTTATTGCTTTCGAAATCGATAGTTACGGTTTTCCTATGATCGTTTGATGACCATATGGTGGTCATATGACCAACAGAGGAGTCATACTGTCGATTATACCACCGTATCTAAGGTTTTCGAGTCCACACGACCATATCGCGCTTTCATACGGCCGTGTGAGTTCTTAGTCTCACAGTTGCTTATTCGATGAGTCAACCTAGTCCATACGGCCATATGGACCAAACCATATGGTCGTGTGGCCTCCCCTTTTGAGTATTAATCCCTTCGACCGTAAGAGACTTCATACGGTCGTTTAATGTCCCGAAGACCTCCAAGCTCCACCAAAAATCCCACACGGCTGTATGAACAGATCATACGGTCGTGTGCCCTCATCAGCCCTGTACAGCCTTAATCCATACAGTCGTATGGATTTGGCCATACAGTCGTGTGGATTCCTTGAGCTTTCCACACGATCGTATGAAATTATCATACGGTCTTATGGCTTAAACCCTTAGAACTAGCTCAATCCATACTGTCGTATGGATTTCACCATACGGCCGTGTGGTTATCCCATGTTTTGTTTTCCTGAAAACTAACAGAGATTGTTTTACGGTTTTGTTGATTACTCCATATATGTATGATTGCCAATCAGTGGACTAATTATATTTGCTAACTATGACCTAATACTCTTGTCAATCTAACCATGTTGACTTTGAATACCATGTTATAAGCCATGTCGATTATAGAAGATGAATCAGTTGTTTTATTCACATTGCTGGTCGTCTCGGATAGTAACTCCGAAAACAATGTAGTTTTACCGCAAGTGCACGGTTAAGTGGTGAGCGGGCATCGAATCATGGGGAGGAACTATTGGTATCTATATGGATTACCTAGCTATTGTGAAATGGTGGCGAAGAAAAGTTGGTGTCACAATCATTCAAAGTGTTGTTTATAAATTCAATTTATTAGAATGTCTAGGGCTTGGAAATCCCAACTATTGATTTCAAGCAATCAATGTGAAACACGGATCTCTATATCACTACTCTTGATTTAGGGTGAACTTGTCGCAACTAAATTAGGAACCAATGCATGCTCTCTCGCTACGCAAGTCTTTAGTAATCTAAACTTGAGCCTCGCTCTCATGCAAGCCTAGTTCAAACTAATAGCATTAAGATCGACAATAATATCCATTTCCAACTCAAGCTCGCTCTCTCGCAACTTAAGTTCAAATCTAGATTGTGATAGTTCGTATCTATTTTACCGTCGTACAAACGAATATAATTATAGAAATAAAATAAGGATACTAGCTTTGGTTGCTCTCGTGCACCAATTCTAGGGAATCTCGATTATAAATCAAAATCGAATATCTAGGGCTTCCTCTAGATCAAGATCCTCTCTCGAGCTCTCAAGATCCAATAGAAATCCCTAGCTATCTGTAGTAAATCAATCACAACCTAACCATTAACAAGCTTAGTTACATAGAAATTCATTAGATCTCACAAATCATAATTTAGATCCATAAGGTTTATCCCTTTGCCCTAGAGCAAATAGACTACTCACAATTCATCATAAAATCACAATAGAAACAAGATGTGCAATAGAATTCATCACAAAACTCACATCTAGAAATAAATATAGCATAAAATATCAACGTGCAAGAGTTTAGACAAACTAATTTTGAATAAGAAATTTAGATCCTTCTCTCCAATCCTTTCGCCAGAAGAAAACTAGAACTCCAATTAAAACTAAGAAAATTATTTTAAGGAGTCTCCTTTTGGGCTACCCACAAAACTGAGTATTTATGGCCACCCAAAAGGTACAAAAATTCCTGACAGATTTGCCCCTGAACAGCTACAAACCCTAGTTTTCGAAAGCTGACCGACGGTGCACTTGGCCGAGTGAACTGCTCACTCGGTCGATGAGAAATCTGCAGAAAATAGGGATTTTCAGCGTTATGGAAGTTCAGACCACTCGACCGAGTAGTCTTCTCACTTGGTCGAGTGAGATTCATACTCGGTCGAGTGGGACCGATTGCAGATCCTCTAAAAACAGAGAAGTGTTAAAGAATTTCTTCACATTTTCTATCTCCACTCAGTCGAGTGGGATTCTCACTCGGTCGAGTGGAAACTCCCACTCGGCCGAGTACATTACGGCACTTCTTCAGGCTGGGTTGGGCATGTCAGCTTCACTCAGTCGAGTGCGCTGATTCACTCGGTCGAGTGCGCTGATTCACTCGGTCGAGTAGCCGGTTTCAGTACTCATTTCTCCTTCTTCTCGCTTCCTCGTCGTTTCTTTCACCTTCCTTCTTCTACTCATCCTCCAGCGCCGTTAGCTCTCTGATATCATCGTCAATGGCGCTCTGGCACGAGTGTAAGCGATCGTGGCTCCAAATTGCTTCCGATTGCTCTATATTTCCTGAAACCAGACAAAACAAAGAAATAGTGAAATATGTCGTAAAAACATGGTATAATCGTTAAAATCACAATATGAGCAATTGTTATGTGATGTAAAAATGCAGAAATAAAGTGTAAAATATGAGCCTATCAAAATCCCCCAAGCTTACCTCTTACTTGTCCTCAAGGAAGATAAGTAAAAAGTGAACTTGGCGAATAAAATAAAGAAAATTCAAATATATGAAAAAGAAGATGAAGAAGGGAAGTGCTAGATCATTCTCTCAGAACTTGGGTTTGCTTACTCAAATTGCACCAACAATGAATACAAACATCATTAAAGCTTTTAATTCGATATCATTTCATATGGGTACACTTGATAGAAAACCTAAGAACAATGTGGATCAAATAAAGTATGAAATCATTTTAGAATCAAACATCGTCTAAGGCATAAAAATGATATACATAATTATAGACAACACACTTTTGAATTCACTGCTTCTATTTAGAGTATAAGAGATACACACAATTCAAATCAATAAGAATAGAAGTGATGGTTTTCACGAATTTCATGCCAATTTTTCAATTCATAGATGTCGTTATACTATAGTCATCTCCCTAAGTATAAGAAATTACCTAGCTTAGGTCGCCATGCACATATAAATAGTCACACTCTCACACATCATTGGATCTCCTCCCCCAAGCTTATCTATAAGCGCGGGGCATCAAATATGCACTTTTTTCCAATTTTTTGTAGCTCCATATATAAAAAGGAAAATAAGAAAGAAGTCAAAAGGGGGATTGTGTATATACAATGAAAATTTTCTTTTTTTCTTTTTCTTTTCTCTTTTTTTCTCTTTTTTATACACAAGAACAATCCCAAAGAAAGATGCAAAGATATATATTTTTCCTTTCTTTTTAGTTTTTGGGATTATGGAGCTTATTTCTTTTTAGCCTGGGGAAGATGCAATAATATGATTCACTTAAGGGGAGATTCACCAATGATTATATGTATAGAAATATTTTTCAAGATATGTGGATAAAAAATATATGATAACGCTCGGTTCACTCTTTTCGTATGTGCACAACAACTTCAGCAGGGTAATGACATTTACTCAGTTTGATTTCTAAAAGTAAACTAATCTATTCATATCAAACGACAATCAATTCATTCAACCTGGAAGTTTAATACACATTTCATGCAATAAGAAGTGATATTAAGATACAAAGCAATACTCCAAGTAATAGGCAGCCAAATGCAATGAATCTTGGTGTGTTTTCTATAAAAAAGTATATAATAATGTAATTCTCAGACAAGTCAACGCTAAAATTCATTCATGGACAAATAATAAACATGTTAGAAGTTCTTCTTCTCAAGTGCACGACAAATATATCGCAGATGATATCAGAAATAAAAACAATAGCATGGCAAGAGATGCATGCATAAGAGTAAAGCGAAATCCAAGCTATATTCATCATAGGGAATTCATCTCTAGTAAAGAAAGTAAAAGAAGTAAGGATAAAATAAAATCTAACTATACACATGCAAGCATTCCAAAAATGAAGAAAATATGATGCATGGTAAAAAATGAAAAAGTATGTGAAATAAGTGGAAAATAAAGAAAAGTGAAACAATAAAGATAAGAACTGGTAAATAAAAAAGTGTGTGAGCACACTCACTCTCCCAAGCTAAACATCACATTGTCCTCAATGTGCGAAGTGTGGCACTAGGACATATAAGATATGGGTGGGTGGGTGTGGATGCAATATGATGCGAAATAAAGGAAAATAAGGAAAATAAAGAAAATAATATATGATATGATGGTTTATGCAAAGGATATATGCAAAGCGAGCATGCAACATGATGTATGGATGAATGCAAGATGGTGGCCCAAAAATACATACTCTCCCCCAAGCTGAAATATGCAGTGCCCTATAAAAAGGTGAAGACAGATGGGCATACAAAATAGTGGGGTGAGATGTGAAGCAAAAATATGACATGCATCAAGAAGACGTGCCTACTCTGGTGCATCGCCATCACCTTCATGCTGTGGGGATGGTGGTGGCTGAGGTGCTGACGGCTGAGGCGATGGCTACTGAGGGGCTGGCTGCTGCTGCTGCAGGCGGTGAAGAATTTGGTTCAGCATGAGCTGAATACCAGGAATCATAGCAATACGGGTCTGTTGAGAAGTGATGGCCACCGTGAGAGCCCTAAGGTCAACTCTAAGTCCAGACACTGCTGACTTGACAGCGCTGAGGCATTGCTCTCTATCGTCAAGAGCGAAGGTAGAGGGACCTAGAGGTGTACGAGTAGGGGGTCTCACACGGCCTCCAAAAACTAGTGGGGCCACTATCGGGTGTGTGCAGGGAGCGGAGCTCACAACAAGACTCTCAGCCTACAGGCGAGGCTGAGATGCAAGAATGCTCTCAGAAATATATGCAACGGAGGAGGAGGTCGGAATATCAACAGAGGATGAGGCAAGCTGAGAGGTTGTGGCAACAGCTATGGTAACAGACCCCACGACGCTCTCGGTATATGCGGCGGTGGCAGAGATTGAAGCATCGACAGGTGGGGTGGTCGTGAAATCGGGAGATAATGACACCACAGGAGTCGAGAAGTCAGGTGTGTCGAGGGTCTCTGCAGTCGCGAAGGAAGAAGGGTCACCCCTCTCAAAAGTGGTGGTGACAACACTCTCAAAACTCATATACGAAATCGGATCAACTCTCAGTGGTGTGATGGTGGTGGAATCAGACACAACGACAGAAGTGGAGCTCTTGGCACGAGTGAAAGTAAAGACAGATGTGCTGGGCTTGGGGATCAGATCATAGGCAGGTTGGAACATGGGGCTCCGGGCTCGACATGGGGCTCCTGTTGCTCGTCGGCAGGATCTAGTACATATACATGTGGAATGAGAGGTACATCGGGAACCTCCACTCTGCACCTGCTGGTCCAATGTGAGTCTAAACGGGGTTCAGAAGCACTATATAATCAGTAGAGAATTGACCATGTAACCAGACGCAATGATGCTATCCGTGAGGATGGATCATGTGCATACGGGCCAAAACATCTAGAGATAAGGAGGTGGGGCCCGTACACAGTGCAGGCCAGCGGGAAGCTGGATGTCAAAAATAGGTGCTAGGAGGGTGATCAAACCGCCACAACATATCACCTTCGTGGAGGCGACTGAAGAAAAGATGCGGTCCAAATACCATCTAGCAATATCAATAGAAATAGTGGGGACTAAGATGTCCCCGCTGCCCTCTAAGTCTATCTCCCTAGTCATCGCATAGAGCATGAAAAGCTCTGGCATGGACACGGTCAGAACCTTTGGCATGGCTAGTATAGTGGTCTCCAGAAGGAGATGTGCAAGCCGTAGGCAGGGTGGACTATAGAAGAGGCCTTCGCCCTGATAGGGTCGAAGTGGTGCATGACAGTGATCGTGTCCCAGAAAGCATCAGTTAAAAAGACAGATGGGGTGTGGTGCGTGGGACCATAAGCTCGATTGAGTTCTGAAATAGGGGCCAATGAAAGTATGTGCGGTCCATGTCTTTCGAGATCTCGCACTCCTGGTCCATGAGCCTGAAAGAGTAGCCCATAGAAGTCCTACGAATATAACTCAAGACCTCTAGTGTCGGGCAGACAAAAGTGACCACCGACACCGACAAAAAGTCGGCCCACCCCATGTTGTCATAAAACTACTGCAGACCCTGAAATACCCCTAGGCGCTCAAGTGTATTAATATCTGCGAACCTAGTGGGTGTGATCTGGTGTTGCGAGATCCTCTCAAATTTGACGTGATGAGCGTCATCTCTGAAAGAGATCTCGTATGTCTCGATCGGAGGGACAGGCTGTACTACTGGTGGTGTTGGTGGTGGTACAGGTGGTGCAGAGGATGTTGGGAGTGCAGCTATAGGGTCGCTACAAGGCAGGGGCTCCGTCCCAGAGGAAGAAGGACCAGATTCACCAGTCTTCTTCCGCTTGGAACCAGGCGACCTGCCACCAGAACGGGTGCATGGAGGCATCGGTGAATGCCGTGAGACGCATGCTAATCAAGTGCTATCAAATACTCTAAATAAAATATGGAACAAGTGTACCGAGCACGATGCGACTCCAAGCTAGCGGATGAGTATGAGATAGCTCCCCTAAGCTCCAAATCAGCAAAAGATATCCACCAAGCTTTCCTGTTGCACAAAAATAATTAGTTAGCGTTAAGAATTCATAATATATGGGGTAGATCAAGAGAAATCGACGAAAAATAGGTTGAATATGGCTGGGGGTTGGATTTGGGCTTACAAAATAGATAGGGGAAGATATAGGGCAAAATATGTCGAAATGGGCATGAGATCGCCGGACTCGGCCGGGGGGAACGTCGTCGGAGGTGGCAGAAGGTTGCGCAGCCGTCGATCGGGGTCGGGCGCACTCGGGCAAGTTGACGTGGGCCTTAGGCGAGTCGGGATGGAATGTGGGCGAGTTGGGGGAAGGGGGAGCTGATTGGTCGATTTGGGAAATTTGTGGCCAAGCTGAGAATTTTGGGGATTTTATAGGGGTGGCCCGACTTAAGTCACTCGGCCAAGTGAAAATTGTCACTCGGTCGAGTATCCCATTGTTAAGGTTTTTGAAATTTTGGCTGGATCGAGCGACTCGGTTGAGTAGTTTGAGTCACTCGATCGAGTGACAAGTTCCACTCGGTCGAGTGAGAAATAAAAACTGAGTGTGTTTTTTTGTGATTCTGTTGCAGTCTCCTATTCGGTCGGGTAGAATTAGTCACTCGGTCGAGTGAACTAATGACTCGGCCGAGTAGATATGCCTTATAGAGCATGATATATAAGCTTTCTGCTACATGGTGCACTCGGTCGAGTGACAAGTCACTCGGCCGAGTGGAATAAAATTTACAGAGTATGGTTTTTGGGACTTCCCTGTTCAGTACGTCACTCGATTGAGTGACTTCTTCACTCGATAGAGTGAGAATCTCACTCGGCCGAGTAGGCTCCCTGTTTCAGCTCTCTACTCTCTGTTTTTATCCATCGTCTGTTTCTTCCTCTCCCGTCTGTTTCTTCCATCCTTTATCGTTTCAGCATGTCCTTGGGGCTATTCTCCATCGCCATGGCTACCCTCCATTAAATAGATTCCTCGTAGCTTCTTCCTGCGATAAAAATGTTGCCCGTTGTGAGATTTTTTCTAGACTCTTGACTCACTAAACTACTAATAACAACCAAAATTCAACTAAAAGAACTAAGATATGAACACCGGTTTGCTTTACAATAAGCGCTCGTTTAAGGTCTTGAGCTTGACCCCTTATGATTTTATGTTGAGCTCGTGATGTTCGGTGCATAGGAGATGCGCAAGTCAAACTTTGTGAGGAGGCTGATAGGATTCAGATGCTGCGCTTATTTTTGCTTGGCCTCCTTTAAGCACGCTTCCTCTCTAATGATGGTGGGGGATAACTCCCCAAAGCTTTGGTTCTTGGTTCCTTTGTTCTTTCCCAGCAGTGGTGAAGTATTCATTGGTGGTGCATTCTTTCCTTTCTTCCCCGAAGAGAGCTTGCAGAGTTCTCTAATCCTCACGACATCAACATCGTTCTCCTCTTTCTCGGTGAGAGGATCCGGTGTATCTCCATTTGGAGTGTCGTTTTCAAAAATTGGCACTCCGTCAAGACTATCCATGTGCAAATCTCCAATGGCATATGGCATGGCTTCATCGATGACCTCATCAAGTAGGTCCATAAAGTCGTTCTCCTCCAGCGAGGATCTATTCTTCATGGCATGCAGAAGATGGAACTCGATTTCGATATTTCCAACCTTGAGTGATAACGTTCCCTCTCTCATGTCCACGATGACTCCAGCAGTAGATAAGAAGGGGCGCTTAAGTATAAGAGATGTGTCTCCCTCTTCTTTTACGTCAATGACGACGAAGTCACATGGAACGCAAAGTCCTCCCGGTATTTGAAGCGACACATTTTCAACGATTTCCACTAGCCTAGTGATACGCCCATCGACGAGTTGAATCTTCATGTCGATGGCCTTAAAGTTGGTCCCCGTATTGAGCTTCTTGAACATGGTGAGAGGCATAAGGCTCACACTTGCTCCCAAATCTACCAAAACCCTTTTGTAAGGGGACTCTGCCTAGTGTGCACGGAATTCTAAAGCTTTCGGAATCCTTTAATTTCTTCGGCAACTTGTCTTCATTGACGAACTCAGCAAGCATGATCTTCTCCGTTCGTTTCCTTCCTATAATCAAATGTTTGAGAAACTTCGCATACGTCGGGATTTCAATAATTGCTTCTAGGAACGGGATGTTCAAGCTTAAACCTCTCAAGTACTCTAGAAATCGAGCAAACTTTTTCTCCACTTTGGCCTTTGCCAACCGTTGTGGGAATGGTACCGGTGGTACATATATCCTCTCCTTCTGGGGCTTATCAACTTCAGATTTTTCCTCATTGTTTGTCGCCACCGTGGGGCTCTCCTCTTCATTTCTTCCCTCTTTCTCAACCGAAACTTCATCCATTGGGCTTATAGTTTGAATCATGGCAGGAGTAGTATCCTTCCCACCTCTAGTAGTCACTACCACTATCGCATTGATGTGGCTGGTGTTGCTCATTGGGTATGGCTTTGGTTGAGCCGGCAATTGATTTTGGGCCTTGTTGAGCAATGTGATTTGCTCTGCCAATTGCGCCACGATGGTCTTGAGGCTATCTTGGCCCGCCGATAGTTTAGCATTGATCTTCGTCGGCTCGGCCATAAACTCATCAACTCTAGTCTCATGCTCGGATCTTTGTGGTGCTAGCGCTGGGTTTTGTGGCCTCCATCCTTGATTAAATTCGGGGGGTCTATAAGGCCCCGCGTGTTGCCTTTACTGGAATTGTTCTTGTTGTGGTGGCCTTTGTTGGTAGAATTGCTGCTGTGGTGGTGGACGAGCTTGTTGTTATTGTGGTAGTTGTTGTTGAGGAGGGGTTAAGGCTCCACTATTGTTTGCATATGAAAATCTGGGGTGAGACTTCCAAGCATGATTCACCCAAAACCCATTATTTTCTCCACCTGGTTTGTAATCAGAAACATACTGAACTTGCTCAACAGGTTCCTCATGTACCTCGCCACCAACGTACATGACTTGCCCTTGCCAATCATTTGTGTGCCCATTTGATGTCGAAGTGTCAGGCAAAACATAAGGCTCAGCCAGTTTCTTCTCAAGTCTCTCCACCATTTTAAATAGAGAGTCAAACTTTGTCGCCAATTCTGCCACTGCCTTGACTTCATATATGCTTGCCGACTTCAGAGATGATGATGTTTGACCCCTCTCATCAGCCCACTGCTGATTATTAAAGGCCATCTCCTCTAGTAACACCGTAGCATCTTCTGGTGTCTTCGATAATATCTCCCCATTAGCGGTGGCGTCAATAATCATCTTCGTATCCGCTATCAAACCATCGTAGAATCTATGCACTAGCTCCTAATCATCTATGTTGTGGTGGGGGCATTGACATTGTAGATCTTTGAAGTGCTCCCACGTCCCATATAACGATTCTGGCGGCCCTGCCAGAAAGACATCAAAGAATTCCATATCTTTACGGTCTTCGAAGGCGGATAGATTATTGACTAAGGCACTTGCTAGCTCGTCCCAAGTAGTGAATGTGCCATGTGCTTGCGTCCTTAACCAATATTGAGCTTTATCTCGAAGAGTAAAGGGAAAAAGCCACAGGCGAATGGCAACCTCTGGTACATTAGGGATCTGAAAGGTGGCGCACTTCGCCAAGAACATCTGGATATGGTAATGCGGATTTTCATGCGTATTTCCATGGAAGAGATCTTGTTGCATCAGTACAACAAGTCCTGTTTTTAGCTCAAAATTCTTCTCTGGCGGTAACTTTGGCATAAGTATGGATGAAGTAGCTGAGTTGTTTGGAGTAAGCGTATCCCATATGGAAATAAGCCTAGCAGTTCGTCGTGGAATATTTTCTTCCGCCATTTGATTTTCCTCTGAAGTTTGTCTCTTTTCTGCTCTTAATTTCCTTGCGGTGCGCTCGATCTCAAGATCAAATAATATATCTTCCTCGATTTCCCTCGATCGTGTGTTCATGCACAGAAAAAGAGAATCTACAAAGAAGTGTTAGAACAATAGAGGAGTAAAAGGAAAAAATAAATAAAATAAAATAAAAGGAATAGCTAAGTAAAAATATAGAATACCTTCGCCTCCCCGGCAACGGCGCCAAAAACTTGGTCGTCCCGGATAGCAACTCCGAAAACAATGTAGTTTTATCGCAAGCGCGCGGTTAAGTGGTGAGCGGGTATCGAATCACGGGGAGGAATTATTGGTATCTATATGGATTACTTAGCTATTGTGAAACTGTGGCGAAGAAAAGTTGGTGTCACAATCGTTCAAAGTGTTGGTTGTAAATTCAATTTATAAGAATTTCTAAAGCTTGGGAATCCCCACTATAGATTTCAAGCAATTAATGTGAAACACGATTCTCTATGTCACTACTCTTAATTTAGGGTCAACTTGTCGTAACTAAATTGGGAACCAACACACGCTCGCGCGCTACGCAAGTCTTTAGTAATCTAAACTAGAGACTTGCTCTCGTGCAAGCCTAGTTCAAACTACTAGCATTAAGATCGACAATAATACCCAATTCCAACTCAAGCTTGCTCTTGCGCAGCTTAAGTTCGAATCTAGATCGTGATAGTTCGAATCCGTTTTACCGTCGTACAAACGAATATAATTATAGAAATATAATAAAGATGCTAGCTTTGGTCGCTCTCGTGCACCAATTTTAGGGAATCTCGATTATAGATCTAAATCGAATATCTAGAGCTTCCCTTATATCAAGATCCGCTCTCGAGCTCTTAAGATCCAATAGAAATCCCTAGCTATCCGTAGTAAATCAATAACAACATAACCATTAACAAGCTTAGCCACATGGAAATTCAATAGATCTCACAAATCATAGTTTAGATCCATAAGGTTCATCCCTTTGCCCTAGAGCAAATAGACTACTCACAATTCATCATAAAATCACAATAGAAACAAGATGTGTAATAGAATTCATCACAAAACTCAGATCTAGACATAAATATAGCATAAAAATATCAACATGCAAGAGTATAGACAAACTAATTTTGAATACAAGCTTCAAGAATAAGAAATTTAGATCCTGCTCTCCAATCCTTTTGCCAAAAGAAAACTAGAACTCCAATTAAAACTAAGAAAATTATTGTAAGGAGTCTTCTTTTGGGCTACCCACAAAACTGGGTATTTATAGTCGCCCAAAAGGTACAGAAAATCCTGACAGCTTTGCCCCTGAACAGCTGCAAACCCTAGTTTTCGAAAGCTGGCCGAGGGCGCACTCAGCCGAGTGAACTACTCACTCGGTCGAGTGAGAAATCTGCAGAAAATATGGATTTTCAGCGTTATGGAAGTTCAGACCACTCGGCCGAGTAGTCTTCTCACTCGGTCGAGTGAGATTCATACTCGGTCGAGTGGGACCGACTGCAGATCCTCTAAAAAACAAAGAAGCGTCAAAGGATTTCTTCACATTTTCTATCTCCACTTGGTCGAGTGGGATTCTCACTCGGTCAAGTGGAAATTCCCACTCATTCGAGTACATTACGACTCTTCTTCAAGTTGGATTAGGCGTGTCAGCTTCACTCGGTCGAGTGAACTACCTCACTCGGTTGAGTAGCCTGTTTCAGTACTCTTTCCTCCTTTTTCTCGCTTCCTCGTCATTTCTTTCGCCTTCCTTCTTCTTCTACTCATCCTCTAGCACTGTTATCTCTCTGATATCATCATCATGATGCTCCGGTATGAGTGTAAGCGCTCGTGGCTCCAAATTTCTCCTGATTGCTCCATATTTCCTGAAGTCAGACGAAACAAAGAAATAGGGAAATATATCGTAAAAATGTCGTATAATCGTTAAAATAGCAATATGAGCAATCGTTATGGGATGGAAAAATGCAGAAATGAAGTGTAAAATATGAGCCTATCAATTGCCGGTATGTTATTTTTATGCAAGTTTTCATTTGAGTCTGAAATTGTGAAATAAAGATGCAAAGTACATGACAATGTGATTTGTGATACTAAGACCACCAATGCAACCTGAAATTTATGAAGTAAAAATGATGTTGATATCCAAATATGAAAGAATTATGAAATGATGAATTGAGAGTAAGATGCGAGTAATAAATCTGAATTTCTCAGTCCATTCTAAGATGAGTGAGAATTCAGATCTGGGTTTGGGGGCGCACTTGTAAAAAGTAGACGTTAAGGAGTGGACATGGAATTATAGTCTCACTCGCACTCCCGACAGCTGGTAAGGGGAGTGGGCACGGTTATAGAGGCCCATGGATGTACTCGTGATGCACCATGAGGTAAAATGGTTTCCTCCGTTTTGCCACAAAACCAAGGGTTGTCTCACTTCCAACGGGGAAAGTTACGAGAGGCCCCTACAGTGCTCGTGTCGTTTTTTGGGGTACTGTTCGGTTCTGGGTTTGCACCCGTAAGTACGAATGTCGTCTTACTGCAAGCACATGGTATGGGTAAATACTAGCGAGCGGGTATCGTATCCACAGGGAGGCGATGTCACACTACCTATCAATCCTAGGCTAAGTTATGCTTCGAATATGTTTTATTAGGTGGAGATGGATTATGGAGTGTTGTAATGGTGGTGGATGTGGAATGTGAGGGTGTCACTTGGCAAGGCACATCAAGACACAAAAGAAAACAAAAGGAACAAAGAGAAACAATCAAGGAAAGTATCACTAGGGTATCGGGAATCCCCGCTAGGGCTTTCAGGTTTGGATAACAGGTTAGGTGTTCCTTCGTTAGACGATGGATGAGGGTAGGAGTGTCACATCCAAGGATGTGAACGAGTACTTAACTTTCGTTGTTCCAACTCGTCTAACGCATCCCTATTCGAAGCCATGCTCTTGCAGTCGGCTTCGTACGGGAACGCATGCATTACGCTTGACACTTAGTTCCCGTATCACAAATCTGTATCCACTCTCGTGATCTATGGACTTGGATACCACACTACGGTTGGTTTGAGCAGTCGGGCCACTCTCGTAGTCACCGACTATCTGATCGAGGATTAGTGATTGCCCTAGCTCTTGAGTCACTCCCGTGATCGCGAGGCCTAGAAACGGCCACTAAGCCCAAATCAGATTCGTGGGGATCGTCCCTAGAACGTGGAGCTACTTTTGCAATCCTCCAATTCTAGGGCTAATCCCCCAAAACCCTTATTCAAACTGCCGTAAGGCAATCCTAGATTCATCCAACTAAGGTTAACCCATCATCCTAACCCGAGAATCCTAGGGTTCAACTAATCCTAGCAATAGATCTACTCAATCATGACACAAGAGATAGGAACAATAGGGATTAACATCACAAGCAAATAAAAGAAGAGCAATGAAAGATTCAACAACAAAAACATATAAGAAAGTCAACAAAGAGGGATTCAACAAGAAATACTTAGCTTAATGAAGATCCATTACACAAATCAACGAGGAGGGGGCCTAGGGTGTAGCCTAGCCTCCGAAAAGAGTCTCCAAAACCTAAAAACTATCTATCCTAACCAAAGAGTAGATAGCCCAATAATGGCTGCTCAATCCCTATATATAGCCCCCCCCCCCCCCCCAACCCCCAAAATAACCCTAAATCAAGTTGGACTTGTGCTCTCTGCCCAGGTAGCTCGGGCTGGCTATTGCAGGTCGCTCGGCCGAGTACATGCACAGTTTGCCCGAGCACAGAAGATTCCAGCACAGATTTTCCAACTTGCAGAAATTTCCTAGAGCTCATCCGACCTTTGATTGGTGCATTCTTAGTGGCGTTGGAATCTTTATGAAGTCTACTACCTGGAAAAAATATAATAAAAATGCTGTAAAATCCTGGGTGATAGAAGATCTTCAAAGAGTGAAGGGCTGTCCTGCAATCTGCACTTTTGGCCATTTCTACTCCACTCGCCGAGCGGCTTGGGTCGCTCGGTCGAGCATGCCCTAGAACTCATTCAAGCACCTCTTGGGGCTTTAGACCTTTGGCTCAATGGAATTGATGTCGCTTGGTCAAGCGGTTAGCCGCTCGACCGAGCGAATTAACGGGAAACTTTCCAGAGAGTTTGGTGGTAAAATTTGGAGCTCCCACACGGCTAGCTCGGTCGAGCGAATTGGTCGCTCGGTCGAGCGAGTTGGGTCCCTCTGCTGAGCGGCCCCTTGAAGCTTTTTCCTTGCTCTACGGGATCACAGCCCGGTTAAGCGAGGTAGCCGCAGGACCGAGCAATCTGGAAAAGCTCCTTGGCCTCTCATTTGCTCTTCCTTCTCTTCTTTCCCTTGCTTCTTACTTTCTTCCTTGCTTTCCTCCTTCTCCTCTCCAGCAGTTTTGAGTCATCAAATGTGGCGCCGTTGGTGCTCTGGCATCGGTGTTCATGACCTCCTCTCCAATATGCTCCGAATTGCTCGATATTCCCTGAAATGTAACCAAACGCTCTTAAAGTCAAATAGTTCCAATCATTAGCGTAAAAGCATATAAAATCAGGATTTAAGCAATCATTTTGATGTTTAAAAATATAGATAAAATGTGGAATATTATGACACATCAAAATACCCCAAGCTTACCTCTTACTCGTCCTTGAGGAAGACTAGTGAGAAGCGAAACCGAGGAAGGAATGCAATGGAGAGGTGAGGTGGTGAAGCGTGATGGAGACATAGGGCTCATTCTTAAACTCATTAAATATATGAACCCAGGGATGCAAGAATTCATGAACACTCACAAAAAATGGTTAGAACACATTTACATGAAATACTTAAATCTCACTCAAATGAACATGGCGTTGATTCCAATAAATGTAATGCACTTGATAATAATGAAATGAGGATAGAGCTACATCATATCATAGTTTATGATGAAATATACTAAGTCCACAGAGATGAAACCAATGTTCACAACTCATGCTCTAAGCAGTATAAATATGTCATGATCAAACATTTTCAAGCATGTGTGGTGCTTTGTTAAGCTTCACGGAATGAGTTAGTAAATTCAGTTAACGTAAGGCGTGACCACACTATGCTCATTTCATGATTCTTAGAACCCGTCAACTTTGCCAAATCTCTATTCTATATAGAAAGTGGGGTAATGATATGGAATTTTTCTTTTTACAATTGTTTTTGGCTATACTATTTTCTTATATACATATTTTTCTTTCTTTATATACATGAGATAACTCAATATATTCAAAAGGTGGCCTATGCATCCCAGACCAGATGGTCTTAGGGCATCGGGTTACGAAGAACCCCTCGGACCTTTTATTCAGGATATTTGTTTGATTTTTTGTATTATTGTGATTTTTGCAAACTCACGTAAACGCGATGGAATGCAAAGCATGAACAAAGATCATTTATTTGGCTAAACACAGAAGAAAAGAAAAAAGTATAGAATCTAGACATGACTCGGTTTCAGGAATTCTAATATCACTACTTTGGTTGTCGTGGGGTTATCTTATCTCTTTTGAATTACTAAACATCCATGAATCAATAGAATTATCAATCAAATCACGCAAAAGTCAAATAATTTTCAGATTTGATACGTTCATTTTTAGCTTAACTGTTTCGAGAATATGGTTGTGAAACTATGGATTCTACTATGAAAAAGCATATCAATAATGATACTCTAATCATTGAATTAAACTCTAATCTAACATATATCAAAGTTCATAAAAAATAAATCCACGATATTTCATGATAAACTGAAGCATATGAGACATAAATTTAGAAGTGAATATGGTTCATCAGAAAATTTCGAAGTGTGTTTCACGACGAAGCAAAGTGCGTGCACTGTGCACTCCCCCAAGCTTAAACGTCACATTGTCCTCAATGTGTGTATAACATGGATAAAGGATAATGGCAAAATAGGGAGTTACACAACAAAATAATATCTCTCCCCCCAAGCTATTTCATATGGTGCCCGGTGTGGACAGATTGGCATAAAAATTGGGAAGAGAGGCAAAGTAAGCATTATAATATGAGAATGGGAAATAATAGCATATAGAGGGTTGGGTTGAAAAGATAATTGAGAAACCATCATTTGGGGTAAATTTATTAAACTAGGAACGCATTAAAATCCTATACGGTCCTCTCGCCACTGAGAGGATTCGTGTTTATTTAAAGCATAAAATTCTATACTATATCTACGCACTGGATTGATACCGCCTGTCGCAAAAGGCGGATCGAGTATCTTTGCCGGTGCAGGTGGCTGCTCCAACTGCACCTTCTCTGGCTCCGTCAGGTGCATGTCTCCACAAACTCCATCAGATTCCAGCAATACGACTCCCAGCATCTCTCCAAGGACTCCACATGTACCCTGAAAGAGATAAGCCGCATCAATCTAATGTGTATAATTTTTCCCCATAATAAAAGTTTTCCAAAAAAGGTCATCAAATGAAATATGTAAAATAAAAAACGGTTGACGATACTTCCCTGGAAATATATCTATGCTCTCGTGTACCACGACAGGAAATCCCTCGTCGTTCGTTTTGGGTTCTTCAGGCAACTCCGACGTATGAGTGTGGGTCTCATCAGGCGACTCCTCGCTGTGCTTCTTGGCAGGGTCCCTAAGCAGTGACACGTCTAAGCATGCCTCTTTTCCATAATCGTATGTGTTCTTCAAAAGGTACGACGTGTCAAAAATATCTGAATCAAAATATATGTCGAATGGAATGCAGGATTCAGAAATGGAATGGGTAAAAATATCTCCCTGAGTGGGAGCAGGAGGCTCTGATGGGTGGTCCTCTACCAGATGCTCAACCATGGTGATGGAAGGGAAAGGTGGTAGAATCTTCTCTGTGGCCTCCTCCTGAACAGCAACCCCTGGCTCTACAGTGATACTTCACGAGTGTCTCAATTCAGTTGCCTCATCAGAAGTAACCGTAATCGTGCCAGGCGCCACTGTCTCGTCAGAGGTGATAGCGTCCACCTCCTCGTTCGGCCTCCTCCTCGGTAGGTGCAGATGTCGTTGTGGGCTCAGGTATATCCTCCACAATGTAGAAATGGGTATTGTTACACTCAACTAGAGCAAATACTTTGCCATCGATTCTACCTACAGGAGAGAGGTGATGACTAGTAAAATCTTGAAATGAAAGCTCAAAAGGATCACCTGACGTTATTATAAGTGGACCGGTGGATCAAACTACGTCCACGATGCTTCCCAATAGCCCCGGAAATGTGTCCACATTTTGATCAACCTGAGGGAATGCTTCAGGAACGGGAGACGGCTCGAGCACGACACCAGGAACAATGTCATTGTTGCCTTCGCATCTCTCATCCTCGATGTAATGATGTGAATATTCTCCCCCAAGCTGAATGCCATCATTACTCTCCATATCCAATACGAGTTCTTCGTGTGCTTGTGATTTCGGGTGTTCATGAGACGCAAGAGTCCTGCAGAGTTCATCGAACTCTTGTTGCAACTTAAGGGTATCATTCTGTTGAGATCTACTAAATGTCATGCTCTCCTCAAACTGCGTGAATGCCAAATTAATGGGATGATCAGAACTCAAGAGGTAGACGCAGATTTCATAGGGCATGTGTCCCTCCATGTCACAAGACTCGCAGTAGGCGTAGAACCCTGAGTAGTGGTCATATCCTTCCATCTGATAGTATGGGTCTTGCAGATAATATTCATATTCTTCCATGGGAACATCATATTGTTCTGAATAATCTTCGCATGAATAATCCCAAAATTGTTCCATTGTACCAGAATAGTCAAAAACAACAACCTAGAAAATATATCAGTGTTACAAGAAAATAGAAATAAAAATAAATCAGGTGGCAGGAAAAAAACTCTTTTTGTTTCTTTTTATAAATTTTTGTTTTTATTCGAAGTCTAGCAACCTAATTGTGATAAATAGATAACGTGGCGGAACGCCTCCCAGCAACTACGCCAAAAACTTGTTGGTTCCGGGTTTGCACCCGAAAGTACGAATGTCGTCTTACCGTAAGCGCACGGTTTATGTAAATACTGGCGAGCGGGTATCGTATCCACATGGAGGCGATGTCACACTACCTATCGATCCTAGGCTAAGTTAGGCTTCGAATATGTTTTATTAGGTGGAGATGGATTACAAAGTGTCGTAATAGTGATGGATGTGGAATGCGAGGGTGTCACTTGGCAAGGCACATCAAGACACAAAAGAAAACAAAATGAACAAAGAGAAACAATTGAGGGAAATATCAATAGGGTATCGGGAATCCCCGCTAAGGATTTCAGGTTTGGATAACAGGTTAGGGATTCCTTCGTTAGACGATGGATGAGGATAGGAGTGTCACATCCAAGGATGGGAACGATCACTTAACTTTCGTTGTTCCTACTCGTCTAACGTATACCTATGCGAAGCCGAGCACTCGCAGTCGGCTTCGTATGGGTATGCATGCATTACGCTTGACACTTGGTTTTCGTATCACAAATCTGTATCTACTCTCGTGATCTACGGACTTGGATACCACATTACGGTTGGTTCGAGCAGTCGGGCTACTCTCGTAGTCGCCGACTAGCAGATCAAGGATTAGTTATCGCCCTTAGCTCTTGAGTCACTCTGGTGATCGCAAGCCCTAGAAACGGCCATTAAGCCCAAATCAGATTCGTGGGGATCGTCCTTAGAACGTGGTGTTACTTTCGCAATCCTCCAATTCTAGGGCTAATCCTCCAAAACCCGTATTCAAACTATCGTAAGAAAACCCTAGATTCATCCAACTAGGGTTAACCCATCATCCTAACCCTAGAATCCTAGGGTTCAACCCTAATCCTAGCAATAGATCTACTCAATCATGGTACAAGAGATAGGAACAATAGGGATTAACATCACAAGCAAATAAAAGAAGAGCAATGAAAGATTCAACAACAAAAACATATACGAAAGACAACAAAGAGGGATTCAACAAGAAACATTTAGCTTAATGAAGATCCATTACACAAATCAGTGAGGAGGGGCCTAGAGCGTAGCCTAGCCTCCGAAAAGAAGCTCCAAACCCCTAAAAACTATCTATCCTAACCAATGAGAATATAGCCCAACAATGGCGCTCAATCCCTGTATATAGCCCCGAAAACCCCCCAAAATAACCCTAATCAAGTTCGACCCATGCTCTCTGCCTAAGTAGCTTGGGCTGGCTGCCGCAGGTCACTCGGCCGAGCACATGCACAGTTTGCCCGAGCACAGAAGATTCCAGTATAGATTCGCCAACTTGCAGAAATTTCCTAGTGCTCATCCGACCTCTAATTGGCATGTTCTTGGTGGCGTTGCAATCATTATGAATTCTACTATGTGGAAAAACTATGAGAAAAATACTGTAAAATCCTGGGTGATAGAAGATCTTCAAAGAGTGAAGGGATGTCCTGAAATCTGCACTTTTGGCCATTTCTACTTCGCTCGCCGAGCGGTTTGGGTCGCTCGGTCGAGCGTGCCCTAGCGCTCGGTCGAGTGCCTCTTGGGGCTTCAGCCCTTTGCCTCAATGGAATTGATGTCGCTCGATCGAGCGGTTGGCCGCTCGATCGAGCGAATTAACGTGAAACTTTCCAAAGAGTTTGGTGGCAAAGTTTGGTGCTCCATGACGGCTAGTTCGATCGAGTGAAGTGGTCGCTCGATTGAGCGAGTTGGGTCGCTCGGCTGAGCGGCCCCTTGAAGCTTTGTCCTTGCTCTACGGGATCACAGCTCGGTTAAGCGAGGTAGCCGCTCGACCAAGCGATCTAGAAAAGCTCCTTGGCCTCTCCTTTGCTCTTCTTTCTCTTCTTTTCCTTGCTTCCTAATTTCTTCCTTTCTTTGCTCCTTCTCCTCTCCAGCGGCTTTGAGTCATCAAATGTGGCGTCGCTGGTGCCCCAGCATCGGTGTTTGTGCCCTCCTCTCCAATATGCTCTGAATTGCTCGATATTCCCCGAAATGCAACCAAACGCTCTTAAAGTCAAATAGTTCCAATTATTAGCGTAAAAGCATATAAAATCAGGATTTAAGCAATCATTTTTACATGTAAAAATATAGATAAAATGTGGAATATTATGACACATTAAAATACCCCAAGCTTACCTCTTGCTCGTCCTCGAGGTAGACTAGTGAGAAGCGAAACCAGGGGAGGAATGCAACGGAGAGGTGAGGTGGTGAAGCGTGATGGAGACATAGGGCTCATTCTTAAACTCATTAAATATATGAACCCATATATGCAAGAATTCGTGAACACCCACAAAAAATGATTAGAACACATTTACATGAAATACTTAAATCTCGCTCAAATGAACATGGCGTTGATTCCAATAAATGTAATGAACTTGATAATAATGAAATGAGGATAGAGCTACATCATATCATAGTTTATCATGAAATATAATAAGTCCACAGAGATGAAACCAATGTTCACAACTCATTCTCTAAGCAGTATAAATATGTCATGATCAAACATTCTCCTCTCCATCGGCTTTGAGTCATCAAATGTGGCACCGCTGGTGCTCGGCATCGGTGTTCGTGCCCTCCTCTCCAATATGCTTCGAATTGCTCGATATTCCCTAAAATGCAACCAAACGCTCTTAAAGTCAAATAGTTACAATTATTAGCGTAAAAGCATATAAAATCGGGATTTAAGAAGTCATTTTGACGTGTAAATATATAGATAAAATGTGGAATATTATGATACATCAGGTACCACTATTCACCCACCCTGGGTGAATTCCAGCTCCTTAAGTGTCCTACGATTTACACAGGCTCCCGAACATTTAAATTGATAACTTTAAGATAATTGTCATCAAGTCGTAAATGTTGTTATCTCTTGATGATATATTCCTCTGTTTACTTTCAGCACCTGCATGTTATGACATGATTACTTGTGAATGCTTTGTGGACCTCTTTATTTTTACAGAGCACCTCCGTAGATAGGTAGTCCGGTTCCAAACTTGGTCCTACCTAGCTTAGTTAGGATTCATACGGGGTCATGTGTTGACGTGTCCCATTTACATATTCAGGTCCTGAGGTAGTGGCACCAGAGTCAGGACGTGTGCATTCTCCTATTTCTTCCTCTCCTCGGGTACAGTTGGAGACTTCAAATGGAGAGTTAGTCCGTCTGGACTTCCCTGGGTTAGACTAGGGAGTGTGTTGTATGTGTGTGGACACCTTTTGGATTTCTTTTAGTGTGGTTTATCCCCTTTTGTCCGTTTCCATTTTTGTTGTACTTTTGGTACCCTTTGGTACTTGTACAGAGACATATGATGTATCTTATATAAATGATGTTTAGTACAATTTACTTTTCAGCACTTACGGTTTTGATATTTTTTGGAGCATTATATTTCTTACTCTTGTGCTTTTCCAGTGTATTGCAGTGGCCTGCTTAACATATTTTACTCTAACCACAATTAAAGCCTAATAGTATTTGGACGTTAGGGGCTCAAAGCCCAGTGTCTGAGTACTATGGCAGCTTAGTTCACTATGTATATCACGTATTTGGGAGAGCGGGACGTGTCAGGTTTTTGTGGTGGCTCATGCAGGTCTCTCATACTGCGATATGCGTAAAAATAATACGAGTAACGCTCCAACATTATAATCTGTAATTTGTACTGAACATTGCTTTTCCCTGTTCATTCTTACAGAATGGATAACGGGAATGGATCGTCCGAGAACAGGACTCCCGCTTCTGATGCAGCATCCTCTGAGGCATCCCTGATGGGGAAGATTCTGATAGGTATTCTGGAGCATGTGAGTCAGCTGGAGGATAGGGTGTCTATTGGAGTGGCACAAAAGCCAGGAGATATCATGCAGTTTAGAGCCTTACATCCGAAGTCTTTTTCGAGCAAGGAGAGTCCACTGGAGGTAGACGAATGGATCTGGCATACAGAGGATGATTTGTCAGCTGTAGGGTATCCGAACGATGGATGGGTGGATGCGACAAAGAGGCAGCTGACACATCGGGCACGCGACTGGTGGGATGCACAGGAGCTACATTTTACTAGACCGATCTCATAGGAGAAGTTCAGAGAGCTATTTGAGGCTCAGTTCCTTCCAGAGACGAAGAAGGATGAGTTACGTCTGAGGTTTGAGCATCTGACTCTGGGACGATGGAGCGTGGATGCTTATGATGCGGAGTTTTCATTATTGAGCAAGTTTTCTCTGGATTAGTGAAGTCAGAGACTACTAGAGCCAGATGATTCAGGATGGGGCTGGACCCAGAGAATAGAGCAGCGATGTCGACTATGGTCATGACCACTCATGGGGCCATACTGGAGGCGGCCAGGATGCATGAGACTCACCTGAAGAGTGTAGGTAGGGCCCCAGCAGCAGCAGCAGAGAGATGCCCTACAGGCCAGCAGCGGATTTTTCCTAAACCTACCCAGACTACTCAGTTCAGGAGGTCCGAAGCTCCACCGGCACTACAGCGGCGAGTGTTATGCCAGTATTGTGGCAAGCCTGGACATGAGAATAAGGATTGAAGATCTCTTGCCAAGTAGTGCTACACATGTGGATTGACTGGACACTTCAGCAGGCAGTGTCCTCAGTAGCAACAGACTTTAGGTCCGGTGGCACCTGTAGCAGCCAGGCTGATGCCGCAGAGGATCCTTCTGTGGGATCCTGTCAAAACAGAGTTAGGATCGATAAATGAAGTTGAGACTTACGCTTGCGTATGCGGCACGGTAGTCTCGGAACTTCGCCTTCGAATTCGCCACGACGGATCGAGTCTTCTCACGAACGGAGTAAGGCTACTAAATCCACAATCTAAATCTCTACTTTTAGATTAAGAACTTGGATAAAGAGAGAGGAATGATTTCGGCAGAGCTTCGCTAGAATGAAATGCAAGGCAAGAATACCATGCAAAAAAGTGTTAGAAAATGGCTAAGCCTTGGGTCTTATTTATAGCCCCCAAGGTAGTTATTTTAGGAGTAATTGTTCCTTTGGAACAATTTAATTAAAGTGTACCATCATACATGGTACAACATAAGCTTAAGTTGTACCATATGCATGGTACAACATAAGCTTAAGATATTCCCCCTTTATTAGCCATATGTCGAATGCACTTATGCACATATAATGCGACTTTCCCACTAATCTAGAGATCCTCTCCGCAAGGGAACAGATTCCCTTTGCACACGACTTCGTGTACAAGACGTTCGAGGTCCGTATTCCCTCGTACATCCCCTACAAGGGTGTACAAACGTCATCCATATCCAACATCTCCCACTCACACTTGAGGGGATTGTAAGAGAACGTCTTTCTCTTAGTTCTTTCATCTATCATACCGAGAAATAGACCGTGCGACCGTCATGCGCGTAGAGTCTGTTGTTGTGCACTTGTTAGAGATACACAACGACCTCGAAGGTGAAAAGTTGAGTAGTTCAACGCATGCTTTACCCTAGATTATTTCTTCACATTTCTTATACTTTATATTCAACAATTGAATCCCATCTGGATCACAATTGGCTGGCCAGTTTTGAATCATTAAAGTCCAAATGCGAATATGAAATCAATCTTCCTCTTCTTGCGAACCTTCTGATCATGACTTGATTCGCTTTTCTAACGTGCCCCGCCGAGCCGAATTATCATAGCCCATTAGCAACACGCTAAGATAGCGATCATCTCGTCAAATCTAAAGGAACCAATTGGAGTCCTTGAGGGTAAGAGTTAAGACCCATATGGCCTTTGAGTCTCACATAATAGCAAACACTATTGCTACTAACTCAGTGGTCGTAATGCATACGTGGTATGAACACATATTACAACATCACTCCTTTCCCAGGGAGAGTATGTCTTAATGATGTTGTACGGATGAAAGATCAGACACCACAGTGCCTATCTTTTAAGTCCCCTTACTACCCATGAAATATTCCCGGACTCTCATCCTGCATAAGACAGATAGGAAAAAATCCTATGAGATCTCTTTTAAATATCCTTGTGATACAGATCTCAGATCTTTTGTAAGCATCCATCTGATGCAGATATTTCATTCGACTATCTTGTTTAAGTCACGACTCTAAATCATTTGTCTAATGATTTTGACTTTAAACTAGTCTCATCTCTATCTTATCCATCTGATAAGATAAGGCGGTTGCTCATGTGAGAGAGCCAACCTTAATCTGTCCGACATACACACAATAAAATAACTGAGACTTAAACACAAATGTATATAAAATCATTTGTAAGAAACTTGTATGCAATATATATAAAAAACTTCTTCTTTTTATTAAACTTTGATCTTCTATAGACATGGGAAATATTATATGATACAGCTCAGCACCTACGCATTCCCATAGATGATAAGTGTTTGAAGAACACATCTCTGGGGATCGCCTTAGTAAGGGGATCCGCTATCATCTTATGCGTGGATATGTATCCTATGTCTACTTCCTTCCGCTTGTCATAGTCCTTCGCAAACTTGAATCGAATATCAATGTGTTTGGTCTTACAATGAAATTTAGGATCTTTGACATAGGCAATCGAAGCTTGACTATCACTGTATATAGGAACAGTGCTCGAGTCAGTGGCATCCGTCAGCTTGTCTAAGAATTTCCTAAGCCAAACAGCTTCTTGGACCGCCATGCTGAATGCTACAAATTCGGCTTCCATGGTTGATAGGGCGATGCAGGTTTGCTTCTTGCTGCTCCAGGATATTGCACCATTCCCGAGCAAGAAAACAAAGCCTGAGGTAGATCTTCGCTCATCGAGATCACCTGCCCAATCAGCATCGGTATAGCCTTTGAGTTTTAAGGTATTGCCTTGATAGCACAACGCATAGTCCGCAGTCCCTTTGAGGTACCTTAATATCCTCTTCACCGCTTTCCAGTGTGCCTGTCCTAGGTTGGATTGGTAACGGCTTACCATACCAACAGCATAGCAAATGTCTGGTCCGGTACACATCATGGCGTACATCAGACTCCCGACAGCACTGGAGTATGGAACCTTTTCCATAGCTTTCTTTTCTTTTGGATCTTTGGGACACATTTCCAAACATAGACCCTCGCCTTTGCTTATTGGAGTATCAATTGGCTTGCAGTCCTGCATATTAAACCGTTCTAAAACTTTCTTTATATATGTCTCTTGAGAGAGAGAAAGAAGTTTCTTGGAACGATTCCTTGAGATCTTAACCCCAAGGATATATGCAGCTTCACCCATGTCTTTCATTTCAAAGACGGATGAAAGCCAAGCTTTGATATCCATGATAAGACGCTTATCATTTCTGGCTATAAGTATGTCATCTACATAAAGAGACATAATTACATACTTGTTCTTAATCCTCTTAATGTATACGCAGTTGTCTTCGTCGAGCATGGAGAAACCATACGACAAAATGACTTCTTGAAAGCGCATATACCACTGCCTTGAGGATTGTTTAAGACCATATATGGATTTACGAAGTTTACAAACCTTATGTTTGTTTTCTTCTTGTACGAACCCGTTTGGTTGTTCCATGTAGATCTCCTCATCTAGTTCTCCGTTAAGAAAAGCAGTCTTTACATCCATCTGATGTAACTCGAGGTCCAAACAAGCCACCATTGCCAGAATTAAGCGAATGGAGGTAAAACGCACGACAGGAGAGAAAGTATCTTCGTAGTATATTCCTTCCTGTTGCGTGAAACCTTTCGCAACAAGGCGAGCTTTATATTTCTCGATGGAGCCATCAGCCTTGTGCTTGATTTTGAGAACCCACTTGTTCCCAATGGCTCTACGTCCCTTAGGTAAATCAACCAAGTCCCAGACTTGGTTTGTTTTCATGGATTGAAGTTCTTCTTCCATCGTCGCTATCCATTTATCTTTAGCAGGGCATGTGACGGCCTGTTTGAAATTTGCAGGTTCGTCATCATCTTGTAGTAATGTCATAAATGTTTGAGGAAATTCATCCTCAAATCTCAGAGGTGTTAGCCTCGTTCGATTACTACGTCTTGTTTGAGTTTGATCACTCCCACTTGGAATGACATCACTCCCACTTGGAATAACATCACTCCCACTCGGAATAGGATTGGTATCATTCTTATCATCCATAGGTGAAGTATGACGGTCATTTTCCTCTTCACCAAGAATTCTCCCACTCGAACGTTCCAATCCTTCTTGATCCCAAGTCTCAAACAAGGATAAGTCTTGACTTATCTCACCCTGTCTTGGAAACTCGTTTTCCAAGAAGACAACATTCCTCGTTTCGAATTCTATTAGACCCCCATTGTCCTCTTGACCGACGAAAACATATCCTTTGGAGTTTTCAGCGTATCGGATGAAGATACACTTCCTCCCACGTGGCCCAAGTTTGCCATATTTGTGAGAGGATAAATGTGCGTAAGAGGCACAACCCCAAGGTTTTAGAATGCTTAAGTCTGGAGTTCTATTGTTCCACAACTCATAAGGAGTAGAACTTACCGACTTCGAGGGTACACGGTTTAAGATGAATGCTGTCGTCAATAATGCATCACCCCAAAAGGTGATGGACAAATTTGCCTGAGACATCATTGATCGGACCATTTCCATCAATGTCCTATTTCTTCTTTCCGCAACACCGTTTTGTTGCGGAGTATAAGGCATAGTTATTTGATGAACTATGCCTTTTTCATCACAGAGTTCCTTAAAACTCGTTGATTGATATTCTCCACCCCGATCGGTTCGCAAGACCTTTATCTTGCGATCTAGTTGATTTTCCACTAAACTCATATAGTTTTTGAAGCAAGATAAAGCTTCATGTTTGTGGAAAATCAAATAAATGTGACCGAAACGGGTGAAGTCATCAATGAAGGTGATGAAATAGGACTTCCCGCGTCTTGTCTTAACATTCATTGGACCGCAAATGTCCGAATGGATAAGCTGTAATGGAACTTCGGCCCTTGTGCCAGTTCCAAACGGCTTGCGACAAGTTTTCCCTACAAGACAATGTTCGCAAGTTGACATTTCAACTTTCGAAACATTAGATAGCAAGCCACTTTTGGCAAGTCTATTTATTCTAGTTGGTCCAATGTGACCAAGTCTTGCATGCCAACAAATGATCTCAGATTCAGAATTAGAAGCATTTGTCAAATGGAAACTTTCATTAATAGAAGAAGAATCATCATACATAGTGTTTAAAACAATCAATCCATTACAAACATTACCCGACCCAACTAAAGAACTATTACAAACAAGGTCAACATTTTGTTCATAGAACCACCATTCATAACCTAAAGACATTAACATGACCACGGATACGATATTCCTTCGAATATCTGGAGCAAAGAGGACGTCATGCAATAATAGAGTCCGGCCATTGTCGAGAACTAGCTTGCATGTTCCGACGCCCTTGACTTCAACACGAGTGTTGTTACCGACGTATATCCACTTTGTTCCTTGAGTTATCCTTCGATACTCTACGAAGAACCTTCTGTCCTTCGCTACGTGGTCTGTGGCCCCTGAATCAATCAACCAAAAATAGTTAGATTCAGCAAGAAACATGGAACTAGAAACACATATGTAACTAGCCCTACAAGTTACCTTATCACTTCCATCCGTACACGTACGGGCGAAGTGACCATACTTGTTGCACTTAAAGCACTTGATCTTCTTCAAGTTTTTCTTCTTTGAGTGCACATTCTTTTGCCACCTTTTGTTCTTAGTCTTCTTTGAGGTTTCCGGTTCTTGCTTTCGTTCGTTCATAAACCTTAAGCGTTTATCCTTCCGCTTCTTTCCTACATGTGAGGAACTAGCGACCATGTGCACTTCGGCACTAGGTTTTGCGGCTTGAATCCGCTCTTCCTCGAGTTCGAGGTGTTTGGATACATCGCTTAAAGTTTTAATGCACTCATTATGAGTGAGGTGCATTTTCATGTTATCCCAGCTATCTGGGAGTGAACGAATGACTGCTTGGATCTGATGTTCGTCAGACAGCGTAAGACCCGCATTCTTCAATTCAGCTATGAGATTCGCCATGTGGCGGAGATGCTTTTTCATAGATTGATCACGCCGCATTTTGTACGAATCAAATTGAATATTTAAGGAGCGGAGTTTGGTGACCGAAGTTCCACCAAACTTTATTTCTAGCCCAGACCATATGTCTTTGGCTAGGTCGAATTCCCGAAATAGACGCATTATGTCATTGTCCATTGCGGACAATAACGTAATACGTACTATTTTGTTCTTTCGAGTCCAAGTCTCATAAGCTTCTCGGTCCCTCTTGTGTTGGGCCGTATTGCCCAACTCAGGTTCTTCCATTACGTTTTGGAGTGTTTCAAGCACATCTTGCTCCTCCAAAACATATTGGATTTTTATTGACCAAAGTTTATAATTGTCGCCGTTGAGCTTCTCACCTTTGTTAAGCTCGGCGACAATGTTCTTAGAAGCGGTAGACATATTCGAATCAAAAAACGGCAAAGAAAATGAAAACCACGATCAAAATTCTATGCATAAAGTTTCGATTCTTTAAACACTTGATAAGTTCCTTGGATGCGCTGAAATGTTACTCTAGAATCGAGAAGTTCACTACGTTCCCAACTACCATCTAGAAGTAACTTTCAAAGTATCCCTCTTACTTATCTCATGTAAAAAGAAATCAGAAATGATACCAGTATGGTACCAGCAGCGGAAAAATACTTTTGAAAAACATATCTTTCAAAATGGAATAGGTGAGAGTTTGCGCAAAGAATTTTAGCGCAACAATTGCCAAGCCATGAGACCTGTTCTACACACACATGGGTTAGATAACCATGGCCGGATCGTAGTAGGACTTGGAATTCTAAATTACGCTATCCCGATTAAGGACGGGACATAACCTATTTGAAAACATCTTTTTCAAAAAATTTGAAATACATTGGCTAATCTCCGTAGAGTAGAGCACAACGTCATAAGTACATTGGCTAATCTCCGTAGAGTAGAGCACAATGACATGGCTAATCTCGCATGAAGTAGAGCACTATGGCTAATCTTCAAGGAGTAGAGCCCAAGAAAAAAATTTTATAAAATAAGAGCAGACGACTGTCGTTAGCCCCGTATGGGCTAGTCGGCACATTCGTGTTTGACCAAGGCCTTTTGACACCCCGTATGGGATAGTCGACAAGTTCGTGATCGACCAAGACCTTTTGCCGGATTGGTCGACCAAAACACCCAAATTGGTCGACCAAAAAATTGGTCTACATCACTCCCGGCCAGGGCCCCTGCCCTGGCCGAGGCTGGCCAAGGGCCGGCCAAGGGCCTCTGCCCTGGCCGGCCAGGGGCGGCCTGCGGCAGCCCTGGCCACTGCCAGGGCTGGCCTGGCCTCGGCTAGAGGCCGGCCTGGCCTCTGCCTGGCCTGGCCTAGGCCAGAGGCTGGCCAGGCCTCGGCATGAGGCCGGCCAGGCCACTCTGGCCTGGCCTGGCCTCGGCCAGAGGCCGGCCTGGCCTGGCCTCAGCTAGAGGCCGGCCTGGCCTGGCCACTCTGGCCTGGCCTGGCCTTGGCCAGAGGCCGGCCAGGCCCCCTGGCCTGGCCTGGCCTCGGCCAGAGGCCGGCCATGGTCGGACATGGCCCGGCCATGGCCATTTTGGCCTTGGCCGGCCATGACCCATTGGTCATGGCCGGCCTCCACCATTCACGGGGTTGGCCGCACACCCCCACCGGAGGGGGTGGCCGTGGTGGTGTTCGTCGTCATTGGCCGTAGCCAACCCCCTCCGCATGGGGAGGGGGAGTGCATTGCCTCCATTGCCCATTTGGCTATGGATTTCATGCACCAAAATTCATCTTCCCCGATGGGAATAACCACCATCTTCTTCTCCAGTGAAGCACCCGTTCGTCGAGGAAGTAGTTATCCTCCAATGGCCGTGTGCCAAAAAAATAACCCACTTCAAAAATTCGTAAACTACGCGCTCCACATGAAGAGAGCGCACATTCCCTATGAATGGAGACTCAGCATCCATGAAGAGAGCGAGTTTGACGATATGAACGGTCGGTTCTTCCCGTCACGGAGAGTTCCTGCCATATCTGTAATGGTAGGAGACCCTAACGTGAAAAGAACAACCGATGCGTTCTCTCCGTCACGAAGCGTTCCTACCATATCCATAATGGTAGGATACCCATTCGTGAAAAAGACAACGACTCGTTCATAGTTTCGATGGGGCGACGGTCTGACCGGAGCGAACCCGTATGGCTCTGATACCAATGTGGGATCCTGTCAAAACAGAGTTAGGATCGATAAATGAAGTTGAGACTTACGCTTGCGTATGCGGCACGGTAGTCTCGGAACTTCGCCTTCGGATTCGCCACGACAGATCGAGTCTTCTCACGAACGGAGTAAGGCTACTAAATCCACAATCTAAATCTCTACTTTTAGATTAAGAACTTGGATAAAGAGAGAGGAAGGATTTCGGCAGAGCTTCGCTAGAATGAAATGCAAGGCAAGAATACCATGCAAAAAAGTGTTAGGAAATGGCTAAGCCTTGGGTCTTATTTATAGCCCCCAAGGTAGTTATTTTAGGAGTAATTGTTCCTTTGGAACAATTTAACTAAAGTGTACCATCATACATGGTACAACATAAGCTTAAGTTGTACCATATGCATGGTACAACATAAGCTTAAGATATTCCCCCTTTATTAGCCATATGTCGAATGCACTTATGCACATATAATGTGACTTTCCCACTAATCTAGAGATCCTCTCCGCAAGGGAATAGATTCCCTTTGCACACGACTTCGTGTACAAGACGTTCGAGGTCCGTATTCCCTCGTACATCCCCTACAAGGGTGTACAAACGTCATCCATATCCAACACCTTCCACCGGCTCCACAGAGACTTCCATTCCCAGCACCACCAGCTCCTAGTACCATGACTTCGAGAAGACCACCCAGACCACCCAGTAGTAGCAGACTACCAGGAGGGCAGCGCCGAGCCGTCAGGCCTTCACCATGATGGCTGTGGACGCAGAGGATACCTGACGAGTCATCACTGGTTCATCTTCACTTTTCATTCAGTGATGAATGTTCTTTCATCTTTATTATAATATGATATGTTTGTTTTGATATGATTAGGATGGTTAGACCTTTATGTTAGTTTTATGTTTCTCTCATATGCACTATTAGAGTTGCTTCTTTCCCTGCCTTGTCACTATTTGATTCAGGAGCATCTCATTGCTTCCTGTTTCAACAATTTATGACTATGAATTCCTTAGTGGTGGATTCATTTGTTTCTAGTTGGAATATCCACACCGGAAGTGGGGTGATTTGCAATTCTTCGGGATACCGATAGTGTCATGTAGATATTTGCGGACGAATGTTGTACGCAGATTTCTTAGTTATGGAGATGCCTCATTTCGAAGCAGTATGTGGAATGGATAGGTTAGGAATATTTTATACCACTATAGATTGTAGACTCAAGAAGATAGTGTTTCAGATTCCTGATCATCCAAAGTTTGAATTCTTTAGTGGTGGTAGTTCCCTGGAACCATTAAGTTTAACACCAACCCAGTGGAAGAGATGTTTATGACGATGGAGGCTGAACCAGTGTTACCGAGGGTAGTCCGAGATTTTCCTAATATCTTCCCAGACGATATTTATGGACTTCCTCCAGATATATCCTTGGAGTTCACTATTGATCTGATTCAAGGCACTCAACCAATTGCGAAGGCTCCATACCGTATGGCTCCTCCATAGTTAGTTGAGCTTTGTAGTCAGTTGAAAGATTTGTCAGAACATGGCCTAATTCAACCAAGTGTATCACTGTGGGGTGCACCAGTGCTCTTGGTGAATAAGAAGGATGGATCTCGAAGGATGTACATCGACTACCGGGAATTGAATAAGGTTACAGTGAAGAACAGATATCCTCTTCCTAGGAATGATGACATCTTTGATCAAATGGGTGGATCACGAGTATATTCGAAGCTGGATCTGAGAAGTGTGTATCACCAGGTGAAGGTCAGATGATTAGATGTTTCGAAGACTGCATTTCGGACTCGATATTGTCATTACGAGTTCTTAGGCGTTACAAATGCACCCACGACATTCATGAGGTTGATGAACCAGGTCTTCTATGACTACTTGGATAACTTTGTGGTAGTCTTCATTGATGATATCCTGGTGTATTCAAGGAGAGAGGAGGATCATGCTGAGCACTTGAAGGTAGTCATGGAGACTTTGAGGCAGCACCAGTTATATGCCAAGTACATTAAGTGTCAATTCTGGTTAACCAAGGTTTCTTTTCTGGGACATATCATATCCGGAGATGGAATAGTAGTAGATCTGGAAAAGGTTGTTGCAGTATAGAAGTGGCCAGTTCCTAAGTCAGTTACAGAGATCAGAAGTTTCTTGGGATTAGTTGGTTACTATAGAAACTTCATCAAGGATTTTTTTTCAAGATAGCTGCACCATTGAATCAATTAACCAAGAAAAGTGTTGATTACAATTGGTCAGAGGAATGTCAGTGAGCATTTGATGAACTAAAGCAGAGATTAATCACTTCACCTGTCTTGACGATATCAGACCGTTCAGGTGGATTTGAGATTTTCTGTGATGTGTCACGCAGAGGATTGGGATGTGTTCTCCATTAGCATGGTAGGGTAGTCGCCTATGCTTCTAGATTGTTAAAGACACATGAAAGGAACTATCCTACATATAATTTGGAATTAGCTGCAGTGATATTTGCATTGAAGTTATGGAGGCATTTCCTTCTGGGTGAGCGTGTGAAGATAAACACCGATCACAAGAGTTTGAAGTACGTGTTCACTCAGAAAGAGTTGAATATGAGGCATCGTAGATGGCTTGAGTTAATGGCTGATTACGATATTGACCTTCAGTATCATCCTGGGAAGGTCAACGTCGTATCTGATGCTCTTAGTCGTATACCGACAGTAATGATGATGACAGCATAGAGAGAGCTTCGAGGAGATATTTGGCAGATGGAGATTGAAGTTGTCTTACCTGGCACATCGGTGATGATGATGAATTTGCAAGTTCAATCTAATTTGGTTGAAAGGATTAAGGAGGCTCAATCTGGAGATGATAAATTAAAGAAGATTCGAAAGCAGACAGAGACCGGACTTCGAAATGATTTCTGCATTCATGAAGATGGGTCTCTGCATTTTGTGAGAAGAATTTATGTGCCATCAGGTGATATATAAGATGAACTACTGAGAGAAGCTCATAGCTCACCTTATTCTATTCATCCCAGAAGCACGAAAATGTATCGTGATCTGCGACAACATTTTTTGTGGCATGGTATGAAGAAGAGCGTAGCCAAGAGTGTAGCCTTATGTCTGCCTGTCAGCAAGTTAAAGCAGAGCACCAGAGAACAACAGGACTGATGCAGCCTCCTCCTATACTAGAATGGAACTGGCAACATCGTAACTGTGTTACTTCGTACTCCCCGAGGATATGATGTTATTTGGGTAATCGTTGATCGATTGACCAAATCAGCTCACTTTATACCCTTTCAAGTTGGGCAGACAACTGACCATCTTGCCAAGAGATATATAGAGGAAATCGTAAGGCTTCACAGAGTACCTACATGCATAGTCTCCGATCGTGACACTATATTCACGTCACATTTATGGAGAAGTTTGCAAGCCGGCTTGGAAACTCAACTGAGTTTCAGCACTGCATCCCATCCACTGACAGATGGTCAGTCGGAGAGGACAATTCAGATCTTAGAAGATATGCTGATGGCGTGCATGCTGGACTTTATGGGCTCTTGGGATAAACATCTACATCTAGTAGAGTTTGCCTACACCAACAGTTATCAGGCAAGTATAGGCATGGTGCCATTTGCAGCATTGTATGGGAGGAAGTGTCGATCTCCTCTTAGCTGGTATGATGTTGGAGATCGTGATGTATTGGGGCCAGACATGATTGTTAAAATAGTGGATGTGGTGAGCGCCGTCAGAGATAATCAACGTATAACCCAAGACCGTTACAAACATTGGGTAGATGCGAAGAGACGATATTTAGAGTTTCAGCCAGGTGAACAAGTGTTTTTGAAGATCTCGCCTACTCGAGGATTAATCCGTTTTGGCCGACGAATAAAGCTAAGTCCGAGTTATATCGGACCGTTTGAAATTTTAGCTCGTATTGGCGAGGTGGCATACAAGCTTGCATTACCAGCATCTCTTGAAGGAGAACACAATGTGTTTCACATATCACAACTCAGGAGATGTATCGGAGATCCTAGTCACGTCATCGACTTCTTGGAGATCGAAGTGCGACCGGACTTGACTTACGATCAGTAACCAGTAGCTATTTTGGACATGAGATAAAAGATGCTGAGGAAGAAATCCATTAGTCTTGTGAGGGTTATGTGGCACCGATAGTCACGAGGGGAGTCTTCCTGGGAACTCGATGATGAGATAAGAGAGAAGTACCATCACCTATTTATATGATGTTGTCCTCTTGTTTTGAGACTATGTAAGATGATACAATGAATGGAATGACCCCTTCCCTTTTATTTGGTAATTCTGAGGACGTCATTTATTTTAAGGGGATAGGATGTAATGGCCCCAAATTTTATATACGTGTATTAATACAATTTTTTGGTGTATAAATACGCATATGAATTTTTGGGCTCGGTATATTTTTCTTTAATTTTTGTGATCTTAAAAATAATTTTTAAGGAATTTCATAAAACCCTTTTTAATTATTAAATAGAGTATATATATGATATGTACTTGTATGGTGTATTATAATAGGTATTCTATGTGTATTTCCATTTAAATTTTAACCTAAGCATCCTAAAAACTGCAATCAGCCACCTCATACTTGGGAGGTGGCAGCATCGCATAATCCCCCTCCTGACCTCATTTAGGTGGCATGTTTAGCTTGATTTGGGGAAGCAGGAGGTGGCAAAGGAGATCAAAAAGAAAAAAAATTAGAAGGAAGGATGGCTTCCTCAACCTCACTCTCTCTCACGCACACATTCCCTCTTCGCTGCCGATTCTCTCAAGCAAACCCAAAGCCAAAAACACCATAAGCCCTAGTTCCTAGACCTTTTGGGAGAAGAAGAATGAGGAAGATTAGCGTCAGAAGGTCTACACGGAGAAGAAGGACACCGGAATCTATAGGAGGACTGCTGAGGTAGGATCAGCACTAAGTCAAATAGGATTGCGTCCTAGTTCGTAGGATTTAACATTCGTCAATGTCGAAATCGATAGTTTAGGGATCCATATAGTCGTTTGATGACCGTATGGTGGTCGTATGACCAACAGAGCAGTCATATTGTCGATTATATGACCGTATCTAAAGTTTTCTAGTCCACACGGTCGTATCGAGCTTTCATACAGCTGTCTGAGCTCTTAGTTTCACAGCTGCTTATTCGATGAGTCAACCTAGTCCATACGACCGTATGGACCAAACCATATGGCCGTATGGCCTCCCCTTTTGAGTATTAACCCCTTCGACCATTTGAAACTTAATACGACCGTTTAATGTCCCGAAGCCCTCCGAGCTCCACCAAAAATCTCATACGGCCGTATGAACAAATCATACGATCGTGTACCCTCATTAGCCCTGTACAGGCTTAATCCATATGGACGTATGCCGTATGTGGATTCCTTGAGCTTTCCACATGGCCATATGAAATTATCATATGGTCGTGTTGCTTTAACCCTTAGAACTAGCTCAATCCATACGACCGTATGGATTTCTCCATACGGCCGTGTGGTTATCCCATGTTTTGTTTTCCTGAAAACTGACAGAGATTGTATTACGATTTTGTTGATTACTCTATATATGTATAATTGCCAATCTGCGGACTGATTATATTTGCCGGTGAATCTCACCATGTTGACTTAAATAAATTGCTTGAATGCCATGTTATGAGCCATGTCGAATTATGGAAGAGGAATCAGTTGTTTTATTCACATTGCCAGTATGTTATTTTTATGCTAGTTTTCAAATGAATCTAAAATTGTGAAATAAAGATGTAAAGTACATGACAATGTGATTTGTGGTACTAAGACCACCAATGCAACCTGAAATTTATGAAGTAAAAAATGATGTCGATATCCAAAGATGAAAGAATTATGAAATGATGAATTGAGAGTAAGATGAGAGTAATAAATTTAAATTTCTCAGTCCATTCTAAGATGGGTGAGATTTCAAATGTGGGTTTGGGGGAGCACATGTAAAAAGTAGACGTTAAGGAGTGGACGTGGAATTATAGTCTCACTCGCACTCTCGACAACCGGCAAGGGGAGTGGGCAGGGTTAGATAGGCCCATGGATGTAATCGTGATGCACCAAGAGGTAGAATGGTTTCCTCTGTTTTGCCACAAAATTGAGGGTTGTTGACCGGCGCCCCGTTTACGGTTTGGGCGCGGTGTCGTTTTACCGCAAGTGCACGGTTAGTGTAGGGTGCGGGTTTATCGAACTCAGGGAGGTGGATGGCTTGAGTGGCTACTAGCCTTGCATAGGTCGCATGCTAGCTACGCGGATGATATGGGTGGAAGTGTAGGAATAAGGGAAAGAAATGAAAAAGACACGAAATGAATCCCCGCTAACACGGGCTAGAGCACTCATGACACTTGGCATTTGACTTGACCCAGGGTGAGACATTGCCCCAAAAGGTGGTACCTAGCGTCCATGGCCCGATATTCCGGTCGGTGCCAAGCACGCTAGGCCTACCCGGTTCCGGACGGTGGGCATTCCCATGTCCATTAACACCTTCCGCAACCGGGAGCATTAAGGCCACAATGATAACTCCCAACACTTCGTCCAAGCCGTTCCCACGCGCGAGGACTCGATGTCTACACTAGGGGCGTGAGCTGTGGCTAGGGAGTCAACCGCCAAGTTTATTCCCCCTTGGCCCGACGGTCAGAGGCGGTCTTTCTCCCGCCAATGATAATGAAACCCCCGCGTAACCCTAATGGCCAAATAGGTCAAATGTGATTTCTAGCAATACATCGAAGCGGATCTTGACTGGACAAGCACCGGACCCCAACCCCCAACACAACTAGTGTGTCGTCGTACGAATTGGACCGAGATTGCTAGAAATCCCCATTGACGCATTTCATCGAACACATGCCATGCAACCAAGTCAAATGAAACAACCCAAGCATCAATCCTACCCTAACCCGTACTAGGGTTCATCAACACTACTCCATAGTGAGAAACATAAAGACAAGCAAAACAAATAACATACAAACATTCACCATTGAGCAAAATGAAAACAACACAATACAATAGAAAATGAGAGAAGAAAAATACTTATCTTGATTCGAATCCAACAATCCGGTACAAGATTTATTGAGCAAAGACCTAATCTAATCTACCCTAAGCTTCACAAGAGAAGGGGCAAAAACCCTAAAAACTGAAGAAGAATTCATCAAGTCGGCCAGCCTCGTGTATTTATAGCCCCACTTCGAAACCCTAATGGTTCGGGTCCAAACCCGCAGAAAATCCGCCACCCGATCGGTTGATGAGTCAACCGATCGGGTGAGAGCTTCGAAAATCTTCAACCGGGCGCTGAGGCGAGCGGGTGGCGCGACCGGATCGTTGTTTGAGGAACTGCGGCTACAGATGAACTGATCGGGTGATGAGTCACCCGATCGGTTGGAATTACGCTCCATTTGGCCGAGAGCTCTGTCGGATTCAAACAGTCGACGAACCGGTCAGTCGAGCTGTCCGGGTCGTCACTTGGAAAATTCCGCTACAGGTGAACCGATCGGGTGATGAGTCACCCGATCGGTTGGAATTCAGCCCAAATGACAGAGAGTTCCGTCGGTTCACCCGATCGCTGAACCGATTGGGTGAGCTGCTATTCTTCTTCAGCTGCTGCCCGGGTAGGATACGCGTGCACCAACCGATCGGGTGACTGGTCCACCTGATCGGTTGAGGGCTGAGGAATATCAATCTTCATCATTTTGACCCCCTGGATCACGCGTGACTCCTCCCATTGCTCCGGGGACTCATGATATCGCCGTTTTTATGTCCAAAATGCTAGAAATTCCTGCAAAATACCAAAAACACGGAAAAGTGAAAGAAAACAAGAAAACACGAGAAAACGAATACAAGACGGCGGTAAATAATGGGAAAACACGGGAGAAAACGTGCGCAAATATATGAAAAATAAACGCACGTCAAAATCCCCCAAGCTGAAATCTTCCTCGTCCTCGAGGAAGACGAGTGAGAGTAGGAGCTCGAAGAGAGAAAATAGAGAGAAAGAGAGAAAAAGAGAACTCTATATCTTAGATCGCCCGTCAGGGCCAACAAAATCAAAAACGACACACCGAGCAAGCAAACGCCAAATCACATCACTAAACCTAGGAATACGAGCCCAAACAAGTGTCGAGGGCCCACGCGGTGAAGCGCGAGTGAGTGTGGTCGTGTGCTAGCAGATGGTGTCACTATCTACATTGTGTAATAAAGCTCGATATACACAAATCCAAGAAACGACCCAAATATCGATTCGAATTGAATAAGGCGGTGAATATATGTAGTTCAAGTATGCATGAGAATAGAGAGAGAATCGAAACATATCATGTGTCGGGGACTCCACAACTATGGTTAAAGAAATCACCACACTAAAGCCTAGATAATAGCTAAAAAGTTCCTAAGCCAAGTGTTTTCGAAAACGATGGGGGTTGAGATGATGTGGAGTAGAACACTCGGTGCAAATTCTCGCCTTCCCTTTATTCTCGGCAAGTAGGAAAATATTCACCGGGAATTTTTTTTTTTTTGCCTTTTGGATATACATATTTTTTTTTCTTCATTTCTTTTTTGGTTTTTCTTTTCTTTTCTCTTTTTTGGATTTTTGGGTTTTTTTTGGCTATACACATGTGTACTCTCCCAAGTGGGAGAACGGTACACGACGAGGGGATTTGCGCCAAGTAAAACAAAAAAGTAGTCAGAATCTAAACGCTTGGGCAAAGGAAACTATTCTCGCTAATTAGAGCATGGGCCAAATGGGTTATCCTAGTCCTTAATTGTGGAATCCCGACACATGTACGATATATATAGCATGCAGAAGAAGCAGACAGTAGAAGCAAATACCGCATTATTCATATCGAAGCGTGATAATCTAGGGGTCATTCCTGGACAGGTATATAAAGTAAAATCACAAAGCAGAAGCACACCAAATAGCTAGGCACGACACACGACTCACAAAAAAAGCTAAGTGGACCCACGATGCGTGAAATGCAGGGGACTCGATATCCTAGGGTTAGTGAGTGTGATTATCGATGCCATGCTAGGTGTGTGTGTGATTTTCGTGGCAATTCATCATAGGGTTCATCTCTAGGAGAAAGAGATAAAAAAAAGAAAAGAAAAAGAAAAAGAAAAACACGGAGAAAACGACTCAAATAACGAAGAAAAAGAGACAAATGATGCACGAAGTGCGACTCCCCCAAGCTGAAACTTGCATTGTCCTCAATGCAATAGTAGTGAATACGGGAGGGCAATGAAAATGGGGGGGTGCACGGACACAAAAAATGAAAAACACGAAAAACACACGAACGAAACTGGAAAATAAAGAGAAAGAAACATACAAAATAAAAGATATAAAACGCAACGAAGGACTCAAAGACACAAACACACGACAACGACACACGAAAACATGCACACAAAAGTCGATTTCCCCCAAGCTAAACATGATAATGCTAGCAAAATGATATGATCAATGTGATGCATAAATATGCTAGGGGAAAATCGGAAAAGAAAGAAATCAGAATGCATGAGAGACGGTCTGCTCATTCTCCTCGGAAGAGGATGTGGGTGAAATGATAGAAGGGCATGACATGAAGGGTTATTAAGATGCAAAAGCAAATCCTAGATACGCTCCCCTCGCTAATGAGAGGAGACGAGATTATTCAAATCTAAACTAGAAAGCGTAAATTTTTACACTACTGGATTAGGATACACCTGAGCATAGGCGGATCCAAGATCTGAAGTGGGACAGGTAGCTGCTCTAACTGCTCCTTCTGTGGCTCCGCTAGAAGCGCTGTGCCACGTGTGCCAATGGACCCAAGCAATGCACCTCCAAGCATCCCTCGTAGGTGTCCACCTGTGACCTGCAAATGACGAGGTGCATTAGTCCATGGCAAGAAATTATTTCCTAAAATAAATGTATCCCAGAGATAATCGTCAACATAAGATAGAAAAATAATAAACGGGTGACGAATACTCCCTGAGAATGGGTCGCTATCCTCTGTACTAGTGACGACCGAATTCTCGCTCTCCATGAGAAGTGGCTCTCCAGGTAGTGACGCACCGCAGCATACCTCAAGGGAAGTAGATCCTGTGTCCTGCGAGAGATATGGCGTGTCAAAAATATATGAGTCTAAAGAAATAGGACGTGAAAAGCGAGACTCAAATGTGGAGTGAGAGTGAGTATGAAAATCTCCCTGAATAGGGGCAATATGCTCAAGTAGATGCTCAGCCACAGAGGAAGTGGAGCGTGACGGTAGAGGTAGATGTGGCTCAGGCTCCATGAAGTGGATGATCGTATCCAAGCCCTCATGCACATCCTCCTCGATGATATGCTCATGCTCCTCCATCTGCCCGATGTCCTGGATGACATCCTCATGGTTGACCACCGACCAAGGAGGAAGCTGTGACAGAGATGGTTGTGGAGGTGGATGTGGAGCGGACCCCTCGTATGTGAGCGTGGTGTCCTCGTCCTCACGCACATCCTCCTCGCCTGTATGCATAATCTGTGTAAACTCCTCAGTGCTCTCATAGGACTCATGTGGGGTATCCAAATCAAGACAAGAAATATCTCCCACAGATCCTAGATACATCTCCCCATCCTCACTATCATCATCAAAAAATGCTTCGTCATCCAAATGGTAGTGATGGAAAAATGGGGTATCGACATGAGATGTGTCTATGGTGGCCGATGGCATGGTGGTCTCAACCATGAAAGTGGGTATATCCTATCCTTCATCCCCTCTCCTCGGTGTAGGCTCGATGATTGGTACCATTAAGTTTTGTAATATTTGGCCTTGGTTAAACATGGCACTTTCAAGGAGAGACACGAGGCTTGATTCTTCTTGTGTTTGTGGAGGGGTATAAGGTTGAGGAAATGGATGGGAGGTGTTTGGGATACGGTTGTGGGAAAATGTTCGGCCTTGGAGTGGGGGGAGGCTCTCAAGCGTAAATGGGCAATCATAATACATGTGCCCCACCATCCCACAAGTCTCACAAACCACAACTGAATAAGGATCGTATCCTCCCATCTAAGCATCAAAATTTGATCTCCACATGGTTACACCAAAGATACCTGGACAACAAAAATAAGAAAACTAGAGAGGAGCGTCAATAGTACAAGAGAATAACAAAAAGATAATATAATGGTGAGGGAAAAATTTCTTGGTTATTGAATATTTTTTAAAAAAAATGAAAAAAATGAAAATTTTTTTTTGTGTTTTTATGCGTAGTCTAACAAACCTAAGCTAAGCTAATATCAAACCGAACGCCTCCCCGGCAACGGCGCCAAAAACTTGACCGGCGCCCCGTTTACGGTTTGGGCGCGGTGTCGTTTTACCGCAAGTGCACGGTTAGTGTAGGGTGCGGGTTTATCGAACTCAAGGAGGTGGATGGCTTGAGTGGCTACTAGCCTCGCCTAGGTCGCGTGCTAGCTACGCGGATGATATGGGTGGAAGTGTAGGAATAAGGGAAAGAAATGAAAAAGACACGAAATGAATCCCTGCTAACACGGGCTAGAGCACTCATGACACTTGGCATTTGACTTGACCCAGGGTGAGACATTGCCCCAAAAGGTGGTACCTAGCGTCCATGGCCCGATATTCCGGTCGGTGCCAAGCACGCTAGGCCTACCCGGTTCCGGACGGTGGGCATTCCCATGTCCATTAACACCTTCCGCAACCGGGAGAATTAAGGCCACAATGATAACTCCCAACACTTCATCCAAGCCGTTCCCATGCACGAGGACTCGATGTCTACACTAGGGGCGTGAGCTGTGGCTAGGGAGTCAACCGCCAAGTTTATTCCCCCTTGGCCCGACGGTCAGAGGCGGTCTTTCTCCCGCCAATGACAATGAAACACCCCCGCGTAACCCTAATGGCCAAATAGGTCAAATGTGATTTCTAGCAATACATCGAAGCGGATCTTGACTGGACAAGCATCGGACCCCAACCCCCAACACAACTAGTGTGTCGTCGTACGAATTAGACCCAGATTGCTAGAAATCCCCATTGACGCATTTCATCGAACACATGCCATGGAACCAAGTCAAATGAAACAACCCAAGCATCAATCCTACCCTAACCCGTATTAGGGTTCATCAACACTACTCCATGGTGAGAAACATAAAGACAAGCAAAACAAATAACATACAAACATTCACCATTGAGCAAAATGAAAACAACACAATACAATAGAAAATGAGAGAAGAAAAATACTTATCTTGATTCGAATCCAACAATCCGGTACAAGATTTATTGAGCAAAGACCTAATCTAATCTACCCTAAGCTTCACAAGAGAAGGGGCAAAATGCCTTAAAACTGAAGAAGAATTCATCAAGTCGGCCAGCCTCGTGTATTTATAGCCCCACTTCGAAACCCTAATGGTTCGGGTCCAAACCCGCAGAAAATCCGTCACCCGATCGGTTGATGAGTCAACCGATCGGGTGAGAGCTTCGAAAATCTTCAACCGGGCGCTGAGGCGAGCGGGTGGCGCGACCGGGTCGTTGTTTGAGGAACTGCGGCTACAGATGAACCGATCGGGTGATGAGTCACCCGATCGGTTGGAATTACGCTCCATTTGGCCAAGAGCTCTGTCGGATTCAAACGGTCGACGAACCGGTCAGTCGAGCTGTCCGGGTCGTCACTTGGAAAATTCCGCTACAGGTGAACCGATCGGGTGATGAGTCACCCAATCGGTTGGAATTAAGCCCAAGTGACAGAGAGTTCCGTCGGTTCACCCGATCGCTGAACCGATCGGGTGAGCTGCTATTCTTCTTCAGCTGCTGCCCAGGTAGGATACGCGTGCACCAACCGATCGGGTGACTGGTCTACCCGATCGGTTGAGGGCTGAGGAATATCAATCTTCATCGCTTTGACCCCCTGGATCACGCGTGACTCCTCCCATTGCTCCGGGGACTCATGATATCGCCGTTTTTATGTCCAAAATGCTAGAAATTCCTGCAAAATACCAAAAACACGGAAAAGTGAAAGAAAACAAGAAAACACGAGAAAACGAATACAATGCGGCGGTAAATAATGGAAAAACACGGGAGAAAACGTGCGCAAATATATGAAAAATAAACGCACGTCAGTTGTCTCACTTTCGACATGGGAAATTATAAGAGGCCCCTACAGTGCTCGTGTCGTTGTTTGGGGTACCACTATTCACCCACACTGGGTGAAGTCCAGCTCCTTAAGTGTCCTACGATTTACACAGGCTCCCGAACATCTAAATTGATAACTTTAAGATAATTGTCATCAACTCATAAATGGTGTTATCTCATGTTGATATGTTCCTCTATTTACTTTCAGCGCCTGCATGGTGTGACATGATTACTTGTGAATGCTTTGTGGAACTCTTTACTTTTGAAGACCACCTTCACAGATAGGTAGTCCGGTTCCAAACTGGGTCCAACCTAGCTTAGTTAGGATTTCTACTGGGTCACGCGTTGACATGTCCCATTTAAACTTTCAGGTCCTGAGGTACTGGCACCAGAGTCAGGACGTGTGCAGACTCCTATTTATTCCTCTCCTCGGGTACAGTTGAAGACTTCAGATGGAGAGTTGGTCCGCCTGGACGTCCCTCGGTTAGACTAGGGAGTGTGATGTACGGGTGTGGACACCTTTTTGGTTTCTTTTAGGGTGGTTTCCCTCTTTTGTCTTTTTCCCTTTTTGTTGTACTTTTGGTACCAATTGGTACTTGTATAGAGACATATGTTGTACCTTATATAAATAATGTTCAGTGCACCTTACTTTTCAGTACTTACAGTTTTGATATTTTTGAAGCATTATATTTCTTACTCTTGTACTTTTCCAGTGTATTGCAGTGGCCTGCTTAGCATATTTTATTCTAACCACAATTAAAGCCTAGTTGTATTTGGACATTAGGGGCTCGAAGCCCAGTGTCTGAATACTATGGCAGCCTAGTCCACCATGTATCTCATGTATTTGGGAGAGCGGGGCATGACATTTATCCAATGCATAAATAAGAGCATTCATATCTTTAGCATTCAAAGATATAATTTTTTATCATTAGCATCTTACTTGTCACTAGGCTTAGGAACATCACTCACTTTATTTTAACCATAGGATGTGTGAAGCCAAATTCAACCATATCCCAAACATTGTAGTCAACAGAATTCTGATAAATTTTCCTGTGAGCTTTTTAATAAGCATAATCAGTACCATTAAGTAAAGGTGGCCTAACTACAGAGTGTACATCAGCAAAAGCACTATCTGACATACACATGATTGTGTGTGTTAATAACCCTAACCTCTAGGTCTAAAACTGGCCAACCTAAGCTCGGATACCACTTGTAGGATCAAACAGTACACCCTAAAAGGGGGTGAATAGGGTGATCGACAAATAATAATAAATACATGTAACACATAAGCAAATAAAAACACAGAAAATAGCACCCAGTCACAAATAACACCAGATGTACCCTGGTTCGGTCGAATTTTGACCTACTCTAGCAACCATCAAAATCCACTAATAGATTAATCAGTCTAAACATGCTTACATACACACTCAGAACTCGCAAATCACATGCTCCACGCTCACAAGCTCTATAGACTCGCAACTCCCATGCTCGACTGAACTAATCTAACTAGCTAGAATCTGCCTTAATCCACGTCCCGTGAATCAAGCATCCCAAAACTACGCCATGTAGCTCTCTCACCACAAAAATAATATAAAAAATACAAGGATCAAATCGCACTACACCACAAAAAATATTAATTAAAATTCACAATACTCAGTTTATGGCGTCGATGTGTTCTCGTCGATCTACTTGTAGATAGCTCTGCAATGGTTCTGACCGTTTTTCAATCAGATGTCTGTGCTGAAAGATATGGCTTCTTGAACTTTCTGGGTCCTTTTTGCAATTTCTGAATCTTCGGCACTTTTGTGCAAAACTGAAGTGTGTTCCATCTTGATCTGGTTTTGCGTATTTGCTTGGAGATACTGGCTGCCCTCTGCTATTTAGTTTCCATGCACACACGAATAAAAAAGAGAATCAAACTTTTAATTAAAGCAAGAAAAAACTCACCTCTACTTTTGTTTGCTGATTCATCTTCTTGAACTGTGCTAATAAACTTTTCCTTTGGCCGCCCAATATCTCTTCATTGATAACTGCTCTCTTTTAATGCAGGCTTTTGTCCCTCTCTAACTTGGTGGCAACCAGAATTTAATTGGAGATGCTCCTTAATCTCTCAATTTGTGGCTAATTAATTTCCTTGCCTTTTGTTTTCTTTACTCAGCCTCTGAACATCTATTAGCCCACTTTTTGACCAGCAAAGAAAATCCAGCCACGGCCCTTTTTTGTCCTGTAAAACAAATGTTAAAACCAAAAATAAAGAAGAGACTTAAGTTGCCTTTAAACCCTCTCTCTCTTCCTCTATCTCTCTCCCTCTCTCTTTCTTCTCTCTATCTCTCTCTCCCTCTCTCTTTTAAGCTTTGTAGCTGCACAGATTTATTGGATCATGTGGATGGCAAACAACACTAGAAGGGGGGTTGAATAGTGTTGTACAAATATCAAACTTTTTCATTCGTTGATTAGCACACTATAAAAACTTTCTAATGTTGCCTAAGAAACCAAGTAGAGTGATCTACGCTTGGTTCTTAATCAACAAAGTAATCGTTATAAAGAATGTTAACAAAGTGATTTCACAGCAGGTAGTCGACTCCCTCAAAGTGATAGTCGACTCCCAGAGAGTTTGAGTGCAAAGCTCTGCTGAGTGATGAGATAATACAAAGATAAGATTACAAGCAATATATCTCTACACAGCGGAAATAAATAAATGAACTTTGTAATTGTATAAAAGAATGAATTACAAAGATACATAATATCAATAAGCAAAGTAAAATATTGTTGCAGGGAATATAAACAATCTCAGAAAATGCAAACACAGAGACAACGATTTTTATCCTGGTTCCCCACAACTTGGGTACATCCAGTCCCCGACCAAACCGGTACGAGATTTTCCGCTATTGCCTTAGCAATACAAGTACCTAACTTCACTCGTTAGGATTTTCCAAACACCTAGTCTTGACCAGGATTTCCGACCACCTAGACTTGTCTAGGATTTTCCGTCCCTTACAACAAAGGGAATCCATAAATAAAAAACCAGTTTCCACCTTACCACAAAAATTAGTGGAGTTTGGATTACACCCAGAATTCTACAGCCAAAGTAAATATAACACAAAAATATAACAAACGTGTTACATGGCTAAAAGAACAAATGTGTTACGTGGCTAAAAGAATTCAAATCAATCTTAAGATCGCACAAAAATATAAGATGATTCTTTGTGATCTTAGATTGTTTGTTTTTCAAAAATCCTTCAAGAGTAGAAATTTAAGAACAAGGATTTTTTTAAAAAATTTAAAAATAGCCAAACAAAAGATTAGATCTCAGAAAAATAATAACTTTAAAGTGCAGTTGGAGATCAATGATTAAAACAGAATTGGCTATGACGATGTGAGCAAATAGAACGAGAGATCTTTAGAATTTCAGCACAATAGAGAAAAGAGAATTTGATTGTCTTGATATATTTTAGAAATGATCTCAAGGTGTCTATTTATATGTTTCAAGAGAAGAATTTGAATTTCAAAAACATTTGAATTTCAGCACAACCAAATATGGAAATTGAGCGAAATCAGGAAGCATAGTCGTTGGAAAACGGCAGCTGGTAGTAGACTCCCTTAAGGTGGTAGTCGACTCCGAGAGAATTTCAATAGAAGTTCTGCTTCTGACTGGTAGTCGACTCCCTCCTCTGGTAGTCGACTCCCAGAGCAATTTTCTCTGAAACTCAGCTAGTTGAAATACGTAGTCAACTCCTGGGTGTTTAGAGGTTGACTACTAATAATGGATAGACTAGCTTATTTGCTCTCAAGAGTTTAAAAGGATATTCAAGATATTAAAAACATTTTGCTTTCAAAATCATTTTGTGTGCGTATGTGATATCTACTTTGGCTTTAAAATAATCCTAAGAACTCACACACTACACTAAGACAAGACCTTCGGGAAGCTGATCCGGTAGATGCTTGCTTCTCCTGAATTTGAGTTCCTTCTTCATTAAGCTTGAGCACGAGCTTCATCTTGTGCTTGATGTAGAACTAGCAAATTCGTCTTCGTCTCGTGTGCGGTTAAGCTTCTTCAGAGTATGTGTAAAGTCGCCGTTCGTTGCATAACCTGCATACTTGAGTTGTACTATAGTTAGTACGCTAACATCATTTGGTGTGCTCATCATCAAAACCACTTAGGGGTGGGATTCAATTTCCCATCACTCTCCCCCCCTTTTGATGATGACACCCAAAAGAAAAATGAAGTATATTAAATGAATATTGACTTAATGAGATGACTTAAGAATGTCTTACTCCCCCCTGCTTAGATGCAGTACTCCCCATGCATCAAAGCTGGTTAGCAAAATCATATTCATTCACATTAAGCAAAACAATATTCATTCATATTCATTCACATTTTTGCATTTCACCACCTTTTCTCCCCCTTATCATCAATCAAAAAGATGACATATAATATTTCACCAAGAATCAACAATAAAAATTGGAGAGAAAATAACTCGAGGTATTTTAAGATTTTTCTGCAAAACCGCGTTAGTAGATAAAGATATATAATATGATTAAAACATGCATAAGCACAACCATATCATAAGTGTATCAAAGCATAACATAATAGCAGAGTATAGTTATTACAGACCAAATTGTTTTAAAGAACCATTGTTTTAGAAACCAAATGACTTAGTTTATGAAGCTCCTACATTCTTCTTCAATTCCTTGATCTCGCCAAGGATCAACTTCAGAGTCTCCTCCGTCATTTTGTTGATGCTCACCACAAAGTCCTTCATATCATCCACCTTTTTGTTGAGGACTTCAAATCCTTTTTCTTGAGAAATCTTCAATTTCCCAATCTTCTTCAAGAGTATATCTTGAAGCTCAACAATGTATGTCAGTGGTTCTTCTTCTTCTCCTTCTTCATCATCATTCTCTTCCTCTTCTTCATCTATATCAATAAGAAGAGGTTCTTTACCTTTCTTCTTTGAGGATGATGATCATCCTTCAGCAGCGAGCTTTTCCTCTGGAATATTCTGGTCAAGATCTTTATGAAGATTCATTCGGCCAAGAGCATGTACATCAAAGATGCAAGCCAGTTCCAGAATTTCGATTTCATTATCCAATGGTATATTATATCCAATAAACAAGATGGTGAGATAATGACCATGTGCTAAGGTAGATGAAGGACTATCAGAAGAAGCAGATGCGAGGATGGAGTCCATGATGACTTTGGCCCAATTTACACGACTGTTTCCTAGCATGGCGTAAATGCACTTAGCTTGCTTCTCAGATAACACAGAGTGGATTCCAGATTTTTGAGTAATATTATACGACAATATATTTGCTAGAATTCTTCCTAGATAGCGAAGGTCGCTACATGGTAGTTTTGTTTGGAAGTATCTTACAGGCAAATACATTTTTTCCAGAATATTCTCATCAACCATCTCTATGTTATCCAATAACATTCCAGTGTAAGGGATTCCTAAAGCTTCTCCTAAAGATTTGACAGTTATAACAAGTTTGGAGTCTAGGACCTTAGTGATGAACCTACACTTGGCAAGATCATAGTCCATGTTGGCATAGAAAAAATGCACAAGCCTAGGATAGCATAGATAGATATTTTCAGAAGAAAAAAGATTGGCCAAATTTTGAAATTCTAAGATAATGGCAATGCCATAGTTCTCAAGATGGTCAATTTTGACAAACCTCTCATGAAGGATCTGCCTATTAGAAATTTTGACAAAGTGCTCAAAAGTAGTAGTTCTGAAAAGATATGGTAGGATGATTTCTTTTCAGAAAGAGATTCATTAGTAACCGTCCTCTTCTTTGATATCAATTTCTTGACAGGCATCTAGATGAAACAAAATTGATTTACAAGACTAGATATGCAAGAATAACAAGAAGTAAATAAAGTAAAAGTTGATAAGAGAAGATTAGATATGATTTTACCTTAGTGATTTTCTTGGGAGGATGATGAGAGAAGATGAATACCCTAGAGAACTCAAAGTGCCCAAAAAAATTTCAAAGAGAGGTGAAAGATGGGTAGTCGGCTACCTAGGGTTTTCACCTTGGGGGATTTTAACTTTGAGATGAAAAGAGATGGAGAGTTGTAGCCCTTAGATCAAGAGATGAAAGGATGAGATCATATTTGCTTATTGGGCTTAAGTTACCCTTTGGATGTGAACCCAATAACTCAATGGAAACCCAATAAGAGTTAAAAAATCAAACACTTCAAATCCAGAAATTTCGTACAGCACTCTGGTAGTCGACTCCCTGAAAGAGATAGTCGACTCCCTGCTGGGTAGAGCTGTTTTCTCATCCCGAGGGTGTGTGCGAAAAGAAAAAAATTTTATAACAAAAAAATATTTTGAATATAAGCAGACATAAATATTTGTACGATTAAAATTTTGTGACGCAATTCAATTTTCATCGCATGGTGTTTTTGAAGCAGTTTTCTTTGTTCCTCCTCCTTGGTTTTTAGAGTACCTGTAAATGTAAACGTTTATGGTACTCTTTATATATTGAGTCCACGAGGTTAGTCTTTAGGAAACCAAGCCCAATATGGTTTAGTTTCTTCATTAGAAACATATCGATAATTCTTATTTATATGAACTTTGCGAACAGAATCAGTTGCGTACCTTTGTTGCTTTTGATCGGTCAAATTCTTCGGTATCCAGATGCTCAGAAAATTTTGATTAGTATGATGCATCCTAGTATGCTTGACCCGTTTCTTGGTATGATTAGAAACATAACCAAGCCCGGTTTTGCTAGATAAAGCTTTTTGATTATCTATTAAACTATCTTGTTTCCCTTTTCCTTTATTGAAATTTTCAATAATCTTCATCATAGAGTCGTATTTGTCCTTGACAGATACGAGAAGATTACTCAAACTTTCAATTTTCTCATTCATAGAAAGAATGCCTTTGTCTAAAGAGTTATTCTTTTCTTTTAGAATGATATTTTCTTTAATAGTCTCTTCTTTTTCTTTAACCTCTTTCTTAACTATTTTAAGAGTTTTCTTGTGTTCTTTTATGAGCTTTTCATGCATTTTGCATAGCTCCTTATATGCTACCCTATAGTCCATGTCTTTATCATCGCTAGATAATGAATCACTATCACTAGATGATGAATCATGCAAGGTACTTACCTTTGATGACATGGAGGCTAAGAAACACATATGGGCTGTTTCTTTTCTTTCGTCTTTGTCATCTGATGAGGATTCATCGGATGAAGAGATAACGCTTTGGTCGAAGGCTGCGTAAGCTTTCTTCTTTGGTCGTCAGAATTTGTTCCTTATGTCGCTTCTTTGTTCATAGTTCTCTATATTCTTCCCACGATCTTTGGAGTCTCGGTTGTTCTTCTCCAAGGGACAATCTCTCTTTACGTGTCCTAGTTTGTTGCAACCAAAACAAATAATATTATTAGTAGGTAGAAATGAACGTTCACCATACTTACTTGTAATAAACTCTTTAAAGTTCTTTGAGACAAATGCAATATGGTCCTCTTTGTCGGTATAGTCGGAGTCTTCTTCTTGAGCTTTGAATGCTAGGCTCTTCTTCTTTGGCTTTTCTTCGATCATCTTGTCTTCCTCGAGTTCTATCTCATATGCCATGAGATTTTTCATCAGTTCTTCAATGGTTAGATCCTTCACGTTTTGAGCTTCTCGAATGGCTGTTGTCTTTCCTTTCCATTCAGGTCTGAGAGATCTTAGTATCTTCATTACCTGATCATATTCAGATATTTTCTTACCTAGACCTGCGAGCTCATTAGTGATATTAGTAAAACGAGTATTCACATCGGTGATACTCTCTCCTTCTTCCATTTTGAAAGATTCAAACTTAGAATGTAAAACATTGATGCGGGACTCCTTTACCTTTTCGGTTCCCTCATGACTTACCTAAAGAGTATGCCATATCTGATATGATGCCTCGCATTGAGAGACACGATTGAATTCATTACCTGTCACGGTGCAAAATAATGCGTTCATTTCTTTGGCGTTGAGGTTGGATTTTATTTGTCATCAGCAGACCATTTTCCAAACTCGACGTCAGTAGGTGCAATGTATGGTGCTTTGGTGATGGTCCATGCCTCGATATCTAGTGACTCTAGGTGAGTCTTCATACGGATCTTCCAGCTTGCGTAGTTTGTTCCGTTGAACAATGGTGGTCGCATGGTGTTGAGTCCTTCAGGGTGAAAGGATGTCGATGCCATCGCCTTTGAAGCCTTGCTTTGATACCAAGTGTTGGATCCTGTGGATGGCAAACAACACTAGAAGGGGGGTTGAATAGCATTGTACAAATATCAAACCTTTTCATTCGTTGATTAGCACACTATAAAAACCTTCTAATGTTGCCTATGAAACCAAGTAGAGTGATCTACGCTTGGTTCTTAATCAACAAAGTAATCTTTATAAAGAATGTTAACAGAGTGATTTCACAGCAGGTAGTCGACTCCCTCAAAGTGGTAGTCGACTCCCAGAGAGTTTGAATGCAAAGCTCTGCTGAGTGATGAGATAATACAAAGATAAGATTACAATCAATATATCTCTACACAGCAGAAATAAATAAATGAAATTTGTAATTGTATAAAAGAATGAATTACAAAGATACACAATATCAATAAGCAAAGTAAAATACTGTTGCAGGGAATATAAACAATCTAAGAAAATGCAAACGCAGAGACAACGATTTTTATCCTGGTTCCCCACAACTTGGGTACGTCCAGTCCCCGACCAAACCGGTACGAGATTTTCCAATATTGTTTTATCAATACAAGTACCTAACTTCACTCGTTAGGATTTCCCAAACACCTAGCCTTGACTAGGATTTCCGACCACCTAGACTTGTCTAGGATTTCCCGTCCCTTACAACAAAGGGAATCCACAAATAAAAAATAAGTTTCCAACTCACCACAAAAATTAGTGGAGTTTGGATTACACCCAGAATTCTATAGCCAAAGTAAATAAAACAAATGTGTTACGTGGCTAAAAGAATTCAAATCAATCTTAAGATCACACAAAAATATAAGACGATTCTTTGTGATCTTAGATTGTTTGTTTTTCAAAAATCCTTCAAGACTAGAAATTTAAGAACAAGGATTTTAAAAACAATTTTAAAAATAGCCAAACAAAAGATTAGATCTCAGAAAAATAATAACTTTAAAATGCAGTTGGAGATCAGAGATTAAAACAGAATTGGCTATGACGATGAGAGCAAATAGAACGAGAGATCTTTAGAATTTCAGCACAATAGAGAATATAGAATTTGATTGTCTTGATATATTTTAGAAATGATCTCAAGGGGTCTATTTATAGGTTTCAAGAGAAGAATTTGAATTTCAAAAACATTTGACTCTCAGCTCAACCAAATATGGAAATTGAGCGAAATCAGGAAGCAGAGTCGTTGGAAAACGACAGCTGGTATTCGACTCCGTCAAGGTGGTAGTCAACTCCCAGAGAATTTCAGTAGAAGTTCTGCTTCTGACTGGTAGTCGACTCCCTCCTCTGGTAGTCGACTCCCAGAGCAATTTTCTCTGAAACTCAGCTAGTTGAAATACGTAGTCAACTCCTGGGTGTTTGGAGATTGACTACTAATAATGGATAGACTAGATTATTTGCTCTCAAGAGTTTAAAAGGATATTTAAGATATTAAAAACATTTTCTTTCAAAATCATTTTGTGTGTGTATGTGATATCTACTTTGGCTTTAAAATAATCCTAAGAACTCACACACTACACTAAGACAAGACCTTCGGGAAGCTGATTCGGTAGATACTTGCTTCTCCTGAATTTGAGTTCCTTCCTCATTAAGCTTGAGCACGAGCTTCAACTTGTGCTTAATGTAGAACTAGCAAATTCGTATTCGTCTCGTGTGTAGTTGAGCTTCTTCGGAGTATGAGTAAAGTCACAGTTCGTCGCATAACCTACACACTTGAGTTGTAGTATAGTTAGTACACTAACACCATTTGGTGTGCTCATCATCAAAACCACTTAGGGGTGGGATTCAATTTCCCATCAAGATTTTCTTGGGGAGGTGGTTTATTTTTAGGCTGGCCCGTAGCTACTATTTATATGGTTTCAATTAAAAGCTAGGTTAGCTTATTTACAAGGTTGCCCCCACAGGCTTCTATATCACATAGTTTAGCAGTTTTAGATTAGTTTTCAAAACCAAAAATTTATGTGACTTCCTCGATATCTTCCTCATAATACATGGACATAGATGAAACTTTATAAATTCGTGAAAATTTTGAAAAATGACCAAATAACCCTTATATGCCCAAAGTGCCTTTTATCTCCAAAATGACCGAAATGCCCTTAGCTCTCCGTTGTCTTGTTTTGAGCTGAAATCACTTAACAAACACATCAAAATAGTTTATGAAGGTTTGTTATCATCAAACAAGACATTCTAGACCATTGTCTCCAATAAACCTATCACATCCTGCTTTCCATTATACTCGGGAGTGAGAATGCGAATGGGTTCGCACTGTGCTTAAAACAAGGAGGAGTATTTTTTTTTATTTTTTTCTTTTCTTCGTCCTTGATTTAAACACACGAAGTGTCTGTGTTAAAACCTGCATGTCCTTGCATGCTTACTTAAGAAACAACCTGAATAACATTATTACAATCAAAGTGTCTAGAATAGGATACAAGCATAGGCCTAGTATGGCCATACTAATAACATAATCACAAATCCCAACAATGGTACAAATCAACGGTACTGACACGAGAAAGTAATCCCTCTAGTATTCAGTAAATAGGATCTCCACGTAGTCCTCGATCACAGGATCGATCTCTGTAATAGGGTCCTCAGTAAACTCGTCTTCAAAACCTGACAGGCATTTCATAGCCAATACAAAATGAAATGCCTGACAGCGAGGGTCGCTCGGTAAGTATTTTCCCACAATAGGAAGGAAAAGCATGTATATAAAAGAGACATGAGGAAAAGCATGATATGAGCATGATAAGAGCATGACAAGTATGATATGTAAGGGTAGAAAATGAAGCTAGCTAACAGTTAGAACATTAATAGAATTTGCAACATGTGATGAAAAAACTGCATAAGATTTTAAAGGCAATGCTTACTAACCATCTGTTCTAGTGCCAAGTCCATGTCCAAGGGCACGATATGTAACTAAAATGCACCCCGCCATCGGAAGCTACCTGTGGCGCTACTTACCAACCCCATCCCATGGGCGACGGTTACGTTGCTTGCCTCCATTTTATATGTGTTGGAGGTAGCCGTCTGGTGGATCCAGTCACTCCCACATCCTCTGTGACGATGGACTACCTCAATATCCACATGTCATGTCAAGTGCCAGGTCAATAGTATGTGTTTTATTAATTGATAATACATGCATAACCATATGGTTCCATCAATCATACAATCATTTCTGTGCAGTTGCATCATAAAACATCCATATAGCATGTCCACAATGTCGTATGAGTTCATGCAACAGTTCAATATAATTCTATGGCAAGTGACAAGTCACCAATTCATGATATGTCCATTTTTACTACTTTAATCAGTCATTTACTGTATAAAAATGAACTTTAAAACATAAACAGCCAAGCAGATGAGTATATCTAAGCAGAAAATAATTTTCTAAAGCTAATAGATATTTTTATAATTTTAAACAATTAATAGGCAATTTTTTGAATTTAAATCAACCAAAAATTAATTTTTGAAATAAAAAATAGATTACTAAAAAATGTTCCACGATTTATATAGGGAAAACTATACGTCAGAATTGTATGCATAATATGTCAAATTATTTCTCTTTACTAGCAGAAAGTCTATTTTTATGTTGCTAAGTTTACATAGAATTTGATGGCAATAATTATTTAACTAAATTATGCATAAATAGTAATAATGTTTAAAAATATATTACGGGTAAAATACTTGTCTAATTCCAACATGGTTGGTGTCAACGCGCTCCAGGCGACGAACTGGATTTTCTGGTGTCTTCACTTTATTTTTAAGGTAGCTATTTCATTTCATTTTATTATTTATTTTTCCATATTATCTATTCCTCTCGCTTCTTTCTCTCTCTAAATTATTCATTGTTTCTCTTCGTTTTTTTCCTTTCATTCTTCTTCATTACTCAACGTTGTAGGGAGACGACGGGGTGACTGTCGGTGGCTAGGTGGTGGGGTCGCAGGGGGGACGGACAGGGTGGTGCTGGCAGCTGACGACGACGAGCAGTGACGAGTGGGGGGGCTCGGTGCTACGGGGTGCATGAGCTCGTCGATGTGCTCGGTAGTTTACTGACGATTTGCAAGTAGCAGAGCTCGCTACGTTGGTCGGCGGCCCTGGGAAGCAGTAGCAGATAAGGACGGAGAAGGGCGGAGAGGCTCTTGTCACGCCCCGTTTTCCAGAATACCCGGCATTAAAAATTTTTCCCAAGTATCCTGAAGACTGAGGGTGATGAGAAAGGAAAAGTGAGAGAAAGAAGAAACTGAATATGCAGGCCACTGCGCACATGCTAAGATAGTACAAGTGAAGCTCCACTATAATATCAAACAGTCTCACAAAACTACAACAACATTTTATATATAACATGCTTCATTTATATACATAGTCCAGGTACATCATTACACAAACACCATCACTACACAAACACCACTAGCTCTCACCAAAGGCTACCCCTGAACCCAACTTCAAGTCACCTCTAACCGTGACGCCCTTGCTACCTGAAAAATAGGGTGGAGCATGTCAATGCGTACCCCAGTAGGAACCAACTTGGATTTTGAACGTCGTTTTAAGATTATTAAACCACAAGGCAGGGCAAGAGAAATAAGACATGTAAACTAAGTATATAGCGGAAAGTAAATAGCCAAGTAAGAGGATCATACATGCGGTCTAATGTCGAGTTACTGCAAGAAAAGGGTTAGCACGAATAATAATAATAATAACACAAGTGTTCAAGCAACCATTATCGAATAAGATAAGTGCAAGTGCCTGAGGCATGATACAGAGTCACAAAGAAACAGGCAAAGGGAAGGGGAAGTGCTTCCAGCAGAAGGAGTAACACTCAAATTCTTATTTTATTATTTTATAATTGAATTAATTAGAAACTTGGGGTAAACTGTGCGATACCAGGACCTAGACATCACCCCGAATTTGGGGTAAATATAGCACACGACGTAGTGGATACGGTCATTGTATGACACCGGGCCTCTCAGCTCCCCCGTCCCTGGCAGGAGTGAGGATCTCCACATAATAACACAACCTCCGTATGTCCCCTCCACTCCCGATAAAGGCGAGTGGGTATAAATATCCCCTCCACTCCCGGTAAAGGCGAGTGGGTATAAATATCGCATATCACATAATCATCTCCCCCAACTTCTCAGTCCAGGCATCATATCCACAATTTACTCAAATTCCCCCCTAAACCCGGATTTTGCTAACTCACCCTCATTAGAGAGGACTGAGACATTCAAGAATTCTATATTATCATTTTAGTAATGAAGGAGTCATGTTGCATGGCGTCACGTTCCATATTCAAACCAATGTGAGTCATGCACCGAAGTGTCATGCTCTCCATCGTAGTCATATCAACCCATCATCACATCACATATGGTACCGTGCATGACATGCTCCCAACACTACATGTTTATATCAAATCTCATATCATAACCATAGGATTGAGTATTTCTCACATTTCTGGCATTTACCTTCACTTAGGCATTTTCACAAACTCAAGGTATGCAACATGTTCCACAGCTTAATCATGTTAGTAATTTAATATCATATCACACCAATCAAAGTTTCTTTGATGTAATAACAAGTATGGACAATAGGAGTAAAATTGACAACTATACATAATTTAACATCCAATAGAAATGGCTCAGCTTGCTGGAAATTGTAAACAATCACCACAAATGATCATACATCATCAGTTTCCAGTGCGAATTTGACAAAAACTTTACAAATGAAAGTAGTAGATATGTTTGTCCTGGATTCATAGATAAAATTTCATGCAAAACTATTAAGTAAGTGATTTATGGTGAATTATTTGGTGAAGTCTGTCAAATCTGTTTTTCAGACAGATTTCAGGGCCTGTAAAGATTGCTGTTTTTGAGCAAGTTTTAGTTAGAATTTCAAAAAATATACATTGTGATGAACCTTTATAAAAACATGTTATCTTTCCAACGAGACCAAGAACATAAAATTCCATTGTGTGTGCAGGTATTGAGGTCAATTTTACTAAACTGTGTCAAAACTGAAAATCAAATAGACATGTTATAAAGATGTAATTTTTGCTCCTAATTTCTGAATTGAACATATATCAATATTTATTTGATTTTAGGGTAGAACTTCATGATCTATTTGAATATAATTTTTTCGAAACATAATTAGAGCTACATTAACCAGAATCAAAGCAACAACAGATATCAGAATTTCAGGATTTCAAAAGGGGTGGTTTTGCTTGGAATTTCAAGGGGTTTTACATGAAATTGAAATATGGCACATTAATTTGATTACTCCTAATCCATATTGATTAAACATGATGTGAAAACATGATAGAAATAAATCCTAATTAAATTTCCAAAACCAAGTTGAATTCCTACCTCAAAAATTTGCTTTCCTCCCCTTCTTCTCTTTCTCTTCATTCCATCTTCTTCTCTCTTGTAACTCACTTGAGATCCTTGATTTTTGTGAGGGAGAATTAGGGTTTTGGAGTGAATAAGAAGTGGAAAAGGGAGGGGATATGGCCGGCCTCGTTAGGGGAGAAAGAGGGGAAAAGAAAATGAAAGAAAGATAAAGAAGAATGAAGATACTTCCTAAGAAATATCTCCCACTAGAACTCCTTAGGATAAGCATGCACTTAGTTAAATGACCAAAATGTCCTCCCAAAAATACCCCTCAAATTTCACTTATTTACACGTTTGCCATTACTTTATGCACACACAACTTTAGTATGTAGCACAGCAGCTTTAGTTCAAATGACAGTTTTGCCCCTAACCTTTCTAAAAATTTACGGGGGTTGCCATTGACCCCTAACCCATTTCACACTAGCATGGCTCTCCCTACACGGATCCACGCACATCCATGCATGCATACATGCATCACACACACTCATCCGATACATTCCTGTTGTTTTGCACCCACGACATCTTTCAAACTTCTCCCGCACTCAATCTCGCTTTCTTGTTTCTTAGCCACGCATTACGGCCCAATTCCCCTTGCACTACGTTACATACATCGATATCCACGTTTATTTCATGTCTACATATGCACCGTATGTAGAAATACCATGTGTATTCAGTAGAATACATGTATAGTGCTAAATAGGGCATGACAGCTCGAGTGGCTGGAGCTAGGCTCAGCTGAGTCTGTGCTCAAGGTTTGTCAGAGCCAGGCTGAGGGGCTCGTTGGGGGTTGTTTCGTCGGAGGGGTGCTAGGGATATACTCGGCTCGGTGGGTGTTACAGCGACGCATGGGGAACAACGAAGATGCTTCGGTAGACCGGAGTTGCTTGGAGATGCCGAAGGATGGGACATGGGCTTCGGCTACTCGACGGGTATATCGGCGGAGTCGTCGTAGGGAAAGTCGAGGATGTCGAATCGGCGCTGGAGGGGGGTCTCACTTGAGGAGGGTCGAAGAGGATGGAGTCCAGCTAGGGGCCGAGCCACTGTGAGAAGAAGGATTGAGGGTGTGAGTTGGAAATGAAGGGGTGTGTTATATATAAAGAAGAACAATTTAGATTAGTTAATTAATTAAAAAACTAAATAATTAATTAAAAGGGTATATGAGGATGAGTAACTGGGGGTGTGTTTGATGTGACCGGGGGAGTTAGATAGGGAATTAGGTGGGAGGATTAGGATAGATCAGGGAAAGATTAAGTTAATTATTTAAGTGAAATTTCAATTTTGTCACTGGAAACAAACATCTCCAAAAAATTCCAGGAAAATTAGCACGGGTTCCTAGAGTCGTCGGGATCATAAAAATAATGTTTGTTTAAATTTTTGAGCTACAAAAACATTAGGTTTGAGCCAAAACATGTTTATCGATTGTGGGTTGCGGGTTTGCAGGTTTGTGAGTTGCAGGTTCTAGGTCGTTTTGGCCTCAGAAAAATACGTAAAAATTACAGAGGATAATAAAAGATCATAGAATCATATTTATAATAGTTTAAAACTATTTTTATCATATATATATATATATATACTTAATAAAGCTTTTTCAATGATATTTATATAGAAAAACATTTAAAAATCATATAAACTATTTACAACCATTTTGATGACACTTAAAACTAAAAACATGTTGTAAACGGATAATGATGGGAGTTTGTATTGTGAATTATATCTTATCCATAGGATAATATCATATCATTGTATCTCATCCATATACGTTTTTCCCTCTAATATAAATAAAGAACTGTGGTCTTCCCCAAGATTTGAAGCTTCACAACACGTTATCAGCACGAGTCTCTAAAAATCCCATAAACATGTTCGTTGCTAAACCTAAGGAGAAGGCACATATCCACGCACGCGACTTCGTCTACCACGCTTGGATTTCGTCTTCCACGTGCGGGCTTCATCTTCCGCACGTAGACTTCGTCAACCGTCGCTAGATCTGGAGGGCAGATCTATAGACACTATTTTTTTAAATTCTACCATGATCATGATACCATTATTCATCGATCTTGAACGATCGGATTAGAAATCGGGTTAATAATCTAAAACAACGATTTTTAATCGTCAATCTTGTTTTCTATCATAAAACCTATTTTAGGGTTCATCTATTCATATGAAATTAGAAAACGAAACAATACTACGTTCCACGCCCCGAAGGCGGTGGATAATAATCCAGCTCCATACCCCGAAGGCGGTGGCTGCGGCCCCCACCCCTCCATCATCTCACAGTGACGTCCCCTTCATCCCCGCCTCACGGAGGCATCCCCTAACCCCCGCTTCACGGCATCGGTCCCAACTACGATCCCCGCCTCACGGCGGCCATGCTCCCACATCAGAATCATGGGGGGCGGCTGCAGCTAACCCTAGCCGTCGCCGAAGGCCCGAACTACTAACACACACACACACACACAAACATCAGCTGTAACATTTCGTTGCAGGCCTGAAGCCCGTAGCACATGACGCAGGCTCATGCCCAAAATTAAAAAAAAGACAGCATTTCGCTGTGGGCCTAAAGCCTGCAGCATATGTTGTAGGCTCAGGCCCGCAAATTAAAAAACGGGGGAGGGGGTTGTGGGCCTGAAGCCCGCAGCCACAATGCGGGCCTCAGGCCTGCAGGCCAGAATTCACTTGAAAAGAAGAAGAAGAAAGAAAATACAAAACGGGATAGTGAAAGCAAATAAATAAATAAATGGGTTTTGGGGGGCATAAAAATTGAAGAAAAATTTGATAAAAATAGGGGATTAAAATGGGGGCTTTGTGGGGGAAATTTGGGGCTTATATGGATTATTTGGAGATATAAAAAGGAAAACTTGCTTCCCTTACAATGAATAATCATATTGGGCACAATCCAAATTTATTTGAATTAGCCCCTAATGCACAACGAATTGCATATATATTTTATATATGATCCACCTTTTAGAATCATATTTATATGCACTACATCACATTTTTATGGCTCATTTTCTGGGATAAACTTATGCTACGTTGTGCGACATTATAATTATAAAGATCCTGCGACCACTATGCTGTTAGTCACCTAATCTAATGGTGTATGACACCGCCCCGTGGTCTGAATAATTATTAAGTATTTTAAATTATTATGTTTATCCTATTCTGAATCTGGGATGGCTGTGATGTGAAAATGTTGAATGAGCACAAATTTTTGTATGGATGGGCAATTGTGGTTTTAGATCGGCTGTTTATGCCCATATTTTACTTTTCCTGCATTTTTCTTTTCTTTTTGATAGAAATTGTAGTGAGGAAATTATGTAATGTCTAAGACCGATGACTACTTTTTATGGAGGCGGAGGCCACTCTTGAAGCTAAAGAATTTAAAAATGGGATCCATGAGGTTTCTAAAGTTGTACTTTTTCGTTTTCATTTGTGTAATATGGACTATAATATAGACTGTGGACATTTTTTTTTATGTGGGCCTGGCCGATCCACGCAATTAGCTTATTCATTTAAAAATTGCCTCCACATAAAAATAATTTATGTATTATTAATTAATGCAAATTTGTGCTCTGCTAGATAAAATGATAAAAATCACAAGCGTTGATTTTGGAGTGCTGGATGCATCAGAGAGAAATTACTTGAGCTGGCAGCTCGACGTTAAGTCCATTGTTTCTGCTGTGACAAAAGATTGAAAGGCGACTGACATTGAAAAGTCACAAGCCATTATTTATATTCGTCGCCGTGTTGATAAGACGCTAAAGGCTGAATACATTACGGTTGAAGATCCACTTGAGCTGTGGACTGTTCTTGAGAAAAGATATAAACATCAGAAAGATGTTATACTTTCAAGGGCACGATATGAGTGGGAGAACCTGAGACTGCAGGACTTTAAGTCTATAGCTGAGTACAACTTAGCTCTTTTTAGTATCACCTCACGCCTAAAGTTGTGTGGTGAAAAAGTCTCAGAAGATCGCATGCTGGAAAAGACATACATGTCTTTCCATGAAAAGGATGTGATACTGATGCAGCAATACCGTGAACGAAAATTTACCAAATATTCTGAGTTGCTGTCACGTTTTCTCATGGCTGAACAAACATAGAGCTTTCCCTTGTCACTCATAATATGTGCCTTGATCGCTTCCGGATATTCACCCAGAAAACAATGTCGCTTTACAGCAAGTGCACGGTTAAGTGACAAGCGGGTATCGAATCCCAGGGAGGACTAATGACAATACTCCATTTTGGTTACTAAGCTATTTGGTGGAAAATTCGTTTGAGAATGATGGTGTAACAATCATTTGAGCAACAATGAAAACTCAATATAATAAAGATGTCTAGGGCTAGGGAATTCCCACTATGGATTTCAAGTCATCGACGTGAGTTATGAAATACTATGCAATCAAACTCGGGTCAAGGTAAACTTGCTGCAACTAATTAGAGAACAAACTCACACTGTCGCGCTATTGTAGGTCTATAGCACTCTAAACTAGAGTCTCGCTGTCGCGCAAGCCTAGTCTAGACTACTAACATTAAAATCGACAATCTTGTCCAATCCAAACTCAGGCTCGATGTCGCGCAACTCGAGTTCGGATCTAGATCTTGATAGTTCGTATCCATTCACTGTCGTGCAGTGAATATGATTATAGCAGAACAATAAAAATGCTAGCTTTGGTCGCTGTCGCGCACCAAATCTAGGGAGTTTCGATTGTAAACCTAAATCGAATATCTAGGGCTTTCCTTGGATCAAGATCCTCTGTCGAGCTCACGAGATCCAAGAGAAATCCATATCTATCCGTAGTATATCAACCAAGATCTAACCTTTCAATCAAGCCTAATAGCATAGCAATTCAATAGATCTCACAATGCAAACATTAGATCCATAGGGTTCATACCTTTGCCCTAGAGCAAAGGAACTACTCACAAATCATATTAGAAATCGATAGGAAAACAATATCAACAATGGAATTCATCATACAATCAAGATTTAATAAGAGATAAATTTTACAAGAGATCAAAACAAACCACTGTCGCCAAAGTAGCCTTCAATAGAAAATTAAGATCCAATCTTCAATCTCTCGCTAATATAAAAAGCTTAACTATGATTAGAAACTAAGAAAAAATAGTTCTAAGAAGTCTATCTGGTCTCTCCTGGGGCTGGAGACAAAACTGGGCTTAAATACATGCCCAAAAGAACCAAAAAATACAGACCAACCTGCCATTGCGCCGCTAGAAACCCTAGTTTTCCCGACTGGGCGTCTGCGCCACTTGGCCGGGTGGAAGTATTACTCGTCCAAGTGAGAACTCTGACTTAGCCGAGTATGTCAGTCTGTAGATCGTCCAAAAAATGGAGAAGTCAGCTTGGCCCTCTTTGAAATTTCTGACTCCACTCGGGCGAGTGGAGTTCTTACTTGGCCGAGTGGAATTCACCACTCAGCCAAATACATTGTGGTACTCAGGCTGGCAGATGTCGTCGTGTCAGTCTTGCTCGGCCGAGTAGGCTGCGTCACTTGGCCGAGTGAACTGCCTTGCTCGGCCGAGTGGCCTATTTCAGAGCTTGTTTCTTCTCCTTTTTGCTTTCTCGTCGATTCCTTCGATGCCCTTCTTCTTCCAATCATCCTCCAGTGTCGTTAACTCTCCGATATGATCATGAGCAATGCTTCGGTACGCGTGCAAGTCCACTTGGCTCCAAATTGCACCAGATTGTTCCATATTTCTTGAAATCAGACGAAAAACGAGAAAAGTGAAAAGTATCGAAACATCGTCAAATAATCGTGAAAATCATGATACGAGCAATCGAAATGGCATGCAAATATGCAGGAAAAAATGTGTAAAATATGAGCCGATCATGCCCCTTGGCATTGTCCCTCTCCCTGAAGCTCATAATGCATCTTCTTCTAAAAAGAAGAAAGATAACAAAAGGAAAGGAAAATCACAGAAGGTGGGACCAAATCAGAAGGCCAGAGGTCAGGTCCAACAACGAAGAAATAAAGGGAGGCGGAAGTTCACCTGGCGCAGAAATGACAACAACAGAAATGATGCACCCCCACCCAAAAGGGAATGGGAAGACCAGTGCCACAGCTGTGGCATGAAAGAATACTGGTCTATAGTGTGCAGAACTCCGCGGTATCTCCATGATTTATATAAGGAAAACATGAAAAAGAAAGCTGAAACAAACCTGGTGATCACCAATGCTCCAGTCAAGTTCACAGCTGACGACTTTGAAAGAGATTGCCTGCTTGATTAGCTGTTTTATTTATCTGTGTTTAGAACAATAAATGTTATAAGAGCTGTTTGAATTTCTGAAATAGTTTGAATAAAATTTGATTATATTTTTGAAAAGTAAATGTGCTTATATGATTCATCTTTTAATAGATGGAACGCTCTTATACTGCTTAGCAGACAGTGCTTCAACACATACGATCTTTCACTATAAATGCTATTTTCATAGCATTATACCATACGAAAGCCATGTAAATACTATTTCAGGCCATCGAATATTATTAATGGTTCTGGGAACGCAACTTTGTTGCTCCCAAATGGAACAGAAATTATAATAAATGATGTATTATTCTCTCCGAATTCAAAAAGAAACTTAATAAGTTTCAAGGACACCCGTTTAAACGAATTCCATTTAGATACAATAAATGTAAATGAGAAAGAATTTCTATATGTAACGTCTCAAGAAAAAGGAGTAAAATCCATAATTGAACGTTTTGAGAGCCTTTCATCAAGCCTCTACCATACAAATATTCGGAGAGAGGAAGCTAATTTAACGGAGCACCAGAAGTGCCCGACATCAGCCAAGTTTTTACTTTGGCACGATAGACTTGACCACCTTGGATTAGTGATGATGCATCACATCTTATCTCAATCACATGGGCATGACTTGAAGAGCCAGAAGATTCTTCAAAAGGGATAATTCCCTTGCATCCCCTGCTTCAAGGGAAAATTAATAACAAGGTCATCACCATTAAAAGTGGATATAGAATCTCCAAGCTTCCTCGAAAGACTATGTAATAACCCCAATGTTAATGTACACATATTAGTACGTATTTTGGGTGTATATGTGTGCGTGTAATTTTTGGGAACCCTTACATATTTTTTCTTAATTTTTGTGGTGAAGGAATTATTTTTAAATAATTTACCTCACCATTTTGAATTATTAAATGAAGTATCATGAGTAAATACATGTATAATGGAAGATACCAAGTATTAATGCATGTATTCTTATTTATTTAAAAATTTAATTCATAATTAGCCATGACATGACACCTCACTTTGCTAGGTGTCATTTTGAGAATAATTCTCACCTAACCAATTCATATGTGCCATTAGGAGGATGACTCCCACCTAACCCTAAGCTACATGGCATGTGGATAGGATTTTAGGGAAAATGCTAAGCTTGGGAATAGATTTAAAATAAGAAAATTTTAAGGAAAAGAAAAAAAGAAGAAAAAATTTCACTCTATCACTCTCTCCATTTCTCCCATATTCTGGCCGAATTGTTTCCTCCACGCTTCTCCCATTTGCACCACCACTCCTACCACCAAACAACCCCCTCTTCACTCCCTCCCACCACCTAGAACACCAACACACTTCCCTTTGCTTCTCTAATCAAACTTTTGTACCCCTTTGTACAGATGATTTATGTATACAGTACATTGTTTAATATAATATAATATTTAGTTCTGTATTTCTTTTCAGTAGTGTAGATTTGAATTCTGTTGGAACACTTTACTTTAATTTTTGCTATACTATTCCAGTGTTGTTACAGTGCATACTTGGTTAATCTAATCACAATAATGTTTAGTAATATTTAGATAATAAGGGCTCGAAGCCCAATGTCTGAATACTACGGCGGCCTTGTCAGCTACGTCTCTCCGTATGCGGGAGAGCGGGGCGTGGCAGAATACAAGGAACTATATGTGGACCTATCCACCCCAAGTGGGCCATTTCGGTACTTTATGGTACTGATTGATGCATCTTCAAAATACTCGTATGTGTGTCTACTATCGACCCACAACTTAGATTTTCCAAAACTATTAGCACAAATAATAAAGTTGCGGGCGCATTTTCCAGACAATCAAATAAAGAAAATTCGCTTGGATAATGCTGGAAAATTTACCTGTCGGTCATTTCAAGAGTATTGCCTTGCAACTGAGATAGAAATTGAACATCCAGTGCCATATGTTCATATCCAAAACGGGTTGACAGAGTCATTGATAAAATACTACAATGGATTGCAAGTCCATTACTGATGAAATCCCAGTTGTCGGTGAATGCATGGGGACATGTAATCTTGCATGCTACACCGCTAATAAAAATAAGACCATATAGAGGTCAGAGTCTCTCTCCAATGCAACTTGCATATAGAATACCACCAAACATCTCTCACTTGAGAATCTTCGGTTGCGTAGTCTATATCCCCATAGCACCACCACAGAGGACAAAAATGGGTCCTCAACGTTGCCTAGGTATCTATGTAGGGTTTGACGTACCCTCAATTATAAGATACCTAGAACCCCAAATGGGGGATGCATTCAAGGCACGTCTTGAAGACTGTGAATTTGATGAGACGAGTTTCTCCAAAATGGGCCCAGATACTGAAAAGTCTGGAGCTACGCAAATTATATTGTGGGCTACAAAATCTTTGACCTACTATGATCCGGCAACAATATAATGTGAAGATGAGATCCTGAAGATCCTACACATACAGAACACTGTCCATCAGTTACGAGACTCATTTACTGACAACCAGAAGATTGACAGATCACACATCCCTGCTGCAAATATTCCAGCTAGGATTGACATCCCGAGAATGGATGCAATCCACATGCAGCGTAAATGGCTGCTCCTCAACAGAAAAGAGGCAGATCACCATGCTCCAAGGACAAAAATCCAAGAAAAAGAAAAATACATGGAGACCTTGGGATGATAGCCCCATAGAGAAATGAGATCATGTCCATACTCTCACCCATCCCGGAATCCACTGCAGAGGAACTGTCGGGAGAAAATGAAATATCATTGAATTATGTGCATACATGAGAGGTGTTGGATAGAAAGAGTATAGTCGTCGACGATGACTTTGCGTTTCATATTGCCATTCACGTCGCTGAAAGCGACGATGATCATGATGCACATTCTGTTGCTTAATACAAACGAAGAAATGATTGGCCAAATCGGAATGAGGCAATAGAAACAGAGCTGGACTTGCTTAAGAAACGCAAAGTCTTTGGGCAAATAGTCCAGATACCAGTTGGTGTCAAAACTGTTGGATACAAATGTGTGTTCGTCAAAATAATGAGATCGTACGCTACAAAGCAAGGATTGTAGCATAAGGATTTTCCCAAAAGCTGGATATAGACTATGAAGAAACATACTCCCTGGTAATGGATGTGATCACTTTTCGATTTTTAATAAGCTTAACAGCAAATGAAGGATTAGATATGCAGCTAATAAATGTTGTGACTGCATATCTGTATGGAAATCTCGATAAAGAGATTTATATGAAACTTCCTGATGGCTTTTCAATGGCTACTGAATTAAAAGATAAACCTCGGGACGTCTACTTTGTTAAGCTTCAAAGATCATTATATGGTCTTAAACAATCGGGAAGGATGTGGTACAACGGACTGAGTGAATTCCTTGTACAACAAGGATTCAACAATAATGAAGTCTGTCCTTGCATCTTTATAAGAGCAAAGAAAACATGATTCGTCATAATAGCAGTCTATGTAGACGATCTGAAACTCATTGGATCTCCTAAAGAGATCACTGAGATATCTGTAAGCCTTACAAAAGAATTTGAAATGAAAGACCTATGCAAAACCAAATTCTGCCTTGGCTTACAGATTGAACATTTAAAAGACGGAATCCTTCTACATCAAACCATATATATAAAGAAATTGTTGTAAAGATTTCACATGGACCAATGTCATCCACTAAGTACATCAATGGTAGTAGATCTATGGATGCACAAAATGACCCCTTCCGCAGCTGGAAGAGTGTGAGGATATTCTTGGTCCAGAGTCCCTTATCTGAGTGCTATTGGAGCACTTCTATATCTGGCTAACTGCATGCATTCTGATATATCGTTCGCAGTAAATTTATTAGCCAGATACAGTGCAATGCCTATACAGCGTCACTGGACCATGGTTAAGCACCTTTTGCGCTACCTCCAAGGGTCAACAGATTTGGGACTATTAAAAAAAAGGATTATCCTCCACACTTGTTGGTTATGCTGATGCAGGTTCGGGTCTGATCCCTACAATGAAAAGTCACGGACATGGTACATGTTTACATATGGTGGGACATCCATTTCCTGGAAATCTGTCAAGTAGACCATGACAACGACACCATCCAATCACTCAGAAATCCTCGACATCCATGAAGCAAGCAGAGAATATGTTTGGCTACGCTCAGTTGCACATCACATTCTGGTAACGACCAGATTGAATACCAGTGACCTTGAACCTACCACTATGTTCGAGGACAACGCTGCTTGCATCGCTCAGTTACGAGGCGGTTACATCAAATGCCATAGAACAAAGCATATCTCCCCAAAATTCTTCTGGACACATGAGATACAAAGAGATGACGAGAACGATGTCAAACAAGTACAATTATGTGACAACCTGGCAGACTTGTTCACTAAATCACTTCCTACAGCTACTTTTATGAAGTTTGTACAAAAGATTGGTATGAGGCACCTAAGAGATCTGAAAGCCTAATGGCTTGTACAGATCAGGGGAGAATTAGAGGAAGTTTGTACTCTTTTTCCTTATCTATGCTTTTTTCCCACTGGGTTTTCTATAGCCAAGGGTATTAACGAGGCAAACCCCATCAACTCAGGATCCTAAAGTATCCACCACTTGTGAGACTCATAAGACACTCAGAATCCCGAAGTGTTCATGAGCAGAGTCTACACTTATGGTTGGATAAGGGGAGTGTTGTAAACGAATAATGATGAGAGTTTGTATTGGGGATTACATCTTATACATATGATAAGATCAAATCATTGTATCTCATTCATATACGCTTTTTCCATCTAATATAAATAAAGGAATGTGGCCTTCCCCCAGATTTGATGCTTCACAATATAACAAATATTATATAATTTTTGTGAAACCATCATTGATAATATAAACCTAAAACTCCTTTACACACATATATAAACTATTTAAATATCATATGAAATCATTTAAAATTATTTTGAAAGTAGAAAGACGGAAATACCTGTAGTGATTGATATGAGCCGTCACAGTGTGCAGGATGACGTGGATGCTGACTTGATTCCCCAGACAGCTCAGATGTTTCGGTGTGTTTTCTCATCGCAGATATTTGTTGAATGATACGTTGGACAAGCTAACTTAGGGCTGAAGGGACTCCGTGCCGAGCTATAGAGATCAGGTCCTAACTATCTCCCCAGCTATCTGCAATACATGAAACTCGTCTGGGGTCGGATATGGGATCCGACCAAATCCCCTCCGATGCTTATGTTAGTGGATGACTCGAAAGGGCTCGGTGGAAATATATTTGACCTGTTGGGAGATCGTCTCCTAGTTTTCAGTCCGAGCTATAAAGGAAATATTTAGGTGGAGCAAATTGTAAATATAAGAATACCTGAGTGTATGATCTCAGAGATTCGTCCCCCCCTCTTGTTGTTGAAGAGAGTATTTATAGGTAATGGTCTAGTGAATGCCATCCACCTAAAACACTCGAGCATTTATGATGCTTTACAGTCTTTGGCCTGTGTTGTCGGTATTGATGACGTGCTAACGGTCAATCATTGATCGCCTGGTTAATGGGTGGACTCTGTAACCACAGGAGCCTAACAGTCAGTGGAGCCGTCGCTATAAATGAGGAGGCGATAGGCCCTATATGAGGGCTTTTGGATTGCTGGCTTGAAGTCGTGTGCTCTACTAGACTTATTAGCTAGAGATTATTAACTGGACGGCCTCTGGACAGGCCTAAGGTCATATCACAAAGAGAAATATTTGGTTCCAAAAATATTTGTGACGACAGTTTCTGATCATGACGTCAACTATTTTCTAATTCTAACAAGTGGCTATAGCTAGCAAAAAACAAAAACAAAAATTATCCAGAAAATCTAAAACAGTTATGAACAGGCTTTTGTAAGACCAAGTGGAGCCCAATAGGATTTAGGGTATCCACCGATTATGTAATTATTTTCTATAAATAGAGGGTTACGGGTTCAGTAGCCGGCACTCTCATAACACGTTATCAGTACGATCACGGTTGAGTCGAACCTCTGCCGACGGACGAATCACGACGCGAAAGGGCTTCCTTCACCGAACGTCGCTAGATCCGGCGGGTAGGACCTAGATGTAATCTTTGTCCCCCTAGATCTAAATTTTTCTTGCGCATGATAATGGATCTGTGATTTTACTTAGATCTATCTCTTTTATTTAGATCTGATTGTACAATTACATTTTTAATATTGATCTCTTTTCAAAAAAGTATTTTTATGTCATTTTTTGAATGAAAAATCAACTTTTTTCACACTAAAAATCATATTTTTACGGTAAAAACGTTGATTCAAAGATTAAAACTTATATATTTACAATAAAAATCGAATTTTTTGTGTATCTAGAGGGCTTAGGCACCCGTGCACGCCCGACACGCGCGCACCACGCAAAACGCTGCCCGCCGCCGCGCGCGACGCGCGGGCGACAGGCGGCGGCCCGCCGCCGCGCCTGAATCCGTAACTTCCCATTATACGCTACACCTGGCCCTGCATTAACGGCCGGACGAAGCACACGTACAGCGGACCTAGGTTTCCGTTTCCCAAAAAACCCCCCACAAAAAGCAAAAATATAATTAAAAAAACGACAACCCATCATCCAACCATTCATCCCTCGTCAAAATTAGATCCCTATAAATGAGATCAGACGCCGTCACTAGACTCCAACTCGCTCGCCCGCTCGTTCGTGAACCCGCCCGCACGAGTTCACTCCTCTCTCCCCGCCGTCAGCGAACAGCGGAGAGAAATTAGCTAGGAATCGAGGATGAACGGGTAGGGATTTCTTGGGTTTCGTGATCTGATCGCTGGTGGGATTTCGTGATTCGAGTTCGATCTCGCTTGATTGGTTGAGGATTTTGATGGCGTCGGAGGATGTTGTTGGGAAGAGCACGGGGGAGTCGGCGGTCACGACGATCGTGAATCTGGCCGAGGAGGCGAAGCTCGCGAGGGAGGGCGTCAAGGGCCCCGGCCACGCGATCCTCTCAATCTGCAAGTCCCTTGTCGCCGGCGGCGTCGCGGGCGGAGTGTCAGTCCTCACTTCCCCTACTCTACTATCGAAAATTTTCATTTTACGGCTTTCTTCATCGCTTACTGCTAGTAGTAGATTGATTGGCTAGATGACTAGATCAAGTTTTTTTAGCTTTATAGTGCATGATTTTTTTTTCAATTTATGTTGACTTAACTACAATCGTGGGGCGACCTGTGGCGTTCTTCTTGGTGGAAATTTAAAAACTTTGGCTTCACTTATAATGCTGGCAAGAGTTTCTTTTTAAAACCTCTATTTTAATTTTTAAAATTGTGAATCTGCCATAACTATTGAAATGATTTTGTATGAAGGTCTTTTAACGGTCTATAAAGTTTATTCATTCTTCTCCATTTAAACGGAATGATTTTGGAGAAAAGCAGATTAGTATTGAAGTTCATTCCGTCAATGTAATTAGGCAGAATGTTTTTGGAGAAAAGCCTTTTACCAGTCTACAAAGTTCATTTCTTTGTCTTTGATCATGCATGTTGTTATAGGTTTTTATAGACCGTTTGATTTAGAGTATTTTTTGCAGGATCATTTCTGATTATTGAGTACTTTATTATCATTGGCATGATGTATTCTGAAAGTCATTTGATATTAGTAACTAGTGCAAACAAACATGTCGGTGCTAGTAGAAAAATCTCCTACTTAGCCACTCCTTTTCTTTTTCTGTTCATAGCTTCATATTAATTCTGTGCAGAATTATCTTTATCTATGTTTAACCAATTTTTGTTTTCCATAAGCTGATCCATACAAAGGTGAATTTATATCAATTCTCTATATAACATGTTGCAAACTACTTCATTTGATTTGATTTTTTTTCAATCATGTAGTTGGAAGTAGTGACGGATTCAGGAAATAAATTCAGGGGGCACAAATTTTTTGCCGGAAATTAAAGAATCAATAACAAAATTACAGTCCTAATTAGATGGTTCAAAGCACTAACCTTTTTGCCAAATTAGATCCGCTCGAGTCTCGAGTCTATCAAAACGGAGCCTCTTAATTCACCAGGAGAGAGTGAGCATAGAAAAACTTCTGCAAAAAAACCAAAATAAAAGTATAAGTAATCTAAAAAAGAATTTTCTCCTAATTAGAGAATTAACAACCAAAATACCAAATTACACTAATTAGGGATTTCAAAAACCTAACCTTTCCCCAAATGAGATACTCCCGAGTCTGCTAGATCGCAAACTAAATTTTTTTGAGATGGCAAAAAAAATTCTATAACCGAGCGTAAAAATTTAGAGAGGGAGATCGGTAGAAATTTTATTAAACCATAATAATTTTCATAAAAATTTAGAAATGGAGCATAAAAATTTCATAAAACTAACCACGTTTGTTTTGCGCCGTTTTTTGCGAAGGAGAATGGACGCCGACCTCCCGGGGAAAAACACAAACAACAATAATGCAAAAGCCGCAAACCTATTTCGCTGGACTCTTTGGGGGAAAAAGCCAAACAAAATAGGAAGACCTGTTCCTATTTGCTGGCCCCTTGGGGGAAAGGCCCAAAAAAATTTAAAATTTATATAGCCTACGCAGCTCTACAAGGATTCGAACTCGAGGTTTTTGATTGGGCTCGTAAAATTTTACCACCAAGCCAATTAGTAAGTAACGATTTCAACCCTCTTTCATATATTAATAGCTACTATCAGTTGATAATGTTTTTAAAAAAGATTACCACACACAACCTGGGATTCGATCTCGGGTTGCCCGCGTGGGATTGAACAATCTTACCGCTTCCCCAACTCGCATACGTCGTTCCGCCTCCTATATTTTATTTAAATAGCCATTCTATCATTATACTTTGTGAATGAGGGGTATAAAGGTAATTTCATCCCCAATTTTCAGGGGGCACGTGCCCCTCCGGCCCCTACATAAATCCGTCCCTGGTTGGAAGATTACTTTTGCCTTATAAATTATTTAGTGGTAACCTATGGATGCATAAGTTGAAATTAGCAGTTTCTTGTACATGCTCATAAGAAAAGAACTAGTTCTATTATAATTTAAAAGTGTCTCATTTATTAATTGCAATGTTCATAGGCTTTTACCAGTTTATGGGGAAAGGATCGCCATTTAACTGCATTGTTAGTCATGAACCCCTGAAATGGAATGATTGACTGTGAATTGATGGTTTTCTATTTAGAGATCTGGGAATGACATACTCTTAACCAGACTTTAATAGTTCTCGATGAATGTTTGTCTAAAGCTGACTCATCTTTCAAGCCAACATTTTCAGCATCTCCCTGAAACAAAACATGTGCCCTTGAAAACAGCCGCCCTGGCTCTCTTTTTGGCTTCCGACTATGTCTTGTTTTGGAAGGAGTCTTTGGATCCATTATAACTCATACCAGAATAATGACATAATGTAGGTTGGTGACTGCAAATGTACTGTTATATTCATGTAAAAAAGATCTCAGGAAGTAATGAGGCATTCGTAGGATGATGAGCTTGTTCTGGACCTAAAAGTGAATCATGGAGTCAGAGGGTGGGATTATGGAATTTATAACTGAGAGATGCACCAACTAATCTGTGATGTCAAATGGCTAATCACATCGAGAGGTTAACTTATTTGTTTTTTGGTGAGAGATCCATACAAATGTACTGTTACATCATCTGACTATTTAAAGATTCATTTGTTATGTTAAAAGTACTTTTTACATAGGATCCGTTTGCTGGTCTGACTTTTACATGATCAACATGGCTTCGAATTATCAATGCAGTGGATAGATATGTGTAGTATTATCTCTTTGACGGAGGCCATATAAAACCCGTTTCATGGGCGCAAAGGAATCGCCAGTATTATGCATGATTTGTACAAATGATAGAGACTAGAGAATGTTCAAAATTGTCTGCATCACATTAAGTCACAGTGGACAGACTCTTGCAATGGTAGGATGGCTTTCTGGAAAGTGCAGGCTATTGAACTATAGTTTGGAAATGGTTCAAGATGTGATGTTTTTAGATAAACGTGCCAATGATAATAGGTTATTGAATCTCAGGAATCAGTCCGTTTGTATGTTATAGATGAGAGGAGGGCAAAGAGAACTTTTAATCTGGACTATAACTAAAGCAATAAGGAGGATATGAAAGTTCTGCTGTAAAATGATTTTCTTGATGTAACTATAGCAACCCAAGCCAGTTAGCATTATTCCTGCCATATGGAGGATAAATGGAAGAATCTGTGTGGCGAAGGTCAGCTGGTTATCAAAGCCTTCATAAAGTTCTATTTATGTGGCAGTTTGGCAGAGCTTTTGTTATAGTTAATATTCTTTATATTATAATTTATTAGTGTCCAACGAAGTGAATGGTGCAATTGCAATTGCAATTTAACATCTACACTTTGACATGAATGCCATTCTTTTATATTCTTGATGCATGAATTTTGCCAATATCATTGTGCAAATAAACGTGATAAATGAATTGCCCAATAATTTCATTTTAATCTTTATGGCTTGCTTCTGGTTATGAATATCACAAATATGCCACAGATATTCCTATTAGAGTGCATGTTAATATGGTTGATGCCTAATCTTATTGACCATTTACCTTCTGCTGAAATGCATTTTGTGCAATTGTTATACAGATCGCGGACTGCTGTTGCTCCTCTTGAGCGGTTAAAGATTTTACTTCAGGTGGAGTTTTCTCCCTTTCATTTTCTTTTTCTTGGTTTTGAGCTCCTGGCTTCTCCTGTTGCAATTCTTCAACTTTGAAATATACAGAGTATTTTACATTCCCTCCAAAAATATTGCATGATTACGTGCCTAACGATAAATGATCTTTTTTCTTTCTGTTTAATTTTGCATGTGGTTGGAAAAACACGTCGACAACAAGTTTTTGGTATAAACATTACACACAAGTTGCCTGTAATTTGTGGCTGGCATGGGGCATGATGATGCCTTCACGTCTAAATACCTTACACATATTATTTAGTGCCACAGTCTTGTAGCACTTGCAGCAAGATATCAATGAAGTAGGTCTTACTGAAAAAGAAAAAGAAAAATATATATAATCTCTTTGAACAATGAGAGGCATGCCTTCCTCAGTTCAGGGCAGGGACAAGTATCTTAAGAAGCTGGGTGTAGACAACTACATTTCTAACCATAAAGGACGTAGGCCTAGTGCCCAAATGACCTCTTGATATCTTCCAATGTCAATCATGTGAAATTTAGACAGTTTTATTATAGCTCGTCTCATAATATCGACCTGATGTTATGGAAATAGAATCCTGATTTGCCGATTCATGGTGGAAAATTTTGAGTATAAGATATGACTAGAACAGTGTGACTGAATTCTTGGGTTCTTGAGAGATAATAATTTTTTATATGCATTAGCTGTCTTTAACATCATTCATATGGACTTCTTTCTAACTTAAAAGGTCAAATTTTCTAATTCTTGTTGAGTGTCGTGTTTGCTTGATATGCATTTCTAGCCCACATATCATTAGCTTTTGTTGGTCAAAGTGATTATATAACATGGAACATGTTTCCTTACCTGCATACATTTGCAACTTGGGGATTTTTTACTGCCATTTATTCACGCTTTCCATGGGAGCCATGTTTAATTTAGGCTTTTCCGCTTGGTTCAAAGTTCCACATGAGGGGGAGTGTAATATGTTAGATTTTGCTTGATGTAATGTTTTTAGCCAACAACCTATCAGCTTAAGCTTTAGGGACCGTGGTTACACAACATGACCAGGGGGCACATTTCAGTTGGTCTAGGCTATATGCCTTTTCATGTGGATCAAAGGTCCGGTAATTCTTAGTTAGCCTCATAACATTGTTGGTTTACAACTGATCGACTCAAACCTTTTGGGAACACCTCAAGCTTTTGGATAATGTGGTTTCTGACATACCTTACATTCTGGAACCTCATAGATATAGACAGGTAAAATCGTAGATTAGGGTCATAATAACATTATTCTCTCTTCACGAATGCTAAATTCAAAAGATATCATTGTGGAATGTTGATTTCTTTTTAAATTGTGATTGTAATTTCTTTTAATTGGTAAACATAGTCAAGCATAGTCCAAGCACTAAAGGCAACATTCAGAGACAACGCATTAGCTGTTGGCCTAATCCATTTTAGGTTCATGTGGGCAGTGACGGAACCAGACCTTTGGTTTGGTGGGGTTCCAATATATATCTATTATACAAATGAGGACTTCTTTTTGAATCTTTGTCCTACATGGCATCAAAATATGACTAGGACAAAATATTTGGGAGAGTGGGGGTCCAATGGAGTGTGGGTGAGTGTTTGGGTGTGGAATTGGGTGTTTTGGTGGAACCCCAAACAAAAAGCATACTACATTCCCCTTATGTGCAAGTTTGACATTGTTTTTTCATAAAACCCAAAGACCCCTCATCTTCCTCCCTATTTACGGATTTGCAATAGCTCTTTTCCACTTTGCACCTGTGTTTTTTGCGCTTTATTCCCTGCTTTGGTGTCCCTACGATGACTGACCCAGGGTTTCTTTTCGTCGTCAGTATTGCGTCCGGAAGAAGAATATCCCCGTCGTTCTTGTGCTCGGGAGACGACTATCCCGTCGCCATTTCGTCTGTGAACTGGCTGTCCCATCGGTTTTACACCCAGGAGACTACCTTCGTCGTGCCCTCTGGGCACGAGCATTCGCTAGTATATATATATTTTAAGTGGGGGCCTAATACATATACATACATATATAAATACACACACATATATACAAATATACATATATAGATATCTTTTGCATATATATAAAAAACAATGCTGGCTGCTGTGGATCCAGGCGATTCGGGGGAACATGCAGATGAGATCGTGGACTTTTCGACGAAGGTTCCAGACGGGAAGATCAAGTCAAAAACGCAGGCAGATGGTCGATCATCATCCCCATTGGATGATGACTGGCAGATGGTTTCCAGGACGGGGAGAGGTAAACCTAAGGGGGGTTCGGTCCAATGGCAGACACGGGGAGGCAGCAACAGCTACTTCAATCGAGGTAATTTTAATAAAGCTGGGTTCAAATAAAGCTGGGTTCAAATCTGATAACTAGGAGGGAGGGCGTAAGCATTCCAACCCAACGAATTTGAAAGAGATTGATTCAATGAATGCACGGAAGGTGTTTGACCGAGTGCCAGTTCGACCAAAGGTAGCAATAAAGATAAACACTAAAGGAACAAAGACGACCTGGTCCGAGGAAATGTGCAAATCGAAGATCTTATGATGATTCTTTGACAATGACTTACATTCCCCCTCAGCTGGAAGAAGATGGAGTTCCTCTTGGCATGGTTGCGGGTTCGTTGCTTGAGAAGGAATCTGAACGTTGGAAGAATTCGCTGGTTGGATATGTGCTAGGAGATGTCCCATATTATGGCCAACTGCGTGATTGGGTTGATAGGTTGTGGAAGTTGAAGAAAGGAGTCCATAACTACAGCAGAGATAATGGGTTCTTCTACTTCAGATTTGACTGTGAAGAGGATTGTGAGCGGATTTTGTATGGAGGGCCGTGGCTCTTTGATGGCAGGCCAACGGTGCTTCAGCGTTGGAGCCCTAATATTCGTCACGATCGTGACAAGCTATCTTCGTTACCAGTCTGGGTTCAATTTCATGGACTGCCTCTGAATATGTGGACGAGAGACATCCTCAACATTGTAGCTTCAGTGGTGGGGACTCCAATATGCCTAGACAGAGCAACTGCGAAGCTAGAACGATTATCATATGCCAGGTGCCTTGTGGAAGTAGATGCAAAAAAACCCCTCTCCAAGATGGCGAGTATAGTTCTAGATGAAGGGGGAAGAATCAATATAGACTAAATATGAAGGGGAGCCTCTAAGATGTAGCCATTGCATCTGTTTTGGGCATGCTGACGCCCAATGCTTGACATATGTCAGCTCTCTTCAATCCAAAAAGGATCAAAGTGAGAAGCGGGATTGAAATGCAGCAGGAGCAACTGGAGCCAATTTTGTACAACCTAATAACATATCAAGTGTCCCATTGCAGCAAGTTTATGTGAATGTCGAGAATTCTAATCAGCCTAATATTGTGCAGTTGAGAAACCTGCACAGCCTGATATTGTGCAAAAGTCGGCACACCCTGCAAGCACCTCAAGCTCCTCAGAGCAAGCTCGGTCTGGCCAAGTTGAGCAGGCTGAAGATATGGAGGAAATGATTGTTCCTGAAGGTAATTCAAAGTATGAGTATATGGCTGGGTTGGTTGTTAATGGGATGGCTACAAATGATAGCACAAGGGGAATGAATGGGAACTCTGATGCAAACCTGGTTATAGCTATTGGCAGTGAAGAAACTGGAACCAAATTAGATGGCAATGTTCAGGAGAAAGAGCCCGACATTCAATCTGATGCAGACATGGAGGCTGTGCACACGGGTAGACCGTGTCCATCCTTAATTGAAGAAGCAGCTGTGCATGAAAGTAATGCTGATAGCCTGATACTGATCATGAAATTGATCGTATCCCTGACCAACTATACCTTCCAAACGGTAAGTGGGATAAGGAGCTAGAAAAGCTGGCAGTTAAGACTGCTGCAAAGGGAACTAAACCACAGAAAAGCAACTCTCAAGCGACATCTGAGGTGGGTACACGGAAAAGCTCTCGACTTATAGACGGAGCTTCGGGGAGGCAACACCACACTCTTAATCAATGAGTGTCTTCATATGGAATACACGACGTCTCAACAACTGCATTAGACGAAGAGACCTGCGTGATAGGTTGCAGAAGATAAAGCCATCCATTGTGATTTTGTTGGAGACAAAGCTTAAGGAGTGTAAGGGAAATTGGCGGTCATGCTGTCCAAAAAATTGGAACATAATTGATAACTTTTCAACTCATTCGGGAGGCTGCATTCTTCTCGGATTTACAGAACTATCAAAGTCCTTTCAGCATATGACTTTGCTTTGTACAAATTTGGGGGGCATTGCGGTATTCATTACTGCTGTCTATGGTTCTAATAGGAGATCTGGAAGAGACAAGCTTTGGGAGCTCATGCAAGCTGATGCTAATAGGATGCGAGGGGAAGCTTGGATGCTCGGGGGAGATTTCAACTGCATTTGATACTCAAAAGAGAAAATTGGAGGAAGGCGATGCGATTCAAGTGTTTTAGATGAATGCAACAACTGTCTTAGCAATTCCTCACTTCTTGATATGAAGTGTGTTGGAAGGTCATTGAGTTGGTCCAACAAAAGGATTGGAAATGGCCGAATAGCAGCCAGATTAGATCGGGTTCTTTGCAATTCTCGGCTAATCAGCTTGCTTCTAAGGCGTTCATTGAATATCTCGATCCTCAAACCAGTGACCATTCTCCTATGTTGGTCAAGCTCCACACCAAGGTAAAAACATACCCAAAACCATTTAAATACTTCAATGCCTGGGCTAAATGGGATGGATATTTTGCGCTGGTTGATAATAGTTGGGGGCATCATGTCGAAGGTTCCCCAATGTATCGGGTAACTGTGAAGCTCCACAGACTTAAGAGGAGCTGCGAGAATGGTCCAAGCATCAAAACAGCCTCACTCGGTTCCATAATGCCGGTGTAAGCTGCAGGAAATTCAAAAATGCCAAGGAATTCACGGTGATATTAATTTGCAGAATCTGGAACAAGTTCTTTCAAACGAGCTTGCAAATTTAATAGGTCTGGAGGAAGATATGCTGAGGCAAAAAAGTAGACAAAACTGGCTACAGCTAGGGGATACCAATAGCAAGTTTTTCTACACCGCCATGAAGGCCAGACAAAGCCACAATAATTTGGGCCATCTTGTCGATGCTGAGGGTAATCAGAACAACTCTTATGAGACACTCAGGAGTACATCACCGAATTATTTTGAAGCTTTATATACTTAGTCAAACTATTTGACTGATTTCCCAAATTTAAATACAAAGCGTATATTGACTGCAGAGGCTGCTTCTTGGCTGGAGAGAAGAGTCTCTGGAGATGAAATCAAGGAAGCTGTTTTCCAAATAGGGATGGATAAATCCCCTGGTCCAGATGGATTCAATGGCTTTTTCTATCAACACGGCTGGAGCATGATAGGTAAGGATATCATTGATGCAGTTCAATCTTCCTTTCGTGCTGGATCTTTAATGCATCCTATAAATCATACATACGTTACCGTTGTGCCTAAGAACACACACTCTTCTGCACTGAATGACTACATACCAATTGCCTGTTGTAATGTACTTTCCAAGATAATCAGTAAGGTAATATGTAATAGGATGAAAGTTGTTATTCATGAGATTATTTCGCCCAACTAATCAGCTTTCCTCAAGGGGAGACTTCTATCTGATTGCGCTTTGCTAGCACATGGACAGAATCAGGATTTTAGCAATCTTATGGGTGCCAGAGCATGTCTCAAACTGGATTTGAGAAAGGCGTTTGATAGCATTAATCGTGAATTCATATATTATATGCTATTCCAAATGGGGTTCAACAGGCGGTTTATTGCATGGATAAAGAAATGTATCTCTACGCCTACGTTTTCAGTAATGGTTAATGGCTCACCGGTTGGTTATTTTGAAGGAAATAGAGGACTAAGACAGGGCGACCCCCTCTCCCCATACCTATTCGTTATTACTATGGAACTATTTTCTTTACTGGTGGAAAAAGCTATGGTTGCTCGTAGTATTCATCCAATGAGACGTTCTGGATCCATCTCCCACCTGCTCTTTGCAGATGATTTATTAGTATTTTGCAGGGCAAATTCTCATTGTTTTGAGGGGCTTAAATATTGCTAGCAGATTTTTATAAATTAACAGGGCTTCAAGTAAGTTCGGAAAAGAGCACTTCCATATTTAGTAAAGGAACAAAGAATCCAACAAGCCTAGCTAACTTGTTGGGGACCAGACTGGGCACATCCATTTCTACATATCTGGGTTTGTCGCTTTCCACCAAATATCCTAAGCCAAGTAGGTATGCCAGGTTGATTGACAAGTGCATGAAGAGGCTTATGGGTTGGACATCATCTATGCTATCCATTTCGGGCCGCATAGAACTTGTCAGAACAGTAATTTATATAGTATGGTTTCTTTTTGGATTCAAGTTTACCGTATCCCCAAATCTGTTTTGCGAAAAATAACTTCAGCATGCATGATGTTCATTTGGGGTACTTCTCACACTTGGGCCTGGAAGGATATATGCACCCCCAAGGAGGAGGGGAGAGTTGGCATGAGACCTTTTTCAGATCTGAACTCAGCTGCTGGGGTCTGACTGACATGGCGGATGTTGTCTACGGAGGGATTGTGGGCAAATTATATGAGAAGTAACTACAGGGACATTGGTAAATTCTTTATGGCTAAAGGAAAACCAACTCAATCTGGCACATGGAAATTCATTCTACATTGCAGGAAGTTTTCCAAAGCACTGATAAAGAGGCAAGTTAGAGATGTGCAATCAACTCTATTAGCTACCAGAGATACATCAGATTCGGCCCTTGTTACCACATATCATCTTGGATTAGCGACCAGAGACATGGGAGTGGGCACCAGGCTCGGTATTCTGCTTCAAGGATGCCTGGGAAGGCACGCAATCCAGGGGTACATCATTTCCTTATTACAAATTAATCTGGCACAAAAATCATATCCCCAAAATGTCTCCCACCCTTCTTCGAGCTTTCCTTGGGAAGTTATTGACTAGGGGCATGCTGAATAAGTGGGGTATTACTTCCCCCATATAATGTGTTTTGTGCGATTCTGGGGCGGAAGAGAGCATCAAACACCTTTACTTTGAATGCCCATATACAAGCTACATATTGAGAAGAAGTCTTCTGAAGTTGGGTATATCGGACCCCATTGATCCAGTGCTAAATAAAGTTGGCGACTACTATCTTGCTCATTTCAACAAGAAGAATACATTAGGTTTTGTAACGACCCGGTTTCGGAGATCATCACAAATTACAATTATTTTGCAGATCCTGCTGGATATCAGTGAATACAGAATAGGACTAAGCAAATATTAATTCCGAAATTAAAGTCATACCTGTACGATCAGTCCTAGGAACTTGGTGCACGAACAAAATCTGTAAAATCTCCTACTAAACCTAATGAGAAGATAAACAACAGAGTTAAAAAGTAGATTACACCTAAACCAAGCTAACAGTTTATATTTATATGCATCGAAAACAATACGATATCTCTGAACAAGAGAAATGATCTACTGAGTTAAAAAGGGGTTGGTTAAAGTTAACTAACCATTCTATTCCGTAACTCATGTCCAAGGGAGTGTGATGCATTAACTCGTTCTGTAACCCCGCTATTAGTGTGAAAATCGGACAATTGAAATTGAACCCCTCCTTTCAGATGAAAAAGGAAAATTGCATTGAAACCACTCGTTCCATAAATGGAGGAGGAAAATTGATAATATGCCACACTTCCATCAGGAGAGTGGTAAACCAAATACGTTATCTATAATTACATTCACACTCCTTAGACAATGAGCTAATTGTATGTCATTCTAATTTGTTGGGTTGATGTCGTGAGTTGGCTGTGTCAAGTATTGTTCAAGTTCGAAACATGTCCATGTACCAAAGTTGAATGTTGCACAACAATTCCAATGAAGCGTAAAAAGGAAACCCGAAACATTTATGTATGATCAGCAAGTATTTTAATACATAAAGATATATAATTTGCATAAATACTTCTTTATAAGAAAAAGCATGGGATCGGATTCATATGGGACAAACAACGAAATTAATGTCATGCCTCCGAAACAAATAGCAGAAATTTGGACACGAGACGGATAGCAGTAGTTACTCAAATGATATGATCAACATCAGATTTTAGCCACGAGGTTCAACACAGAACCAGAACCCAAATAACGAAGAACATGGATCTTGCCCTCAGGTAGAATACTCGGCCAGAAAAGGACCGAGCTCCCTGACGGCTGACCAAAAAAGAAACCCATTGAGAAACAAAAGAAGGCAGTGCAACAATAAAAGTACTGGGCTTTCTCCTCATAGGAAAGGGATTCCTCAAAATAATTGTATGAATCATCACGTCCCGTTAATTCAAAAGTAAATAGAACATAAACTGAAAATTTAGAGTAGAGGTAACTACCTCAATCGAAGAAACCGGAATCAAAAGACCCAAAATCCGAACGTCGAAGAGGATCCGAAACCCCCACTTTGAATTCAGAAATTTAGGGAGAGGAAGGGAGAATTTCGTATGCCAAAAACCCTAAAACCATCGGCATATAAATAGAGGGAAAATCACGAAAGAAAGGGGATTCGGATTCCGAAATCTCCGGAGGGAGATCTAATCGAATCGGTCGAAGGAGGGTGGCGGCTAGGGCTTGACTCGGACGGGAGGAAGGGACGGCTCGATTGCGTGAGAGAGGGAGAGATGGCGGGGCCGTTCGATTTGAAGAGAAGGGAGAGGAAGGTGTGCAACCGTTCGATGCAGTTGGGTTTCGAAATCGGAGGAGGCAGTCGCATCTTCATTTCGTCCTGATGGAAAGAGGAAAGGGCGGCTGTCTTCTTTTGCTCGTGGAGAAAACTAGCAAACAAAATGGGGTTTGAGTTGTCTCTGGGCCCATTCGAAAACAGTAGAGAAGTAAATAAGAGGGGGGGAACGTGGCCTGGATTATAGGCTTAGTGGGATTAAGTTCAAGTAGCAAGTGGGCATTAAGTGGGCAGTAAGTGGGCATGTGACATGTTCCAAGGTTAGTGGGGTTGACCCTTTAGAGAATAAATAGGTGGGTCTTTTGACTGAATAATGAGAAATAATTGGGTGAAGGAGTGTGCCCCATTTGCAAAGAAGTAAGGAAGAAAAAGAGTCTTACGCTGGCCTTTCTTGGGGCTCTTTCGATCTTTTGTTTTAATTTGAGCAGCAAATGGGTTTGGGAAATAGAATGAAGTGAAGAGAGTAATTCTCAGTTTCAAGAATAAACAATAGACATGGTCCGAGAAATCAAATGGGGAGTGGGTTTGATTTATTAATTGTAAGAGGACCTCTTGTGACATTGGACTGGGCTCGGGCCTATAAAAAAAGTGACCTGAGATTATTTAGTTGGGTACGATGGGACTCTTCAAAAACATATGATTTAAATAGGAGCTGGCCCGCCCAAGTGAACAAGGGAAAACAAAATAAATGAAAAAGCTAAAATTGGGCTTTCATTAAACAGAATTAAATAAAAAATTAAGCGAGGAATTAAAGAAAAATGTTTTGAAATTACGGGTCATTACAGGTTTGCTTGGAAAAATTGTTCTAAGTGCGATTGTATGGCACATATGGAGAGAGAGGAATAGGAGGGGCTTTGAAGGCATTAAAAGGCTCAAAACCCTCCTATTTGAGGACACAGCGGCTGATATCAGGATTGCATTCAGAGACCAAGATGCAGAAGATCAAGATGCTATTAATGCGATGAAAAACTGGGAATTCCGAGTTAACAACTGAAAAAACATGTATATTTATTTATTTATCTATTTTTGCTGAGAAGGGGGAGGAGTGTTGTTAGTAGAGAGTGACTGCGCTTGTGCCCTATCCTCTCTCTAACCGTCTCCACCTTCCCCTAGGTACCACATGTATTCTTTGTACATTCTGTTATTTCAATAAAGCAACACACTAACTTTCCAAAAAAAAAGAAGATATCTTTTGCTCAAATGTTGTGGGGACCCGTGCCCCCACAACCTATATGACATGTCCGGCCTTGCATGTGGGACATATTTATCATGTAAATTGTGTATTGATATCTAGAGGGGTTTAATACATTTGCAGATAATATTCTATTACTTTGGGAACACCGTTCAGCTGGAATTGGTTAACTTCTATATTGGAATATAAGGTTTTGCACCAGATCAGTATGAAGGCCTTTTAGTTTGTTAAGTAATTGGTATCATTGTCTTTATGCACATCAAAAGACCAATAGTGTCACAGAATACTCGTATGAACGTAAAAGGCCTGCCCAGGTGTAAAACTGTGCTTGAGACCCCAACAGGTGTATGGAGTTATATCTGGAGGACTCACTTTGTATTTAGCAATGCTTTTTGTATTTGATAGTGTCATGCCACCATCTTGTGCACATAGATTATCATGGTACATTAATTGTTAAAACCTTTTAAAGCAAAACCTTAGATTAATACTTCCAATTCCTATTACACGGAAGAGAGCAAGAAAAGGTATGTATATTTTGCCACACAGGCCTTTTTCATTACTTGACTTGATTTATAGTTTAGTAGTGCCATACCTTGTTAAGTTTGTTCAATCAATCATGATTAATCGGCTAACTAAGTATGCCAATCTTTTGCATAACACAGTGATTCAGCTAGTGTGCCCTTACATGTGAATCTTGTTTCAAGGGAATGATGTTTCATTTGGTCTTTTGTCTCATTTTGTGCATTTGCGATGTACTTAAAGTTAGAGTAGAATATTCCACGGGAAAGGATCAAACATACGGATTATATCAACCAAAAATTAAAATTTAGCGAGCCATATGTGAAATCCGTTTCATTGGATTTGATATACTAAATAAAAACCACCTATGCATATAATAATTCTATGATCTGATCTGGCTGTGTTTTATCCAAAGAGAGAGGGTTCGATCAAATCTTTTGGTTTCTGCCATTTCGTTTCGATGTCAGACCTAATTGATCGGACACAACATCTGAATATATGTTAAAATGGGTTCGGTTGAAACCATACATCTTTATTAGGTTCGACATTTTTTGGCTGATATTGTTCAGGTTGGTTTCAACTGACATTGTTCCGTTTCGTGGTGCTTCAGTTGTCATCCGATTGTAAGACCAAAAGCCCAAAACATTATAAAAACCCTAATTTTGGTGTCAAATATCCAGAGAATAATGAGATCAACAAGATCAACAACCCAATTTTAAAGAAAACCGAATGAAAAATTGAAATCTTATGTGGAGTTGCTAAAATTTTAGGGGGAAAACAAATAATAAGGGGAAAAAGCAAACAATAAGAGGGCAGCAAGGTAGAGAGAGGGAGAGGAGATCAACCTGGATCTGAAAGAGTGAGGGATAGACTTGGATCTACAGCCAGCTTCCATCTTCTCTTCCATCTTCTGATCAGCATCAAGAAAGGTTTGTGGAAATAAGTAGGGCAGCAATAGAAATTAAGGCTCATTTGGGGCATGGTTTTGTCAAGTCCACTTATATCCAAGTGGGCTTGGGTTGTTTATTTAGGTCAAGCTCTGTTATGTCAGACTTTATATTTATATATATATATATATATATATATATATATATATATATATATATATAGGTGGGATCAAATGACCCCAAAAAATAACCCCCAAAAATGACCCTCTATCAAAAATCCTATGCCCCCATTTTTTCGGAAGATCCGAACCGTTCATCTTGATCTCCACCCTCTAAATACCTGACCCACCAATTTTCAACCCGATCCCATGTGTTTTGCCCGTTCATCAACCACTCGCAAAAGTTCTGTTCATGCGAAACCGTTAAATTTGGGTCGGATGGATGAACGGGCAAAACACATGGGATCGGGTTGAAAATTTGTGGGTCAGGTATTTAGAGGGTGGAGATCAAGATGAACGGTTCGGATCTTCCGAAAAAATGGGGGGCATAGGATTTTTGATAGGGGGTCATTTTTGGGGGTCATTTGATCCCTCCTCATATATATATATATATATATATATATATATATATATATATATATATATATATATATATATATCAACGCTATACTATTATAGCAACAGCTACCATCCTTTTTTGTTGCTAACACTGTTGGAGTAGCCCAAGGACATCACATATGACCCCTTACATTCAAGTGGGGGTTTGTGTTGTTTATTTAGGCATTGTATTGTCAAGTCCACTTGTATTCAAGTGGGTTTGGGTTTTAACCCAACCCCTTTTGTCTTAAGTTTTAACTTTGCAATAACAGCTTAGCTATGGGTATCAGGCTTCAAACCCAAAACTCTTTTATTTTTTTCATAACCTTTAGACGAACATTATATTGTTTAACTCCCTTGATAACTTTAAATAACATATATTATTAATAATATCTCCATAAATTTTTGCCTTTCGTCCTCATTATACGCAAATATTTTCGTCCCAAGTGGTAAAATTTTGTAATATTTTCCTCATTATATGCAACATTACTTATGTTGCACCCATGTCAATTTAAGCAACATGTTAAAAAGGTACCGATTGAAAATAGATTGAAGATGATGCTTTATTATTATTGACATATATAGAGCAATAACAATCTGATTTACATTAAACACATGTAGATAATATGTAAACATATACAAGTTAGGACTGAAACCAAATATAGACTGAAACTACCAATCGGTGAAACAACTTTAAAAAGAGCCACAAATTGAAACCGAGTTCTCAAACCTTTGTTTTACCCATGCAAAAAGTGGCAACAAAATCAACATTTCAGAATTGTGATAAAATTGACTAAAACACATCTGAATAATTTGAATGCAAATTTGTAGTAGGTTACATTTGTTAGATGGTATTCAACCAACTGTATTTCTCATTTTTGTTGCCAAAATATTTCAGCTAATAGAGCCTGCAACTTTGATCATTACAAGTGTAGCCTATTCCAACTCGATGGACTTCATCCCCCATAGCAAATTATCATATTATATTTTCGTCTGGATTCTTTCAACAAGGGATTGAACTTGGTGGTTTATTTGGTAGAATGAGCTAAGCATATAATTGTAAAACCAAGTGAAAAGCTGGTCTAGGTCTATGTGGCTGCTAGCTTGGCTGTTGAGAATTTGGCATAGCCCCTATAGACGGACATGGACATGCTGGTAGGGAATAATAGGCCTATCACATAGCCACATCAAATCCTAAGATATATATTATGAAACATAATGACATGGGAAATAGTGCATGTCCTATACAAATGTAGCATGATACAACCTATTTTATGCATGTGTTCCGTTTCTGGTTCATAGTTGCTTTGGCTAGGATTTGCTACCAAGCTGGGTGCAAAATGATATGAATAATCCTTCAGCCCATCTTTGATTTTGACAGTCATGGATATCCAGTATTTGTTTCATTTTAAAATATAGATTCCAACTTGGCTGTGATAAACTAACATATCTAAATACATTTAAAGCATATACTGTGTTGCTTGATGTAATATCATAATTAAAAACAAGTACAACTAATGTGCTCATATATGATTTTAAAAATATTTTCAACATGAAATGTGGAAATTTTGGTTTTAATCAGTTTTCTATTCAAGTTTTTAGTCTCTTTCTTCATATACATCTATTTTTTCTGTCCAACTCGAAGTCAACTCAGGTTTCACTGAATGCTAAGTTAATATAGTATAGTCGAATCAATTTGACCCAGTGTCTATAAACACCGATTAAACCAGGAAAATTTTAATGTAAGTACACTGTCTCAATTCTGCCTTAGGGTTTAACTCACCCTAGTGCTTAAGGGGCACCTACCGGATAAAGTGTCCATTGGGGGTTGCCTAGGACGTTTATGAACACTGCCCATATTCACATAGGTCTGATGCTGCTTGGGTGGCTGATTATTTAGTGTTTGCCAAGGATGTTGATTGCTTGAAGTTGTATGCCTACATGTGCAGTCCCGCTAGCTTGAGCTGTGTTTAGGTTGTAAAATGAAGCACATGTGCATTTAGGACTTTCAATGCTACGTAATTCTAATCTGCAAGTTCTATCTGGATCAGGTCCATTTTTATTCAGCTAGTTACAAATTTATGAATTATGCCTATCATTTGACAATTTCTAAGCTTTGCCACTTATAGGAAGTCACATCAAATTATGTTAGTTTTAATGTGTCTAATTTGTGAGCTCATATGTGTCATCACAGTTGGATAATTGGTTTAAAGAATACATGGCTCTAAATTTCAATTTTTGTCCTTTCGAGGACTTAGTCCGGTGGTGCACCTTACGAAAATGCTAACCATCAAAGAAATTTTCATGAGGGCTACTCCTGTTATATACACGTGTTCTTTCCGGAAAAGGACTCAATCATGCCGGCCTATTATTTTAGGACTCTTAAGTTGTTTCTTTGGATAGCTTAAGGACTTCCGCAAATATTTTAGGGCTCTAAGTACATAATGAGCTCTTTTTACTGACGTCTGCAGAACTATGCAGATCTATAAGAAGAATGGAATTTAATTTAGGAGTACCTTTATTATTTTTTTGGGTTTTTCTCATATTAGTCCCTTAAATCTTGCATAATTTGATATTAGTCCATTAAATATTCAAATTTTGAGTTTAATCCCGCAAATCATTAACTATAACCAAAATAGTCCCACACTCTAATTTTCTGTTAAAAAACTCTGTTAATGTTGACGTGGCTATTAGTGCTGACGTGTCCAGCTTGTTCGCGGCGGCATCGACGGTGATGAGGGGGAGGAGGATGCGGGGCGGCGGCGGTGAGGAGAGGGGATGAGGGGGGAGGGTGGATCGACGGCGAGGAGGAGGGGGAGGAGGGGGGAGATCGGCGGGGGAGGGGGGTTTATGGGGAGGAGGGGGGATCGGCAGCGGGGAGGAGGGAGATGATGGGGGTGAGGCGGCGGGGGGAGAGCTCTCCCGGTGGCGGGGAGGAGCGGGGAGGAGTGGGATGAAGGGGGAGGAGGCGGGGGAGATCGGCGGTGGGGAGGTGGGGGATGAAGGGGGAGGAGGAGGGGTGAGCGACGGCAGGGAGGAGGGGGATGATGGAGAGGAGGAGGGGGATGAAAGGGGAAGGGGAGGGGGAGAGTGGCGGCGGGGAGGATGGGGGCGGCGGGGAGGAGGTCCTCCTCCCCTCCCACCACCACCTCCCCCGCCTCTGCCTCCCCCCGCCTCCCTCCCCAATTAGCGCTTAATTCTTAGTTAATTAACACTAATTGTTAATTAATCATTAATTAATCTAACTATTTAACAGAATTTAGGATGGGGGGCTATTTAGGTTAACGCCTTAAGATTTGAGGGATTAAACTCAAAATACGAAGAATTAAGGGACTAATATCAAATTACTCATAATGTAAGGGACTAATATGAGAAAAACCCTTCTTCTTTTTTGATACATCGGAAAGCGTGAATCGCCTCTCACAAGGAAAGGATGGTGAATACCACTAAGCCAATTGGCTCTTGTTTTATTCTTTTAATTCTTAAATAAACTTTCTTCATAACTTTTCTGTGAGTAATTTTGTTGGTTAGGTTAGCATTGCAGTTTATTTTCTTTGTTCCTATGTTTTAGGAATTATTTATTTATTTTATGTGTATGCCCAATAATGATTGAGGTATTAACCAGGCAATGTTAAAGCCAGGGTAATCGAACGATATCATTAACCTTGGAAATGCCCGTTTAGAAGATACTGATTCTAAACTATGCTTGTTGTTTACATCTGTGATGTTTTTTGTGTAACATGGATTTGACATGAATTTAGGTTATGATCTGACATTTATGAATTGTGTATGTCTATTATTATTTGGACCAAATGTTCAGCATCTATACTCATGCATATCATATTCTTAACAACCTCCTTAAACTTCAACCCTCTAATTACATTTCTTGCAAAACACAGGTTCAAAATCCTCATAACATTAAGTATAATGGAACTATTCAAGGCCTCAAATATATATGGAGAACTGAGGGTTTTAGAGGACTTTTTAAAGGCAATGGTACTAATTGTGCACGTATTGTCCCGAATTCAGCAGTCAAGTTCTTTAGCTATGAGCAGGCATCGAGGTATTTCTTTTTGCCCGTTAAGTCTACTGCCTTGTTTTTTAAAATCTTTCGGTTCTGATATACCACTTTGCTGTACTGTTGCTGTTGTATCATACTCTGCACTGACACAGTGGGCTTCAGGGGTGTAAATGATAAATATTTCATGTGTACTAAAGTATCTTTTGCACAGTGGGCTTCAGGGGTGTAAATGATAAAATATTTCATGTGTACTGAAGTATCTTTTGCTGGATTACATCCTGTCATTTTGGAAGCCTATATGAATGATTTTGTGTGATTGCATAATAAGTTTCATTAATTGATCTCAACTATTCCTCTTGGTTTAATTTACTTTCGGGCTGAATTGTATCATGCAATTATACGTATAAGCGGACTTTTTGGTGAAATTGGATTACTTAAATCCTTTGCGGTGTACACAGTTGAAAAGAAATTCGCAAGTAATTGACATTTTCAAGGTAGGATGAACATTAAAAGACGGTGGCAGATAGACCGTGGCAATGCATTGACTATGCTGAGAACATGACTGTCTTACTGATTGTCAGGAACAATTACTAGTAGCTATGATATTTTTGGTGATAAGATTTCATGGAAATTCTTGATCTGTTGTCCAGCTCTAGGTGTTTGCGTTGAAAGATTGCCACTCAATCTATCATCTCCACATAATTCTTCAGGTTTTCGAAGTTAGATGTGTCTCTTGTATTAGAATGATGGCTTTATTGATTGAAACAACACATGAAGCTGATTAAAGGGGGACATTACATAATTGTCCAGTATCAAAGGTTTGAAGTATATTTATTATACAATTCACGACTGTTTTTGAATCTTTGTCCTACGTGGCGGCAAAAATATGACTAGGACAAAAAATTCGCTGAATGTGCTTTTCCAAATAAATAAAACAAAGAAAAAAAACAAAAGTTTTCCAATTTCAATTTTTTTAAATCCCACGTTCCTTAATTGTAACCGAATTTTTGTGCACTTCTCATTTTTTTGCCCATCACCCGTAACCGCCCGACCACATATTTTTGAATTTAGACTTTTTCGCTTTTCTCATTTTTTCCCATCTCCCGTAACCGCGAACACACGGGCACACACAAGTTTCGTTTCTCATTTTTTTGCGCATTCCTTTTCGTTTCAACCGTGCACACACGGGCGCACACAAGTTTTGGTTTCTCACTTATTTTCGTTTCTCATTTTTTGCGCATTCCTTTTCGTTTCTCATTTTTTTCTCATTTTCTCCCACACAAAAAAACACTGGCACCTCTCAACTCCTTACTATCCAGCGCACGAACCCACATCTTGCTTTTTCCTCAACCCCGAAGGCGCCCGCTAAATTTTTATTCTTTTAAATTGTGAAGTAGAATATTTTTATTCTTTTAAATTGTGAAATATTATATGTTTTATTCTTTTGGAAGTTGAAATAATTTTTGGTAAAGGTAGATTTTAAATTGATCGTGCCCTCGGGCACGGGTTATGACTAGTGCTACTATGTATATGGTGTATCATATCGGATTTAAAGCATGCTGAACTGATCCAACCAAAACCGGGTGATGCCACAGATACTAGTCAATAACGATTAGTACAATAGGTGCTTTGGTGTTTCAGGTGCCAAAACTTAATTCTACAGTGTTTTTAGACGAGTGCTACAGCGTTATTTTAGCAAAAAAATAAACATGAGAAATCAATAATAGGGAAGAATGTGATTAAATCGTAATTCATTTCATGTAATATTTGAAAGAATTATCATATTTAACAATAAAAATTAAAAGCAGACGATTTCACTCTTAAAGATGTAATTCATTCCTTTTTATGGTCATTAATAGAAATTTAATAACTTAGGAAAATAATAATAATATAGCAGGGTGGTTGTTTGGATTATTTTTTAATATGCACGGTTTAATCTAATGCAACTTACTATTTTATATGTCCCTTTTATCTTAATAAACCTGTTTTACTATATGGGTTTTAATTCATAGCTCGGCTTCCTACTAAGCTATTCCTTTGGATCAGATATATTATGGATCTTTGTAAGTCTTTTGATTTTTATCTTAATAAACCTGTTTTACTATATGGGTTTTAACTCATAGCTCGGCTTCCTACTAAGCTATTCCTTTGGATAAGATATTTTACGGATCTTTGTAAGTCTTTTGATTTTGTTACAGTAGAGAAGTTCAGTTGGTTTTCTTTATGGAAAATAATTTAGTATTTAAGTCACAATACAAAAAAAATCCAATGCTTCTGGCCCAAAACTGCCACAACTGTCAAAATTCCCATACCGATACCATGTATCAGTTGAGACCGTGATGGTACCGAGTTATCAAACTTCAATCACATGCCCATATAATTAATTATCTATATACTACTAAAAGAGAAATTTTGTCAAGTTTAGTTAATTAGTAAACTACCAAAATACCCTTGTGAAATTTGACCCCATTAAACGGTTTTGATTATATATATAAGGACCACCTATACTTTATTATATAATAATATGTTCGGATGTCTTGGGTTTAAGACCTAGGGTTTAACTAAGCCGACCTGGCCTTCTGTTTCTTTATTCTTTTTTGACCTTTTTTGGGTTTAAGGCCTAGGGTTTAACTAAGCCGACCTGGCCTTCTGTTTCTTCATTCTTTTTTGACCTTTTCTCCTTATTTTTTCCTTCCTCCTTTTTCTATCATATTTCTTCATACTTTTTTCTTTCTTCCCCCCATTATTTCTTTCTTTTCTTTTTTAATTTTTTTCTTTATTTCTTTTATTTTAAACCTTCTTATATAAGACTTTTGTACTTTTAAGGTTCTTCATAATTAATAAAGAAACTCTTAAATTAAAATTCAGTTATAATTCTTTATTTATTAGGATTGACTTACTGATTTTAGGTATTTCATATGGAAGAACACCCCCACTCCCGATGTTGAACTTTGATTAAGCCAAAACAAGAGTTTTATTTATTTCTTTCCTTTTCGATGTTTTTTCGTTATTTCTTTTATTTTAACCTTTTATTTAAGGCTGCACTTTTCTTAGGTTTCAAGAAACTTCCAAAGTAGAATTTAATTATTGTTTTTGGCTAGATTCCATTTAAATACTTTATAATTCTATACATCTTTCACATATACACATATGTTTTTTCCTGCACTTAAATACATTAATATTTTCAAAAGTTGCACTTTAATACCATCCATTATTTTCTATTACAAATTGGTCAAAAGAAAATTTTTATTACCCATTTTACACTTTAGATGAAACTTTAAAATGGATCATCAAAAGTTGCTCGTCATATTTATTTAGTCTTTTGGTTTTGACTCCTTTTATATTTCTTTTATTTGAGTCATTTTTTATTTCTTTTAAATCTATTTAGTTTTCTTTTAAGAAAAAATCTTTTTATTTTATTTTAGTCTAAAGTACAAGTCCTATTAGGAGTGTACGGAAAAAATTGAAGTATGTAGTTAAACTTTATTTATTTGCTATTACTATGAGCATGTAGTTGAGCGTTTTTATGATATAAGAGTGAATAAGAAAACTATGCTGGAAAAATTTGTGGTTTGCAATCCAGTGAATCTCTGTGCATGCAAGGTGCGAGATGTCTGAAGGAATCTTCTTTATGGGATGCGTTGAAATCAGTGGTCAATCTGATTTTCGGGATGAGATGCTTGAAATACTGCCTTTATCTTTAATTTAGAACCCATGATAGGATTTATTCTTTTTAGGAATTTAAGCACATTACAGATTTAGAATGTGACTTCTTTTAACTAAGAGCGTTTTTGTACTTACATCATAAGGGAGCTAAGTACTGAAATAAAACATTAAGGTATCTAAGGGAAGGAAACATTAGGATATATAAGTGCAACGTGAAAAAAACTTTGATGCATTTTAATGCAATTTAGCCATTAATTTTTTATTAATTCGAGCTGTCTTACTAATCTTAAAGGATTTTGTAAGAGCCCATTGAACTTTGATTCTGCAGGAACAAAAGCAGAAACCAGACTTCTACAAAATTTCAGAAATATATACTTTAATATGAATTTCTTGAGAATAAGTGAATGAAATATGATGTAAAACCTAGCATTTTTTCGCATTTTTGTAGGCTTTTTTTCTTTTCTATTTTTTAATTACATGAAAACATGTCAAATTAGACCTCAATAATATTCAAAATTTCTTATGGTATTATATTTACAACTCTTATTAATTAGAGTTAATTAATTAATTATTTTTAAATTGATTAGATACACATTAAATATGAGTCCAGTTGTAATTAAAATGTCTGATAAGACTTAACAATTAATTAAGAATAATCAATTAAGGAACACTTAAAATAGAATTTTGGAATAATTAAAATCATTTAAACTCTCTAGTCTTTATTATAAGAAATCCTTATTTGATTATGAAATTTATGATTGGCCAGTCAATTATCACTCTTTTAATTTGGCTTAATATCATCATGATGATGTACTATATCACTTATAAAGCTTAAGATTGGGCTATAACCAATCTGAAAACATTATACAAATCATATCTATATTAGTGGTTATGCCATAGGCCAAATATTTGGAACTTTATGTTATGTCATTTTTAATTTATAAAATGGTTCTCCTAATGTTATTAGTATATTGCTTGCATGTTTCATTATAATAATGTTTGAATAATTGTTTTATGTTATTTTAATTATTACTAGTCAGTCATCACTAAAGGTATAATGATGAATTAAGACTAGTATGAGTTTGGTTGATAATTATGAGATATTTATATGTATGGTGATACAAACCTAGGTACTTGTTGGAGAACAAGGTACTGAATAAACACGTTATGAGATCATTGCTTGGATTAGTGTCATAAATGATATCATAATAGTTATGTCATAGAATCCTTAGACATGAGATCATCACAGTTTCCTACATAAGGAACATTATGTTTTGAGAACCAAACATTATCTTTAAACAGATAATCATAAATGTTATGATTGAACATGATGAGAATTATGCAGAGTGAAGTGAATGAACAAGATGGAATTTGTCCCTTTTATGTGTGAGAGATATCTAATGGGCCCCTCGATAAGTAGGACTGAGAAATGCATGGCCGTGCTCAAATGGATGTCATTTGATTTTATCAGTCTACTTAGTAATCGAGAAATTAAATGTATGAACAATATAAGTATGACACTGTCTATGCCTTATGTTCAAATCAGATAACGTGTGACAAAGGATTATGACATGTTCTATTGGTTAAGTTAATATCGGACCAACGATATTCATATTTATTATGTAGTCATAATGTCTTTCTAGAGACCACTTGTGACTTGTGTGCTTTCAATGGGATTAGGCCCACTGCCAATTTGATATGAGCCTATTGGGTCGCACATAAAGACCGTAATGGATTGGATATGGGTTTTAATGAGATTTCGAATTTAAAATCTGGTTTGAAATTCGAAATAAGGTGATATATCTTAACCGGCATATATTGATCTTGTTAAGATATTATCCCTAAGATATATCTGCGTAACTAAAACGCGTTAAAGTGTTAACAAATATAATATCTTGTTAAGGTATTATCCCTAAGATGTCTCCGCATTACTGAAACGTGTTAAAAGGTTAACATGGGACTATATATATATATGATATAAAGAAGATTTTCAGTGGGTTACACATTCAATCTATCTTTGCCCTTTTTTTGAGAAAAACAAAGAGCGAGAGAGAAACACTAGTTGTAGAGAAGGAGCTAGCATCCTTACAATTTCCGTTTGTGACGTTCGTGTATGGATACTGATAGAGGGTGGTCGTTCGTTGAGCAGCACCTACAGTCTGATACATTTGAATAGTCAAAAAGGTTAGCAATCTAATCGAATCAATTTGAAGCGCATGGATCTTAGTAGGTTTCTATTTTTCCGCTGCGTAAAATAATTGTTATGCATGATAGAAAACCTAACACTATGTCCAACATATATTTTTGTTGATGTCATGTTATTATTGCAGGCGTGCATCACACGTGCCTTAGGGCTAGTATACCAAGCATATAGAATGGAAGCAAAAAGAACTGATGTTAACATACACCCCCGAAGTAAATATCTGATTCCTTTGAAAGGTTACATGGACAGCTGCAATTAAATTCCGTCTGTAATTGAATTTCAGATCTGTCAACTAAACTCAATCAATATAGACAGTAGATATTTTAGAGAAACCCAACATGGCATAATGTGCTTATGAGTTAACCACTGACACTTGATGGCATGCAAATGGTTGTTTCTTCTATCTTCAATTTAAACTGTAGACACTTTTTATTGTTTTGGTTCAACCCATTTTTTTCCAGACATTCTTAGATGTTTATTTTCAATTCTGTGAAGTTAAAAAGTTAATGTAGAGTTGATGGTGCAGAAATGTGCAATATGTTTCTTAAAAATCGAAGAACAAAAGAAATAAAGTTGCCTGTTTTCTGTTCCCATGTATCCATTCCTTAGGATATCACACCTCCGCATCATCCTACATGTCTAGAAAGTTGCATCCAAGCAGCACGTTGCCTATGATTCCTCCTAGGCTTGTTTATCCACAATACATATGATCTTCGTTTGCCCTTTACTGTAGTAATATGTTCCACTCTGTTTATATATTTTATTTTCAAAAAAATACGTGAGACTTGACATGTAAGAGTTTTGTATTTTTCGAAGTGGGGACTATAAATCATAAATTTGTATAAATAACCACTTTGGCAATGACCCAAGCTAGGAAGATTTGGCTTGTAGTCAATGTGGAGCAACAATAGGCCCAAACAGACACATGTGGATGCATTAAAAAGATTCTTGAACTGTTGCCAGAGGGCTAAAAATTAATGGTAAAGGTTTTGTCGTTATGCGGAAGTTTTTAAGCTGACTGTCATGTCATTTTTCTGCAGCTTATTCTCACGTTGAAAGCAATCCCCTATAAAAGATGTTATTATGGTAGATAAGATTGGTTATGTAATGGTAATTATGTGCAAAACTTTCTTAGGGGGGAGGGGGCGAAAATATAATAATAAAATATTTTGTTTTCATAAAAGAATAAAATTGCAAAAATCAGAATTTCATCATTAATATAAAAAATAAACTTACAACACATATCGACGTGTTTTCATATTTTGAAATCGCTTGATGATTACATCATTGCCAATTGTATCAAATATGTCTTACAACACATATCGACGTGTTCCGGGAGGTCTGCCCAATTACAGTGGGTCAAGACAGAGAGATCTGCTAGATGATCATCAGGCGAGGTAGGAGCGTCATCGGGGTAAATGAAGGGTGGATAATTGGCGTTGATCTTGACCTTCTCTTTGATTTGGTTACTCTTCCTCTTTCTCTTCCCCATATTTCAAGGTTGACAAGAGAATGACACCAATTTCGGATCGTGAGTAATATTTAAGGACAACTATTTTAAAAATTAAAAAATTAAAAAAAAATTTAAAAATCCGTTAAGTTTTAAATATATTTCAAAACTGATCAACTTTTACAACACAACATTTAAAGATTATTCATATTGATGTGCACAACGCATAAAATGTCGTATGTTTAAGTTTTTTAATGAACTCTCCCTACGTCAAGTTTCTTTTGTAAAATGTTCATAGATTTCATTGACTTAAGCTCCATATTTTATGAAATAGAAAGAGGGGGAAAAAGATTAGAAGTTAAAATATAAAAGGACACTTTAGTCTTTTTAGCCCCTAATTAATGGCCATACCTTCAGGTCACATAAAACACAAAACCTAGCTGAATCCTTAATTGAAGTTGAACGAAAATTTAATTCGGAAAAAACTTGTGAAGATATGCCTAACTTAATCAAAATTATGTCAACAAATCTCGGCATCTTATACATATATGCAAATAGTCAATTTTTCGTAAAAACTAAATTTTGACATACTAATAAACAGCAAATCATAAAAATATTCGAACCAGATAACCAAAAGAATATCCAAGCCAAATTCCAAAGTGCTATGTTCTACGACTAATCAGAAAGCTGGGTGCATCAATATTAGACGCAAATGCAAACATCTCTGAGGTTTTTTAATATACAAATGATGGGATAAAACACAAGTAATGTACTGCCAATGTATCAAGATCAATCAGAAATAAGTATTAAAGAGAACATCCTTGCTCGAAGAAACAACACAAAACAAGATTATTTGATTCCAGTTTACCCCCCCTGCCCCCCTTGCCTAATGTTGACAATTTTGACGACTTTTTATACAAAATGTTGGCAATATTTCTTGTTTTTGTGGGGACACCTTTTCACGAACATTCAAATGGGGACAATTTTTATGTTTGTCAACATTCTGCAGAATGTCCCGTTGCCCCCTGGCTCCGCCACTGATTATGTGTTTCATCCAGTTGGTTGGCTAGTGACTTGTATAGATTAATGTGCATATCTGTTGACATGATCTCTTTATCAAATCAAAGTTCTTGAATAACCAACAAAGTTCTTGAATTACCAACACAAATTGCCAACCTGAACTAGACCAGTTCTCAGAAAACACCAACATGCTTTGAATTTTGACCCTGCAACCTGCAGATTAATAAATTATACTACAATTGTGGTCCTATGCTGTTCAAAACCCTTGCAGATAAACCACGAGACTTAACTGTACTTGCATAATTGAGTACTATTAAGCGATAGCCCTATATATGAACTATATTTGACCTGATAATGTATTCGTTAACTCAAGCATGAATATATAGATGCCAAATCATGACAAATTCCATCAGTTCCACGTTAATAGCAAGCTTGAGGAATTAAAGTAGTTCCATGTTAATAGCAAGCTTGAGGAATTAAAGTGTACTGCTATGGCAATCTGAGACCGCCACACATCCTCTCTCTCTCTCTCTCTCTCATTACCTACTTGTATAGGATCCATGACGGGGACAATAGTAAGGGAACAAGATGTGATGGAAGAAATCGGGGAAGAACTTATTCGTGATTGTAAAGATAACGGGATAAATGAATTTTTGACCTCCCATCATGGAAATCAATTAATCACCTACTTCAATACCTCACGTATTGAAGATTCATTCCAATCTCACCCCCAAATGGGCAAGCCCACTCTTGCACTTCGCATACATAAAGATTTCAATGGTTTCGCAAACACAGTTTACAAACTCAATTTTTTATTCAACTATCCATTCATTTGTTCATATCTAAAAATTTACTTACAAACTTATATTTATAGGAGAAGAAACAATCTTCTTATATGACTCAAGACTCATATTGTAATCTTTAGTAAGACTCAAACACCTAAATAAACAAAATAAAATAAAGGAGTCTTCCTTCAAATAGGAAACTTTAAAAGATTTTTAAATAAAACTCAACAGGACTCAAATAACAAAATATAAAAGGACTTAATAAAGGACTTTAAAAGGACTCGAAGTCCACAAAGACTAAATGCACTCGAACTTCTAAAGAAAATCCAGTATATTTTTCTTATACGATTAGGAGTTTTTCCTTATATAGGATTCTCTAGATCGTACACATGGTCCATGTTTGTTTCGCATCAATCCGTGATGTTGAATACAAACTAGAAATGCCCTAATTTTGAAGCCAAACTTCTATGCCTTGTTGGGTCCTATTCCACATTTGTAGTCGAACTTCAGATATGCTAGTTTCGTTGTCAACCTTTTGACTCGATATGGTAAAAAGGATTGCAAGTTATTGTGCAAAAAACATAAAATTCCTAGTTTGGTGATTCATGCCTCCAATTTTTGTGTGCCAATTATTTTATTTTTCGGCAGGCACCTAACAAATATGAAGTACACTATATATAAAAAATCTAATACTGGAGATGACGTCTTAAACAAAAATTGTATTTGCTATGATAATATCCAATTTGCAATGTAATGCTCAATATTCACTAGTACACACTTCATAATTGGAATCAATGAATGCGGAATCAATTGTGGTTTATGAGAGTTGTGCATCTTTATATAACGGTTGTGCATTTTTGGTGCCACAGTTTAAACCAGAAAATTTCATTCTCGAATCAGCCTGTTGGATAAATTAACTTCCACCCTGTATGGTTGTATGCCGGTAAGCATGACGTGTTTGGGCAAAACTTTTCTTATATTGTTCATTTGAATGCTGGCCATGGAATGTGTTTGATTCTAATTGGCATGTTTTCTAGCCTTGTACATCAGCTATTTATTGAGTGAGGGATGTAAAACTAAAGAAATAAATATAGTCTGCCAGAGATGGAGAACGTGAATTACTTATCTTAGCATGGACGTGCTAAATGCTCATTCTTCATGTGTATGAGGCTATGTGCTATGACACGTGCGGTTAACCTCATAATGTCTCTCCCCGCCCCCCTTAACCCATGTAACCCCCAAGCAATGACAATGCTTACGTTTGATTTGCATATAAGTTGTCGCATTGGAACATGGCACAAACGTGTTAATTTACCAGTTTATTCTGTTACTTGAATTCTGATAATTCAGAATGGCATGCAAAAATAGACAATTGTTCTGTTCGAATGGAATATTATTGAACAAGTATGTTAAATTCCATCTCTGATTGGTACTTGTTTTTTTGTAACAGTGGTATTTTGTGGCTTTATCGTCGGGAAACTGGCAACGGTACGACTCGTCTGTTTCAACTGGGTCCATTGTTTTGTATATATCCTATCATCTTACGTCATTTATTTTCCTATTGTTTTTACATCATTTTTAATGTCATATGTTCCAGACATTTACTAATCTGAAGACCCCAAATCTTGTTTACAGATATAAACATTCCACTCATTCATTATGCAGGACATTTTTTGTGTTTCCATGCTCAATTTAATTTCCATTTATAACTCTTATATGGATATGTTGACACATTTGGCCATTCATTTCATGGAATTTTGAGCCATATCCCTTGTGTTATGGGATCAGTGTTATGAGATCATTTCTGTAAGGGACCCTGCGGGGCTACACACACTAGAGGTGGATGCTGGTGAATAGTGTAATAGCAAGCAAAGTGCTTAACTAAAAGTTATTAAAATTAAAGCACAATAAGCAACGGAAAGAAAACAGAGTGCTCAACAACAATCGCAAACACAAGGATTTTACTCTGGTTTCCCAAAACTTGGATACATCCAGCCACACCAATATTCACTATAATACACACACAGAGAAGTGAATACAATCTCACACAAAGGATTTGGATTCTCACACAGAGAAATCCTTACTCTCACACAGAGAGACCTGACACAGAGGATTTTGCCATACACAAGGACCTAACCACCCTACACAAGGGTCAAACTCCCACACAGAGAATTACTAACTCCCACACAGAGAATTAGGGTTAGTCTTACACTAGGACACCAAACTCCCACAAAGAGAGTAACTCCTACAAAGAGAGTTTCTAATTCCCACAAAGAGAATTAGGGGTATCACAAAGGTGAAACGAAATAACACTTACCTATGCCTTGATATGATCTTACCAATGTAAAGAAGAAGGCATGCAAGTGAAACTCAAGTGCTTGAGATGAGGCTTTGATTGCATTTGATGATCTCTCTCTTCTAGGAATGAATCCTAACACTTCTCACTTGAGAATATGAAATGAAGAGAAGAAAGATATTCTCCAAGAAAAGGAATGAGATTGAAATCCCTTGGAGAAATTTCCTAGAGCTTAGATGCTATAACATAAGATTGAAGCTCTAACGAGGGAATGTGAGAGATTAGGAGGCTATTGATTCTCAAAGATATTCAATATTAACCAAAAGTTCTAAATGAACTAAGCCATCTCATATATATATGAAGCCAAGAAGAGCTCATAAAACCAGCCAAAAACCTAAAGGGAAGAAATCTGCAATGGCTAGATTTTGGCAGTTTACGGCACAGACAGTCGACTGATGAACAAATGACAGTCGATTGTTCAACGGCTAGAAGAATCCCAACAGCTATAATCTGAGCCAGAACAGTCGACTGTAGAAGACTACACAAGCGACTATATAACAGACAGTCGACTGTATATCCTTCATCAGGCGACTGTTGCAGGGATGGAAATAAAACAGAGAGAGATGCAACTTTCGCACTTACGCCTTTCATACGACTGATGGCCATTTCACAGACGACTGTAAATACTTCATCAGTTGACTGTCTTGCAAATTAGGATGAAACTCAGAAAATGCAAGATGCGCACAGTCGACCGTCGACTAATTCACAGGCGACTGTAGAAACACAGGCGACTGTAAATTGAACATCAGTCGACTGATGCTAAAAGCTCAAGAAGAGTCAAGAAAAAAGTTGACTTGAGCAGTGCACTACAGTCAACTGTAGAATGCTCGACAGGCGTCTGGAATCACTTAGTCGACTGTAAAACGTTCATCAGGCGACTGTTGGAGAGCCAGAGACTCCTATTGAGTCTTTGGGCAAGATGAACCTATTGGGTTAGATTCTATGATAATCCTAAGGCTTACTAAGATGGTTAAATGCATATTTATGAGAGTATGACCATCTATCAAGGCATTACAATAATCCTAGACTCAAAAAGAGAAATGCAAGTAATTGAAATTACATGGATTATATATTGCATCTCCTAGAGTCTAAGTCTTCAAGCTCACGATACCTTGATGCTCCCAATCATCTGTAAGCTTTGGCACCTCTTGATGAGCTTCCCTTTATCAAGTTTCAAGCATTGTCATAGCTCCTCTAGATGTCCATCCATCATCATGCTCCAAGCTTTGGCTTCATTAGATGATCTTCAAGACTTCATCAAAGCTTGAGCACTCCATCACTCTTGGAGGTCTTAAAGATATCCCTTGTAATATCATCCAAGCATTATGCTTTGTCCTCATCAACACATAATCATTAAGATAAACTGTTACTAAAACATAAGATTGATTAGCACACTAACATAATGTATTGATCATCATCAAAACAACGTTAGTCTTGAACCCAAGAACTAACAATCTCCCCCTTTTTGATGATGACAATCCATTATGTCAAAATATAATAAACATTGAAATAAACAATGTGTGCTAGCAAACTCCCCCAATCAATATGCAAATGTGCACAAAATATAAACATATAAAGCACAAATCATATTGATGGTTATGCAAAAACATACCAATTGATAATAATGCATAAACAAGCATAAGGTATCTTTTTACATAACCTATTTCTCTCCCCATTGGCATATCAAAAAGATGGGTAATAACCAAATAGGAAAACCAAAGGCAAGAGAAATAGCCATCCCATATGCACAAACATAATGTGAATGAAATTCAATGTGACATATGACTGGAACAAAGCTAGCAAGCAAAAAATCCATATTCCCCTAAATCATACAAAACATGAAAATATGGGAGTAATGGACACACTCACAAAAATGTGGGTACAAAATGTAAACATACAAATATGGTACCCAAGCAATGAATAACAATGTGAGTGAGCTAGCAAGTTGGAAACCAAACAAAAGCGGAGTTTGGTTTCCGTATATAGTCATATGAAAATATAACATGACAAACATATGATTTTATATACGCGTTCCTATCAAGCCTAAAAACATTCTTAGGAATCCACAAAGAAAGTGATTTGGGATTCTTAAGAAGAGGTTTGGTTAAGGCATGAGTAGGAGTTGAGGGTGCACGCGTATGAGGTGGAACATAAATATTGGCGTGCCCCGTGTGTGAAACATGAGATTTAGCATTAGATGCATTCACACAAGCAATTCTACCATGCATATAAACATGTGAAGCATACAAAGGTTTAGCATCAATTTTAGCATGCAAGCAATAATAAGATTTCCTATGAGTAGAAACATCATGCATAGCATTCAAAGAAGTATTCATATCAACATGTTTTTGAATAGGCTTCTTAAGATATGCAAGACCGGAATACAAAAATGCATGATTTCTCTTTGGCTTAGAAATAATAGTTGATTTTAGGGCCAAAAGAGTTGGATGTGACTCTCTCATTAGAATGCTTCTCCATAAAATTTATTTGGGTGCTTCTAAGAGAAGAGCTTGGTTTGTTCACCTTCAATGAAGAGGATCCCAAAACCTTGTTCTTACTCAATTTGAAAATTTCAATTTGAGTAAGCAATAGCTCACATTTCTTCAAAAGTGAAGAAATGTTGTCATCCCTCTTGGATAGACATGAGCTAAGCTCACAACATTTTGACTTGAGAGCCAATGTCTCATCTCTCAAAATGTTGTAATCACACTCCAAGTGCATCTTCTCCATTTGGAGTTTGAGAGAAGCATTCTCATCTCTCAAGGGACTCAATTGAGAAAGAAGAGTATCTTTCTTGGTATGTAAAGAATTAAGTTCAACATTATGCGATGCATACAGACTCTCTTTCACATATTTGTGAAAATCACGATCAAACTCAATACAAGCTTTAAGAGAGTCATTCTCTTTGCTCAACATGCACACATGAGAATCAAGAGCAATCTTTTCTTGATTCAATGCAATGGTTTGTGTATCATCACGATGTTTGGATGATAAAGAAGTGTGTGCGAGCATCTCTCTCATGCTTGTTATTTTTCGCATTGAGAGAGTCCATAAACAACGCATTATCATTTTCAATAAAATTATTGGGTTGAACGAGAGTTACGAGATACCTCATTACCAACGATCTTATCATCACAAGATTCTCTCAACCATACTTTTCATCAAGATATTCCCATCTTGGCCGTCTCGAAATCACATACTTTCTTTGCAATTTTCGGAGAGAAGGCATTGAGCAATGCATTCCAAACTTGAGCATCCGAAGTGATAAACATTGACTCCTCGTGATCATCAAGTCATTGGAACATTTTCTTCCTCCATTTTGAGAAGTGTTTGCCTTTGAAGACGGGAGGAAGGGAGAGGGGTTGCTGAGACAAAGACGTCATGCTTGCAAAAGCCACCAAACCAAGGCTCTGATACCAATTGTAAGGGACCCTGCGGAGCTACACACACTCGGGGGGAGGGGTGAATAGTGTAATAGCAAGCGAAATGCTTAATTAAAAGTTACTAAAATTAAAGCGCAATAAGTAGCGGAAAATAAACAGAGTGCTTAACTACAATCACAAACACAAGAATTTTACCCTAGTTTTTCAAAACTTGGGTACGTCCAGCCACACCAATATTCACTATAATACACACACAGAAGTGAATACAATCTCACGCAGAGATACCTCACACAGAGGATTTGGATTCTCACACAGAGAAATCCTTACTCTCACACAGAGAGACCTCACACAGAGGATTTTGCCCTACACAAGGACCTAACCAACCATACACAAGGGTCAAACTCCGACACAGAGAATTACTAACTCCCACACAGAATTAGGGTTAGTCCTACCTATGACACCAAACTCCCACAAAGAGAGTATCTAATTTCCACAAAGAGAATTGGGGGTATCACAAAGGTGAAACGAAATAACACCTACCTATGCCTTGATATGATCTTACCAATGTGAAGAAGGCATGCAAGTGAAACTCAAGTGCTTGAGATGAGACTTTGATTGCACTTGATTTTTCTCTCTTCTAGGAATGAATCCTAACACTTCTCACTTGAGTGTATGAAATGAAGAGAAGAAAGATGTTCTCCAAGAAAAGGAATGAGATTGAAATCCTTTGGAGAAATTCCCTAGGGCTTAAATGCTATAACATAAGATTGAAGCTCTAATGAGGGAATGAGAGGGATTAGGAGTGGCTATTGATTCTCAAAGATATTCAATATTAACCAAAAGTTCCAAATGAACTAAGCCATCTCGTTTTTATATATATATATATATATATATATATATATATATATATATATATGAAGCCAAGAAGATCCCATAAAAACAGCCAAAAACTCAAAGGAAAGAAATCTGCAACGACTAGATTTTGGCAGTTTACGGCATAAGACAGTTGACTGATGAACAAATGACAGTCGACTGTTTAACGGCTAGAAAAATCCCAACAGCTATAATCTGAGACAAGACAGTCGACTGTAGAAGACTAAACAGGCAACTGTATAACAGACAGTTGACTGTATATCATTCATCAGGCGACTGCTTCATGGATGGAAATAAAACAGAGAGAGATGCAACTTTCGCACTTACGCTTTCAGACGACTGTGACCATTTTACAGGCGAATGTAAATATACAGGCGACTGTAAATACTTCATCAGTCGACTGTCTTCCAAATTGGGATGAATTCCAGAAAATGTAAGATGCGCACAGGCGACTGTAGAAACATAGGCGATTGTAGAAACGCATGCGACTGTAAATTGAACATCAGTCGACTGATGCGAAAAGCTCAAGAAGAGTCAAGAAAAAAGTTGACTTTAACAGTGCACTATAGTCGACTGTAGAAGGCTCAACAGGCGCCTGGAATCACCTAGTCGACTGTAAAACGTTCATCAGGCGACTGTTGGAGAGCCAGAGACTCCAATTAAGTCTTTGGGCAAGATGAACCTATTGGGTTGGATTCTATGATAATCTTAAGGCTCACTAAGATGGTTAAATGCATATGCATGACAGTATGACAATCTATCAAGGCATTACAATAATCCTAGACTCAAAAAGAAATGCAAGTAATTGAAATTATATGGATTACATATTGCATCTCCTAGAGTATAAGTCTTCAAGCTCACAATACCTTGACGCTCTCAATCATCTGCAAGCTTTGGCACCCCTTGATGAGCTTTCCTTCATCAAGTTCCAAGCTTTGTCATAGCTCCTCTAGATGTCCATCCATCATCATGCGCCAAGCTTTGGCTTCATTTAATGATCTTCAAGACTTCATCCAAGCTTGAGCAATCCATCACTCTTGGAGGTTTTTAAGATATCACTTGTAATATCATCCAAGCATTATGCTTTGTCTCATCAACATATAATCATTAAGATAAACTGAGACTAAAACATTAGATTGATAAGCACACTAACATAATGTATTGATCATCATCAAAACAACGTTAGTCTTGAACCCAGGAACTAACAATTTCTACATCTTTTTTATTAGTTATTCTCCCGTAACTAGAAACTCTTAGTAATGCATAGTTAGTCTGAGACAGTAATGTTAAATTGAAATGGTCTATTTGGACTTCTTTGTGGCTGTTGTTCATGCGAATTATCAATTATGTGAACTGATTTATTTTTAGATGAAGAGATTTTTTTGTCACTAAAATCGTTCACAAAGTTTTGAACGGTGTTATCTTTTAAACTTAGTATGCTTATTTCAACTATTAAATTGACTTGTGCATCTTGTACCCATTGATATGTTTATTTAAGTGTGATGTACTCATGTGCAATATCACCACTGCTGAGCCATGGAGATTTAAGGAATATGAACATTGGAAGTGCTGCATTGATGCATATGAAAATAAAAGACAGAAGATAGGGAGGAGCGAGAAGAGAATAACTCAGTTCTTCCCCAACTCATATGTGTCAGCACATTGTATGCAAAAAATAGCTAACTTAAGGGTTCAATCCCTAACCCCTTTCCTTGCATTTTAATCCTAAAAGGTTCAGAATTGTTTGTGCAGCATGAATCGTAAATCATTGATCCTATCCTCCTAGGTAAGTTGGTGGTGGGCATATAATTTGCAAATGACAGTTCAAGAAGGCTGCGCTCATGGCTGCGCTTATGTTTTCCAAAAGGAGTTGATGATTGCAAGGTTTGAGGTTTCGGCAGATACCATTAAGTATTGGTCATATCTTCTCAATATCGGCAGCTGACAAGACTGAAACCAGTCATCGGTATCGGTAGCGGACGAAACCAAAGGGTTTCGCCCAGTTTGGGTCGGTACTGGCCGAAACTGGACGAAACCCTTAGGTTTTGTTTTGAAATAGAGGAAGAAGGTAACATCCAATAGAGGAAGATGAATCAACAGTCAACACATAGTGAAGACCCCCGTGAGTGAACATGAACATGCATAAAGTAAACCCTTGTGAAGGCACAGTGACCCCGTGAATGAACATAATCAACAGATGCAGACCCTTCCGTAAATGTATAGTGTCCCTTGTGAATAAGCAGTTGAAAGAATGAAAACTTTGTATAAAAGGGGAAGAGGGGAAGAGGAATCCGCTGAAATCGTCATCGAGCATCAATTTAAATTAAATCCAGAGAAAAAACATTTTCTATTTGCCCTAGCCGTCGAACACCGCCTGCTGCAGATATTGGAAGCTGCCCTAGCTGCAGACCACCGTAGTCGAAGAAGATTCGTTCTTGGACGATGCAAGGGAAGCCAATCACCGCCGCCTATATAAGACGTTGTCCTAGCCGCAGTCGTGAGGAAGCACCGAGAAACGTCGCCGAGCTGACGGAGAGTTGGAGTCGTGAAGTAGCACCGAGTAACATTGGTGAGCAGTCGGAGAGTTGGAGAAGCACTAGAAATTACAGCAGAACTGAGGAGGAGCTCGTCGTCTCGACTGAGGTATTTCGATTTTAATTTTCCGTCAAAATTTTCCCATGAAATTTGTTTTAAAACGCATCGAAAACGAAGTAAACAAATGCCCATCATATTCATGTTATTTACAAATCTGCCATTAACTTCAATAACACTGGACCTAATGGAATGGTAAAACTGTAAATAAGTGTAAAGAATATGGATAAAGAAGTAATTACACTCAGACAGCACGTGGGTCACGCGCGGTCGCCACTCAGAATATACCATGCAGAAAACCCCGACTAAACCGAGTTATTTACATGTTTGATATTCTCCTTGTTAACCTTAAAAATAAGGTAATGACAAACCTGTAAATAATGTAAAGGTAATGACAAACCTGTAAATAATGTAATATGTTTTGCCAAAGGATAAAGATGTTTAAGCGTGTTATTCACACTCTACCTTTTGCTAAATATATTTACTTGTTTGTCATCCCATGTTTACGGGTGAGTATGTTTACGGAAAATGTGCGATGTGAATATCAGCTGTAATCATAATCAAACAAATACTACAGAAATACTCCAAAAATACTGAAAATAGGAAAAAAAACGAAAAAATACTATTAAATTTAAGTTTTAAACTAAAATTGTTAGTAAGCAAAAAATAATATTAGTAACAAATTTTAAGTTTTGAACTGATAATGTTAGTAACAAAATTTCTTTTAAGTTACAAATTTATAACCTAATTTTACGAATTTTAAGTGACAATTTTAAACATAATGCTATTCCTTTTACGTTACAAATTTTCACAAAATTTAAGTTACAAATATTTTTAGTATTTATTTTTAATAATTCTTAGATTCTCTCACAAATACTAATACATGCTAGGTACTACTTAAAATACTAATCAATACTAAAGAAATACTAAAAATTTACAAGGGGTTAGAACTTAGAAAATACCTTTAGAAATACTAATCAATACCAAAGAAATAATGATATTAGTAAAAATAATAAAGATAATAAAAAAATATAAGTAACTAAGTACTTTCTAGGTTCTATGTAAAATACTAGTAATATTAAATACTAAAAATATGAAAATTTCTTAATAAAAAAATTATATAATAGAAATTTCTAACTACCAAAATTTCTTTAAAATAATTTAGAAATTATTAAAAAGGGTTAGAAAATACAATAGAAATAGTAAAAACTACTAATGAAATACTGAAGATAGTAAAAATATTAATTATATAAGTAGTGGAAAGGTTCTACTAAAAATACTAGTAAATAAGAAATACTGAAAAGTATTAACACTAACATTTCTTAATCAAAAGAGGTTAGAAATTATAAACAAAGGGTTAGAAAAATAATATAGAAATTCTAAAAAATCCTAAAGAAATACTAAAAGTAATAAAAATACTAAATATACTAAAATCATATAAGTAATTTCTAGGTTTTATTAAAAACCTAGCAAATATTAAATACTAAAATTACTAAAATTTCTAGTAAAATTTAATGTTGGAAATACTAAAAAAAGATGTTAGACAAATAATATAAATTTACGAAATAACACATTTAACAAATTGTGTTAGTACTTTCTACTTTCTAGTTGCTAAAAAAACAATAAATACTAAAACTTTTTTCACTATAATTTTACCTCGTTATATGTCACATTAATTAAAATGTTTCGAAGAACTCCAATGGATAGGACGGTGTATGTTGGGTGGTCTCATTGTACAATGATCGGAAATAACCATATACATAGAAGATGCTACTAATGTTGTAAAGAAATGCATGGAGGTGTGTTTCGGAAATGCATGGAGGTGTGTTTCGCCTTAAGGAACACTTGGCGAGAATTACCGGGGATGTGCTGACATGCCCTGAGGCATCGAAAGAAGTGCGCGCAGAGATGAAAGCACATGTATTTGAGAAGAAAGAAAGAGTAAATGCCAAATTTGAGAAGAAGAGGATTGAGGATGCGATAAGGGCAAGAACTACGGAGAAAATTTCAGATGACTCAGATGAGTATGATGATACACCGAGGAGACGAGAGACCTTAGAATAGCTCTTAGAGCAAGTATGTAAGAACTTGCTGAAGAAGATGTTAAACGCGAGGGCAGGATGTAAGAATGATCGTCGGGGGCCTCTAGGCTAGTTATATCGGGTAGTCGTACCTGCAGAATGGTAGGTATGTTTACGTGTGATTTTGCTCGTGATGTTGAACCAACCGGTAGACCATCTGGTGTTCCCAGACCCAGTGCCGGCCCTTTTCTCTAACAGAGAAGGGTAAATCCTAGTCAACCATAAAGAATTCCTTCATGAAAAATGCCAAGTCCTTTGTCGGTCAAGCTATGGCCAAAATTTTCTTTTTAACCACAATGCATACAATGTGATCAATAGCCCATATTACAAGCCCATGGTAGATGCTATTTTGAAAGCAGGTCGTGGCGTTGTTCCATCCACTGCTTGGGAGCTGTCACACACATATTTGAACATGGAGTATGAAGAGATCAAAAAGTATGTTGAAACTTTTCGTGGTCAGTAGGATGAGTATGATTGCACACTGATGTGTGATGGTTGGATAACACAAAACAGAAGGAAAATTATTAATTTCCTTATGTATTCGACCCACAGGACGGTGTTTCCGGACTCTGTGGATACAACCGATCAATTCCAGAACGTCCATATATATATTTGATCTTACGAACAAATACGTAGAAATAATTGTGGAGCATAGAGTAGTCCAAGGAGTTACCGACAACGGAACAAACTACAAATCAGCTGGGCAGATGCTGATGCGAAAGAGACAACATCTGTATTGGACTTCGTGTGCGACACATTGTATTGACTTTGATATTTTTTGATATGGCAAAAGTAGTCAAAAATATCGTTGCACAAAGTCAGATGGTAACATGCTTTATATACAATAAAGGATGTGTGCTCAGCTTGATGAGAAGAGAGACGTGTGGAAAAAAGTTGTTTAGGCCCGTGATCACAAGATTTGCAACCCATTTTATTGTTTTGGACTCTCTGTACGTGTATCAAGATGACCTACAGAGAATGATCACATCAAGGGAGTCGTCTGAGAACTTTCGAAGGCTCAACCAAAAGATAGGACCATTGGAAACAATATTTACGATCTGATTTACGGTGATGAATTCTGACAAGAAATCTCTAATATTATTGACGTATTTGAGCCGCTTGTAAAAATTCTCTGAATGGTCGACATCGATGATAAGGCTGAGATGTGGTATCTATACGAGGCCGTGGATCGTGTAAAAGAAGAAATTCGAAAGAATGTTGGTAGATGATGCAGAAAATGGTGGGACATGATCGATAAAAGATGGGATAAACAGTTACATCAAGATTTTCATGCAACATGCTATTTTCTGTATCCTTATTTACAGTACTTCTCCAATGCAACAAATAACAACGATGTATTGGTTGGACTCAGACGTGTGATCGAAAGGTTGGAACAAGACACCTCGAATCAAATTGACATTGACATAGAGGTAAATGGAATTCGTATATTTTTATTTTGATATATGATTTGATGAAGTTGTTCATATTCTAAAATTTGCTTGATAATTGTAACTGGAGGCATATAAGATGCGAGTTGGTTATTTCAGTTCTAGTAAGGCAGAAATGGTGATAACAAGGGTCACCCCAGGTATCTATAAGGATCTTAATTTTTAAGTTACTCATAAAACAATCCATATTTTCTGACCAATGAAACTTTTGTAGCTCAATAATAGTTAAGCATTGGGATAGAGTAAGCTCCAACTCTTACATGCTTAGCTGTGCGTGTTTTGAGCCAAACGGTTTTTTTTCAAATGTCAACAAAACTGGACCACATTCTCACTCATTCACATTAAGACCAGGAAAATGCTAACAGTAGAACACCTTAAAAATCTGGTCTATGCGCATTATAATATGCGACTAAGACAAATACATGTGGGAAAGAGAATGAAGGATGACCACCAACTGATTGACTTGGATCGGATTTTTCTTGAGGATGATCCATTACATGAATGGACCAGAGAGACAAAAGACATGATGCTCGATGACAGAGATAATCCTTGGTTGGACGAGGCACTTGCGGAAGCAGAACGTACAAAAAGCAATCAGCTGCGACCAAGTCACGTCCCAACGAATATCACATATAATCGAAAGAAGGCAGTCACTCAGGCTCGTCACGATAGCAATGTTATTTCGTCTTTCGATGACCAAGGTTCTACAGACGGAGGTTGTGATCCGTCGGAATCCATTCGTCCTACTGAGAGACGCGGGGACCATGCTTATGATACACCACAGTTACATGGGTATAGAGATCATGATAGACAGCAACAATGTGAAGAACGGGTGGATGATACCTACTGTAGACAATATGAATATCACGGGTATCAACGTTCTTCTGATTATTGTGGAAGTTATGAAATTTCTGCCATTCATGAATCGTATTTCGGTGGATACACAAGCCGTCATGTCGGTTATTTCGCACCGTACAGATACTCTAATCTCTATGCAGATTATGGTAGTCAATACATGTACGATTCGAATGTGACTGAGCAGTCATGACACGCCTTTCATCGATCCGAGCCGGCCCTCAGCATATTATCATTGATCATGATATCATTTTTAGGACATAAACAGATGCAATATTCCTATCCACCATACTACTATGCACCACAGCCGGATGATGATAACTTCGAATGAGATTTATGTAATTGTTTATTTATTTTATTTATTTTTGTATTTTTGGATGTATTTTATTCAGTTTTTGTATTATGGTGTCATATTTATGGCTCGTCAATTTTTATTATTGTTCTTTTATATTAATTAATTAGTTAACTGTTTTTACAAATAAGTAATGTGATCAGAAAAATACAAATACATGAAAATACAGAAAATACAGGAAAACCACAAAACATACAGAAATTTTGTAAGCATTTATATGTATAAAACACAATATAACTGTACATGTAATACGTCACTGCGTGTTTATAATATATACATATTTAAAGTATGTCTGAAACCGAAACCGAAACCGATACCCAAAATGGAACTGCCGAAATTACCGACACCGACGAAACCAAAACTTGCTTCTGAAACCACCGAAACGGGCGATACCGAAACCGAAACCTAAATTTTGGAAAGAGCGATACCGAGACCGAAATCGAGACAAAAAAACCTTGGATGATTGTGTGTATTTTTTTGGGAATGCTGATGGTTGACTGAATTACTGCAGAAATTTTATGATGTTTGTATGGTTTTATAGAGAGAAATGTTGTAATACTAGTTTGTGAGGTGGGCATTTTTTGATCTGTTCTTGAACCAAGCTGATGTGCAAAGAGGAGTTATAGGTCTGGATATTATTTGTGGGGGTATTTGTGAATCCATTCTATCCAGCCACTTAAATGGAAGTTTGGTTAGAACATCCACAAAATATATTGTTCTGTGAGACCTGCAGTTCTCATTGTGGCTACTTTTTAGCAAATTTTGTGGAGGCAGTGTTCATTAATTTGTTATCAATTTTATCAACTTGCATAGTTGATGATTTATTACGTAATCTTTGTATCATAGTTGATGATTTAACAAGGCAAAGCGTCAATAAGATGCAGAAATGTGGGAATGTCGGGAAGTGCGCTTCAAGTAGCTCATGAGGTTGATCCACTGGTATGTAGAATCTAGCAATGCTGATGCTTAAGCAGGTCAGGGTTGGGTACCTATCAAATCCATGCATCTAGAAGTGTAATCTTGTCTCGGTCTGAACTACCCTACTCACTTTACCCATGGCGACCCAGACGTTTACTATAGCGAAGATACATGTATGTAGATGGCTATGCCATTAAGTCCTATATTTGTGCTACCAACGACCAATGAAACAGATGGAAAAGATGTCTGGGCCCTGCAGTTACATTTTTCTATTCGTTTGTTTGTTTGTTTCATTAGTGTTTTTTGAATATAGATATCCTTATAGTATTGCAAATTTATGTATTTCAACTTGCATTGTTTATATTTTCATCCCCACCCACATATGTTGATCATTATTTGCAAATTTCTCCTTCTATTGCTCGTAACTAGTACATGACTATTTAACTATAACCATTGATTAACTGGATGAAACAATGACACATCGGACTAATGGCCATTGAACACTTGGCTCCAAGTTAATTTCTTTATATATCTTCCTTTGCTATATGCTACTATAATCTCCATTATGTCATCTTCTTCCTTTTTCTTCTTTTTCATTATCTTTTGTCTGAATCCATGTCAAATCTGGTATCCCCTAGTTCCCCATTCCCTCTCATGATGAATAAAACTATGATATTTTTCATTTCCACCCCTTTTTGGATCAATTGCACAAAAAAATGTTTGAGGCTAAAAAAATGATGGTTCCACTAAATCTACACGTTGAAAAGTATGAGATCAAGGTTTTGTTTGAAGTTATAACATACACAAAAGTAGCAATCAATGACTTCAAGATCCAATCTTTTGCTCATTAGCAAACGTTTAGGTTTTTGATATCAAAACCACCATTGAATCCCATGACATCTAGATTGTCATCTTCATTACTCTCTCCATTGTTATTACATATGTAGGTCTCTTAAATTTTTTTGTCATAGATCAAGAATGGTCTCTGTTATCGGTGGTACTATACTAAGTTGGATGAAGGGTTTAACGTAAGATGGATAGGCATATATGATCATGGCAGTCCTTAAAGATTTTGAGATTAATCGCTGGAGTGTTAATATAATTACATCTTAGATTGATCACCGCAGAAACGATACAAGCATCATTGTTTTCTTGAGTGACAACAGGAAGCCTGAAAATCCTGATTCCGAGGTCAAAAATTCAATTTCTCGAGGATCATTGGTGACTTCACAATGATTGGTTTATTACCAAATCAGTCAAAAAAGCAACATGGTCCCCTCAATTAAAGCAAGGGGGCATTCCTAATTTGTGGAATGAAGCATGAAAATTTGAAGTGCACATTTGTCATTGTGTCTTTTTCATCGACGTCCAATGGCTCTCATTTAATGGACGGATATAATTGTAAAATAGGATAAAAATAGGTCATGTGAAAAATATATTTACAAGGCATGCTGAAATATTAGTTAGTTAAAACACAAGGATATGTTTGTGAAAAACCCTTTTCATTGAAAATTTCCTCCTGATAAAGATCACCCGAGTGTATCATTATTTCTGATGTACATGGACAGTGCCTCCTCTTTATTTAATGCTCGTATATATTGTTTTCTATTTTTGTTTTTTTTAAATTTTGTGTAGAATTTTTATAATACAACGGTTGCATGTCATCTATTTGATGTGCCAAGTAACTGTCGTATTAGTTGCTCATCTTGGTTGTATCTGTTTTTTTTTTCAAATTCTTCCAGAGGATGCTCAGCTCACCCCTGTATTACGTCTCGGAGCTGGAGCATGTGCTGGAATTATTGCTATGTCTGCCACTTATCCTATGGACATGGTTCGGGGCAGGATCACTGTGCAGGTAAGAATATTATGTTTATGCTTCTATGAAGAGCTTTCAGTGGATTGTCATGCTTTGCTAGATGAGCAATATTGCACCAAAGCAGCATTACAGCCTTCATTTCCTTCAATTATCCATATAAGCATACTCCAATTGTTCTATGATGCAGGCAGAGAACTCCCCTTACCAGTATAGAGGAATGTTCCATGCATTGAGCACAGTTTATCGGCAAGAAGGCTTTCGTGCTCTGTACAAAGGCTGGCTTCCGTCGGTTATTGGAGTTGTAAGTTCTCTCTATAATTGTTATATCATGGGAAGATCAAACTACCAACTAGGTTGAGCGTAAGGTGTGTGTGGAAATTATGTTCTAGTGATATTTTCACAGTATATATGTCGTTTTTATTTTATTTTATTTTATTTTTCTTTTGTGAGTTTTAGTCTAGTCTAACTGTTTTAAGTCATTATACTGTTCATTGTATTGCCTTCTGTATTCAACAACAATGATGTGCATCATCTGAAAGCTCATACTTTGGTTGGTGAATGGCAGGTCCCATATGTTGGCCTCAACTTTGCTGTTTATGAGTCTCTCAAGGACTGGCTGATAAAATCCAGACCATTTGGGCTCGTGGAAGACGCAGACTTGAGTGTGGTGACGAGGCTAGCTTGCGGTGCCGCTGCTGGAACCATTGGTCAGACGGTTGCGTACCCTCTAGATGTCATTCGCAGAAGAATGCAGATGGGGGGCTGGAAGGACGCTTCTTCGATCGTCAGGGGCCAAGGGAGAGACTCGGTTGAATACTCTGGAATGGTCGATGCTTTCAGGAAAACCGTGCGGAATGAAGGCATCGGAGCCTTGTACAAGGGTCTTGTTCCTAACTCGGTGAAGGTCAGTCCTTTTGGCCTTTAAGGAAGTAGCTCCCTCGGTATTATAGCAGCATTTAGCATAATTTCCTTTCGGCATCTTTCAGGTGGTGCCGTCAATTGCAATTGCTTTTGTTACATACGAGGTCGTGAAAGATGTTCTCGGAGTGGAAATGAGAATATCTGACTGAAGCAGGGGCTAAAGACATTTGGTGGCTATTTTTGCGATAGGGGGGAGGCTTGACTGCTATTTTTGGTGGCGGACGGTTGGAGGATGTAAGAGAGCTAGAAGATCGTTCCACATTTAAAAGGCTCCATTGCCTTGTGTCGATATCCTAACCGATTCAGAGGTGTCCGCTCGTCTGGACACCCTGTCGTCCGCCTCGACTTGAATAATAAGTAGGCAAGGGGGAGATTTGCCCGGTGTCGATATAATGTTTGTTGTTAACTTATTGTTGGCACTCTGATATTGAGATGTTTCCCTAGTTAATGTTCTCTCTAGCTGCTGTGTTTTGTTTTGCCTTGAGCAAAAACTCGATTCTCTTCTCCCCTTGTATGGAATTTAAGATGACCTGAATAAGGTGGAAGATGCATCCGTTATGATGCTTGGGAATACAAACCATTTTTACATTTCCCAGTTTAAATTTCCGGCTAACTATATTTTCATCTTGTTTTTCTGTGCTAGTGATGTAACAATTGGCTGTGGTTGTTATTTATTTTGTTTTAACCCATGGTTGTGTTTCAGTGAGATGGGAGCGAGGTTTGAGTTAAAGATATGATGATGATGATTTTCCCCATGATTTCTCTCTCACATTGTTGTTTAGATTATTAGCAACAAGCTGTTTGCGATCTAAGAATTGCATATTTTAAAAACTCCATCTTAACTGTAATTTCTGGTGGAGATCATTCTGTTATGAATCAACTACTAGGGGATGAGTTCCCAACTCTTTATTTATAGGCAATAGGGGAGAATACAAACATGAGCTACAAAGATATGGGCATATCTCTAGGATAGCCCAGAATCTCAACCAACACGGTTAAATAACCGTTCACAACACTCCCCCTTATCCAGCCATAGGTGTGGACTTTGCTCGTAAATACTTCAGGTTTCTGAGCGTATGAGAGTCTCACATGGGGTGGATACTTCAGGATCCTGAGTTGGTGAGATTTGCCTCGTTAAAACCTTTAGCTATGGAAAACCCAGTGGGAAAAACCATAGTTAAGGAAAAAGAGTACAAACTCTACCTAACTCCCCCTGATATGTACAAGCTCTCAAGCGTTCAGATCTCTTAGGTGTCTCATTCCAATCCTATGTACAAGCTTCCTAAAAGTGGCAGTAGGAAGGGCTTTAGTGAACAAATCTGTCAAATTGTCACATGATTGCACTTGTCTGATGTCGATCTTGCCATCTCTCTGTAGCTCGTGCGTCTAGAAGAACTTTGGTGAGATTTGCTTTGTTCTGTCGCCTATGATGAAGCCACCTCGTAACTGAGCTATGCAAGCAGCATTGTCCTCGAACATTGTAGTAGGCTCGAGATCTCTAGTCTTCAGTCCGGTCGTAGACAGGATGTGGTAGACAACTGAGCATAGCCATACGCATTCTCTGCTTGCTTCATGGATGGCAATGATCTCTGAGTGATTGGATGAGGTTGCTGTCAAGGTTTGCTTGATGGATCTCTAGGAAATGGCTGTCCCTCCGTAGGTAAACACGTACCTAGTCTGTGATTTCGATTTGTGGGGATCAGACAAGTAACCTGCATCAGCATAACCAGCAAGTGTAGAGGATATTCCATTTTTGCAGAAGAGTCCCAAATCTGTAGACCCTTGGAGGTAGCGCGGAAGGTGTTTAACCCCGGTCCAGTGGCGCTGTGTGGGCGCTGCACTGTATCTGGCTAGCAAATTTACTGCGAATGCTATGTCGGGACGCGTGCAGTTTGCCAGATATAGTAGTGCTCCGATGGCACTTAGATAGGGAACTTCTGGACCAAGTATATCATCCCCCTCTTCCAGCGGCCGGAAGGGGTCTTTATGCGCATCCAGAGATCGTACCACCATAGGTGTACTTAGTGGATGACATTGGTCCATATGGAATCTTTGCAACATTTTCTTCGTGTATGTGGTTTGTTGTAATAGGATTCCATCTTTTAGATGTTCAATCTGTAAGCCAAGGCAGAATTTTGTTTTGCCTAGGTCTTTCATTTCAAATTCTTTTGTTAGGCTTACAGATATCTCAGTGATCTCTTTAGGAGATCATATGAGATTCAGATCGTCTACGTAGACAACAATTATTACGAATCCTTTTCCCCTTGTTCTTATGAAGATACAAGGGCAGACTTCATTGTTTGAGAATCCTTGTTGGATAAGGAACTCACTGAGTCTGTTATACCACATTTTCCTGATTGTTTGAGACTATACAATGATCTTTGTAGCTTAACAAAGTAGACGTCCCGAGGCTATCTTTTAGTTCAGTAGGCATAGAAAAGCCATCAGGAAGTTTCATGTGTATCTCCTTGTCGAGACTGCCGTATAGATATGCAGTCACAACATCCATTAGCTGCATATCTAGGCCTTCCTTTGCTGTTAAGCTTATCAGGAATCTGAAAGTGATCGCATCCATGACCGGGGAGTATGTTTCGTCATAGTCAATACCTGGTCTTTTTATATCCCACAGGTTGACACCGGTAGGTGTCTGGACTATTTGCACAAAGACTTTGCGTTTCTGAAGCGAGTCCAGCTCGGCTTCTATTGCCTGATTCCACTTTGGCCAGTCATTTCTACGTTTGCATCCAGCAACAGAATGTGGATCATAATCATCGTCGCTTTCGGCGACGTGAATGGCAATGTGAAACGCGAAGTCATCGTCGACGACTGTACTCTTTCTGTCCAATACCTCACCTGTACGTACATAATTCAACGATATTTCAGTTTCTCCCGGCAGTTCCTCTGCAGTGGATTCCGGGAGGGGAGAGGGTATGGACACGAGCTCGTTTCTATGTGGGGGTATTGTCCCAAGGTCTCCGGATATTTTTCTTTTTCTTGGATTTTTATCCTTGGAGCCTGGTAGTCTGCCTCTTTTCTGTTGAGGTGCAGCCACTTCTGCTGCTGGTGGATTGCATCCATCCTTTGGGATGTCAATCCTAGCTGGAGTATTTGCAGCAGGGATGTGTGATCTGACAATCTTCTGGTTGTCAGTAAACGAATCCGGTAATCTGTGAACAGTGTTCTGAATGTGTAAGATCTTCAGGATCTCATCATCACATTATTTTGTTACCGGATCGTAGTGGGTCAGACTTTTTGTATCCCACGTTAACATTTGCTTCGCGCTAGACTTTTCAATGTCTACGCCCATTTTGGGGAAATAAGTCTCATCAAAGTCACAGTCTTCAAGACGTGCCTTAAAAGCGTCCCCCGTTTGGGTTCTAGGTATCTTATAATGGAGGGTGCGTCAAACCCTACATAAATACCTAGGTGACGTTGAGGGCCCATCTTGGTCCTCTGGGGGTGCAATGGGGATATAAACTGCGCATCCGAAGATTCTCAAGTGAGATATGTTCGGCGGCGTTCCATATGCAAGTTGCATTGGAGATATACTCTGACCTCCCGAGGGTCTTATTCTTATTAATGATGCAGCATGCAGAATTGCATGTCCCCATGCATCCACCGGCAACTGGGATTTCATTAGCAATGGACATGCAATCCATTGGAGTCTTTTAATTAGCGACTCAACTAACCCGTTCTGGGTGTGAACATGCGGCACCTGATGTTCAATTTCTATTCCCGTTGCATGGCAATATTCTTGAAATGACTGAGAGGTAAATTCCCCCGCATTATCCAGACGTATTTTCTTAATTTGGTTGTCTGGAAAATGCGCCCGCAACTTTATTATTTGTGCCAAGAGCTTTGGAAAAGCTAAGTTGCGGGTTGAAAGTAGACACACATGCGAGTATTTCGAAGATGCATTGATCAGTACCATAAATTACCGAAAGGGTCCACTAGGGGGGTGGATGGGTCCACATATGTCTCTGTGTATTCTTTCGAGGAAGCTAGGAGACTCGATATCCACTTTAAGTGGTGATGGCCTTGTTATTAATTTACCCTTGAAGCAGGGTACACAAGGGAATTCTCCCTTCTGAAGAATCTTCTTGTTCTTCAGGTTATGCCCGTGGGATTGTGATAAGATGCGATGCATCATCACAGATCCGGGGTGGCCAAGTCTATCGTGCCAAAGTAAGAATTTGGCTGATGTCTGGCACTTCAGGTGCTCCGTCAGGTTTGCTTCCTCTCTCCGAATTTTTGTATGGTAAAGGCCCGATGAGAGGCTCTCAAAACGTTCAAGTATGGTTTTAACTCCATTTTCTTGAGACGTTACATACATTAATTCATTTTCTTTTACATTTGCTGTTTTCAAGTGGAATCCGTTAAGACAGATATCTTTGAAACTTAGTAAGTTTCTCTTGGAATTCGGAGAGTAAAGCGCATCTTTAATTTTTATTTCTGTTCCATTGGGGAGCAACAAGGTTGCATTCCCAGAACCTTCAATTATGTCCGATGGCCCTGAAATTGTATTTACAGGGCTCTTATACGGAGTAATGCTATGGAAATAACATTTGTGCTGAAGGATCGTATGTGTCGACGCACTGTCTACCAAGCAGTCATGAGAGCATCCCATTTAAAAAGATGAGTAAACATTTGCATTCAGCAAAACTAAATTTTATTCGACAGAAATCAAATTACATAGAAGCTCTCATAACATAGATTGTTCTTAAAATAAAATGCTAAAATGCTAAGATAAATGTAGCAGGCTAATCAAGCATATCATCTGACTCGAAGTCTTTTGTTGTGAACTTGACTGCATTGTTCGCAGCCACCAGGTTTGATTCAACATTCTTTTTCTTACTTTATTTATAAAGCTCCTGGAGATGCACTGGGGTCCTGCACACTCTGGACCAGTGGCCTTTCATGCCACAGCTGTGGCACTAGTCTTCACAATCCCTCTTGGGTGGGGGTGCATCATTTTTCTTATTGTCATTCCTGCGCCAGGTGAACTTGCGCTTCCCTTCATTCTTTCACTGCTGCTGTGCTTGGCCCTTGACTTTTTTCTGATGTCCCCCTTTCTGTGGTCTTTCTTTTCTTTTATTATCTCTCTTCTTTTTGAAGGAAGAGGAATGGTGAGCTTCAGGTAGAGGGGCAGTGCCGGGAGGACACATATTGTGAGTGGCGAGAAGAAGCTCTCTGTTTTGCTTGGCCATGAGTAAACATGACAGCAGCTCAAAATACTTGGTGAACTTGCGTTCACGATATTTCTGCATGAGTATCACATCTTTTTCATGGAAAGACGTATACGTCTTTTCCAGCATGTGATCTTCTGAGACTTTCTCACCACACAACTTCAGGCGTGAGGTGATGCTAAAGAGTGCTGAGTTGTACTCAGCAATGGACTTGAAGTCCCGCAGTCTCAGGTTCTCCCACTCATATCTCGCCCTTGAGAGTATAACATCTCTATGATGTTTATACCTATCCTCAAGAGCGGTCCATAGCTCAAGCGGATCTTCGACCGTAAGGTACTCAGCCTTTAAGGTCCTTTCCACATGACGGCGAATATAGATGATGGCTTGCACCTTCTCTATATCGCTAACATTTTCTTTTTCTGTCACAACAGCAATGCGGGACTTAGCCCGCAGGTGAAACTTTACATCTAGCTGCCAGCTTAGATAGTTTCTACCTGATGCATCCAGCACTTCGAAATCAACGCTTGCAATTTTAGCCATTTATCTAGCAGAGCACAAACATGTATGAATTACTAATTTGATCAAAGAAAACATTTTCATGTGGAGGCAATATTTAATGAAAAGCTAAATGTGTGGATCGGCCAGTCCCATAAGAAAGAGTCCAAAGTCCATAGTCCAAATTATACAAATTTGCAGCTTTAAAAGGAAAATACAACTTTGGAAACCCCGTGGGTCCCATATGATATCTCCAGCTTCAAACGTGGCCTCTGTCTCTATGGAAGTTAGTCTTCTTTCTTCGACATTTACATAAATTCCTCACTACAATTTCTCTCAAAAATAAAAGAAAAGTGCGGGAAATAAAGTGTGGGACTTAAACAGCCGATCCAAAAACCACATTTAGCAATTCATGCAGAAATATTGTGCTCATCAACATTTTCATTCACAGACATCGCATGCAGTTATATTCGCATGAGGATAAAGCATTTAATCACTTAATAATTATTGGACCACTGGACAACGTCATACACAGTTAGGCTAGGTGACTAACAGCAGTGCGGTCGCATGATCTTCCTAATTATTAAGTTTTAAATGTAATGCACAACCACGCATATAATATCCATAGAATTTACCAGAGATGTAAAGCATGTAAAGATGATTTTTACGATGCAATGGTTGTATTAAGAGGGTTTAATCAATAAAATTGAATAAGAGCCCAAAATTGACATTTTCGTTGTAGGCGGAAAAGGGGTTTTCCTCATTAAATCATCCCAAGTATCCCCTAAAAGTCCCCAATAAGCCCTTAAATGCCAGATAATTGCCCCATCATATACCGTGATTTTTCACGAATTTATAGGCCCTCAAACGCCCTTTTTAAAATTAATTTTTAGCCCAAAAAGTGCCTTTTTGTTATGAGTGAGGGAGGCCTTTGGCCTCCCCACCTCTCTATCCCTCCATTACTCCCCATTACTTAATAGTGGGGACCCTTGGTATACTATTGACATGAATATATAGAGGATCATGGCTATGAGCCATGGTCACTCTTTCTTGGAGTTTTATTCAACACGTTATCAGCACGTTGTTCTACGAAAAATTTCTACACATCAAATTTTCTTCTCTTCTAAAAGCGAAGGAATCAATTTCTTGGCTATTTGGATAGCCACAATCGCATGGAGGTTGCGCTATGGAATCTATTGTCGTTTGCGGCTCGTTCGCCGACGTCGCAAGGATGTGGATCGTATTATTATCTTCGGATCTCTTTTCCAGATTTTTCCGGTTAAAGGTAATTCATCGATCCATAATAAATTTTTAGATTTAAAACTAGATTAGATTGAATCTAGTTTGAATGTTAGCCAGTCATTTGTTTTATGCCAATTTTATCATTTAAAAAACCATTGCAGTTACCCTTCTAGATGCAATGTTAACCGGTCATTTGTTTTACGCCAATGTTAACCGGTCATTCTAGATGCAAATGATAGTCACTTTTTAAGTTTGATTATAGGAGTTTGACTCACAATATGAGTTTAAAACTATGCTTCCTAGATTTGTAGGACTATAGCTTGACACTGGATAGTAAAGCTGGATAAGACAATCATTTTCCCATTATCGTGTTCCATTAGGCATGATGTAGGTAAACTTCATGTTGATCCAATCAACACTATTGGACAGCATCAAAAAGACAAGCATGAAATTTAGTTTATAATACATAAAGAACACATTGGTCCAAAGTCCAGACACTAAAGATAATTTTTGCAAAACCGTTGCACCTTTGTTGTTAAAAATGAATCAACAAAATAAGATTAAATATATCTGTTAAGAAAGATCACATATAAAACCTGCAATCTGGAAGGAGTTATCATGAATCAGCATGCAAATGAGAATACCTTTAGAATCATATCATGCGGTTCTGAAGCCGCTAGATCGGAATCTGGACCCGATTCCAATTGGCTTCGATCGAATCCGAAGGACATTGATCAGCATGTTCGGTATGTCATAGATGCGGCCGTGATCGGCTCACCCGCAACGGCTATCGGCATGCCTGAAGCATGGCCGTCCCCCGCATGTAAAAAGATGGGGCATGGGGAGTCGCTGACTGGCCCTCCCCCGCCTTGTCCGCGACCCGATGGGGATGGGGATTGGGGAGCCCCGTGGGGGGGGGGGGTGGCCTTTTTCTTCGGCACCTCTCCCTCTGGCCGCGATCTGAAAATGGGAGGGGGGCTATTTACCTGCTAAATCATAACCATAACCCTTAAATTATGGTTAGGGTATGTTTAAATGGTTCCCCCCATGGGTATTTTTGAGTTTAAAAAAAACAAAAAAACAAAAAAAATTAACCAATGGGCCTGCAGCCCAATACTAGATATTTAAGTTTTATTGGTTGTTTTGGGCCTGAAGCTCTAACATAAGCCCACTAGGCTTTAAAATGATTAAAAACAGATTTTATATCAGTTTTCCACTATAGTTTCCGTAAAATTAGCAGAAAAATCCAGAATATCGCTGGAAATTCTATAAAAATTAGGAAACATCAAATGAATAATTTTGAAAACTTTTTAGTTGATTTGGTTCATAATATCAATTATTTGTTTAATATTATGTTAAATTCAACAAAACTGCAAATTATATAAAAATTGGATTTAATTTTTAATCCTTCACAATTTAATAATTACAAATACCCTGAGACCGCTCTGTCGTTAGTTACCTAACCTAACGGGTAATGACGTTTCCCCGTGGTCCAAGTAATTAGTAAACGTAATTTTTATATAAATTACTTGTTATATTGAAAATACATCTTATGCATGTTACATCTAGTAGTTTCATATTTTTTGCATATGTTGTTGCTTGTAATATATATGAACTACTTGTTTAATTGATATTTGCATGATTTATTCATGCATTTGTACTCAAACTATGATTCTGGTACAATAATAATTTTTCAAAAAAAATTTATAAATCATATCTACATTGACAAATGAACCTGAAGTTCAAATAGAATGTTCATACCCTTCTAACCAAATAAAATACATTGGAATTATGCGACCATTAATGCTTCCATCTTCTGGAGATACGTCTAAATTATGCGTACTTCGCAGTAAATAGATATATCATATCTATTTTAATATATAATATTATGCGCACCCGAAGATGCCATAAATCCGCTAGTTTATTGGGTACACTCACATTACAAGGTAAAATTCTTGAATCTAGCCTTGCATAATGCACGCGCCTGAAGTCGTGCATGCATAAAAGTGAGAACTAAATTTTTCGCACCAACGTATTTTTACTCCCCGTATTCATGTTCATCTATCCACATAAATCCGGAATGGCTCAATAAAATGGCCTGAAGACCATACTAGAGCATTCACATGAACTTTGAAAAGTCGATCATAAATTGGATTGGTGGAATACTTAAAACAGGGGAAGACCATGACATATTGTGTCCTGGACATAAATATAGAAAGGGAAGATATGATATACCTCTACTTGGAATAATCAATGTCAGACCTATATCAGACCCTGAAGTTCTGAAAAGTCTCATATTGCTTTTGTAATATGATAGGTCATTAGATTATGCCATTGATAATATATACATATCTAGTCTAGACGACGTTTGTCGATCTACCTATTTTGTATATATATATATATATATACACTATGAGGAAAAATATATTTATGAAAATAAAATTTTATCTAGTACCAGACCATAGTTATTAGTGAGTATTTTTCAAAAATAGCATCGGACTTATGCTTTAAAAAGCATTTCACCCTTAATTTTATCCAGTAGATAATTATTTTTGGGACTTCTACTTGAGGTTCAAGATTTACAAAGCCTGAATACTCTATATAAGTATACGTCCGTACTCTGAAATATTAAAAATCAATAAAGCCAAAAGCTTTTCCCTAATAAATTCAAACATGGGAAGATAAAGGAACACCTGTAGTGCCCTCTTCATCCAAATCTTACTTTTGGCATGATATAATATGCCACCTTGAATTGTTATTGATGCAAGACATCATTTACCAATCTTATATAAACAAATAACTATAAGTTTCTTCAAATATGGTGACATTTTCATTATCCCATTAAACGGGAAAAATGATTACGAGAACATCTCCACTTCACGTGGATATTGAATCTCAATACTTCCTCTAATAAGAATATATATGATTTATTTTACCATCATCATAAATTATGAAGACCTCTTGGTCTCTTGAGAGTATTTTAGGGATAAAAGTTAAACTTTTTCACTCCCTACATATGGCTGATGATGTACCTTAGAGTACACATCTATATATCCTCTTAAAAATGGTCATAATCAAAACCTTGTTATCCAACCACAGTCCAGATTATTATTAATCACAACGGACATATTACCTTACTGGGATATTGGTTCGGCTTTTACTTACCCTCATACCACCCTCAAAAATGCCGCAGTGGAACTTATTCATCGGGATTAACCATCTTAGATGAATATATTCCGAAATCCCCAAACGGGGGAGGCATTACTGCACATCTTATAGATAGTGCCTTGACGGGTTCATATCCCCAGTTCTCTGCTCAACTTGAAGTCGAGCTTATTACGGATTTTTTTTGGGATAACACTGGGAATTAATTATATTTAACAACTGGAAGAAAAGTGAACACCCTGAAGTTTTGTGTTCACACCCAGAAATGGGTTATATGTAAATCATTAAAATGATTTAAACGGATTACTTATCCATTAAAAATCCAGTTGTAGGTGACCATGCGGGAACATGCAATTACAATGCAAACCATCAAAACGTTTCCTTAGAAGTTATTTATATGAGCCTGATCACCTCATATAAACAGTTTCCAAGAACCCCTAACAGGGGAAGCGTTTAGAGCACATCTTATCGATGGTGCCATGATGAGTATACATCCCCATATCACCACTATGGACCATCAGAACACAGAACTATTTATCGGAAGTAATTACCCCAGATAAATAGATTCTGAACACTCTGAACAGGGGAAGCATTTAAAATCACTTCTCCTAAGACGTGCATTGATGGGCTCTCTTTTAAAGACTTGATGTGATCCTGAAGATCCTTCATAACCTTAATTCCCCAGTATTAGGTTTAACAAAAATACTATAATCATCCATGAGCCTGAAGCTCAATTTGACCATTTAAAACATTAATACCTATGATCTGATTATCATGAATTGTAATGAGATCCTGAAGATCCACACTCATGAAACTGTTAAACAGTTATCAGACATAGTTACTGACAATATAAATATTGTCAAATTCACACATCCCTGCTACTAAAAATCCAGCTAGGATTGACATACTAAATATAATGGATGCAATCCACCAGTAGCAGAAGTGGATATCCTCAATGGATGAGAGGACATACCACGAGGCTCCAAAGCGAGAAATAACTCCTGGAGACCCTAAAACAATACCACCACAGGAAAATGAGCTCATCTCCATATCCTCTCCCTTTCCAGAACATCCAGAAGAGATGAATCTGGAATAAATTGAATAATGTGCGCACATGGAGAGGTATTTGGATAAAACACATTTGTCGACAATTACTCACATTTCATTTTGCCATAGATATCGTTCCCAATCTTCGTTTCCTGAAGCAAACACAGAGACTTGGCCAGATAATGTGGAACGAGGCAATAATAAGTTGAGCTGGACTCACTTATGAAATGTGAAGTGTTTGGACCCGAAGTCCTGATATCAAAAGATATCAAACATGTGGGTTACCGAGTATTGTATAAATAAATAAAATCGTATGCTATAAGCAAAACGCTATAGCTTAGTGGTTTATTTCGCAGAAACCAGGAAGTAACCATGTGAGATGAGCTTAACTCACTTACAAAATTATTTAAACTGATGCATCAGGCTCCCTGGTCATAGTTGCGAAAACCATGCGATTGGCAAAAGAAACTTTGGGCTATGTTGTTATGGATGATGTGACAACATACCCTTACGGGTTTCCTTTATTGACTGGATAGATTTTTGGGATATCTATCCTATGAATTATCATCCTGAAGATGAAACCATCATCCATAAGATGAATGGTCATTCAGAAGATGAATTATCATCCTGAAGATGAAATAATCGTCCAGGAGATGAAACCATCATCCAGAAGATGAATAATCATCCAGAAGATGAATTATCATCCTGAAGATAAATAATCATCCAGAAGATGAAACCATCATCCATAAGATGAATGGTTATCCAGAAGATGAATAATCATCCATAAGATGAAAACATCATCCAGAAGATGAAAAACATTTGACATTAAACTTCATACACCCGAAGTTGATGAAGAAACATGGATAATTGCAATCCACTAAATACACCTACTGGTTGTATGGATGCACATTAAGACCTCTTCCGTTCGCTAGAAGAGGGGGAGAATATCTTAGGTCCTGAAGTGCCCAACTCCTTTATCTGGCCAACTGCACGTGTCTTTATAGAACGTTTGCAGTAAAGCTGTTAGACAGATACAGTGCAACGCCTGCAGCGCAACACTGGACCATGGATACATAGCTTCTGCGCTATCTCCAAGGGTCAAGGATCAGAAACCATGAAAATATATTTGCATATGCAGGTTAAAGATCATCGCGATGACTAAGCACAAAATGAACAGCCACCTCTTGAAGATCTATACAGCATCATCCTAAGTCTACATCATACTTCTATTCCGAGAAGCTCATCATCCAAGAATCGAATCGAATATATGCACAGCCAGGTCCAGCAGTACCTTGCAGACACATTGATGACTGAGTCAAAGTCTACATACATGGAGCCATCTGCCAAGTTCACAGAGCTTACCACGTCAGAGCTCCCTTAGTTTCAGCACCTTCCAGATATGCGTGCGACTTGTATAGATGAGTGATTATTGTATTTTGTTTTTCTTTTCAGAATTTTATGGAAGATGTATAGATATTTAGGATATTGGTGTATAGATACATAGGATATCTACAAGCCTGAAGCTTGTATGGTTTAGGGGGAGTAACCTATGGTTTGTACTCTTTTTCCTTAAGCTGATGGTTTTTCCCTCTGGGTTTTCCACAGCTAAGGTTTTAACGAGGCAAACACGATTACTCTGGATCCAGAAGTATCCACCCACTTAGCTTTATACGCTAAGACCAATGAAATGGATGGATAAGGGGGAGTGTTATGAGTGAGGGAGGCCTTTGGCCTCCCCACCTCTCTATCCCTCCATTACTCCCCATTACTTAATAGTGGGGACCCTTGGTATACTATTGACATGAATATATAGAGGATCATGGCTATGAGCCATGGTCACTCTTTCTTGGAGTTTTATTCAACACTTTTAAGGATTATTTATAGCCTTTACCCCCACATTTATCCTCTTTTTTTGTAAGAGGGTAGGCATGCGGGCCTGAAGCCCACAGGTCGGTTGCGGGCTTCATGCATGCAGAATATAAAATTTTTTTTAAAAAAAAGAGTATGGCCTTCTTCTGCCGGCTTCAGGCCCGCTGCCAAATTTTTTTTTGTAAAATATTGTGGCCTGCGGGCTTCAGGCCCGCAGCCAAAAAAAAGATTTTTTTCTTCTTTTGTTATTGGGCCGAAAAAAGCCCACTAGGGCTTTGGGGGGGGGCGGCGGCTAGGGTTAGCCGCCGCTGCCGCCCCCTTTCTTCCGTCGGCGGCAGGTTGGGGGGCGGGGGGCAAGGGTGGGCGAACCGCCCTGAGGGCGGTCGCGGGTGGCCGCCCCCCCGCTTCAGCCAGGGGGGGCAAGGGCAGGCGAAGCCGCCCTGAGGGCGGTCACGGGCGGCCGCCCCCTGCTTCAGGCGGGGGGGGGCAAGGGCGGGCGAAGCCGCCCTGAGGGCCGTCGCGGGCGGTCGCCCCCCGCTTCAGGCGGGGGTGGGGGGGGGGGCAAGGGCGGGCGAAGCCGCCCTGAGGGCCGTCGCGGGCGGTCGCCCCCCGCTTCAGGCGGGGGGGGGCAAGGGCGGGCGAAGCCGCCCTGTGGCGATCGCGGGCGGCCGCCCCCCCACTTCAGTCGGGGGGGCAAGGGCGGGCGAAGGCCGCCCTTTTCGGGCAGTAGCTGATGACCACCCCCCGCTTCGGGCGGGGGGCAAGGGCGGACGAAGACCGCCCTTTCGGGCGGTTGTGGTAGGCCGCCCCCCCACACCCGCTTCGGGCACGGGGGGGAGGGGGGCGAGGGCACGGCCCGCCCTTCCGACGGCGGCAGAGGCAGCCCTCCCGCTTTAGGCGGGGGGGGGGGGGGGGGGGAACCCACCGAGGGTCCAAGCTAGGGTTTTCACAATTTAAAAACCCTAAAAATTTGATTTTTGGGATGAAAAATTCGTCGTTTTTAGGCGATCTATCAAATACCCGAATTAATCTTGCGAGATCTAGGGGTAGAGCAATCATACGTATGATTAAGAACATCGGTTTTAGTGTTTTTACCTCTATATCCGTCCTCCGGATATAGCGACGGTTGCACGAAGCCCTACGCGGATGACGACGCTCGATTGAGGAAGCCTTGTACCGCGCTCGTGGATCTCCCGTCTCCTCTAGCCTTCGCCTTCACAACGAACGAAAAATTTGAGGAAAGAAAAATTTTTAGAGGCTCGTGCTGATAACGTGTTATGAATCAACTACTATGGAAGGAGCCTCCAGCTCTTTATTTATAGGCAATAGGGGAGAATACAAACATGGGCTACAAAGATATGTGCCTATCTCTAGGATAGCCCAGAATCTCAACCAACACGGTTAAATAACCGTTCACAACACATTCATATTTTCCATAATATATAATAGAATTTTGTGGAGATCATTCATATTAATATATGCAAAGAGTTTATGCTAATTAGTTCAATTTGCGTATCATGGAGCTCAACATAAATTTTGTACTTGAATTTTGTAGATAGACATGTCAAAAATAATATTATTTTGTGAAGATATAAGGCAATGCAGGGTGTATGGAAAGTTGGGAAGAATGCAAGTCACAAGTTATGGATTTTTTTGGGTAACTCACAAGTTATGGATTTACTAATGTTGTTTTAGGGATTCAAAAAAAGTATGAAGATGCATGGAGTAGTAGAATGAACGATGCAATGTAGTTCGTCTAGATCCGGGATGTTGAGACATGTTAATAGATTTGGGGCAACGTCAAAGATTGGAGGTGTCTGTACATGTGGAAGAGTCTTCAGATCACGATGTGATCAGAAATGATGACAACGATAGTAGCAACGATAAAAAAACTATAGGACATGCAAATGTAGATAGACAAATTGGATTGTTTGATGCATCTTTCATTTGTAGATGTTTCATATGTTCAGTGGAAATCAATGTTGTGTTAGCGGTCATTCTTGGTTTAGTTGTCAAAGCTTATCTTCTTACAGAACAGTTCAATGTTATTGTCATTGTACATTTGATATTCCTAATTATATGTCTTGTGCTTGGAATGTGTATTGTTTGAACTTTTGTCAATTGAATATGGAATATGAATGTATATTGGGATTGAATTCAAATCAAATGGATGTTTAATACAAGTATTAATGGTGCCTTGCTTGATTCCTTTTTTGAGACATTGATTGAGAAATTGTTTTGTTGGATACACGGATACTTGGCTCCAAATAAATAGTACAAGTATGTCCATGATTCTTGAAATGTCTTGGTTCCAACTATACATGGGATTCTACAAAAGTTGAATTTTACCGAAGCAACCAACCAGATTTTGCAACATTCATAAGCAATCCTAGCATACTACTTCTGGTGCCAGTGTTCCTTAGCTTACAAACTTCTCGAGAATAAATCAGCATACAAGATACTCAACAAAACCATCTCTTCAATAATTCACAATGTGTTAACCAAAATACTTCAGAGGATTAGAATCTACCAAAAATACAATGTATCTGCCAAAACACTATTATTCACGATGTATCAGCATACAAGATACTCAACAAAATCATATGTTGGATCAAAAGTGAGACACAGAATCAAGCTCATGAACATTATTCAGAGAGAAGTCAAAATTTCCCCCACCATCCTAATTAACACTTTGATCTTTACCATCTTTGTAACTTCCCATGAGAGCCAAGGATGGATGCCCACATTGCAGGCAACCGCTTACCAAGTTTACTCGAATTATTTCTCTTGCACATCATTAGTATCTTGATTTATTTCTCTTGTTACCAATGACGTCTATCTTTTTAAAATATAACACTGAGTGTAATTTATCAACAAATTCATTAAACAATACTACAAGAATATGCCTACAAGAGATACCATCAGTTTCAAGCCTCTTGCAACTGAATATTGCAGCTTCTTCTTGACTTTTATAAACAACTTCTCAAAATCTATCTGGATTCTTCATTGTGCCCACCCTTTTCACAAAATATTGATGCACATTTCCATCATACGCTCTCATATATGAGATGCATTGCTCAAACTTTGAACATCTTCTTTCTGGAAAACATAAAATTTTCTTTAGTATACTCAAGACAACTCTTGCCCAACATACTGCATCTATCAATGGTAGTATACTCAAGACAACTCTTGCCCAACATACTGCATCTATCAATGGTTGCAGCTGCCTCCTCGACCATGAAACCCATATATACCAAAGTCGATATTATTTTCGCTTCTCACATAAATCATCAGCGATACTGTCTTGAGTAACATAATTTTAACAAAATTCACATAATTTACATTTCAGATCTACGGAAGTATCCAAATGGTTCTATGTTGCTATATAAGTACAAAAAGCACATTGAGGTTTTATCTGTAGCTGGCATTGAGACCGTTGGTGATAAATTTGTGAAAAAATTGGTTTGATTTTGATCCACATGCATGGCATCCAAAGTTTGATGCATGCAGAGCAAACTAAATTTTATCTTTTAAATAATCTAGGTTTGTTGATTACTCCCATTTGTATGTAGTTATACACCACTTGTACAAAATTCCTTGTTACAAATACTACATGTATAGAGCTACTCACAAACTGCTCAGTAAAGTAGATATTTCCATGTACCCATAGTTGCCATGCGTGCCATCATTATCATGGACATCAGGGATGTACACCTCCATTTCAAACTTCACAATCAATTTGTACCATGTATGTACACATGATAACTACTATTTGCTGAGAGAAACCGAGGTTTGGATATCAATGACCCTGATAATGTGACAAAAAGAAAGTACTCTAGATGACCCTGATAATGTAACAAAATGAAATTACACACAAACACATAAAATAGGATACAAGCTTAATATATTTTTAGACTACATAATCGTGATAAAATTCTTACACTCACAAAAAAGATAAACCGTGTTAAAAAGAAACAAATTACTGAAGTCTTAGCTTATTAATATGTCCACTTACTAAATGCTATTATAGAATATAACACTCACACATGTGCATTCGCGCATGTACATACATACTTACTTACCTGTAAGACTTCATTTAACACCAGCATAAAATATTGTGTATGCATTCTCTATATTCTTATTACCAACATGGTCGCAAGTTCACAAGATGATATTTTGAAGTTATTTTCAGTTTCTAAGGTTGAAATATAAACCTAGAAAGCACATTATATTTTCATTGTAACTCTTGGACAGCTCTCAAAAATATTTGGATGCTAATATCTAACATTGAAAGTTACACATCTTTAAAAATTTGTTTCGACCTATTGGGTTAGCAGATTTGGATATAAACATCTATATCCAAATACATATACTTGCGGATGGGACTTTTACCTTCAAAACCAACCAGAAATCTTTAATGTGTTTGAAATTACCTTCAAAACAGACCACACACATATAACACACTCACACAAACCACACACACATACCCACCCATACCCAACACACGCATACCACACACCTGCAGACCACACCCCCCCCACACACCCCCACCCAACCCACACCGACCACCTACCCGCAGACCACACCCACACACGGACCACACAAACACAAAGACCACACACATGCAGACCACCCACACCGACCACCCACAGAACGCATCTTCTAACTTTCATATTATCAGCAATATTGAAATCGAGAATTTGGTTGTGACCAAAAATCAAAACTTCAATCACAAATATACATAATTTCTTGAGTAAATTCCGCTAACACTGTTACTATAACACCCATCTTGCCAAACTAAGAAAACCGCACTTGAGACAAGCATGCATATCTATTTGATCAGAGTCATTTAAAATCGTAAACATCAACAACATACCGATTTCTAGGGAAACAAGCCGATCAGAAGCCAAACGACGACGAGAAAAAAACGAAGCAACGATCGCGTGAAGGGGAAGCCGATCGACCGTAGTTGAAGACGAGAGTAGAAGAAAGACGAACGGTTGCGAAAGGGAAGCCGAGCAAGCAACGATCACGCGAAGGGGAAGCCGATCGACCGTAGTTGAAGACGAGAGTAGAAGAAATACGAACGGGTGTGAAGCGAGAAAGCGTATGAATGAAAGAGTAATTTAGGGTGTGATAGGGAGTATTACTGACGATACCGACAGTAATAGTAGTATTTACTGATGGTACAGTCAGTGACTATAGGCATCTCCTCGATTCTGACGCCGTTGTTACACAAAAGTCTATTGGCTTTCACTAATGGCCCGTCAGATATGTCAAATGTCACTGACGACCCGTCAATGAAAGGAGGCGTAGTGGCTTCGATTACCGGGAGACGATTTGCATAGTTCACTAACGGGTCATCATTAAAACTTATAATCACTGACGGGAAAGTTCCCATCAGTGAAGGTTACGCACCTAGTGGGAAAATGGCATAAACGACGTAAGCTTTATTGATGGCCTCGTCTGTAAAACTTCGCAAAAATATCCAAACATTTGCTGATGGATGCCATTAGTGAAAGTTATTTCAACTTATTAATAAAATTATCAGAATATTTAAAATTTCACTAATGGTTATACCGTCAGTAAAGACAAGGTATCGCTGATGGAGTGGTTATCCGTCAATGAATCTGCTGTAGTGCCAAAATTTCAATGATGGACCGTCAGTGGTTGCCTGGTTTTTCTGACGGCTCCGTTGGTGATTGTTGGATTTTACTGATGGCATCGACTACCGTAAGTGATTGTTCATTATAGCTGACGGGTTTCTTATGTCATCAGTAAAACCAGGTAGAATTTGACCTTTACTGACGGTAAACTGTACCTAGTAATGGTTTCGTCAGCAAAGCCATATTTTCTTGTAGTGAGTATATCTTGGTATCATACCCTTTTTTATTATGACAAGGGGGAGAGATAAGATGTCATGCATAATAATATGTTTATGGCATGTGGCCAACACTTAGTATCAGACTCATCTCTCTCATTATTTGCATGTTTAGCACATTTTTGATATACATGGTATCATGTGGTATCCAGCACATTTTTTGATGCACGTGTTATATATATTGTGCTAACATGCTATGTTGCAGGAAGAGTAAGTATGTATGTCATTTTATTATGTATTTATGTTTGTCATCATAAAAAAGGGTGAGAATGTTAAGATATTAAGTCCCTTCGCGTGTATTTTGATGATAAGTAAACATGTCATCTAATAATCTATAAGTGTATGTATAAAAAGTTTAAAAGCGAATCAATGTGCACTCAAAGGATAGTGAGTTCAACAAGGCACAACTATCAAGAGAAAAGACAAGGAGCTATAAGAGTCAAGATTTCATCAAGAACTTCTATGTAATATTTTATTTGATATAATTTCATTTATGTCTTGATTAGAATGTTAAGGCCTTGGTTTAAGCTCTCTTACACTAAGGATTTCTTTAAATATGTTTTAAAAATGATTAGAAATATTTTCAAAACATATCCCAAGTGTTATAGGTCAAAAACATTGATTTATAGGTTAACTGCGCGACTAGAACAGATACCTAGTCGACCAACTGAACCTAAGAATCATATGCTAGTATGCATGTCAATCTAGTCAACAAATGTATATGAACTATTCAATAGTCAATATGATGTAGTCGACTAGTAGGTGTACAATAGTCGACTAGAATTTATAGAGAGTTAACAGACTCTTTACATGACTGGACTAGTCGACTAATAGTCATTACCTAGTCGACAAACCATATTACTAGTCGACTAAGAGGTCTACTATAGTCGAATAGAACTATCCATTGAGCCTATAACAGTAACATTTTAATTAGCCATTTTGACCGTTGTAGGAGCATTTTTGGGTAATCTTGTTGGGGCTATTTCTAGATTAACAATAAGCAATACCATGCAAAAATAATCTTGATATACAACATGTCAGATCTACGAAAAATAATATACCGAATCTTAAGCGAAAGCATACCTGAATCCATAGCAACTGAATATTGATGATCCGTGTGGACGGCCTTTCAGATCAGTACAGATCCCCGTGAGAAATCCTTTGGCTTCGACTTTCTCGGGCTCTAGTCTGTCGACGGGATGCAGAAAAGACGCCTCTTCGTACGTGCGATCCGGGGACCATGACCACATATAAATAGGCAAAACTAAATGCCTATTGGGTTTCGGGTTCAACCCATCATTAAATGAGAAAGCCCATCGTCTCTACACATTAAAGGCCCACACCCTAAACAGATACATTAAAGCGCACTTAATTAATTAGATCACTTCGTTGGGCTTAATTTAATTTGATAGCATGCATACATAATTATTTTACATATTAGCCTAACGTTGGATTAATCATCCAACAATCTCCCACTTGGGCTATATGTCAAACATTATAATTATGATATGCACAAATAACCGAATGAGTACTCAAAATGCTTTCATAACTGGAATGTATCTAAACCAATTCGGTCCATCAATTATTTTAACATAGGATCAAAGCAGCCTTTGTCACATTTAATGTAACTCGACCCATCAATTGTCACATAAGCTAAAATAACTGAATGACTTGAATTGTGATGTGAATGTGTAGCATGGAAATTTCATGTAATGTGATCTTAACATGCCTATTTTCAACTGATTCTCCCTTAAACTTTAGTGAGACCATAACCATATCAAAATCGATGTGTAACCAAACCAAAACTTTATTTCTGCAAAAATAACTTTAAACTGAAAACTGAAATGTCTATATTACATGAGCACCCAAAAGAACAAACTCCTACTAGAACTGAATATCCTTAACTGATATGATACACATAAGAGCAAAGCTCTCATTAAACCTTTTGGGTAACGAAACCTTAGTAAGTGGATCCACAACCATATAGTTTGTTCTGTTGTGCTCTATAGACAATGTTCACTTCGAATCTCTTAATTAACATCAGAAACTTGATCTCGGAATACATTAACTTTGTCACGTTCCTGTTGTTGGAATAAAACTACAGACTTATTGTCACACAATAACATGTGTGTTTTTACATACCATCCATAATTTGCATCCATGTGACAAAATTATGCAGTAAAATTCCATGATTGGATGTCACACAAATTGATATGAAATCTGCAACCATGTTTGAAGCTGCTATAAAAGAGACTATTTAGCCCTCTTCTAGTAGATGGCACCTCACTAATTTCATACTTCTATCCATCCAATAAAAATCAGAGTCAGTATACCAAATGATCTCAAGCTTTTCTAATCTCTGATTCATGAGCATGTAGCCCTATGTTCTCTATAAATACTGTAAGACTCACTTGGCTGATATCAAATGGTCAACTCTTGAATTTCTTAAGTATCTGCCCAATATCTATGTAATATACGCGATGTCATATCGCATACAAACCTGATCACTGATTGAGACTAAACTCGTCTTCATTAGATACAGGGGACATATAAAACAAGAAAACTCCCACAGAACCTGATCATCAACCAAATTCATCTCTCAACCAAACAAGATGATTACTTGATGAAACTTAAAATAACATTATCAAGACTGAAATGCGTCACTAATACCAATTTTATCTTGAAGAGTCTTTCAAGGAAACCAAAGAGAAAATCTCTTTACTTTTAATGCCTTATTTCTGTATAAAGTCTTTTATGACAAGACATGCCTTATATCTTTCCACGTTGCCTTTTGAATCCCACTTGATTATAAAAATCAATTTACAAACAAATGGTTTCATACCTTATTGCGATGAGATAATATTATAAATGTCACTATCCATTATAGACTTAATTTCCTCACTTAAGGCATTAATCTCCATTAGAGACTTTCAAACCTCTCATCTCTCTAATGGATTTGCTTAATGGCATAAGTTCTTGAGGTGCTAAAGTTTGTTCTTCTTGAATAATTTCCTAAGTATGAGAATTTCTGATATTGTCTTGAGATCTTTTTTGTGACATCGTCTTAATTTATTGTGTTTTGAACAAGATAAGGAATGAAATCCTAATCAATGCCAATAACACCTGTGGGAATATCAACGTATTCCTCTCCAAAAAACACTATCCTTAACTGCATTTCTAAAGACAATATCCTTAACTGTCCCCCCCTCCCGCAAACTCGGCATCCTCAAAGAACTTGGCATTTCCACGTTCATATATTTATTTAATTGTGGGGAAAATGTACCTTATGGATCCTTTTCTAAAGTATTCAAAAAATAGCACATCACTGTCCATGTGTTCACTTCCCTTTTATTAGGCTTATGAGGCCTAATCTTAGCTGGACATCTCAAACATGCAAGTGATGTAAATGCGTTTGTTGAAACTTTGTTAAGAATATAAGCTGCAATCTTAAGTGCTTTCATGAGATATATGTAGCCATATCTGAAAGGTCATTAATGAACTTAAAAAATATTGTTGACCACTCCAAGTAGCCGTATAGAATGACCCACAAATATTCTCAACTTATAAGTTCAAAGATGGTCTAAGTCTTATTGGCTTCATAATCTCCTTTTATTTGTTTGTTTGCCCTTTATCTGTTAACACAAACTTCAAAGCCCGTGAAATTTAAGGGATCGAGAATTTTATTTGACATAAGCCTATCTGTTTCTCTTTCGAAGATATATACTAACTTTTATGTCATAATGTAACCGAATTCTCATCTGTAAATTTTCACTTTATACTTCATGTACTCAAATGTAGGTAATACTTAAATGAAGCAACAAAATTATTATAAACTGATAAAGAACTAGAACCAACTCATTTTGAATCACGAGAAGAAACAAATTACCCATCTCCAAAATAAACAATGATAACCAAATTTGTCCAAAGTAGAAATAGAAACCAAATTCCGTTTAAAAAAGGTACATCAAATGTCTCACCAAATACAAATACAATCTAGTCTTTAATAATCTTTAATCTTAATTGCTTCAATCTAAACCGTCTTGCCATCACCTACAAGGATGTATCTTTCACCTTCACTCGGCTTCTGGCATCTTAGGCAACCTGCATAGACACAATGATGCGAGTAGTTGAACCAGAAACTTTCCATCATGTGTCTATAAGTACCGAAGTTGAATTAACTTCAGAACAAACCAAATTAAGAAGCATACCTTTTTTAGCACGTCAAGCATGATAATTAGTGCAATGCTTTTTTATATGCCCTTCAGCTCCACAGAAGAAATAAGTATTGTCATCTGAACTTTTAAGTTCATTTTATTGTTTCTTTTGAGATGACGTATCCGCATGTAACCCTCCGTAGCTAGCTATACGGCGTAGGGTTACGTGTCATGGCCAAGTATGGCATCGATGAAGTAAGGGTATGGTATTCTGAGGACATGTGACCCTAGTGACAACTTTGCAAGGTGCCCATTGGGGGTAGGAGAGTTTTGCAATAATACCTCTCACATTTTTATTTTGACCCAATCTTGGTATTCTATGTATCTGTGTAAACATAGATACCAATCTGTACACAGTTGTCTTATAAGCTGAACAAACTTGTAGCGTATCATGTACACAGTTGTCTTATAAGCTGAACAAACTTGTAGCGTATCATGTACACAGTTGCCCTAGCATATCCTGTACATAGTTGCCCTATAAGCCGAACACACTTGTAGCATATTCTGTACACAGTTGTCTCATATGCTGAACACACATATGCACTGCTCTGCATATACATATATACTGCACTGAACATAGATATATAAGGATCTGTACACACATATGCACTGCTCTGTATATATGTATATACTGCACTGAACACAGATATATAAGGATCTGTACACACATATACATTGCACTGTATATACATATATGCTGCATTGAACACAGATATCTAAGGATCTGCTACAAGTGTGGGTTTTTATGTAAAAGTGCAAGAGAGGCTATGATGGTCATTTTGATTAGGTTAGTGGGTATTAGTGGAGAGGTTGGCTGCCATGCATTGGCTACAAGAGTTAGTGGGGTGGGTGAAATCCCTAAAATACCCCTAGAGGGTTCTACACACTCTAAGCTCTACTAATCAACATCCACCTAACCTCTATCCTCCAAAACCTGATCCTATCCATCCTTTTTTAGGGCTAGCACCCGTGAGAGAGAGTGAAAAAAAAAATTCAGAGGTTGAAGGAGGAGGAGTTTGAGGAAGAAGAGATTGTTTGCTAGGGTTTGGAGCTAGAAGGTGACTAGAGGCTTGGATCTTGCTAGAGCATGTACCTTGGAGGAAGCTAGCTTGGAGGTCTTCAACCTATCATCTAGGTGCTCAGGTAGAGATCCTCACACACTAGGGTTAGGGTTCTTCTTCATTATAACTGAAGTGATGGTGCATGTTGCTTGATTTGCTTGCATATCCATGTAAAAACCCTTGAATCATCTCTTTTGTTCTTGCTGGAAAACGTAACCAGAATAGCCGAATCTTAATCTAATATCTGGTGCTAATTGGCTACATACAAATCTTAGCCAAAATTTAAGGTTATATATCATGTTATGCTTAACAACTTTTATGTTTTGGGTTTTGTCAAATTCGGCCTAGAAATTATGATAAAAATTCAGTGTTTAACAGCTGCTTGTTTTTAGTTAAACTGGACACAGTTTAGAAAAATGAAGCTCAGTACCTGCACACTCTATGAAATTTTCTGTTCTTCGTCCCGTTGTAAATTTAACAAGTTTTTCTACAACTTCATCTCAGTGCATATTTTTCAAAATTCTGACTGAAACATGCCATAAATTAGCAATCTTTACAGCCTTCAGAATCTGTCTGAAAAACATATTTGACAGGCTTCACCATACAATTCACCATAAATCATGTATTTCATATTTTTACATGAAATTTTATATGTGAATCTAGAACTACTATATCTACAACTTTCATGTAGGAAATTTTGGCAAATTCAAACTCGAAATGCATGAAAACAGCCTCTCAAGTTGACTACTATCGGTGATCCTAATTTGTTGTCTGAAATCAGTGAAAAACCTGATTAGTAACAAAATCATAATAAATCAACCAAATGGTCAATTGCTATGAAATTTGAAATTTGACATGCTGGCATATGGGGCTACAACCCCCTTTGAATTAGTTTTTCAAGTTCAGTTCAATTATTTTGAGATATCAGTATTGCAATGCTCTGTCCTGGTGCTGAAGCTAAACTCTGAACTGAAATATGGATGGTTCATTTGAAAATTCTTGAAAGTATGTTCTTGGTTTTGATGAATATGGTCGTTTTATATTTCGCAGATGGGTTAATGATAAAATGTTCAACCATAAGCTTTAGTTTCTCCCTTGCTCATAATGAAAGTGATGTATATGTTGTTGGTATTATTGTTGTTGGTAAATGATACACGTTTGGCATGATGAAACTATGTGTTAGCTTGCCCATGAAAACTGAATTGATGGAGCAACTAAGTCCTAGGGTAGATGATGATGCTATAGGTGTCCACTTGCACAGAGCGGGTCGACCCTCTAGGCGGGTTCGGGGGAGGTACCGTGTCGGGTTGGTGTACGAGGACGAGACTTGGTTTAGGAGTGATGGCCGTGGGCATACCGACCGTGCACTGAGCTTCAGTAGATTGCCACTCGCACGATGTTTTCCATGGAGTGTGACCCCACTTGCTCGAAGTTTGTCGAGTAGTGGGGAGCCCCAACCAACTGGCAGGTGACGCTTTCCATCCGTACTTTAAGGATGAGGTTTAGTCCTCGTACTCTAGTCTCGGTCACGGAGCCTCCAAATTCAATAACATTCAAATTATAATGAACTCCTAATCATGAAGTTTAACTCTGTAATTGAACCGTGTGATGATTGTTGGTGTGTTTTGTACCTTGTGTGTGTTGAGTTTCTCTGCTAGACATGCTTTGACGTGTCCCCTCTCCGTGGTTTTGGGAGCAGGTACCCAGGAGCAGTGCCTGGAGCCGGACACTGCCAGACGTTTGTAGTCTTCTTAGCTGTCGAGAGAGTACTTTAGGAGAAGATGTGGGTGTACGCAGGGTTGGTTGAGAGAGGAGGTGATAGTTGTTGTAGCCACTTCTGTGTCCAGTAGAGTAGTTTTGTTTTGTTGTACCACCAAACGCATGCAGTTGTACTCTGTAGACTTGGTGGCTATGTAGTAGTCTCGGACTTTGATATGATGTACTGTGGGCAGATGTATAGTAGTAGGAGTGTTTGATCAGTGTACTTTTGGACAGTGTTTCTCTCTGCGACTGATGTTGAAATGATGATGTCTTCTTATGTTGTTTTTACTTCAGTAGTTCTTAGTACCACTCTCTGTTGATGTTGTTGCTTTCAAAGTTCCTTTATGCTTAGTATTTATATTCTGAGTATGTTCTGTGTTGTTTCAGTGCGAGCAGTGGCCTGCTATACTATACCTATTCTCATACGCTTGGTACAATACCTCAGCCTGTCGGACATCCCATCCCCTCTGACTCGGGAAATGGAGAATCACATCTCTTCCCTTGACTATGTGGGTGACTAGGGCGTGACAGGTTTTGTGGTGGCCCATACAGGTCTCCACACTGCGACGCACGTAAGAATGACACAGATTATGCTCTGATACTAGCATGTGGTACTAATTTGTATCTTCTCTGTCTACTGCAGAATGGCGAGCGAAGAGGGTCAGTCCAATGGGGGTACGGGAAACAGTCTACAGGCGAGCAGCCGACGGATGAGAGTCCTGGGTCTGGTGCAGCATCGACCAGTGAGGAGCTTATGGTTTAGGTGTTGTCTGGGATCCTCAAGCGCATTTCAGAACTCAAGGAGGGGTCTCCGGCGCTACCGCAGACTATTTCTTCAGCATATAGGCTTTTCAAGGACTTCACTCCGAGGCCCTTTTGTGGAGAGGAGATAGTGCTAGAGGTGGATAAGTGGCTCAGCCACATCGAGGACAGTTCGACTTTAGTTGGTGCCCCTCAGGATGAGTGGGTTGACGCCGCCCATAGATGCTTTACATTTGCGGCCAGGGATTGGTGGAAAGCTCTTCAGCTGCGCCTCAAGGAGCAGATCTCTCCTGGGAGGAGTTCAAATAGTACTTTGAGGCGACTTCCCTGCCTGCCACGAAAAAGGAGGAGTTGAGATAGAGGTTTGAGCAGTTGACTCAGGGGCAGAGAATCGTGGATCAGTATGATGCAGAGTTCTCTCAGCTTAGCAAGTTTGCCCCAGAATTAGTAGCCTCAAAGGCCGAGAGAGCGAGACGCTTCCATTTAGGACTGTCTCCGGAGTATAGAGGGGCCACGTCTACTGCCATTCTACCTACCTACGAGGCCGTGCTTGAGGCACACATGATGCATGAGTTCCATTTGCGGAGTATTGGGAGAATACCAACAGCTAGCAATCGGCCGACAGTTACTCAGAGGCCAGCTCAGAGGCATGGTACTAGACCGATCCAGTCGACTCAGTTCAAGAGGATGGGATCTGCACCTTCGGCACCAGTGGTTCAGCGGCAGCCGACATGTTTCCACTGCGGCAAGCCAGGACATGAAGCTCAGAGTTGTAGACTATAGCATCGGATGCGATGTTTTGCTTGTGGAGGGCAGGGGCATCTTTGGAGAGATTGCCCGAGAGGTCACCAGATGGGACCAGGAGGACCGGGGACAGTGAGGCCGGCGCAGCAGCAGCGTACGCTTCCCATGGCTCCTGAGCGGATTGTGCTCCCTGCACCACTGAGGCCAGGGCAGGCTGGTCAGGGTAGACCACCTCGACTACCTCAGAGACCTGTGACAGCTAGAGCAGCTCCAACTCCTCAGCCACGCCAGACTTTTCAGTTGACTACAGTAGCAGAGGAGACTCCCAGTGGTGTCATTACTGGTGAGTTTTGAAAGCCTTTAAGATATTTACGTGCAGTATGACTTTTAGTTCTCTATGAGTAGATAGTTAGTATATTCTTGTTTCTGTTGCACTAGGTGTTATTAGAATTGCATCTTTCCCTGCTGTAGCCTTATTTAGTACCGGAGCATCCCACTGTTTCTTGTCTAAGGAATTTGTGAGTAAGAACCAGATTGTAGTGGATGCCTTCACTTATAATTGGAATATTCACACCGGAAATGGAGTGGTACTTAGTTCAGCGGGTATAAGAAATTACCCGGTGGAGTTGGCTGGATTAGAGTTATATGCAGATTTTCTGATAATACAATTGTCTAACTATGAGGTCGTGTTTGGGATGGATTGGTTAGCAAATTTCTATGCTAAGATTGATTATGGAAGAAGGAGAATTGTGTTCCGTGTTCCAGGGCATGCTGAGTTTGTTATCACAATGGGACGAACACATGTAAACCAGTAAAGTTTAGAGCGACCCCGATAGAGGCGCAAGTGATGGCCATGGAGGTAGATTCGGAACTTCCAGAAATTGTTAGAGATTTTCCGGATGTATTTCCCGACAATATCTATGGACTACCTCCAGACAGGTCATTGTAGTTCACTATTGATTTGATACCTGGAACCCAACCTATGTCAAAGGCACCTTATCGTATGGCTCCTCCTGAATTAGATGAGCTTTGGAATCAGTTGACTGACTTGTCGGGTCGAGGATTGATACGACCTAGTGTGTCTCCTTGGAAAGCACCTGTTCTTTTGGTAAACAAGAAGGATGGTTCATGAGGTTGTATATTGATTATCGGGAGCTGAATAATGCGAAAGTGAAAGACAAGTATTCACTTCCTCGTATCGATGACATATTCGATCAGGTAGGTGGATCCAGAGTTTACTCGAAATTGGATTTGAGGAGTGGCTATCATCAGGTGAAAGTCCGTGAGTCAGATATTTCGAAAACTGTGTTCCGAACTCGTTATAGTCAGTATGAGTTCTTGGTGATGCCTTTCGGAGTTACGAATGCACCAGCCACATTTTTGAGATTGATGATTCAAGTATTCTTTGACTATTTGGATAAGTTTGTGGTGGTTTTCATCGATGATATCTTGGTATACTCGAAGAGTGATGCAGAGCACGCTGAGCACATGAAGACTGTTTTGGAAACTCTGAGGCGGCATCAATTGTATGCTAAGGTTAGTAAATGTCAGTTTTGGTTGACTAAAATTGCTTTTCTCGGTCATGTGATTTCAGGTGAAGGAATATCAATAGATCCTGAAAAGATCGCTGTTGTCATGGACTGGGCGATTCCCCGATCAGTCACCGAGGTTAGAAGTTTCTTGGGATTTGCCGGATACTATCGGAAGTTTATTAAAGATTTTTCGAAGATCACGGCACCTCTGACCAATTTGACCAAGAAGGATGTATCTTAAGTCTGGTCTGAAGAATGTCGGCGGGCAATGGACGAATTGAAGCGACGCTTGACGACCGCCCCAGTGTTGACGATTTCTGACCGATCAGGTGGGTTTGAAATTTTCTGTGATGCTTCGGGCAGAGGATTGGGTTGTGTGCTGCATCAACATGAGCGTGTGGTAGCATATGCATCACGACTATTGAAGGTCAATGAGCGGAATTATCCCACACATGATTTAGAGCTTGCAGCGGTGATCTTTGCTTTAAAGTTATAGAGACATTTTCTATTGGGCGAACGTGTGAAGATTTATACAGACCACAAGAGCTTGAAATATGTCTTCACACAAAGGGAACTTAATATGAGACAGTGCCGATGGCTGGAATTGATGGCCGAATATGATATCAAACTTTAGTATCATCCTGGAAAAGTCAATGTAGTTCCTGATGCTCTCAGTCGAATGCCAGCGATCATGAAGCTGACTTTCCAGCCGTAGCTTAGATGGGCATTGAAGCAGATGGAGGTTGAAGTTGTGCTTCCAGGAGAGCAAGCGATTGATATGGGATTACAAGTTCGATCAGACTTAGTGGATAGGGTAAAGGCAGCCCAGTCTGAGGATGATACGTTGCAGAGGATTCGTGAGCAAGTAGAAGCTGGTCTTCGGGCAGATTTCAGCATTCATGAAGACGGATCTATGAGATTTGGAACTCGAGTCTGTGTGCCAGCAGGTGCCATCAGAGAAGAGTTATTGAAGGTAGCTCATAGTTCTCCCTATTCTATTCATCCGGGAGGAACTAAGATGTACCGTGATTTGCGCCAACATTTCTGGTGGCATAGGATGAAGCGTTCGGTGGCTGAGAGTGTGGCATTGTGCATCGTCTGTCAACAGGTGAAGGCTGAACATCAAAGGACCGCAGGTCTATTTCAGCCTCTCCCTATTCCTGAATGAAAATGGCAACATGTGACGATGGATGTTGTGACCGGCTTACCTCGGACACCGAAAGGTCATGATGCGATATGGGTGATTGTAGATCGCTTGATAAAGTCAGCGCATTTCATTCCATTTCGTGTTGGTCAGTCCACAGAGACCTTGGCTAAGAGGTATATGGAAGAGGTCGTGAGACTCCATGGTGTCCCTGTATGTATCGTGTTAGATAGAGACTCGAGCTTCACATCACATTTTTGGAAGAGACTGCAAATAAGTTTGGGCATGAATTTGAATTTTAGCACCGCTTATCATCCCCAGACTTTGGAAGATATGTTGCGAGCTTGTATGTTGAAATTTCAAGGATCCTGGGAAGATCGGTTGCATCTTGTGAAATTTACATATAACAACAGTTATCAGGCCAGTATTGGTATAGCACCATTTACAGCATTATATGGAAGGAAGTGTCGATTACCACTCAGTTGGGATGACATTGGGGATTGAGAGGAACTGGGCCCAGATATGGTTGTTGAAGCAGTTGATGTGGTAAGGACAGTTCGTGAGAACCTCCGGATTATGCAGGATAGATACAAGCACTGGGTTGACATGAAGAGACGACCACTTGAATTCCAGCCAGGAGACTACGTCTTTTTGAAGGTATCTCCTATGCGAGGAATGATCCGTTTTGGAGTCAGGGGTTGGGTTCCAGATATGTAGGCCTATTTGAGATATCTGCTCGTGTTAGAGATGTAGCATATCGAGTAGTGCTTCCACCTTCCTTCGAGGGAATCCATGATGTATTTCATGTATCACAGCTTCGGAAGTTTATGGGAGACCCTAATCAAATTGTGGATCACTCTGAGATCGAAGTGCGTCCAGATTTGATATACGAGCAGCAACCTGTGGCAATCCTGGATCGAAGGCAAAAGATCATGCGGAACAAGACGGTGGACCTTGTGAGGGTCATGTAGCACCAGGAATCACCTGGAGAGTCCACTTGGAAACGTGAAGATGAGATACGAGAGAAATATCTATATCTGTTTGTGTAATGACTCTCGTATTCGTGTATCATAGTGGACTTGTGAATTGTACATAACTGGTGTATATATATGTGTGTGTATGATTGTTCTACCCTCTTTATGGATATTTTTGTAATTTCGAGGACGGAATTTATCTAAGGGGTGTAGGATGTAACCCTCTGTAGCTAGCTATACGGCGTAAGGTTACGTGTCATGGCCAAGTACGGTATCGAGGAAGTAAGGGTATGGTATTCTGAGGACATGGGACCCTAGTGACAACTTCGTAAGGTGCCCATTGGGGGTTAGAGAGTGTTGCAATAATACCCCTCACATTTTCATTTTGACCCCATCTTGGTATTCTATGTATTTGTGTAAACATAGATAACAATCTGTACACATTTGTCTTATAAGTTGAACATACTTGTAGCATATCTTTTACACAATAGTTGTTGGACGCAACGATCTAGGATCTTTAGTTTGATGATGAAAAACGTGTGTTGATATTAATGTGTATGCTAAGTGTGTTTCAGGAATGACAAAGCGTTAAATTCTCAATGTGGTGACTAAGTCAATCGTTGGAGGAATTGCTATCCACATAGCTAATGGACTTGGTCAAAGAGCTATACACAAAGCAATTTGACTTGATCAACATGGAGAAATATGGAATCAATTTGGGATTTGTTCAAATCAATTAGAAAGATGTGCAAAGATTTGCTACTATCCAAATCCTATTTCAAATCCCATTACAAATCAAATACGAACTTGAATTCCTATATTTGAGAGATTTGAGTGATTCTCTCCTTGCACAAATCTCCTCCAAGTTCTCCTATAAAAACCCCTCTCCAAATACCAAGAGAGCGTGCGGCAAATCCCAAAAAGAAAAGAGCACGGCAACTAAAACAAAAGAGAAGGAGTGTGCGGCCAAAGTTATTCTCCAAGGGAAATACACCTCACGCAACTATAAAATCTCCAAGCCCTAGCCGCAAGCACAAGCCCTAAACTTCATATCATACATCTCCAAGCCCATACAAAACTCTCAACATCATCAACGCTCCACGAAAGCCCTCATCGCTGCCATCGAAGTCTCGTGCTGCCATCCACTCAACGCCGTATCATCAAGTCGATGTTGTCAGAGTTCGCCACCAAAGTCGAGCTGTGAACGGAGAACTGCATGCCCTAAATAAAATCGGAAAGGGGGTGACGTCGACAACAGCTCGCCCTATTGCGAAGAGAATTCGAACGGAGCTGACGTGGTGTTGCCTGCGAATGAAAAACAAAAGCAAAATGCTTCGTTGACGTGGATTTGATTTTAAGGGGACTGCTGTGTGCATAGACCAATTAATATCTAATTTTGTACTGAGATTTTTATGCGAACAGACAAGATTGCAACCAAGCCATATCTTGACAGCCAGGAGTCGGATCGAGACACTGTTTGCGTCAGATTGGAGTTAACAATGTGCTGATTGATAGAGACGACTATACAGACACGAACTGAGTATTTCTAAACCCTCTACTCTTTATATTCGTGTCTTAGTGTAACGTTCTCTGTAGGAAAACTTTACCGATATTTTGTGACTATTTTGGACTTGTCTGGTTCGGTTAGACACGGCTAGACAAGAGAGTCTTGACGTGTTGTTGCAGTCAAGATACGCATTTACTAGGTTGACAGGGTTCTGCACTTTGTTGAGTGTGGTACAGTCTAGATGGGGAGTTGAAGCTAGGACCCCATTATAGGTGTACATAAGGAACATATTAATGCTAGTATTTGCTTGGGGCTGGACGTAAGTCGTTGATGCGACCGAACCAGGGTAAATCTGTGCGTACTCTGTGATTGTCTCTTATTTACTCTGGTTGTGCTTTTAACTGTGTGTGATTTCTCGTGGGTTGTACGAGAATTTTTTCTTAGCCTATTCACCCCCGTCATGGCTAGGATCTAGATCCAATAGTTGTCTTATAAGCTGAACACACTTGTAGCATATAATGTACACAGTTTCATATAAGCCGAACACACTTGTAGCATATTCTGTACACGGTTGCTCATATGCTGAACACACATATGCACTGCTCTGCATATACATATATACTGCACTGAACACAGATATATAAGGATCTGTACACACATATGCACTGCTCTGTATATATGTATATACTGCACTGAACACAGATATATAAGGATCTGTACACACATATACATTGCACTATATATACATATATGCTGCATTGAACACAGATATCTAAGGATCTGCTACAAGTGTGGGTTTTTAAGTAAAAGTGCAAGAGAGGCTATGATGGTCATTTTGATTAGGTTAGTGGGTATTAGTGGAGAGGTTGGCTGCCATGCATTGGCTACAAGATTTATTGGGGTGGGTGAAATCCCTAAAATACCCATAGAGGGTTCTACACACTCTAAGCTCCACTAATTAACATCCACCTAACCTCTGTCCTCCAAAACCTGATCATATCCATCCTTTTTTAGGGCTAGCACCAGTAAGAGAGTGTGCAAAAAAATTCAGAGGTTGAAGGAGGAGGAGTTTGAGGAAGAAGAGCTTGTTTGCTAGGGTTTGGAGCTAGAAGGTGACTAGAGGCTTGGATCTTGCTAGAGCTTGTACCTTGGAGGAAGCTAGCTTGGAGGTCTTCAACCTATCATCTAGGAGCTCAGGTAGAGATCCTCACACACTAGGGTTAGTGTTCTTCTTCATTATAACTGAAGTGATGGTGCACGTTGCTTGATTTGCTTGCATATCCATGCATAAACCCTTGAATCATCTCTTTTGTTCTTGCTGGAAAACGTAACCAGAATAGCCGAAGCTTAATCTAATATCTGGTGCTAATTGGCTACATAAAAATCCTAGCCAAAATTTGAGGTTATATATCATGTTATGCTTAACAACTTTTATGTTTTGGGTTTTGTCAAATTCGGCCTAGAAAGTAGGACAAAAATTCAGTGTTTAACAGCTGCCTGTTTTTAGTTAAACTGGACACAGTTTAGAAAAAAGCTCAGTACCTGCACACTCTATGGAATTTTCTGTTCTTGGTCTCGTTGTAAAGTTAAGAAGTTTTTCTACAACTTCATCTCAGTGCATATTTTTCAAAATTCTGACTGAAACATGCCATAAATTAGCAAAATTTACAGCCTTCAGAATCTATCTTTAAAACAGATTTGACAGGCTTCACCAAACAATTCATTATAAATCATATATTTCATATTTTTGCATGATATTTTATATGTGAATCCAGAACTACTATATCTACAACTTTTATTTAGGAAATTTTGGCAAATTCAAACTCGAAATGCATGAAAATAGCCGCTCAAATTGACTACTATCTGTGATCCTAATTTGCTGTCTGAAATCAGCGAAAATCATGATTAGTAACAAAATCATAATAAATCAACCAAATGGTCAATTGCTATGAAATTTGAAATCTGACATGCTGGCATATGTGGCTACAACTCCCTTTGAATTAGTTTTCAAGTTCAGTTCAATTATTTTTGAGATATCAGTATTGCAATGCTCTGTCCTGGTGCTGAAGCTAAATTCTGAACTGAAATATGGATGGTTCAATTGAAAATTCTTGAAAGTATGTTCTTGGTTTTTATGAATGTGGTCGTTTTATATTTCCCAGATGTGTTAATGATAAAATGTTCAACCCTAAGCTTTAGTTTCTCCCTTGCTCATAATGAAAGTGATGTATATGTTGTTGGTATTATTGTTGTTGGTAAATGATACACGTTTGGCATGATGAAACTATGTGTTAGCTTGCCCATGAAAACTGAATTGATGGAGCAACTAAGTCCTAGGGTAGATGATGATGCTAGATGTGTCCACTTGCACAGAGCGGGTCGACCCTCTAGGCGGGTTCGGGGGAGGTACCGTGTCGGGTTGGTATACGAGGACGAGACTTGGTTTAGGAGTGGCGGCCGTGGGCACAAGGACCGTGCACTGAGCTTCAGTAGATTGCCACTCGCATGATGTTTGCCGTGGAGTGTGACCCTACTTGCTCGAGGTTTTGCCGAGGAGTGGGAGCCTCGACCAGCTGGCGGGTGCTGCTTGCCATCCCTACTTTAGGGGTGGGGTTTAGTCCTCATACTCTAGTCTCGGTCACGGAGTCTCCAAATTCAATAACATTCAAAATATAATGAACTCCTAATCATGAATGTTTAAATCTGTAATTGAACTGTGTGATGATTTTTGGTGTGTTTAGTACCTTGTATGTGTTGAGTTTCTCTGTTAGACATGCTTTGACGTATCCCCTCCCCGTGGTTTTGGGAGCAGGTACCCAGGAGCAGCGCCTGGAGCCGGACACTGCCAGACGTCTGTAGTCTTCTTAGCTGTCGAGAGAGTACTTTAGGAGATGATGTGGGTGTACGCGAGGTTGGTGAGAGACGAGGTGGTAGTTTTTGTAGCCACTTCTGTGGCCAGTAGAGTAGATTTGTTTTGTTGTACCACCGGACGCCTGCAATTGTACTCTGTAGACTTGGTGGCTATGTAGTAGTCTCGGAATTTGATATGATGTATTATGTGCAGATGTCTCGTAGTAGTAGTGTTTGATCAGTGTACTTTTGGACGGTGTTTCTCTCTGCGACTGATGTTGAAATGATGATGTCGTCTTATGTTGTTTTTACTTCAGTAGTTCTTAGTACCACTCTCTATTGATGATGTTGCTTTCAGAGTTCCTTTATGCTTAGTATTTATATTCTGAGTATGTTCTGTGTTGTTCCAGTGCGAGCAGTGGCCTGGTATACTATACCTATTCTCATACGCTTGTTGCAATACCGCGGCCTGTCGGGCATCCCATCCCCTCTGACTCGGGGAATGGAGAATCACATCTCTTTCCTTGAGTATTTGGCTGACTGGGGTGTGACACTGCAGCTTCCTTATTCTTTTTCCTTTTCTTATCCTTATAGGTATGTGTTAAGTGAGCACTTTTCTCTTCTCTTGCTCAAGTCTTTCCTCTTCCTGAACACAGTGCGAGATGAGCTCATTTAGAGACCAGTCTCTTTCTGGCAATTGTAGCCCACCTTGAATTGGCTAAACTGAATAAAAAGAGAAATCAGAACCAAATGCACTAGCACGTCCTCAGAGAGTCCACGCTTAAGTGCTTTCCACTTAGAAGCAAGGTGAGACATTTCCATAATGTACTCCCCGATGTTCCCTTTACCAATATACTTCTTTGAAATTAGATTTGTCAAGAGTGTACCAATTTCAGCCTTCTCATTCTTGACAAATCTCTTTTCAATATCAGAAAGGAACCATTTAGCTGTAGTAACTTTATCGGACATTGTGCCCTGGAATGCTTCTGGAATGGCTTTCTTCATAATCATCATGCACATGCGATTTGACCTCTCCCACCTTTTCAACTCCCTCTTTTCATCTGATGTACTCTTATCTGTAAGTGGTGGGGGAGAGTCAATCCTCATCGTCAGGTCAAGGTCCATGACCCCAAGAACTATCAGTAAGTTCTCCTTCCATGATTTAAAATTAGAGCCATTCAAAACCGGAATAGAATTGATGCTGGCAGTGATATTAGCAGGATTTAAAGCTGAAAAGAGAACAACAAAAAAATATGCCACTAGCTCACATAAGTAAACTGGAAAAGCTACAATAGATTCAAATTTAAATGCAAATCTCATCTTTCAAGATATCAAGCACTCCTTGAATACTTATCTTTGGACAACATATTAACTTGTAATTGATATCTTGGCGTAGTAATCAAACACTGATAATAATTTACTTGTCAAATAATAAACCTTCCTATGTGACGATTTATAATTTACATGTAAAACCGAACAATTATCACGCGTTTTTTAACCACAGAAGCACATATAATTATATCGAACATTTAACTTCTTTTTTGGCCGATAAAATTCACAGAAAAATACGCACAAAACCTTTTATATTTTGAAATGAAATTAATTTCCACAAGAAAACCCACTTTGGTGGGTTGTAGTTTCAATCACCTTATTTGAATATATATATATATATATATATATATATATATATATATATATATATACAACCCACTTTGGTGGGTTGTATATATATATATAACCATGCAAATTTGAATTTCAATTGTAGAATCATTGAAACAAAAATTGTCCTTAAGTGAAAATATACGACAAGTTTTTTATTTTCTCTTTCATTGAATTTAAATCCATATTTTAGGCAAAATTTCATACAACGTATGTCCACATCTTTTTATGTTTCGAAAATAAAAGATAATCTCTATAATAGAGCCCACTTTGGTGGTGTTTTGTTTTAATTAAAATTATTTCGAAACATATATCCAAATATGCCTAAAACTTGAATTTAAATATAACACAAAATTTTTAACACAAAATTTTACTTAAGGGAAATATATATAACTAGACATTTACTCCCTTCTTAAATTTGTGTTAAAAATTCCCAAAATAGGCCCAAAAATGAGCCCAAAAATCAAGGCCTTAAACTTAAAAGGACTAAAAAAGGCCCAATATAAGGCACATCTGCTCTCTTTCTGTTAAATGTTTTTAAATAAACCATCTTATGCGGGCTGCAGCCGGCTGAAAACAAAGCGGGCTGGAGCCCGGTCTCTTTAAAAAAATTTAAATCTGTTTAACAATAGAGGAATGGAGTGGACTGGCCCATTCTGAAGCTTCATTGGGGGCTTAGGGTTTTCTGGGGTCGGGCGGTGGCAGATGTGGCTGCCGCCGCCCCCTCCTGCCGCTGCAGGGGGCCGGCAGTCGAAAGCCGCCGCCCCTCCATCGGAGTTAAATATTGATTTTTTAAACTATAAAACTAAAACCCAAGGGGCGGCGGCGGCCCCCTTCCCCTTCACGACCCCGACGATCGTCGAGGCTGGGTGCCGGCGACAAGGCCGCCGCCTCTCTGGGCCGTCGGCCCCCTAAAAACCAATTTTTTATTTATTTTATAAAATAATAGGGAAAATCATAAAACCCTTTAAAATCTGGATTTTTCTTGTGAAAATAGCCAGAAAATTCAAAAACTTGAATAATCTCACAGATCTAACGTGAAGGGGCTCTGATACCACTTGTTGGGGCTATTTCTAGATTAACAATAAGCAATACCATGCAAAATAATCTAGATATACAATATGTCAGATATACGAGAAATAATATACTGAATCTTAAGCGGAAGCGTACCTGAATCCATAACAACTGAATATTTATGATCCGTGTGGATGGCCTTCCAGATCAGCACATATCCCCGTGAGAAATCCTTCGGCTTTCTAGGGCTCTAGTCTATCGACGAGATGTAGAAAAGACGGCTCTTCGTATGTGTGATCCGGGGACCATGACCACATATAAATATGCAAAACCAAATGTCTATTGGGCTTCAGGTTCAGCCCATCATTAAACCAAAAAGCACATCGTCTCTACATATTAAAGGTACACACCCTAATCCGATACATTAAAGCCCACTTAATTAATTAGATAATTTTGTTGGGCTTAACTTAATTTGACAGCCCGCATACATAATTATTTTACACTTTAGCCCAACGTTGGATTAATGATCCAACACATCTATCTTGACCCAAAATTCACCATATATATTGAGGGTTGTTCAGATGTTAATGATAACTTTGAATGATAAATTTTTGAGAGAAAAATTGTTTTAAGCCTTCAAACGATTTCAAAAATAAAACCATCTAATATGATGACGACAAACACGTGTGAACTATTTAACGTGTGTGCTAAGTGTCTTCAGGAGTGGCGAACTCGCAAATCTTCAAAGTGATGACTAAGTCAATTGATGGAGAAATTTCTATACACATAGCAAATCGGAAGATGGAGAAAGTGCTATTTATATAGAAAATTGGACTTGGTCAAATGCGATGGGATAAGGAGAGGATCTCATTCAAATTAAGTGAGATTGATTCAAATCAATTGGAATCAATTCCAATAATACTTGATTCCATATTCCAATCTCATATCCAATTTGAATTGCAAATCAAATCACATTCAAACTCCTAATACTATTTGCATTGCAATTGGAGATGAAATCAACTCTCAATCTCCTAGAATTATTTGATTCTCCCATTGCCTAATAAACTCCCCTCCAATCCTATTTAAACCATATTCCAAGATGGAGAGAAAGCAAGCGGCCAAAACACAAAAACCTAGAGAGGATCAATTCGGTCAAAAGCACAATGCCGCAATCTTGCCATACCTAATACTTTACTCTCCTAGCAACTCCCTTCAATCCATGCTGCAACTTGTGTTTTCCCTTTGCTGTCGCAACTTTTGACAAATCACCTAACAAAGCCTCTCATCTCCAAGCAACACAGGGTATTCCAAGGGCAAACACAGAGTGAGAGTTCATCCAAGACTTGCAGCATTTAAACACAAGCAGTTGAAATAATCAAGGAGGTCCCTATTGCCCCAGCCGCAATCTTTGACTGCCATCAACTTTTCTACACAAAGTACAGAGGTACATCAAATTATTTAAAGGCAATGTGGACCAAGCATCAATAGCAATAGCTCTAGCAGCAGCCGCAATTTTCTGGGCTTTCTCCATGTGCACACGCAACCAGGCATTGAACAAATCAGCCACAACTTTGAATTCTCCCAGCATTGTACGAATCAGCCGCAACTTTGAATTCTCCAAGAATTGAACGAATCAGCTGCATCATCAAGGAGCACCAAGCATTGAACGAATCATCAAGGAGCACCAAATTCCCAGGGCCGCACTCTACGAAAGAACAAAGGCTAATTGAGTTATACTTGTTTCTTTTGTTGATTATTAAAAGGTGATTCTGTGTTTTTTTTGTATAGGAAAAACACAATAAACTCACGAAAGAAGAGTGTAGCAAAAATCTCATTGGTGCAAACTGATTGGAGGGGGTCGAAATTTTGGAGTATATCAATCAAAGCCTAGTGCCACAATTTCCCTTCACTGTCGAAATTTTGGAGCATCATCCATCAAAGCCTAATGCCAAAGCCTTACCTACATTGTTGACCAAGAATCCCATATTGTCGCGACATATAGGGGACCAAGCTTTCATTACCGAACTCTTCACAAGACAAAAGACACGTCACCAAGGGGAACCAAGGAGCAAAGCCGTAACTTTCAGAGAGAGCCACATCTTGAGTTGCTGAGGAGACGAGACGAGACATCTACATCTTGCCAGACGAGAGCTGGCCCATGCAGATTGACAGAGACGACTACCACTACACTCATGGCATGAATACCCCAGGAATCATGAATACCCCAGGATTAGTTTACGCTCATGGCATGCATATAGACTTGCCCCCTTTGTTTAGCGGCCATGATTATATATACTGGAAGGCTAAGATGAAAACTTATTTATTATCGGTTGATATTGACACTTGGTACATTATTGAAAACAGACATATTATAATCCCTAATCCTGAAAGTAATTTGGATGCTAGAAATGTGTGTACTATAAATGCTAGAGCAATGAATATTTTATTATGTGGAATAGATAGAAAAATATTTGATCTTATCTCACATAGCTCTTTTGCGCAGGATATATGGAGGACTTTGGAGACAACTTATGAAAGCAAGCAATCCTCCGGTAATCACATCTCTAGCAATGAAAAGAGAGCACCAAAAAGAGAAGAAGCAAAAGGGAAGAAATGCTTCCTTAACTAAACATGATGCTCATATGTCTAAGAATAATTGTGACATTACTAATGATAAAATTGGGTGTTTTAAATGCAGGAAGCAAGGACATTTTAGGAGCCAATGCCCACAAGTAAATGATATCGTCGCCGAAAAGGAAAAGAAGAAATCTTGAGTGTTAACGTGGGACGACGATAGCGAAAATGAGATCGAGAAGACTGCTCACACCTCCCTCTGCTTGATGGGAGAACTAGATAAGGTAACATCTTGCACTAAAAGAGTTGATGTCCGAAATTTGTGTAAAGAAATGCAAGCTGAACTTGATAGGCAAAGATGTACTATTAATGATATGCAAGATGAAATTGACAATCTAGAATCTACTCTAAAAAACATGAATCCACATTAGAAGTTTTTAAAAATTCTAACGGTGAACTACAACAAGAAAATTGCGACATGTTTCATGAAACAAATGAATTGAAAGAAAAACTTGCTGCTTGTAATTCTACCATTGCTTTGTTGGAAAAAGAGAACTGTAAGTTGCATGAAAAAGCTGAATGTCTTATTTGTCCTACATTTTGAAAGGAAAATAGCATGTATAAAAAAGATTTAATTAAGCTTGAAACTGAAAGTGAATACATGAATAGAGTGCTTAATGAAAAGATGAGCATGCTAAACAATGAGCTTAAAATCATGAAAAAGAATGAAGAGGACAATAAGAAGGCTTTTATAAGTAAATGTACTTTGCTTGTGAATGAGAATGCACTATTAAAATCCAAAGTCTCTAGTCTAGAATTGTCATTAAAAAAATTTCCAATTGGTAAACATTCGTTGGATAATATACTTAAAAATCAATTATATGGCAATAATAGACGTGGACTTGGATTTGGTTTGAAAAATATTGAAAAGCCTAAGTTTAAGAAAATCCAAAATGTGCCTACAATTGTTAAAAATGTTTATGCAAAGTGCTTTACTTGTGATAGTGTTGGTCACACATCGTATTATTGTAAGTATAGGAATACGAACATAAAGTTTAAACAAGTGTGGGTTCCTAAAAAATTGATGGCTAACATGAGCAGACCTTGTTGGATTCCAAGGTCACACATAGCTTCTACCGTGTAGGTGCGATGGAGATTTGGCGAGGAGTTTTGGATTGAACGTTTTCATTATATAGCTCCTTAGCCAAACGACGACGCGAAGGTATATCTTTTTCTTTGAAATTAATGCATGCCTTCATAGATTTTGCATGCTTGAACTATTTTTAATTTGTGTGCCAGTTTGCTTGATTCTAGTTTTGCTTGCGTCGTTATTTATAGAAATAAAAAATGAAAAAGACAAAAAAAATTGGGTGCTTAATGAATATCTTTTCTCGTTATATCATTCAAGCAATATTATTGAATGTCATTCATATCCTTGTAGAAATCATTGTATTATTGTTATAGCTACATGCGCATGTTAGAATTCCTAAGTAGCCATGACATGCTTAACGAATTGAAAAACGTGATTTCTACACCTACACCTTCACTTCCACGAGTATTGAATATTGTTGCACAATTGGAGAATCTTTATGAAATGTTGGAAAGTGAATGTAGGTTGAAAATAACTGATAAATCTAAGGGATATGATGTGTATATACCATGGATAAAAAATTGAGCACAAAAGAATTGAATATGAAACAAGAAAATGAAAAAGAATGAATATTGCTCCGTATGTAAAATGGATACAATTCATAGCAAGTATACTACCCACGAGTATCCAAACTATGCATTATGGGTAATCTTTAGTATTGGTGTTATACTCGTCAAGCAATGTCACCCCCACATCTAAGAGTCCTTATAGGCTATGTTTTTGGGGTGTGGTATCTTGAACTCATTTTTATTGAGGTGGGGAAAATCAATCCTAATGATATCATGTTTATTGGAAAATGTGGATTGGTTTTGGTTGATTTCTAAAGAGTTTCTCCCTTTGTGCTTCAACTATTAATCATCACACTTACACGATGGTGTAGAATTCTTCGTTACACTTTTCATTGAATTTGAAATGCTTATCCTAAGAAAGAGACATGTAAGTGCTAGTTGTAACTTATAATACTTTATTTTTGTATGTGACATGAAGTAGACTTCGTTTATACACTTTTGATGATAACAAAAGGGGGAGAAAATATTGAAGATTTGGTGCTTTAATGCTTATATGTGCATATATGAATATTGGTTTAAGGAGGAGCAATAATGAATTATCGAATATGTGAATATGTGTTCAAAGAGGAGCATGAATACGGGGGGAGCATGCTAGAACACAATTGTAATATTGTTTGCATGCTTGATATGCTTAAACATCATTGTTGTACTTGTTGCATACCTCCTCCTTCATTACACTTTGCACACACATATCTAATTGCTCAAATCTTGTATTGGTTTGTCATCATCAAAAGGGGGAGATTATTTGTTGCAACGATCAAGGACTTCTAGTTTGATGACGACAAATACATGTGAACTATTTAACGTGTGTGCAAAGTGTCTTCAGGAGTGACGAACTCGCAAATCTTCAAAGTGATGACTAAGTCAATTGATGGAGAAATTGCTATACACAATGCAAATCGAAAGATGGAGAAAGTGCTATTTATATAGCAAATTGGACTTGGTCAAATGCGGTGGGGTAAGGAGAGGATCTCATTCAAATTAAGTGAGATTGATTCAAATCAATTAGAAATCAATTCCAATCATACTTGATTCCCTATTCCAATCTCATATCTAATTTGAATTGCAAATCAAATCACATTCAAACTCCTAATCCTATTTACATTGCAATTGGAGATGAAATCAAATCTCAATCTCCTAGAATTATTTGATTCTCCCATTGCCTAATAAACTCCCCTCCAATCCTATTTAAACCCTATTCCGAGATGGAGAGAAAGCAAGTGGCCAAAACACAAAAACCTAGAGAGGATCAATTCGGCCAAAAGCACAATGTCGCAAGCTTGCCATACCTAATACTTTACTCTCCTAGCAACTCCCTTCAATCCATGCCACAACTTGTGTTTTCTCTTCGCTGTCGCAACTTTTGACAAATCACCTAACAAAGCCTCTCATCTCCAAGCAACACAGGGTATTCCCAAGGGCAAACACAGAGTGAGAGTTCATCCAAGACTTGCGGCATTTAAACACCAAGCAGTTGAAATAATCAAGGAGGTCCCTATTGCCCTAGCCGCAATCTTTGACTGCCATCAACTTTTCTTCACAAAGTACAGAGGTGCATCAAATTATTTAAAGGCAATGGGGACCAAGCATCAATAGCAATAGCTTTAGCAGCAGCCGCAATTTTCTGGGCTTTCTCCATGTGCACACACAACCAGGCATTGAACAAATCAGCCACAACTTTGAATTCTCCCAGCATTGAACGAATCAGCCGCAACTTTGAATTCACCAAGCATTGAACGAATCAGTCGCATCATCAAGGAGCACCAAGCATTGAATAAATCATCAAGGATCACCAAATTCACAGGGCCGCACTCTACGAAAGAACAAAGGTTAATTGAGGTATAGTTGTTTCTTTTGTTGATTATTAAAAGGCGATTCTGTGCTTTTTTGTACAGGAAAAACACAATAAACTCACGAAAGAAGATGGTAGCAAAAATCTCATTGGTGCAAACTAATTGGAGGGGGCCGAAATTTTGGAGTATATCAATCAAAGCCTAGTGCCGCAATTTCCCTTCATTGCCGAAATTTTGGAGCATCATCCATCAAAGCCTAGTGCCAAAGCCTTCCCTACATTGTTGACCAAGAATCCCATATTGCCGCAATATATAGGGGACCAAGCTTTCATTGTCGAATCATTCACAAGCCAAAAGACACGTCATCCAAGGGGAACCAAGGAGCCAAGCCGTAAGTTTCAGTGAGAGCTGCATCTTGAGTTACTGAGGAGACGAGATGAGACATCTACATTTTGCAAGACGAGAGCTAGCCCGTGCCGATTGACAGAGACGACTACCACTACACACTGAGATTATCTAAACTCCTTTACTATTATTTGTGTGTAGTAGTAACGATCTATGTAGGGGAAACTTTATCGTATTTGTGACTTTTGGGGTCTTGTCTAGTGAGTGCTAAACAAGAGAGACTTGGCTAGTTTGGACTAGTCAAGTGAGAGCTTATAATAGGATTAGTTTTTTTGAGCACTTTGGTGAGTGCAGGTACTGAGAGCCAGGTGAGTATAGAGTAGGTGCTCTAGCTACAAGTTGTACCAGGTAACATTATTAATATAGTATTTTCTTCCGGGGCTGGACGTAGGTCGTGGATGCGACCGAACCAGGGTAAATCTGTTGTGCATCTATGATTGCTTATTGTTTACCCTGCATGTGATTATAACTGCGTGTGATTTCTCGTGGGTTGCACGAGAATTTTTGTAAACCTATTCACCCCCCTAGGCTTATATCCAGATCCAACAGATCCTAACCAACTCATCAACATCCGTTCACAACACTCCCCCTTTTCCAGTCATAATTGTGGACTCTGCTCATGAATACTTCAGGATTCTGAGTGTAGTAGGAGTCTCACATGGGGTGGATACTTCAGGATCCTGAGTTGATGAGGTTTGCCTCGTTAAAACCTTTAGCTATGGAAAACCCTGTGGAAAAAATCATAGTTAAGGAAAAAGAGTACAAACACTCTCTAACTATCCCTGATCTATACACGCACTAGGGCTTTCAGATCTCTTAGGCGCCCCATCCTAATTTTCTGTACAAACTTCCTAAAGGTAGCAGTAGGAAGGGTTTTAGTGAACAAGTCTGCCAGCTTGTCACATGATTGTAATTGTCTGACGTCAATCTCGCCATCTCTTTGTAGCTCATGCGTCCAGAAGAATTTAGGGAAAATATGCTTTGTTCTGTCGCCTTTGATGTAGCCACCTCATAGCTGAGCAATGCAAGCAGCGTTGTCCTCGAACATGGTAGTAGGTTCAAAGTCCCCAGTCTTCAATCCGGTCGTCACCAGGATGTGATTTACAACTGACCGTAGCCAAACACATTCTCTACTTGCTTCATGGATGGCGATGATCTCTGAGTGATTGGATGAGGTCCCGTCATGGTTTGCTTGACGGATCTCCAGAAAATGGTTGTCCCACCATATGTAAACACGTACCCTGTCCGTGACTTTGCATTGTGGGGATCAGACCTGTAACCTGCATCATCATAACGAATAAGTGCGGAGGATAATCCATTTTTGTAAAAGAGTCCCAAATCTATAGACCCTTGAAGGTAGTGCAGAAGGTGCTTAACCCCGGTCCAATGACACTACGTAGGTGCTGCACTGTATCTGGCTAGTAAATTTACTGCGAACGCTATATCAGGACGCGTACAGTTTACCAGATATAGAAGTGCTCCAATAGCACTTAGATAAGGGACTTATGGACCAAGTATATCATCCCCCTCTTCCAGCGGCCGGAAGGGGTCTTTATGTGCATCCAGAGATCATACCACCATAGGTGTACTAAGTGGATGATATTGGTCCATATGAAATCTTTGCAACATTTTCTTCGTATATGTGGTTTGGTGTAATATGATTCCGTCTTTTAGATGGTCAATTTGTAAGCCAAGGCAGAATTTCATTTTGCCTAGGTCTTTCATTTCGAATTCTTTTGTTAGGCTTACAGATATCTCAATGATCTCTTCAGGAGATCCAATGATGTTCAAAGCATCTACGTAGACTGCTATTATGACGAATCCTTTTTCCTTTGCTCTTATAAGGATGCAATGGAAGACTTCATTATTGTTGAATCCTTGTTGTACAAGGAATTCACTCAGTCTGTTATACCACATCCTTCCCGATTGTTTAAGACTATATAATGATCTTTGAAGCTTAACATAGTAGACGCCCCGAGGTCTATCTTTTAATTCAGCAGGCATTGAAAATCCATCAGGAAGTTTCATGAAAATCTCCTTGTCGAGATTACCGTATAAATATGCAGTCACAACATCCATTAGCTGCATATCTAAACCTTCCTTTGCTGTTAAGCTTATCAAAATCGAAAAGTGATCGCATCCATGACCGGTGAGTATGTTTCCTCTAGTCAATACCCGGTCTTTGGGAAAATCATTGCGCTACAAGCCTTGCTTTGTAGCATGTGATCTCATTATTTTTATTTTTTTTTCTCACGAATACCCATTTGTATCACACAGGTTTGACACCAGTAGGTGTCTGGACTATTTGCCCAAAGACTTTGCGTTTCTTAAGCGAGTCCAGCTCAGCTTCTATTGCCTGATTCCACTTTGGCCAATCATTTCTACGTTTGCATACAGCAACGGAATGTGGATCATGATCATCGTCGCTTCCGGCGACATGAATAGCAATATGAAATGCAAAGTCATCGTCGATGACTGTACTCTTTCTGTCCAACACCTCCCCTGTACGTACATAATTTAATGATATTTCAGTTTCTCCCGGCAGTTCTTCTGCAGTGGATTTCGATAGCGGTGAGGGTATGGACATGAGCTCATTTCTATGTGGGGGTATTATCCCAAGGTCTCCTGGTATTTTTCTTTTTCTTGGATTTTTATCCTTGAAGCCTGGTGGTCTGCCTCTTTTCTGTTGAGGTGCAGCCACTTCTGCTGCTGGTGGTTGCATCCATTCTCGAGGATGTATATCCTAGCTGGAGTATTTGCAGCAGGGATGTGTAATCTGACAATCTTCTGGTTGTCACTAAATGAGTCTGGTAATCGGTGAACAGTTTTTTGTATGTGGAGGATCTTCAGGATCTCATCTTCACATTGTTTTGTTACCGGATCATAGTGTATCAAACTATTTGTATCCCACGTTATAATTTGCTTCGCACCAGATTTCTCAGTGTCTGGGCCCATTTTGGGGAAACTTGTCTCATCAAAATCACAGTCTTCAAGACGTGCCTTAAATGTGTCCCCCGTTTTGGGTTCTAGGTATCTTATAATAGAGGTTAAGTCAAACCCTTCATAGATACCTAGGCGACGTTGATGACACATTTTTGTCCTCTGTGGTGATGCAATGGGGATGTAAATTGTGCAACCGAAGATTCTCAAGTGAGAAATATTCGGTGGCATTCCATATGCAAGTTGCATTGGAGAGAGACTCTGACCTCCAGATGGTCTTATTTTTATTAACGATGCAGCATGCAGAATTGCATGTCCCCATGCATCTACCGGCAACTGGGATTTCATTAACAATGGACGTGCAATCCATTAGAGTCTTTTTATCAGTGACTCTGCCAACCTGTTATGGGTATGAACAGGCGGCACTGGATGTTCAATTTCTATTCCCGTTGCCTGGCAGTACTCTTGAAATGACCGGGAGGTAAATTTCCAAGCATTATCCAGATGTATTTTCTGTTGAGTATTGGACTCCCCGGATATGGTTTTGGATGATGAACAAACATAAATATCGTGAACTAACTCTTTGTGAGCGCAGTTATGGAGATCGTCGCCAATATTCCACGTATATCAATTGCGACGTCTCAAGACTTCTCAAAGAACGTGATCGTATGCTTGAAGCTTCGTTGAAGCTCAAGGACGTTGATTGAAGTCATGAAGATTCGATTGAAGCTTTTGAAGACGGTTCGTCAAGTTTATTTAATGTCTTCTAGCTTCTTTTCGTAGAATGTTAAGCCTTGAGTAGGTCTTACTTTTTAATCTTCATAACGCTCCTATCTTAGAGCTAGGATCTTAGTAGAAGCCCACTCAAACCTTCCTGAAGCATCGCGCTTCGATTCGCGGCTTCTTGTGCATGTTAGTTGGTTCAAGAAGAAGAACCAACCGACTAGATGGCAATCTAGTCGGTCGGCAAAGCTTCTTGAACCGATTAGAATGCCTTCTCAAATCATAGCTCTTTACTGTTTACAGTTAGTCGGTCCAAGTTGACTCATCGACCGACTAGTTGATGAACTAGTCGGTCAGTGATCCTTCTTAGACCGACTAGTTGAGCCTCTACTGTACATGCCTAGTTACTGTTTATCGTTAGTCGGTCAAAGAACGTTTGTCGACCGACTAATTGATGAACTAGTCGGTCAACATTTGTTCTTAGACCGACTAAATCAACTTGAAGACAGCCTTCTCTATTTTGACTTTTAGTCGGTCAAAGAACATTCACCGACCGACTAGTTGTGAAACTACTCGGTCGGCAAGTCTTCTTAGACCGACTAGTTGTCATCTCCTGTACTTCGACCTTTTGGCTGTTCAACCATTAGTCGGTCTACGTTGTATCACCGACCGACTAGTTGATGAAATAGTCGGTCAGTGATCCTTCTTTGACCGACTAGTCTGGTTCAGAATAGAGCCGTTGGAGCTTTAATTGAAACGTTTCTCTCTCTCTCTCTTTCCTCTATCTTATATATACTTGGAGTGCTGCATTCATTGCACTCAAGGCTGATATTAAGTGAAGTTTAGAGATCAAAAGAGAAGCATTAAATCTCATTCAAAGCTCATTCATTTCCATTCAAGAATCTCTCCCTCACTCTTATTTCAAAAGAGAGATTCATTGATTGTGAGCCTTCCAAGCCAAGTGCTTGATTCTAGGTCACCAACATCCACCTAAGACTTCATTGCTGGTCATCTACTTGGAGCTAGGGTTTGGTGCCTCTTCATCTTCCCCAAAATCCGTTTTGCCCTAAATCGTAAGTTTTACTCAAGTCATAGGATTTTGTTGGTAAGAATTTCTATTTCAATTTACTTGATATTGTAAGTGTTTTTCTCTCGGTTGTGAGAGATTGTTTGTGATTCCAGGTTGTGGGAGTCACAATTACTTTGTGTATGATTTGGTCTTGTAGAGGTTTATCTACAAGAATTTCATAGTGCAAATCTAGGGTTAGAGGTTTCTAACTCTAGTATCCAGAGGGGATCCGGGTGGTTGGGACGTAGGATCACCGGGAACAAGTCGGGGAGACTTGGGTGGATCCGAACCCGTTAAATTGCTTGTTTGTGATTGTTCTATTTGTTGTCTATATTTACATTTCCGCATTTCCGCATTGTTGGTAGAGTTTGCAAGATAATTAGGAATTATCCTCTTAATTATTTTAAAGTACTATTCACCCCCCCTCTAGTACTTGTGCAGTAGCTTCGTAGGGCATTACATTTTCTGTATTTGGTGACTCTGGAAAATGCGCCCACAACTTTATTATTTGTGCCAATAGCTTTGGAAAAGCTATGTTGCTGGTCGATAGTAGACACACATGCGAATATTTTAAGGATGCATCGATCAGTATCATAAAGTACCGAAATGGCCCATTTGGGGGTGGATATGTCCACATATGTCTCCGTGTATTCTTTCGAGGAAGCTTGGAGATTCGATATCCACTTTTAATGGTGATGACATTGTTATTAATTTCCCTTTGAATTTGGGGATGCAAGGAAATTCTCCCTTTTGAAGAATCTTCTGGTTCTTCAAGTTATGCACATGGGATTGAGAAAAGATGCAGTGCATCATCATAGATCCAGGGTGACCAAGTCTATAATGCCAAAGTCAAAAGTTGGCTGATGTCGGGCACTTTAGGTGCTCCGTCAAATTAGCTTCCTCCATCTGAATCTTTGTATGGTAAAGGCCTGATGAAAGGCTCTCAAAACATTCAAGTATGGATTTTACTTCTTTTTCTTGAGACATTACATACAGTAATTCTTTTTCATTTACATTTGATGTTTCCCAATGGAATCCATTTAAACGGATATCCTTGAAACTTAGTAAGTTTCGGTTGGAATTCGGATTCTTTATTTTTATTTCTGTTTCATTTGGGAGCAACAAAGTTACATTCACAGAACCTTCAATAATATTCGATGGCCTTGAAATTGTATTTACAGGGCTCTTATATGGTATAATGCTATGAAAATAGCATTTATACTGAAGGATCGTATATGTTGAAGCACTGTCTACTAAGCAGACATGAGAGAAAATGAATAAAACATTTGCATTTCAAGAACATAATCAAATTTTTCATTCAAAAAGCAAATTACATAATTTCAAATGCTCTCATGACATAAATTGTTCTCAAAAACAAATTGCTAAGAAAAAAATAAAGGCTAATCAAGCAGATCATCTCTTTCGAAGTCGTCAGCTGTAAACTTTACTGGAGCATTTGTGGTCACCAGGTTTATTTCAGCTTTCTTTTTCATGTTCTCTTTATACAATTCCTGGAGATGTCGTAGAGTTCTGCACACTCTAGACCAGTGTCCTTTCATGTCACAGCTATGGCACTGGTCTTTCCATTCCCTTTTGGGTGGGGGTGCTTCATTTCTGTTATTGTCTTGTTTGCGCCAAGTGAACTTCCGCTTCGCTTCATTTCTTCGCTGTTGGACTTGGCCTCTAGCCCTTGTGTTCTGTCCCCCTTTCTGTGGTATTTCTTTTCTTTTGTTGTCTCTCTTCTTTTTAAAAGAAGATGCATTGTGAGCTTCTGGTAGGGGGATAATGCCAGGGGCGAATGTTGTGAGTGGCAAGGAGCTCTCTATTTTGTTCAAACATGAGTAAATATGACAGCAGCTGAGAATACTTGGTGAATTTGTGTTCACGGTATTGCTGCATTAGTATCGCATCGTTCTCATGGAAAGACGTGTACGTTTTTTCCAGCATGCGATCTTCTGAGACTTTTTCACCACACAACTTCAGGCGTGAGGTGATGCTAAAAAGAGTTGAGTTATACTCAGCTATGGACTTAAAGTCCTACAGTCTTGGGTTCTCCCACTCATATCGTGCCCTTGGTAGTATAACATATTTCTGATGTTTATATCTATCCTCAAGGGTAATCCACAGCTCAAGTGGATCTTCAACCGTAAGGTATTCAGCCTTTAGGGTCTTGTCCACATGGTGACGAATATAGATAATGGCTTGCCCCTTTTTCTATATCGTTTACATATCCATCTTTGGTCATATCAGAAATGAGGGACTTAGCCAGCAGGTGAAATTTCACATCGAGCTGCCAGCTCAGATAATTTCTTACTGATGCATCCAGCACTTCGAAATTGACACTTGCGATTTTGGCCATTTTATCTAGCAGAACACAAATTTGCATGATTTAACAATAATACATTAAACAATTTCATGCTGATGCAATTTTTAAATGAAGAGCTAATTGCGTGGATCGGCCAGTCCCAAATAAATAAAATAGTCCAAAATCCAATTACAGTCCACATTGCACAAATGAAAGCAAAAAAAGAAATTACAACTTTGGAAACCCCGTGGGTCCCATATAAAATCTTCAGCTTTAAGTGTGGCCTCTGTCTCCATGGAAAGTAGTCGTCGGTCTTGGACAGTACATAATGTCCTCATTACAATTTCTCTCAAAAGGAAAAGAAAAGTGCAGGAAAAATAAATGTGAGACTTAAACAGCCAATCCAAAACCACAATTAGTCATCCATGCAAAAAAATTTGCTCATCAAACATTTTCATCAAATATTTTCAGTATACATTTTCATCACATGCATCACATGCATCATATAATTCACAAAAGGATAAACAATTTAAATACTTAATAATTATTGGACCACTGGGCAACGTCATACACTGTTAGGTTAGGTGAATAACGGCAGAGCGGTCGCGGGATCTTCCTAATTATTAAGTTAATATTGCACAGAATATAAGTTTATCCACAGAATAAGCCATTTAATAGTAATGCAGAGCATGTAATTATGATCCTAAAAAGGCATCATAGAATGCAAAGAGTTGTGCATAATGGCATTATTCCGAAAGATTTGAAAAAATCCCAAAAATTTACATGTTCTTCATGAAAAGGAAGAAGTTTTCCTTTTTGTATACCCCCAATAAACCACCAATAAACCCCCACAAGTCCAAAATGTCCCCATAATGTCCCATATTTTATCATAATTTTCTATGATTTTATAGGCACCCGAAAACCTATTTATTTCATATTTTTAAGCCCCTCCCCTATTTAGCCCTTTCTGTTTTTTTCTTCAGATTTTTTGGCCTGCGGGCCTGAAGCCCGTAGTGTGGCTGCGGGCTTCAGGCCCGCAGCCCCCATTTTTTAAAAAAACTTTTGGCCTGCAGGCCTGAGGCCCGCAGCTTGGCTGTGAGCTTCAGTCCTGTAGTGCTGGCATTTTGCTTTTTTTTCATTTCGTTTGTGGGCTACATGCCCACATGTTTTAACGAGAGAAGTGGGGGCGGCGGCTAGGTCATGTCGCCGTCGCCACCTTCAGTGCCACCGAGGGAGGTGGCCACTCGTGGCAGGGACGACAGAGGAGCCCCCCCTGCGCATCCAAGCGAGAGGGGGGGGGTCCGATGATCTCGATGGCAGCCCCCACGCTGCGAGGCGTGGGGAGGAATGGGGACGACGGCCACCCCCACGCGGCGAGGCGTGGGGGGCGATCGGGGCGGTGGCCCCCCGCTACGAGGCGGGGGGGTTGATGGGTACGTCAGCCCCCCTCTTGCTGCGAGCGTGGGGGATGGGGACGTGCATCCCCCCTTCGCCGTGAGGGGGGGTTGGGGACGGCAGCCCCCCCCCCCCCCCCCCCCCCCCCCCGGGGGGGCCGTGAGGGGGGCGATGCGACAGCATGACAGCCGTGAGGGGGGAGAAACCCGCCTTCGGGGCGGTGAAAAACAACGGCGGATGGCGGCAAGGCCGCCGGCGATGTCGTGGGGGATTCAAAAATTATTTTTTATTTATTTTTCAAATTAAACCATGATATAAACATGATATTTAGACGAAAAAATCGTCTGTTTAGGCGATAAGCCATATTTCCACTCCGATCTTGCGAGATCTATGGAGAAAACAATCATGTGCATGATAAAAATTAAATTTTTAGCGAGAATACCTCTAGATCCGTCCTCCAGATCTAGCAACGGTTGAACAAAGCCTACGCGTGGATAATAACGTCCGTTTGAAGTAGATGACGTCGCGCGCGTGGATCTTCCGCCTTTCCTTCGCTTTCGCAACGATCGGTATTTGTGTGGAAAATTTTTATTTAGAGGCTCGTGCTGATAACGTGTTATGAATCATCATCTGGGGAAGGAACCCCCAGCTCTTTATTTATAGCGGTGGAGGAGCGTACATAGATAAGATACAATAGGTACGGTCTTATCTATAAGATAAGACATGATACTAACCAACTCATCAACACCGTTCACAACAGAAAATAAATATTAAAACTTTTCTTTTAAGTTTTACTCACTTTGACCCAATGAAAATGAGGGAAAAGTGAGCAAAACTAATTACCATCACATTCATGCATTTTTTAAAGCAAAACTAATTACCATCACATTCAAGCATTTTTAAAGAACTTTTGACTAATTTACGAATTTGTTTAAAAAATTATGAAGAATTCACGAATTTTCAAAAAACACGAATTATTATCAAAATTTTATCCATGAATTATTTAAAATTTGGGAATTATTTAAAATTTGGGAATTATTTAAAATACACTAATTTTTCACAAAATTTTCAACTAGCATGCAAATAATTTGCAGATTTTTTTTAAAATCATGAATATTTAATTATTTTTATTCGTGAACTTGTTCGAAAACTTAGAGAATGATTCACGAATTTTTCAAAAATTCATGAAAAATTCGTGAAGCATTCGCATGTTACTTGAAAAATCTGCGTATTATGCATAAAATTTTCAAATAGCTTGCAAATTATTTCAAACTTTTCCATATAATTTGTAGATTATTTACATACTATTTAATAACTGTTTGGAGAAAGAGCAACCATGACAATAGCCTATGGTATCTTTTTATTCATTCATGTTCTACAGGAGGTTACACCTAGTAGCCCAATGGTTCAACCCACTACATGGTAGTGGGGTGTTATGGTGGATAATGAGGGAGGGGAGACCATAAGTATCCCTCACTCATAACACTCCCCCTTATCCATCCATTACCTTGGACTTAGCATATGAATGCTTCAGGATTCATGATGCTAATGGGGTGGATACTTCTGGATCCAGAGTAAACGTGTTTGCCTCATTAAAACCTTAGCTGTGGAAAACCCAGTGGGAAAAACCAATGGTCTTAAGGAAAAATGGTACAACCCACAGGTTACTCCCCCTGATCCGTACAAGCGTCAGGCTTGTAGGTCTCTCAGTTGTCTCATACCGATTCCTTTTACAAGCTTTACAAAGGTATATCTAGGTAGAGCCATAGTGAACAAATCATCTAAATTATTACAAGACTGAATCTTCTGTACTTTGACTTGCTTCTCCTCTTATAAGTCGTGCGTCCAGAAAAACTTAGGAGATATTTGCTTCGTCTTGTCGCCCTTGATGAAACCAGTTTGTAGTTGAGCTATGCAGGCTTTATTGTCCTCAAATATCGTGGTTGGCTCAAGGTCACCAATCTTCATGCCGGTAGTCACTAAGATGTGATGAATGACTGAACGAAGCCATACACATTCTTTGCTTGCTTCATGGATCGTAAGGAGCTCGGAATGGTTAGAAGAGATTGATGTAGTGGTTTGCGTCACAGATTTACAGGAGATGGTTGTACCACCGTAGGTGAACACAAAACAGTTTGTGAGTTCTCGGTGTGAGGATCAGACCTGTAACCTGCATCTGCATAACCAATTAAAGTGGGAGATGCACCTTTAGTGAAATATAATCCCAGGTTAATTGACCCTTGGAGGTAGCGCAGAAGCTGCTTAACTCCATTCCAATGGCGCTTTGTGGGCGCTGCACTATATCTGGCTAGAAGATTCACTGAGAACGCTATATCGGGACGCGTACAGTTAGCCAGATATAGAAGTGCTCCAATGGCACTAAGGTAAGGTACTTCAGGGCCTAACATTTCATCCCACTCTTCCAACGGACGGAAGGGGTCCTTATGTACATCCAAGGATCTAACAGCCATTGGTATACTTAGAGGATGACATTTATCCATTATGAAAATTTTCAGTAATTTCCTTGTATATGTGGATTGGTGTAACAGGATACCACCACGTAGGTGTTCGATCTGTAAGCAAAGACAATACTTTGTTTTGCCTATGTCTTTCATTTCAAAAGTATTCTTTAGGCTTGCAGAAATCTCAGTGATCTCTGCAGGAGATCCAGTGAGATTTAAGTCGTTCACATAAATGACGACTATAACAAATCATGTTCCCGATATTTTAATAAAGATACATGGGCAGACATCATTATTGGTGAAACCTTGTTGCGCAAGGAAATCACTCAGTCTGTTATATCACATTTTACCCGATTGCTTAAGACCATATAATGATCTTTGAAGCCTTACAAAGTAGACGTTCCGAGGTCTCTCTGCTATCTCTGGAGGTAATTTATATCCGTCAGGGAGTTTCATATAGATATCTTTATCTATATTGCCATATATATGGAGTCACAACGTCCTTGAGCTGCATTTCTAGGCTTTCCAGAGATGATAGGCTTAATATAAATCGGAACGTGATCGCATCCATAAAAGGGAATATGTTTGTTCATAATCTATCTCCGGTCGTTGGGAAAATCCCTGTGCTACAAGCCGTGCTTTGTAGCGTACGATCTCGTTATTTTCATTTCTTTTTCTGATGAAAACCCACTTACAACCCACATGTTTTACACCTTCAGGTATTTGGACTACCGGTCCAAAAACTTCGCGTTTCAAGAGTGAATCCAGCTCTACTCCTATTGCCTCGTTCCACTTTGGCCAATCATCTCTGCTTTACATTCAGCAAGAGATCATGGTTCGATGTCATCGTCATATTCAGCTACGTGCACGGCAATATTGAACGCAAAGTCGTCGTCAACGACAGTGCTTTTTCTGTCAAGTACCTCCCAAGTACGTACAAAATTTAATGATGTTTCTCTTGTAGTTTCCTCTTCAGGGGAATGTAGGAGGGGAGAGGTAGTTGGTCTGAGCTCAGCATCCTGTGTATGGTTCATCTTTATTTCTCCAGGATTTTTTATTTTCCGAGGAACTTTGTCCTTCGAACATGGTAGGCGTCCTCTCTTCAATTGAGGTACAGTCGATTCTGCTGCCGGTGGATTGCATCCATCTTTGGGGATGTCAATCCTAGCTGGCGTATTGGCAGCATGGACGTGTGATCTGACAATCTTCTGGTTGTCAGTAAAATTATCCGGTAGTAAATGTACTGTATTCTGAAGATGAAGGATCTTCAGGATCTCATCTTCACATTGACTAGTATGAGGATCATAATGAGACAAAGTCTTTGTGTCCCAAGAAATGGTCTCAGAAGCTTCTGGCCTCTTAGACCGTGTGCCTAGTTTTGGAAAAACATTTTCATCAAACTCACAGTCATCAAGACGTGCCTTAAATGCGTCACCCGTCAGGGGTTCAAGATATCTAATTATAGAGGGTGAATCAAACCCTATATAGATACCCAAACGACGTTGTGGACCCATTTTGATCCTTTGAGATGGTGCAATGGGGACGAAGACTGCACAACCAAACACTCTCAAATGAGAGATATTTGGAGGTACACCATACGCTAGCTGCATCGACGATAAAATATGGCCACCAGAGGGCCGTATTTTGATAAGCGATGTGGCATGCAATATGGCATGTCGCCAAGCATCAACAGGCAACTGTGATTGTATCAACAATGGACATGCAATCCATTACAGTCTCTTTATCAGATATTCTGCTAACCCATTCTGGGTGTGAACATGTGCTACTGGATGTTTAACTTCGATGACAGTTGCTCGGCAATAATCTTAAAAGACTTGAGAAGTAAATTCTCCCGCATTATCAAGACATAGTTTCTTGATATAGTTATCGGGAAAATGAGCCCGCAACATAATTATTTGTGCCAATAGCTTTGAAAAAGCTAGGTTGCTGGTGGACAAGAGGCACACATAAGACCATTTTGATGATGCATCTATCAGTACCATAAAATACCGAAATGGGCCACTTGCGGGGTGAATAGGCCCGCAAATATCCCCATATATTCTCTCCAAGAAGCCAGGAGACTCTAATCCCACTTTCAGTAAGGATGGTCTCGATTTTAGTTTACCCTTGAAACAAGATAGACATGGAAAATCACCCTTCTGAAAAATCTTCAGGTTCTTCAGATTATGTCCAAAAGATTGGGTGATGATGCAGTGCATCATTGTCGATCCAGAGTGACCAAGTCTGTTATGCCAGAGTTTGAATCCTGGCGATGAAAGGCACTTCTGTTGCACAGTCAAATTAGCCTTTATAAGTTGAATATGAGTATGATAGAGACCCGATGAAGTCCCTTAAATCGTTCTAAGACAGTTTTTAAACCGTCTTTTTGACGAGTAACATACATATATTCATCCTCATTTATATCTTTAGTTTCTAAGTGATATCCGTTTAAAAGAATATCCTTGAAACTTAACAGATTCCTATTTGATTTTGGAGAGAAAAGTGCATCTTTTATTATTAGTCTCGTGTTATTTTGGAGCAAAATCATTGCTTCCCCAGATCCTTCAATTATGTTTGACAGTCCTGAAATAGTAATGACATGACCATCATAATCATTTAAGCTAATAAAATAGCTTTTTGCGAATGATTGTGTGCGTCGAGGCATTGTCCACTAGGCACTCACACTTCATCTATAGAACATGAATTCAATAATTTAATAAAAAGAAAGACATTCATTATTGAAAAGTAAAGATATAACATGATTAAGAAAACTACAGATAAAGTACTGATAACAGATAAAGTAAATGCATAACAGATAAATATGACATCAGTCTAGTAGGTCGTCATTCTCGAAGTCATCCTTTGTGAACTTGGTTGATGGCTGGTTTCCCACCAGATTTGTTTCAACGGGAGACTTCAGGCTCGCCTGATACAGATCTTGGAGGTGTTGTGGAGTACGACAGTTTCTGGACCAATGTCCAGTCATGCCACATCTGTGGCATTTGTCCTCCCAATTTTTATTGGGAATAGACGTCTGTCCAGTGTTCTTTTTCTTCCACTAGAGCTTTTTCTTTCCCTCATTGTTGTTGCTCTGGGGAGGGTTGTTGTTCTGGGGAGGACCTCTGGCCTGCCTCTTAGGGGCTTTCCCTTTGTTGAATTTCCCCTTTTGTTTGTTCTTCTGCTTCTGGGAAGAAACTTTGTGAGCCTCAGGGAGAGAAGCTGAGCCTACAGGGCGTAGGTTATGTGTGGCTAGTAGCAAGTCTCTGTTCTGCTCTGCCATGAGAAGGCAGCAGTGCAGGCCAGAGTACTTGGTGAACTTGCGTTCACAGTACTGTTGCATGAGGATTGCATCCTTCTCATGGAAGGATGTGTAAGTCTTTTCCAGCCTGCGTTCTTCCGTGACTTCTTCACCACACAACTTCAGGCGTGAGATGATATTGTGAAGTGATGAGTTATACTCAGCAACGGACTTGAAGTCCTGAAGTCGGAGATTTTTCCACTCATAACGTGCACGTGGGAGGATCACATCTCTCTGATGCTTATACATGTTCTCTAGTACAGTCCACAACTCTAGTGGATCTTCTACAGTGAGATATTCGGCCTTCAGGGTCCGATCAATATGTCGCCTGATATAGATTATGGCTTTCGCCTTATCTACATCAGAGACTATTTGTGTATAAGTTGCCTCAGCAGTGCCCGTTGCCGTGGTCGTAGCCGTAGGCACAAGAGTAGAGATTGTGGTCATAAGGCCCTGTGCGCGCAAGTGGAACTTCAAGTCCAGATGCCAGCTCAGATAATTCTTTCCACCCGCATCGAGAACTTCAAAGTTGACGCTCGCTATTTTTGCCATATTATCTATCCATTTTAAATAACATGAATTAATAATAAATCATATTAAAAATTCATGTAAAATTAATAAATTAGTTGTGTGGATCGGCCAGTCACCACATAATAAAGTCCAAAGTCCATAAGATATACAGTCCAGAGAATACAAAAGACAAAAACGGAAAAGTACAACTTGGAAACCCATTGGGGTCCCAACAAATTTGCAATTTTGCATCCGTCTTCAAGGAAATATACTCCAGTCTTTGGCTTATACAAATATATCCTCACTGCAATTCAATTTCTCTTAAAAAAGAAAAGAAAATGCGAGGAATATAAAATGGTGACAAACTGGCCGATCCAAAACCACACGTAATTTATTAAGCATCCACGTAATTTATAAATTATGCAATAAACACATGCATAAATCATTGTGCAACATCACATGCAAGTAATTATATGAAAAAATTAAAATGTTTAATAATTACATAGGCCACGAGTAGACATATCATGCACCGTTGGGTCAAATAACTAACGGCAGAGCGATCTCAGGACCTTTCATAATTATTAATCATAAAAATACTAATTAATCCAATGTAATAATTATGCAAATAGTGATGTTATTAATATTATATGGACAAAAAACAATCAAAATCCAACTTCGATAAATTTCAGCTTGGATGGAAATTTCATAATAGTCAGGTTTAACAGCAAATTCCTTCATATTTTTGTACAGAATGTGACAATTCAAAGTAAATGAAAGTTGTACATATAGGTGTCCTGGGTTCACATATCAATTTTTATGAAGTTTAGATGAATATTCTATTTTCTACAGAATTTACGACAAAGTGTACATGTGCTGGAATTGAAAACAGAAACTGTACGACTTCATGACATAATTACTTCTAATTGCAGTTCAATTTAGCAAAAGTGGAAAAGTACAAAGTTGTAGATCTTGAAGTTATCTTTCCAACGAGACCAAGAACACTAAATTTCATTAAGTATTGAGGGACTGATCACTGTTTTCGTGAAAGGTGTCCAAACTGGATAAAATCGGACATGTTGGAAAAATTAAATTCTTACTCCTATTTACAGTCCGAATTAGACAAAGTTCAAAACATAAAGGTTGTAGAAAATAGTCCAAACCTTTAGCCATAAAATTTTCATAACAATATTAGTTCTAGATTAAGAGGAATAAACAAAATAATGAGCATGTAAATCTGTCCTGATTTCCAGCAACATATCATGTAAGGCTGGCAAACGGGTCGGGTGGGTTCGGGTTCGGGTTCGGGTCGGGTCAGACTTGACCCAACCCGGATTGGGGTAAACCCGAACCCGACCCGGATTGAATCCGGGTCGGTTTCGGGTGACCTGGAAAATTTCCGGGTCGGGTTCGGGTTAACCCGTCGGGTTAAGATTTGACGTATACACTATTGCTCCTTTTTCGATATCCAGCTATTTATTAAGAGCCACCGACAATTTATTAAGTGTTGCATAATTTCCAGTAGCTCGTCGCTTAAAACGCACTGATGACATCAAGAAAGTATAATTAACGTTACCATTTTATTAACGAAAGTAATAAAATTAACAAAAAGTTGTATGTAAAGGGAATTGAATCCAAGACCTCTTAAAGAAGAGGACAATAATTCAAATCGTATAAGCACAACTCACATTGCAACTGTGTATTGAAGTTATTATATAAATTTTTATATAAAGAGAAAGTAAACCGGGTCGAATTCGGGTCATCCGGGTTGACATGCCAAACCCATACCCGACCCAGATTTTATCCGGGTCGGGTCGGGTCAACCCGTTTCCTACTTGACCCGGATTGGCCGCTACCCATACCCGGTTAAGGATGACGGATTCGGTTCGGTTCGGTTCGGTTCGGGTACGCATCAAAAACGAGAGTAGGAGATCAATCCGGTGGTTCATTTCGGGCAAGCAATCGCTTCGGGCGATGTCGTCGAAAAATCCTTTAGCATGTCGCTTTGGGCGGGGTGGTCGTCAACAGAGATGAAGACAATAATGGAGATATTTTTTTTGTAATAAAATAATTTTTATTTGTATTTTGATTTTATTATTACAAGCAACATGCATATGTAATAAAAAAAATTATGGTTCATAATCTATATCTACGGAAAAAGAAGTATACTTCTAGATTAATGATCTAGGGAAGAACCAAAAAATCAGTAGAAAGAAAAAATCCCCGCTCCCGCAATGCCTTGCAAGTAAACGATGGCCCGTCGTCACAAAAATTTTGTCGCAACAACCAGATTCCTTCGCAAGAGGGAAAAATATGTGGGGAAGATGGAATAAAATTTTGTGTCTCAAAAAGAATTTTTCTAGAGCTTCGTGCTAATAACGTGTTTGGAGAAAGAGCAACCATGGCAATAGCCTATGGTATCCTTTTATTCATTTATGTTCTATGGGAGGTTACACCTAGTAGCCCAAGGATTCACCCCACTACATGGTAGTGGGGCGTTATGGTGGATAATGAGGGAGGGAAGACCATAAGTCTCCCTCACTCATAACAATAACAAATTATTTAGAATCATGATATTTGTAGGGCTAGTGTATTATTCGTTACAATTCGTAACTTATTTGCGAACTTTACGAATTATTCGAAACAGCTAACTACCAAGTTTATAATTTAATATGAGACTAAAAAGATTTGAATCCATACCTCCTAGTTGAACAACTAAAGAAACTAACAATAGGCAATTAACATTTATTGATGATATATTCGTAAATTATTTTAAATAATTAAGTTACATTAATATTATCATTTCAAATTAAGCCAAATTATTATCGAATTTGATAGAATTATTTAGAAAAACTTTTGACTATACATATTTGAAGATTTCAGTACTTAAGCACGACAAATAAAACACAAAGATAAAACATAAACACCATCAGAGACACTCGAGACTTGGTAACGCAGTTCGGTGCGCACACCTACATCTGCGGGGCCCCGCCCAGAAAATCAGAATACTCCACTAAAATAATCAATGAGTACAATCACTAATTATTGCGATTCTATTAGGAGGAACAACCTCCCCCTCAATACAAACCGTGATGGGTGGTCTCTACCAACCCATGGAGTATTCTCGGCAAGCTCCCCTTGCCAGCAAGCTCCCCTTGCACAACCGACTAGATCAACTCCCTTGATCCTACGTGCGTAGCCGTCGGCCTCCTCCCGGAGTTCTTCAATCGTCTTTTTCCAAACCTTTCGCCGCAGCAAATCTCCTTAGAAAAAAGCACACGTATCAAAAACCAGCTTACTACTTTAACATCGCTTTACAAGGTAGTTAAGTGGTTAGCCAACAATTCTTCAGATCAAATCTCTAAGGATTTTCCGAACAACCCCAAGAGCAGCAAGGCGGGATAGATCAGATAAGAAAGGATCTGCAGCAGTCGAAACTAAACTGAACCCGATCAATATCTTTTACCAACCTACAACCCGCTTCAACAAATATAACTGAGAAAACCACCCGATCCAAACTGAAGGAGAGGATCTGAAACCATTTAACACGATAGCTCCTATCTTCAAATTAACAACGAGCCTTATCCTCAATCAACCGTTAAAATCAAACAGCAACAAAGAAATCCACGGGAACAGATCTCAGAAGATAGAACAGCACGTTCAACATTTCATATGACATTTTGTATAACATTTCATAAACATTCATTTGTTAGTGGATCTTTCATACCTCGGTTGTGGATAGATCCTTTCATTCACCTTCGTCAGCAAATCTTATGCATACCTGCATCCAACAGCGTATCAGGAGAAGATCTAAACAATACTGTAAGATCTGAAACCATTCATTTAAAAAATCTTCAACCGCACATATCTTCAATCGCACATACCATTCAGTTATGAAACCAACCAGATTTTGTGACCACTATATCCAGGTAAATAACTTCCTTATTAATGCAGAATATCCGCCAATATTGGTATGATCACTTCGGGTAAGGAATCACATATTCAAGGAACCACCGAATCTATTTCGGGTAAAAAGATTAAAACAAATCTCATGCGGATATTTTGCCCATAGAATAAGGAACTATTTCTGGTAAATAAAACCAATAAATCTCAGCAGATATTTCCTTCCATCAATTTAGGAACAAACCATATTCCCAAAAATCTCAACAAACCTCCATCAATTAAGGAACTAATACTGGTAAGAAGGAATATAAAAATCTCACCAATATCTAGAATCAATCAAATCAGGAACCTCCGATATTCTAGGGTACAAATCAGATCTGAGATCAACACGACAGATTTGTAGACCAAAGCAGCGTTTCTGTATTCCAGATCCCGAATGTTGAACATAATGTTGTAACATAATATTCAACATTTTGCTCAAACTGCTCGAAAACAAATCAGATTCCACAAACTGAGCTCTCCAGATATAGTGCCACTAATGCCAACAAATATCAACAGAAATTCAACCCTAACATTTATAAATTAAATCCTATTTAGAAAAAACACCTTTTACATTCTTTTCCATTTTCAATTAGCAACTTCATTTTAACAAGTTTCCTTATATTCCTTTTTAACTTTCTTCAAAATTTCATTTGGTAAACAAACATGAAAAAGATCTTATTTCATTTTTTTTTTCTATTTCTTTTTCATTTCACTTTTCTTTCGTATATTCTCTAAACCAAACACACCCTGTTTGAGTTCTTGCATGCCACAAACGGTAATGTCTGACACTAATATTTCTTTAGTGTGAAATGCTCTCAAGAAAGGTTAAATAATAATGGTGCTACTATTTCTCATGGATGAACGAGACCATGTAAGAAACTAAGGGGTTATTTGTTTATCAGATCCGTATATAAATTGAGCCAAGAAAGTGGAAAAATATGAGCACATAATCAATATTCATGGGCCTAACACAGTTTCTTTTATAACTTTTCACGTGACGCTGATTTAATTTGTTGATTTTATAGGTTAACTGAAAATAACTCGTGCATACAGTACACTGAGCCAAAAAAAACCCGTGTACGCACAGAGCCAAAAAAACCACACGAAGAAGGTGCGGTGAACGCACGGAACCAAAGTGGGTGTGCGTGCCGATATCGTCGGATAACAAAAAATGCAAAATCTGAGAATTTAAACACAAAAAACCTTGTGTAGCAAACATGTAAATAAACAAGTGGGTGTTTTTGTGATTTTTTGGGGGTGAATGGCAAACATGTAATTAAACGAGATTGATAGTTTTTTTTTGAGGGGATGACAAACATGTAAATTAATGGCTTGGGGTGAGATTTGGATGATGTAGAGAAAGGTGATGTGACATTTGTCCTAGCCACACTTTCCCCTATTAGGACACATACATCAAATGTAATATAGATATTTCACTGATGTGACAACAAATTATCCATCCCACAATCCGTGTGATCACATTGTGATAGAGTACATGCGTTGGTGAGCCCAACGCAAGATAAAACAATTTTTTTTAAAATATATTCTCTTCTATTCTCTCACAAAATGTAGATCCTATTATCTTTGGCTTAATTTCGAAAAACTACCTCATACTTTTGGATTTGCTGAATTCCAAAAAAATACATCTTATTTTAATATAATCGCAAAACTACCTCATACTTTTCAGATTTTGATAAACTCCCGCATCCTCATATCCTCATATCCCCACCGCTGCCCTTTGCCATCTATACATCACCGTCCATCCCCATTCCACCCACCGCCGCACTCCTCCCACTCCCCCCATGTTCTCCCCACTCCCACACTGCCACCCTTCGCTCTCCATCCATCGATGCACACCCCCCTTTCACCCACCACTGACTATCGAAACCAAAGTATGATGGACTTTATCGAAACCTGAAAAATACGAGATAGTTTTGCGATTTTATCAAAATAAGAGGTACTTTTTTGGAATTCAGCGAAAATACGAGGTAGCTTTCCAAAATTAAGCCTATTATCTTTCTTTTACTTTCTCACAACCAACTTCCCTCAACTATCCACACACACAAAGTTCATGAGCACCATAAAATTTTTTCAAACACCTACTTTACAACCCACTTTACATCCATCCAACCAAAGAAGTTTAACTTAAAAAATTCAATATATCACCATATCAAGATTCCATAAACCCTTTCAACAAACCAAACGGCCCATATATTACCTTGTACACTTCACTTTCTTTCGTCCTTGCACTTAGAAGATTGTGATTCCCTTGAGCAGAACACACCCACAAAAGAGAAGTTCGGCACATTACAGTGATTGATTCCCTACAAGTTGAGCTAGGAATATTAAACAAATAATTAAACAAGAACTTTAATCAACATTAGCAACATGCATACATGTTTCCCTATAGTAGGGTTTCTCTAATGTAAATAGTTCCATATTGGCATCAGGAACTTTAGCATTGCAAGATGATTGGGAGTATACCATTATCCTAGTGCTGCCATGAAATTTTGGTGTAATCCTAAAATTTTCGATATGGTACTAAAACCATGAAGACTCAAACCCGGCCTATTATGCATTTTAAGATGAACTAAAGAAAGAAAAGCAATGTGGCTCCCAGCCCAGACAAGGTGAAGCTATAGCAAGGATTAGACATTGTATTATTTCCCGGTCATCGCCATCAGTATGGGCACTATGGGCATTAGTTCACTGCTGGATTTCAGATAGAGAATCCCAGCTCATGTTAGATACATATCTTAAGAGCACAATGTGACAAACTTTATATACTAAACATTTCGTATTGAGTTTTGGATATGATTAATTGGTCGTAAATGTGATCATCATTTATAATGAAGGAAGAACAGAGTATGAGGCCCAGAAAAAGGCAAAGAGATGTTGCAAAAGAAAATTTCTCTGGAGACTTTACTGAATGAAGTCATTGAAGTGCCAAGTTGGACAAAAACTTGAAAACAGATGAGTGTTCAATGTTTGCTTTGAGATATCAGATAGCTTTTATAACACACAAAATTTGTGGTATATCACATGCAAAAAAAAATAGACAACAAAAAGGCAACACAGTATGTTTCCATGTAAAATATTGGATCCTCAAGTAAAATATCACGGGATGGCTTAAAATGAGAAGAAAAAAATCCTCGGCAAGCACATGCTAAGTAAATCCCACAAGGATTCGTACAACTTAAGAAACATCAAGATTAGAAACGATCCACTATCATATGAAATTGTAATTAAAAAGATTCTTAAAAAGAAAATAAGTTTGTAATGTTATTTGTATTTTTGGGAATATGAGGTTGCCTATGCAACCCTTTCAGTCGGCAATTTTGGTTAACTTATGACCTCATATCGCAAGTCATGTACCTTGCCAACTCCCCACCTCAAGTTCCTCTTGTCACGAATAAAATAAGGTTCCAAAATTAGGCTGCAATGGGTCTCCGGGGGGATGATTTTATAGGTAGATTAATGACAAAACCAAGATGAGAAGAGGACAAGGCTTGCATTGACATCAACATTTCAGCTGCTAATCTCAAAATGAATGGAACAACACAGTGTATTGGAGGAACAGTCATAATTAATCTAAAGACATTAGGGCAAACCTTTAATTCCCAACTAAATAATTATGCTCCCAAATATTCATGTCTAGTCCAATAAATCAACAGAGAAAGAAGTGAGAAAATTAGATCGGACCACTGAATCATCTTCAGATGGTTCTAAATAGAGTATCGAAGTGGGTGACTCATGTCACAACTACCCATAGAACCCATATACAAATATTTGAACCTAAATGTCCAAGGATATAGGGTAAAGTAATTAAAAAATTAAAGGGTCAAAATCTAAAGTCTAAATCAGTTTGATGAGCAACGACATATTCCAACTCAGTGAAATAGCATGATTTGCCCACATGAAACAGATGCAAAAGCGCTCAACAAAAGACCATGAACAAGAGCTTCCAAATCCTTCTCCCTACCTAAATCAAAAGAACCTAACAAATAGGGTGGCTTTCTTCCAATCAATGGTGTCAATAAAGCCTACAGAAACTTTTTTTATTATAATAAACTTAAACTCAGATGCATTCCATCTCCAGAACCACAATCACAACATAAATAATTGGAACACACACATGAAGAAATTCCGATAAAGAAGTTGATGCCTTCAATTTCAGGAGGCTTGATTTCAGAACAATTTTAATTTTTCTTCAAACACGAAGGATATTTCTTTTTCTTATTTATTTTTTTAAAGGAAAGAATCATCAAATCCTTCTAGTGTTACTAACAAGAACAATAAGAAGTTAGATAAATATCATTAATGTTTCCTAAATAACACATCTAAACAATCAAATAAACAGAATTCAAAGAACAGACGATTTCAATTAAAACCACTCACAACTGCCCCAAGAATCAGCTAATTATTCATTAATCTAATAAAATTTTGCAAATCATAGGAGGAACAAGGCAAGGCTACCTGAGACTTCTGCCTTTTATTCTTCCAATGAGAAGAAAAGATGCCAACGTCAACAAGATAGAGACCTGAAAAAATTTAATCGAATGGGATCAATTAAGGTCAAATTTAGTTTCTAATTAAACCACGGCATAATTAAAATTAAAAATGAAGGAAAAAGAAAATTAAAATAAATTTAATTGATGAAGTACCAACCTGGAACGTGTGAATTTCTCAACACACACGCACACAGACAGAGAGGACTGGAGAGAGTATATTTTTGGAATCTTATGCAACATAATCGCCCTTTGTTTTTCATGCGACTATTATCATCCATCAATTGCTTTATTTCTTCCTTAAGCTCACCATCAACCTCCTTTAATTTGCTTTCGCTTTACTCCATCATGAAACTCCTTTGCTCTATTCCTTTGTTGAGCTCGCCCTCCACCGCGTTTGATTGGCTTCCACTTTGCTGCAACATGGAATTCTCCACTCACAGTTGCATCAATTCATTTTCTAGTTTTTTATGTCAATCTCGGATTGCTGCAACTTTCTGATGACCGGAATTTCAATCGATATCAAAAGCAACTGTAAACAGCTTTGTACAAAATAAAAAGAGGACTATGACAAAGCCACTGCCCTTCATGCTAGCTAATAGAAAGACTCGGTTACATCTGAATCGATAACATAAACTTATAAGACTAACTAATCAATGAAAAATTCTTGTTACGGTCTGCTTAGCAACAATGCAGCCCACCAAAAGCATGGGTAGCAACATATCAAGTAGTATCTCCGCTGACTCTGCTGACTGCCAACTCAAATAGTTTCCACTAACAAACAAGAGATAAGGTTGTGCACACAAGCTACATTGTTTAAGTTGCAGGTAACCAAGCAGGCACATACATAGCTAAGCATCCCAATTGGATCAAAAATCCAAAATCCAAGATTTAAAATGAAATTACATAGCTTGATTCCAAACCATAAGGCACAATAAACACTGACATAATCAAACAGAACTAATGGTCATATGGGACTAAACATATCAGTAACAGCAAATCAAAGTTAAATCCTTTATGTATGCATGTAAGTTCAAAATACATGGTTTTAGGACACCAACTATAATCCATGGAAAGATTGTAGATATAGGGGCACGTCTGATCCCAAGTAAAACACCATTAATGAAACTCAATAGCAAACCATTCTTCACACAGTAACAGTTCAAAATATCATCTCAATCAACCACATTCTACAACAAAATAATGTCAATTATGATACCAAGCCATTAACCATAGACAGAAACCATATCTAATGTATCAAATATCCAGTGACACACAAATTAAGATATATAGAAAGCTAGTAAATTAAGATAGAATTTCACGCATAAACTCAATTCAACATCACGAACAAAAGGATTTAACGAAACAACCAGAGTCTTATGACAAAGCAAAATCCACTACATTATCTATCATAATAGTCTTAAAGCAAGCGTTTATAACTCACGATCCCAAAAAAAACGCAACTTTCGAGGCTGGGAAATCTAACGATAAGACTTCTGGAACCTTGCGCGAGCACCGCGACCACCGAACTTCTTGGGCTCGCAGCGCCTGGGGTCGGCGACGAGGAGGGTCCGGTCGTAGCCGACAAGGATGTCCTTGATCTCCTTCTTGGCCTGCTCGTCGACGTACTTCTGGTAATAGGCTACGAGCGCCTTGGCGATGCTCTGGCGGATGGCGTAGATCTGGGAGGTGTGGCCACCGCCGCGGACGCGGATCCTCATGTCGACGCCGGCGAAGCGGTGGCGGCCGAGGAGGAGGATGGGCTCGAAGGCCTTGTAGCGGAGGATCTCGGGCTTCACAAGCTCGATCGGGGACCCGTTCACCTTGATCAGGCCGCGGCCGCTCTTGCAGTAGGTGACGGCGACTGCGTTCTTCTTGCGGCCGAAGCACTGGACGGATTCGGTTGCAGCAGGGGCGGCCGCCATGATTGGAGGAGAGGACGGGGACAACGAAAGAGAGACGGAGGCGACTAGGGCTAGGAGACTGAGAAGGAAATCAGAAGATGAGAATTATATAGTCATGTCTTCTAGGGTTTTGCAGATGGGCTTGCCCAAAGGCCCAAGTTTTTGGACATGTTGGGCTGCAATTGTTTAGTGGGCGTTGGAGCATGTGTATTGTTTTTATTTATTTGCGACCCACTGTTCCACAACCATGTATGTCTCATATTTCTCAAGTAATTTTTAATCAGTTTTTATTATAACATTGCTGACTAATTATGTTAGCAACATAATTATGCATGTGTTGGAAAGTGACAGGACTCAAAAGAGAGAGAGAGGCAAACTTTCTTAGCAAAAGAATGAGTAACTATGACATTAGGCCATGATTCTCTATATATTCATGTAGAGAGGGGAGATGGAGGGCCTCAAGGAGACCAAAGGTCCCCATTACCCACTTTAATGGGGACCAATAAAGTGGGTAATGAAGGAGGGAAGGCCAAAGGCCTCCCTCATTCATAACACTCACACTTACTCATTCATCACTTTGGTCTCAGCATCTGATGCAAAGAGGTGTGGATACTTCTGGATCCAGAGTAAGTGTGTTTGCCTCGTTAAAACCTTAGCTGTGGAAAACCCAGTGAGAAAACCCAACAACTTAAGGAAAAAGAGTGCAACCCACAGGTTACTCCCCCTGATCCGTACAAGCTTCAGGCTTGCAGGTCTTTCAATTGTCGCATAACAATGTTTTTTACAAGCTTTATAAAAGTACATTTGGGCAAAGACTTAGTAAAAAGATCAGCTAAGTTGTTGCAGGACTGAATCTGTCGAACTTCAATCTGCTTGTCGTTCTTTTGCTCGTGCGTCCAGAAGAATTTGGGAGAAATGTGCTTGTCCTGTCGCCTTTGATGTAGCCATTCTGAAGCTGAGCAATGCACACGGCGTTGTCCTCAAATAAGGCAGTAAGCTCCAAATCACCGGTCTTCATGCCAGTGGATTGGAGAATGTGTTGGACGACGGAGCGTAACCAAAAACATTCTCTACTTGCTTCATGGATTGCAATGAGCTCTGCATGGTTGGAAGATGTAGCTGTTGTGGTTTGCTTTACCGATCTCCAGGAGATAGCAGTACCTCCGTAGGTAAAAACAAAACCTGTCTGGGATTTTTCCGTATGCGGATCTGAGAGATAACCTGCATCAGCATAACCAAATAACTTGGGGGAGGCACCTCGCTGGTAGTAAAGTCCCAGATCAATTGAACCCTGGAGGTATCGCAGAAGATGCTTTACTCCGTTCCAGTGGCGCTTTGTGGGCGCTGCACTGTGTCTGGCTAGGAGATTAACTGTAAACGCTATATCGGGACGCGTACAGTTAGCCAGATATAGAAGTGCTCCAATGGCACTGAGGTAGGGTACTTCCGGACCTAGTATCTCCTCCCCCTCTTCCAGTGGCCGGAAGGGGTCCTTATGTACATCTAGTGATCTTACGACCATAGGACTACCTAAAGGATGACATTTATCCATATGAAACTTGCGTAGAAGTTTCTTTGTATAATTAGATTGGTGTAATATGATTCCACCTCTTTGGTGTTCTATCTGTAAGCCAAGACAATACTTTGTTTTGCCTAGGTCTTTCATTTCAAAATTATGTTTTAGGCTTTCAGATATCTCATTGATCTCTGCAGGAGATCCTATGAGATTTAAGTCATCTACATATACTGCTATGATGACGAATCATGTTCCCGTTCTTTTGATAAAGATACACGGGCAGACTTCATTATTCGTGAATCCTTGATGTGCAAGAAAATCACTAAGTCTGTTATACCACATCTTGCCCGATTGTTTTAGACCATATAATGATCTATGTAGCCTTACGGAGAATACGTCCCCAGGCATCTCTGTCATCTCTGGGGGTAGATTAAACCCATCAGGGAGTCTCATATAGATATTTTTATCTATATCGCCATATAGATATGCAGTCACAACGTCCATGAGCTGCATTTCTAGGCTTTCCAGAGAAGTTAGGCTTATTATAAATCGGAATGTGATCGAATCCATGACAGGGGAATACGTATCTTCGTAATCAATCCCCGGTCTTTGGGAAAAACCCTGGGCTACAAGGCGTGCCTTGTAGCGAACGATCACATTATTTTCATCTCTTTTTCTTATGAAAACCCACTTATATCCCACAGGCTTTACACCTACTGGTGTTTGGACTACTGGTCCAAAGACTTTGCGTTTCAAGAGTGAGTTCAGCTCTACTCTTATTGCCTCGTCCCACTTTGGCCAATCATCTCTGCGTTTACATTCCGCTAGAGATCGTGGTTCGACGTCATCGTCAGATTCAGTGACGTGAACGGCAATATCGAACGTAAAATCGTCGACGACGACTATGCTATTTCTGTCCAGTACTTCTCCAGTACGTACAAAATTTAATGATGTTTCTCCTATTGTTTCCTCTGCCGGGGAAATCATAAGGGGAGAAGTAGCTGGTCTGAGCTCAGCATCCTGTGGAGGGATAATCTTAGTATCTCTAGGAGTCTTCCTCTTTCGAGGAACTTTATCTTTTGAACCTGGTGGGCGTCCTCTTTTCATTTGAGATACAGCCAATTCTGATGTCGGTGGATTGCATCCATCTATGGAGATGTCAATCCTAGCTGGCGTATTGGCAGCAGGGACGTGTGAACGGACAATCTTCTGGTTGTCCGTGAACTTATCTGGCAAAAGATGTACTGTATTCTGGATGTGAAGGATCTTCAGGATCTCATCTTCACATAGATTAGTATGCGGATCATATAGGGACAAAGACTTCTGGTCCCAACTAATGGTCTCTGTAGCTTCTGGCTTCTTAGACTATGTGCCCAGTTTAGGAAAAATTTTCTCATCAAATTCACAGTCAGCAAAACGTGCCTTGAATACGTCACCCGTCAGGGGTTCAAGGTATCTGATAATAGAGGGCGAATCAAACCCAATATATATACCTAGACGACGTTGAGGACCCATTTTGGTCCTCTGAGGTGGTGCTATTGGGACATATACCGCACAACCAAACACTCTCAAATGAGAGATATACGGAGGTGTGCCATATGCTAGTTGCATCGGGGATAAAGTATGACCTCCAGAGGGTCTTATCCTAATAAGTGATGTGTCATGTTAAATAGCATGCCCCCAAGCATCCACCGGCAACTGGGATTGCATAAGCAATGGACGTGCAACACATTGGAGTCTCTTTATAAGGGACTCAGCTAATCCGTTCTGGGTGTGAACATGTGCTACAGGATGTTCAACTTCAATACCCGTTGCCCGGCAATAGTCTTCGAAGACGTGTGAAGTAAATTCTCCCGCATTATCAAGACGTAGTTTCTTGATATTGTTATCGGGGAAATGAGCACGCAACCTTATTATTTGTGCCAATAGCTTTGGAAAAGCTAGGTTGCGGGTGGACAAGAGGCACACTTAAGACCATTTGGTTGATGCATCAATCAGTACCATGAAGTACCGAAATGGGCCACTTGCGGGGTGAATAGGCCCGCAAATGTCACCATGAATTCTCTCAAGGACGCCAGGAGACTCTAATCCCACTTTCAGGAGGGATGGTCTCGTTATAAGTTTTCCCTTGAAACAATGGAGACAAGGAAATTCACCCTTTTGAAGAATTTTCAGGTTCTTCAATTTGTGTCCACGGGATTCAGTGATGATGCGTCGCATCATTGCTGTTCCAGGGTGACCAAGTCTATTGTGCCAGAGTTGGAACTCTGGCAGTGATTGGCACGTCTGGTGCTCAGTCATATTGGCTTCTATTGGTTGAATGTATGTTTGGTAGAGACCCGACGGGAGTCCCTTGAATCGCTCGCAAATGATCTTCTGGTCATCTTTATGACGAGTGACAATCAGATATTCGACCTTATTTTCATCTCTGGTCTCTAAGTGATATCCGTTTAAACGGAAATCCTTGAAACTTACGAGATTCCTATTTGATTTAGGAGAGAATAATGCATTATTTATTTGAAGTCTTGTGTTATTTGGGAGCAATTAATTGCTTCACCAGATCATTCGATTATTTGGGACAGTCCTGAAATTGTGATAACAGGACCGTCATATTTATTTACGCTATTAAAATAGCAATGATCGCGAAGGATTGTGTGTGTCGAGGCACTGTCCACTAGGCACTCATACTTCATCTATATAAGCAAAAACGAAATTTTATTTGAGCGAAATGTAGACAACATTCAAAAATAAAAGTTCGTACTAAAGCAAATAAAAGATGAAGATACATTGAATTCTAAATGCATAGATAAAAGATGATGCTCAATCGAGAAGGTCTTCGTTCTCGAAGTCTTTTGCAGTAAACATTGTTGGCGGCTGAACAGCCGCCAAGTTTGTTTCAGGTAGAGACTTCTGGCTCGCCTGGTATAGATCCCGGAGGTGGCGAGGAGTGCGGCAGTTTCTGGACCAATGGCCAGTCATGCCGCATCTATGGCATTTATCCTCCCAGTTCTTCTTAGGAAGTGACACTTGCTCGGTGTTCTTTCGCTTCCAAGTGAAGTTTCGCTTTCCCTTATTGTTTTTATTTGTTTGTGGAGCTGCACCTCTTGGTTGCTTCATTACAGCTTTCCCTTTGGTGTTTTTAGCCTTCCTCTTGTTTTTCCACTTCTGGGGAGAAACGTGGTGGGCTTCAGGGATAGGGGCAGTGCCAGCTGGACGTAAGTTATGAGTTGCAAGCAGTAAGTCTCGATTCTGCTCTGCCCTAAGTAGGCATGAGATCAGATCAGAGAATTTCGTGAAATTGCATTCACGATACTGCTGCATGAGGATTGCATCTTTCTAATGAAACGAGGTAAATGTCTTTTCCAACATGCGCTGTTCTGTCACTTCTTCACCGCACAATTTCAGGCGTAAGGTGATGTTATGAAGTGCAGAATTATACTCAGCGACGGACTTATAGTCCTGAAGTCTGAGGTTTTCCCACTCATAACTGGCACGCGGTAATATAACATCAATTTGATGTTTATACCGTGCTTCCAGCGCTGTCCACAGGTCCTTTGGGTCCTCAACCGTTAAGTATTCGGCCTTTAAGGTCCGATCTATATGTTTCCTAATGTAGATTATGGCTTCCGCCTTATCTACATCGGATACAGTGGTTGGAGAGCTGCTGCTAGATGTAGCAGAAGCTTCGGCTGCTGCTGGGGCCGAGGAAGGAGCCAAAATGGACCCAAGGAGGGCCATCGAACGCAAGTGGAACTTCAGGTCCACTCGCCAACTCAGGTAATTCTTCCCTGCAGAGTCAAGGACTTCCAAATCGACGCTTGCCAATTTAGCCATTTATCTACGCAATTTAAAATAAGCATGAATTAATATAAATTAAAATTCACGCATAAAGAAATAAACAAGTAAAAATGCGGGGATCGGCCAGATACCCAAAAAAAAGTACACAGTCCAAAGTTCGTTTACAGTCCATAAAAGAAAAGAAAAATACAACTTCGGAAACCCAAGTTGGGTCCCTATATCTGCATTTTGAACCTTCGTCTTCATATGATGTTGCACCGAGCTTTGGCTTTTTATACAAATTTCCTCACTTACAAATTCTCTCAAAAGAAAATAAAAATGCAAGGAATGTAAATAGGTATATAATGGCCGATCCCGAAAGACACATTTTTACTTATTTAAACATCCACGCAGTTCTAAATATGCTACAAGCATAAAAATAAACAACCACGCATATATCTCAAGCATAACATATGGTAAAGGAAACTAGAAAATATAATTATCTCGTAGACCACGTGGAAACGTCAAACACCGTTAGGTTAGTTGACTAACAGCAGAGCGGTCTCAGGATCTTTAAGATAGTTATATTTTGAAAAATAGAATCCTAGTAAACCATAGATAATAATTGGTAAAAGCGATGTTTAAATAAATTTTTCAACATGGACTATATAAATTAATTGTGATTTTACAAAGTTTTCTCCGAGTTTAAATATGCCAATTTTATATCACGTACAAATATTTCTCATATTTCAAATGCCGAATTTATAAATTATTTTGTGGCTTCGGGCCAAAAAATAGTTTTAATTATATGGGCTTGTGGCCTATTCCGCAGTTACGCATAATCATTTGCCTCTAAATTTTGGCTTCGGGCCAAATTAGAGTTTTAGCTTTTTAAAAAAATAAATTTGTAATTTTATGGGCTTGAAGCCCAAGTCGCTGAAATTATAACCCAATGGCCCATAGGGTTCATTTTGTGAAAAACCCTAATCTCTAACCATCTGGTTAGAGATCAGCCGTCATGCCCATTCACCTTCTCCTCAATGGTGTAGGGAGGGGGGAGAGCATTGCCGGAGCAAGATGCCTCCCCCACCCCTAAAATTGAAGGGAAAAGAGCCCCCCTTCCACATTGGTTGGGGGGGTGATCGGCCGTGGAGGCGCCCCCCTGCAGGGGGGTTCGGCCAGGAGGCGCCCCCCCTTGCAGGGGGGTTCGGCCGTGAGGCCCCCCCTGCAGGGGGGGGGGGGGGGGGTTCGGCCGCGGGAGGAGCCCCCCTGCAAGGGGGGTCGGTGTGCAGGAAGTCCCCCCTCCGGCAGGGGGGTGCGGCCGCGGGAGGCGCCCGTTAGACCCCATCCCAAGAGGGGCCGTTCCGGTGCTCGTTCCCGATGAGAAAAAAAATAATTTCATGGTAATATGAAGAAATTACTCTGTAAAAACAAATTTTTCTTTGTATTATTTTAATTTTTACTTGTATGCAAACATGGTAAAATTTTTTATGGATAGTCCGTTGTAATCTACGGGAATAAGAAGTACACCTCTAGATCGATGATCTAGGGACGACCGTAGAAAAGATCTGTAGAAATAAAAATCCGAGCTCCCGAAAGCTTCAAGAATGCCGCAACGCTCCAACGAATCGCCGCAGCAACCAAAGATTCCTTGCGCGTAGGGGATCAATTTGGTGGGGATTTTAGGCTTGGATTCTTGCTCAAGGAAGAACACGTGCTGATAACGTGTTGGAAAGTGATAGGACTCAAGAGAGAGAGAGGCAAACTTTCTTAGCAAAAGAATGAGTAACCATGGCACTAGGCCATGGTTCTCTATATATTCATGTAGAGAGGGGAGATGGAGGGCCTCAAGGAGACCAAGGGCCCCCATTACTCATAGTAATGGGGACCAATGAACTGGGTAATGAAGGAGGAGAGGCCAAAGGCCTCCCTCATTCATAACAGCATGTATTATTTACTTTATTATTAGGTTAGCTACTCTGATCAAACATGTTTTTCTTGAATTAAGATTATAGTTAGTTGGTTCCACCCCATTTGGATTTCGGAAAAAAAGGTATATAATTTATATTTAAATTGTTTCAATCCCATTAAATAAATTTAGAAGAAAGTTAAATCTACATTCGGAAAAAAATTTATACATGGAAATTATCTGTGAAAAAAAGGAATGGGTTTTAAATAGGGGTTTTAGATATATACTGCTTAAATCTTGGATATTTAAACTTTGATCCTTAAATCATTGTATTTACTAATTTACCTCACAAAGAAGTTGATTCCACCGAGATGGAATATTTTGAGAGAAAAATAAGGGTGAGGAAGAAGATGACATTTTGATCTTTTGGACATTTTCACCCAATTTAAGTGCAAGTAATGAAAGATTCTCTCTTCATCTTTCCTCAAGTTAAACTCCAACAAGACAAGCAAAATCCCAACAAGAGAAACAAAATCCCAATAACCATAATGAGCTCCATTTCATCTCCTCATACTCTTTTTCTATGATTGATGGGTTGTAGCCTAAAATGAGAAGAAAAACACATCATAGATTAACATTCATGTCCATATTGTAACAGACTATGGTGGTTATGGCGGCTTGTTAGATGAATTTTCTCTCATTCAGCATATATTCCACAGTGGCAGTTTTATGTGATGAATCAGTGTGTTAATAGCATCATTATTAAGTGGGTTAATAGCATCATTATTAATGATGGGCAAATTATGGATGTCTGGGTAGTAAAGAAATGGGAGTGGCAGTGGCTTCAGACATGGATCATACCAAATGGAAGTGGATTTCCCAATACCGATTTTGGTGGCCATAACGCCTTCTGACATCATGTGATGATCATTGTATAGCTTTCCAAATGAGGAACTTTTGGGTTATTTTTTTGGTTATTTATTTTTTTTTTTGGGGGGGTACACACATTAAGATGACTCAAGATACAAAGCTTTCCACTTGTTGCATAACAACTTTAGTCACCCGCTTATCAGAAATGCCTTGATAAAATGAGTCAATTTTTTTATGTTGAACCCCCAAATTGATCTTGCTTACATTACTTTTGACCATGCTATTGGGGTCAACCCTTTCTCTTTATCCCACAAGAAGCGTTAGCAGAGCAATTCGAAAGCATTAGTATGCCTAGAGGGACTGGACGTGCATGCATAATATGTTGGAAACTCACAACTCCTCATAAGGTTTTGATGATACTAACATTTATATGTGTGTATTCTAACTTTAGCTATGCAGATTTTATAGACCCTCTCAGATAAGATAATCATCGGACAACATATTGCAAGAAGCATCAGGCACAAGACGAAGCATATCGATGAAATATTTGTTACTTGTGATACATGATGTAATTAATCTTTATTTTCTTTCTTGCAAATACTTAGAATATAAAAGTCTTGATGATGATCTATCTTTGTCATTTAGGGTCCGTCTTCAAAAAATGAAGTCAAAGACCAAATTGGTCGACCAATGACTATTACTAGTCGACCAATATCTGCTTCCAGAAATTCAAAAAATTCTAAATTTTCTCAGACCTATTTTTAAGTCATTAGTATCATTTTTCTAAAATTTCATTTTTTTCAAATTTTTTAGTCGACCAATTAGGTTGACTAGTCAACCAATAAGTTATCAGAATAGTTATACCAAACAGTTACTTTTACTGACAGTTATTTAATCATTTTATTTTCGTATTAATTTATTAATTTATAATTAGTTTTTATAACTGATTAAGATAGTTTTTCAAGCACCATAAACGGGCAACAATTTGCCAGTGTATGTCAGTTTTTGTCAGTTTATGGCAGTTCGTTTTGTCCTTTTGCCAAAGGGTGTCTCAATAGTCAAATTCCTGATTTGGTGGAATTATTGGTCGACCAATGACCAATACTAGTCGACCAATTTTGACAAAAACGGCTCAGATTTTTTAGAAAATTTAGACAGTTGTTAAACGGTCAGAAACTAACCTTTTGGCCTATAAATAGACCATAAGACCCATGTCTATAATACACGCAAATTCACTCTTTCTCTCTTTTCTTAAGTTTGGTCATTCACACTCTAAAAGAGTGATTTTTCAGATTTTCTTGAGGAAACTCTGCAGAAATTCTTCCTCTTTAGAAAGTCCAATCTCCAAGAGTGTTCTACCACAAATTCATACCAAGAACATTGGAGATTCCATCACCAACCTTGCGATATAATTCCCACATTAGCAAGGCTATATGTGATATTGTTTCATACTCTTTCTTTTCTTTATTTGGTGAATCTATTGTTAAGAGATTGTACAAGTTTGCAACACGGGGAAGTGTTGGCATCTTTGTATGTTGATTGCTTGCGAGGAGCAAGTATTTTAGTGGATTGAAAATCTCTACGCGGTAGAAGACTGGACGTATGATCAAAAAGATCCGAACCAGGATAAATCTCTGTGTTTGCGCTTGCTATTTTCTGGATTGTGTTCATTTACTTCCACACTCTTATTGCAATTTTTAGTTACTTTTAATTTTGCAATTTCATCGTGATATACACTATTTACCCCACACCCTTCTAGTGTATTTGGTGTGCCAGGAGATCTAACATTTGGTATCAGAGCATGGTTAAGATGGCCTACACCTATCTGATGAACAATCCAATTTCTTCATCACAATTTCCAGAAGGGCAATCTACCACAAGGCCTCCACTATTCAACGGTTCCAACTACTCCTATTGGAAGAAGAGGATGACAATCTGTCTTCAAAGCATTTACTACAAACTTTAGAACATGTTGGAAACTCAGTACGAGAAGTCTACAACTCCTTATGCCCAATGGACCGCAATTAACAAATCTGCTGCAACCCACAACTCAAAGGCGATGAATGCACTATTTTGCGCAATGGACAAGAATGAGTTTAATCATGTCTCCTAGTCTAAATCAACATATGATATCTGGCATACACTCGAGGTAACATACGAAAGAACTAGTAAAGTTAAGGAAACTAAAATTTCTGTTCTTATTCACATTTTGAGATATTTAAGATGAAGGACAACGAGACAATTGGAGAGATGGTTACTAGATTCACCGACATCATCAACTCTATAATTGCTCTTGGTGAGACATATACTCAAACAGAACAAGTCAGGAAGATTCTTCGTGCCATGACATCAGAATGGGAGAAGAAGACTACAGCCATAGAAAAAGCCAATGACTTGTCAACTCTTATTGTAGAAATTCTCGTTGGTAATCTAATGGCCTACGAAGTACAACTCCAAGATCGTAAGAAACAATCAGACTCAAAGAAGAAAGTGATTGCCTTCAACGCATCATCTGACACCAATGATTCAGACATGGACGATGACGATGTGGCATTAATTACTAGAAACTTCAAAAAGTTTCTAAGACGAGGTAAGTATAAAAATTTGAAGTCTAAAAATACTGATGATTCTCTATGTTTTCAGTGTAATGGGCCTGTACATATGAAAAAGGATTGTCCACTCCTTAAATCGAAAAAGAGACCTTTTAACAACTTCAAAAGGGATAAGAAGTTCGAGAAGAAGAAAACAGCACTAGCAGCCACTTGGGATTTTTCATCTTTAGCTGAAGAAGAAGAAACTAATGAACATACTAATGAAGAGAATGCTCATATGTGCTTTTTGTCACAAAATGATATTGAGGTAAGTAGTTTAGATAATGAAGAACTATTAGAAGCATTTAATGATTTATATATTAGATTTAAGAAGTTAAATTCTCAACATAAGGCGTTAGATCTTTCACATCAAGAACTAACTTCATCATCATTATCATTAGATGATCTTAAACATGAAAAAGAATCTTTATTCTCTCTTAATAATAAATTAGTTCATGAAAATGAGATTCTTAAATCCGAGATTCATAATATGATATCACATATTTCTATATTAGGTAAGGATATTAACTGAAATATGATGATATGTCTTCCAATATTAACAAGTTTAATAAATGAAAAGATAATCTCGATAAATTACTTAAAGTACAACATCCTGCTAATCATCGACAAGGTTTGGGTTATAACCATATACCCAAATCAAATAGCTTTGGTAATGATATAATATTGAAAAAGAAAAAGCATGTATTTATGAATGCAAAAAAATGATGCTTCTAATATTTTGCATAAGAATGATATCTCTATTCCAAAGAAGAAAACTTTTATAACATCTTCTAGGAATTCCATTGCTTATTCTATTTGGATTCGTAAAGATCTATGTTTATATGACAAGGATTTACATGTTACCAACTTTATGAATGATGTCATTCATTCTTCAAATTATTTGAAGAAGCCAAACTCTACTTGGGTTTGGTTTCCTAAAGACTAATCTCAAGGACCCTAAAAAGAGTACCAATATTTATTGTTTATCTTTCAGGTACCCATAAAAGAAAGATGGATACAAAATAGTAGATGTTCCAAAAACATGAATGGAAATGTCAAACTTCTATCAACCGTTCAATTTAAAGATGGTTGGACAAGTACTTTTGGAGATAACAACAAAAGTAAAGTTATTGGCATTGGAACAGTTGGTGATCCAGATAAGCCAATCATCGAAAACATGCTCCTCGTTGACAATTTGAAACATAATCTTTTATCTATCTCTCAATTATGTGATAAACATTTTAAAATTGTTTTCGAAAAGAATGCATGCATTATATATGATATTAATATGTCTAAAAGATAATTTCAAGGAGTCGTAAGAATATATTTTACATGGGGATAATTTCAAATGATCACTGTTTATTATTATCTACAGAAAACACATTTTTGTGGCACAAACGCTTTGGACACACTAACTACAAACATTTGGCACGCATTTCTGAACATAAGTTAGTTTCAGGAATGCCTAATATATCTTTTAGTCATACACAATTGTGTGATGCATGTCAACAAGGTAAGATGCATAAATCTTCTTTTAAATCAAAAGATGTTATTTCTACAAAAAAGACCACTTGAAAATTTACATTTGGTTTTATTTGGTCCATCTAGAATAGCTTCTTTAAATAAAAGTAGATATGCATTTGTATTGTGGATGATTATTCAAGATATACTTGGTTATTATTTTTGAAACATAAAAATGATGCATTTGAAAATTTTTACAATATTTTGTAAAAGAATTCAAAAGTTAAAATATTCATCTATTATTACTATGCGTAATGATCATGGTGGAGAGTTTGAAAATGAAATATTTACAAAATTTTGTGATAAACATGGCATACACATAAATTTTCTTTTCCTAGAGTTGTACCACAAAATCGTGTAGTTGAAAGGAAAAATCGTATTTTACAAGAATGCGCTAGAACCATGTTATGTGATAGTACCTTACCAAAATATTTTTGGGCAGAAGCTGTTACTACTGCATACTATGTATTAAATAGAATTTTGGTAAGACCACAACTTAATAAAACGTGTTTTGATTTATTCTATGATAGAATACCACGTGTATCCTATTTTAAAGTTTTTGGTTGTAAATGTTTTATTCTTAATACTAAGGATGCAATAGATAAGTTTGATTCTAAATCTGATGAAGGTATATTTGTAGGTTATTCTATACGTAATAAAGCCTATAGGATTTATAATAAAAGAACCATATGTATTGAAGAATCACTTCATGTTAGTTTTGATGAAAATTATTCTTCTAACATTCATATAGAAAAAGATGATTCAATACTTATCACTAATTCTCTAGATAATGTTAAGTTAGATGACAATGATGATACTATTAATTCCATCCATGAAACAATTCCAAAAAATACAAGTCTTCGTAAAAAACATTTGTTGAAGTTCCTAACCATCCACAAGATCTAGTTATTGGAGATATAACTGATGGTGTAAGAACTAGATCACAAATAGAACAAACGACACATTGTGCATTTATTTCGTCTATTGAACCTAAGAATGTTATTGAAGCATGCAAAAATAGTTCATGGATTATAGTAATGCAGAAAGAACTTAATCAATTCAAAAGGAATGATGTATGTGAATTAGTACCAAGACCTTTAAATCATCCTGTTATAGGAACAAAATGAGTATTTAAGAATAAGTTAGATGAATCTGGTCAAATAGCTAGAAATAAGGCTAGATTAGTTGCACAAGGATATAATCAAGAAGAACGTATAGATTATGATGAGACATATGCTCCAGTTGCACGATTAGAATCAATAAGAATGTTATTAGCATATGCATGTTATAAATATTTTAAGTTATATCAAATGGATGTTAAGAGCCCATTTCTAAATGGTATTATAAAGAAAGAAGTCTATGTAGAACAACCACTTGGATTTCAACATGACACTTTGGAAAATCATGTTTTCAAGTTAAAGAAAGCATTATATTCTTTAAAACAAGCACCACGCGCTTGGTATGAAAGACTAAACAACTTTCTATTGAAATCAAGATATTCCATTGGTAAAATAGACTCTACTGTATTTACCAAACATATAGATTCTGATATTATAATTATTCAAATATATGCTGATGATATAATATTTGGATTGTTAAACCCTTGGGCCGGCACTCGACGGGTTCACTCGAATGACACCAGAGCCCACAAGGCCCACGAAGGAAGCTTGAAGCTGATCCAGTCAAAGCACACGTGCCATCTGCCTGTTGGGCTTCAGTCGTATCAAACGTGTGATTGATAATAAGATCATAAATAGCGGATGCATGAGTGACGGTTACCCCTATTAAGGGGGCGGATCGTGGCACCATAATTGGTGACCGTTATCCTCCCAATGTCATTGAAGAGACTTTCGAAGTCTATAAATACACAGAAGATGAACAGAATAAGGGGGGTCCTGTTGAGTGATGTATGCCCTCAGTTCATTTGTATTTGATGCAAATGGATTTTAATATCAGATGTGAAAATTTTGCATATGATGCAAAAGGTAATTAAATATGTCGAAAAATGTTTACGAGCATATTCAATATAACAAACGCGAGGAAAAGGTTCCGTGGATGACGGGATCATCCCGGTCTAAATCCAGGTTCAAACGACGTCCAAAACAGACTTCAAACGAGAAAGTTAGAGCCTAAAACGTCAAAAAGGCAAATAAAAGGGGTTCATCCCAAATGAGTTGGGCTGGGCGCCCAGCCCAGGGGCGGGGCCTGTCCGCCCATTGCTTGGCAGGTCAGGCCCACCCTCAAGGGCAGGCGCTTGACCCGCCCAGCGGGCGGGTCAAGCCCGCCCCAACGGATTGGGGCCCGCTCGCACATTCGGGCGGGCGCCCAGCCCAGGGGCGGGGCCCACCCGCCCATTGCTGGGTGGGTCAGGCCCGCCTGCAAGGGGGGCACTAGCCCGCCCCGCGGGCTGGGGCCCGCCTGCGCATGCGGGCGGGTGCCTAGCCCGCAGGGGCTGCGCCCATAAGACCTGGTGGGCCCCAATGTGGGGCTCACAGGCTGCAAACCCTAGGGATGTTTTTGGTGACTGAGTTTTTGCGAAAACATGATTTTTTGGCAACTTTGGAGCTACGTTTGAGGGGTCAAATGAACTCAGAATAGAGTGCCTTTTTTCCTACGCGTTCATCGTTTAACCCTCTTCGCAACGATGTGTGACATCGTTCTTGGAGCTCAACGGTGAGGGAGAAAAAATTCACTAAAGATTGGCCTTGGTGAAAGGCCAACTTTAATTGATTTTTTCACTCCAATTTTTAGTCCTACATCGGATATGAGGAAAGGGGAGGCGTCAGCCGCCTATATAAATAGGGGCCAACCCCCTTCCTTGAAACTCGTTCTAAGCTTCAGATCTGAGTAGCTCCATTAAACGTGAGCAAGCCCGGATCTGAGCTTAAAGAAATATCCCTCTTTCTCCCTAAATTCTTTTGTGCTCCTGATCGGGCTCTAGCAAAGCTACGAAGGACTTCGGATCGAATCCGAAGGCTTGACGGAGGATCCACTCAAGATGAAACGTTCTTCGGTGCGTGGTTGGCTCGACGACAAGGGTGTTGCTCACCTTGGGACGCGGTGCGGTTTGGGAGGCGGTTCAGCTCGGGACAAGATGCGGCTCGGGATGCGATTCGGCTTGGGAGAAGCTGTGCGGGGCCAAAGAAATGTTGCTGAAAACGATGCTTCGTATTCTGCAGAAACGAAGTGAAATGTATGTAGTTTATTAACATGCGTTTATAATTGCAAATAGGTTGATAGATCTATCCTTAGGGGTTGGTCGGACCTAACCCTGGGATAGTAGAGATTCTGGCTAGGGTTTGTTCTCTTTAGGGCTAGACTTAAAATAGTTTTAAGTTGATTTTTTCACTGCATAATTCGATCTCGTCGTCCGTCCGACTTAGGCCGGACGTCTATTTTATTGCCCTAAGGACCAATAGAACCCTTCAGATCCAAGGTATGAAAGACCTAATACTCTGACATTCTAGTTTCCACTTCATAATTCTTCCTCCAAATAGCTTGCAGTGACTGACTCGGGACGAACCTCTGTGGGCCGATCTCGACAGCCCCAAGCTTTCCCTTAAAGAACTTACCGCCGAATACCATTCCTCCATCTCAATAGAATAGAGAGATGGGGAAGAACCACCTCACCTTTGGGCATAATGGAGGTCCAGGGCCCTCCAATAATGGGCGAACCACCTGCAGCATCTTAGATCGGGGGAGCGATAATCTCATCCAAGGTCACAGTCCACCTAATCTTGCGGCTGGCACGAAGAGGAAGGAGAGGGAAGCAAGCCCCAACCATTCTTTAAGTGCCACTCACCAGCGACAAGAGGAGGAACGTGCACTACTCGTTCTTCCTACCAATCAACGAACTCCTCTGAAGGAGAGCATCATGTCTGCCCCATTGCTATCCAAATTCCAGATCCTAGCCATGCAGATGTATGACGGCACTAGAGACCCATGGGAGCACGTCCGTAGATATCAAAACATGATGGAGCTTCACGGGGCCGATGAGCCATACCTCTACCGAGCTTTCCAAATTACGCTCACAAAGGCGACGAATGGCTGGTACAGCAGATTGCCCGATAATAGCATTGGGTCATTCGACAATTTGTCTGACCTTTTTTGTAGGCAATTTGTTGCAGGGAGATGCCCGAAGCGAAAATCGTCTCATCTCTTCACTCTAAAGTAAGGTAAGAGAGAATAACTCGTGACTTCATTAAGCGTTTCAATGAAGAAAGACTGGAAGTTGAGGACGTTTCGGACTCTACTATCATCGAAGTCCTCACTCAAGCAGTCAAAAATAAGCATTTGATGAGATCCTTGCACGAATTCCCACCGAGCAACGTCGTGGAGCTGTTTAGTACGACAGATCGGTTCATGACCTCTGAGGAAGCACTCGCCACTGCAAAGAACGACACTCCTAAGCGTCGAGAGTAAACAAAGCGAGATGCACGACTTCGAGGGAAGTCCTCACAAGAACCGTGAGATCGGTGTCAGACAAACAAGAGTCCTCGAAGCAAGGAGTATCCTGCCAAAGATGCTTACGTCAAATCAAATGCTCCTAAGGCAGAAGTCCTGGCATATGCCCAACGAGAAGGACTCATCAATGAGCCTATCAAATAGATCATGTACAAAAAAGGGATGATCTCAAATTCTGCAGGTACCACAACGATCACGGGCGTGGCACCAATGATTGCTGGACATTCAAGAAGGAGATTGACGCGTTAGTCAAATGTGGTCATCCAAAGAAGCCAGGTGACGACCAGCAAAATAAGGAAGCAACCCCGAAGCAGAAATGTAAGGGGCCAATGATCGGGTCACTAGTCACCAAGGTGGTAGATTAGAAAGCTTCTGAGCAAAGATCAAATAAAAGTTAGGCGGAAATGACTCCAAGTGGAATAAAAAACGCATGTACGCTATTTATTGTTATCAGAATGTTAAAGCTTTGTAAATTAATAAATTCTGTTTTCCTTCAAAATATATTTTCTCAACATGACATTTATGAGAATCGTTCCATCTAGTATTTAGTTAATCTTTAACCAGAGTACTACTCACAAGGATCCAATCCTTATAGGAAATCTAGATGGAACATGCTCATTTCAATTCACATTGTTTTGATGAAAATGGACTTGGAGAAAACTTGGTGGTCCCCTCGTTACCGAACGAAAATCTCATTGGTCATCAGTCGTAAGCCGAGGGGCCACCCTCTCGCAACTGAATGACCCTACTTGGTCGTCGGTCGTAAGATGAAGGGTCAACACCCCTCGCTACCGAATGAATCTCCTTGGTCGTCAGCCGTAAGTCGATGTGCCACCCCTCGTAACTGAATGACCCTACTTGGTCATCGGCCGTAAGACGAATGGGTCATGCCCCTCACTACCAAACGACTCTCTATGGTCGGCAGCCATAAGCCGAGGGGCCACCCCCTCGCAACTGAACGACCCTACTTCGTCCTCGGCCGTAAGACGAAGGGGCCACGCCCCTCACTACTGAACGATCTCTTTGGTTGTCAGTCGTAAGCCGAAGGGCCACCACTCGCAACTGAACGACCATACTTAGTCGTAAAATGTAAGCCGAAGGGCCCACACCCCTCGTTACCGAACGACTCTCATTGGTCGTCAGCTGTAAGCCGATGGGCCACCCCCTCGCAACTGATCGACCCTACTTAGTCATCGACCGTAAGACGAAGGGACCACACCCTTCGCTACCGAACGAATCTCCTTGGTCATCAACCATAAGCCGAGGGACCACCCCCTCGCAACTAAATGACCCTACTTGGTCGTCTACCATAAGACGAAGGGGCAATGCCCCTTACTATCGAATGACTCTCCTTGGCCGTCAACCGTAAGCCAAGGGGTCACCCCATCGCAACGGAATGACCCTACTTGGTCGTCAGCCGTAAGACGAAGGGGCCACACCCCTCTACCGAACGATTCTCCATGGTCGTCAGCCATAAGCTGAAGGGACACCCCCTCGCAATGAAACGACCCTACTTACTCGTCGACCGTAAAAAAAAAGGGGCCACGCCCCTCGCTACCGAACGACTCTCCTTGGTCATCAGTCGTAAGCCGAGGGGCCACCCCCTTGCAACTGATCGACCCTACTTAGTCGTCGATCGTAAGACGAAGGGGCCATACCCCTCACTATCGAATGACTCTTCTTGGTCGTCAGCCGTAAGCCGAGGGGACACCCCCCACAGATGATCGACCCTACTTGGTCGTCGGCCGTAAGACGAAGGGGCCACACCCCTCGCTATCTAACGACTCTCTTTGGTCGTCAGCCGTAAGCCGAGGAGCCACCCCCTCGCAGCTGATCGACCCTACTTAGTCGTCGACCGTAAAACGAAGGGGCCACACCCCTCGCTACCGAACGACTCTCGTTGGTCGTCAGCCATAAGCCGAGGGACCACCCCCTCGCAACTAAACGACCCTATTTAGTCGTCGGCCATAAGACGAATGTGCCACACCCTTTGCTACCGAACGACTCTCCATGGTCGTCAGTCGTAAGCCGAGAGACGACCCCCTTGCAACTGAGCAACCCTACTTAGTCGTCGGCCGTAAGACGAAGGGGCCACACCCATCGCTACCGATCAACTCTCCAAGGTCGTCAGCCATAAGCCGAAGGGCCACCCCCTCGCAGCTGAACGACCATACTTAGTCGTCGACCGTAAGACGAAGGCGCCATACTCGTCGCCACCAAACGACACTCCTTGATTGTCAGCCGTAAGTCGAGGCCACCCCATTGCAACTGAACGACTATCCTCACCCGTTGACCGTAAGGAATAATTTAACTGAATAACCTACACAAAATGAGAGGTCACCCCATACACAACTTCAAGAGCTGCACCTTCCTATAGTGGTTAATAAGGGTATGATTCAACAATTCAACTCCTACCACCGTGGGCAGTTGCTTAACTCGTTGAAAGGGGCCAAATGGCGACGCAGGCGACCATACATGCTCCTAAAAACAAATGTCAATTTTCGGCAAACAAAGAGGTATATGTCAACTTTTGGCAATATCATTTGTTTTGTATTACAAAATTGTCGTGTTCTTTACAAAATTTACACCCCCAATACATTCAAAAACTTTGAGGAGTAAGGAACTCCTAAGATCCCTCAACCGGATCGGCATGCCTTTGGTCTCTTTCGATCGAAGCAGTATGCTCCTGATATCTTGGAGCATCAACATTTACTGCATCACCTGTCTCGGCGACAACCTCGTTGACTGGGATAACAGCATCAAGGGTCTCGCTTTGACCAACCTCATCGACTGGGAAAATGACATGGATTTCGTCGATTTCAGCCGCGAAATCTGGGAATCGACTCTTTATTTCCAGTCGGCACCGCTCGTAGTCTTGTATATAAAGCTCGTTGAAGTCGGGAAAATTGTCCATATATTCTTGGACTGCCTTTTCTGCGATCTCTCTTGCATTGATTTCCTGAGAGCCATCAAGGAGTCGAGCTTGAAGATCACTCTCTCTAGCCTCCCACTTGGCTCTTTCCTCAAGCAGCATCTTTTTTGCTTGCTCCCTCGAAGCAATTTGACCGGCCTCCCTTGTATGAGAATCGCCTAACTCATGCTCGAGTCGACACACCTGAGACTAGATCATTTTATTGAGAAGCTTCCATCTCGCTAGCTTCGCTTCGGCCTTTTCAACGGCCATCTTGGCCTCCTTCAATGTGGCTTCATAATTAGCTACCGCTAATGAGCGGCGGCGTAACTCAATGTTAGCCACAAGAGCCTGCAGACAAGCAAAAATTGTCAATTTCAATGCTTGTCTCAGTCATTATGAAGACAAGCATAATTGTTACCTGAACAATCACGTGAATGTAAACTGTGGATAGTCTCTCGTGATCGACCCTTGCCAGAACGTCAATGTCCCTAGGAAGGGTCGAATTCTCGGCAAGTCGTGAGTGCTGATGGCCGTTGGATTAGAATCCAACGGCTGAGAGATTTTCCAAGCGGAGAAAATCGCGATCCATTCGATTGAGCGGGAAAAGCCCAGATCTCGCCACGTGTCGGCTTGTGATTGGATGGCGACCGTATTTCACGTATTTTGAGCGTATTTCTTCATTTAAATGGTATTCTGCATTCAAAAATACACAGTAATTAGCACATATCTCAGAAAAATACAAATAAATAGTCGTTGGAATCGTGAGATCGAGACCAAGCCATGAAAAATATAAAAAGTGCAGAAATACTCTGTTTATTGCTGTCTTGTGCTCAAATAACGTGATTTCTCTAATAAATGATGGTTTATAAAATACGAACATATTATAGACTAATTAGGCATCATATAGGCACAAAATAGGACTAAATAGGGGGTTAAATATGAAATATTCACTCCGAATCACACCCCCCAACTAGCGATTTGCTAGTCTCTAGCAAAAAGAGCGATGAAGACGGGTGATTAGTAAAATAATAAATTCTATCAATTGCTTATGGCATGGCCCAATAATACACTTTCCAACATGATTTAGATCATCAATATACACAATCCATGCACAAGATCAATCACATGATATTTTCTCTAGTTTAATTTGAATAAATAACATGCAAGCATCGTTTTGCGCAAGCGAAAGTATAACACGTCGTTTTTCTCTAGTTTTCTTGTTTCCAAGGAATTGGCATCTCAAAACGATCATTCAAATCATGGGTATTGAAGTTGCTCAGTGTATTCACCATTTCTTTTCTTTTATTAGTTCCGCATAATGCGCATCAAGCAACATTTGCGGAAAAAATATAACTTGGATCGCTCCATCAAATGAGTGAGATTCCGGTCAATGGCTCCCAAATCAGACGATAATAAGGCATTAGGCCAAAAGGACCCCTCGGACTGTACTACTCGAGCCAACCAAGTTATTTATTTATTGGCACACGTGTTCAATTCATTCATTTTAAATTTTAGCCAAGTTTTTTTTTCTTTCTTTTTTTTCGTAAGCAACTCAACACCCATAAATCGAACATAAACATCAATAACGAAGGCCAAATTTCCTCTTCAACTTGAAGACTTTTCTAATAAATCGTGTATACTTAAGCTTTTTCATCACATTAGCATGCATGAAATAAACTCAAACTATTTCGAGATATTAATCATGGCAATTGAAAATTTTCATGAATAGCTTATTAACGAGCAATTCCATGAAGAAAAAAAATTAATATTTCAGGCCATAAGCAATTTTTAGAACTCAATTAACGCATAATCACCCGCATTTGAGGTATACGAAGGAGTTTAAAATGGTGAGGAATAAAAGGGAGATATAAAATGGTGAGATTGGTGGTTCATTCTTTCCTTATGCCATGCTTTTGAAAAAAAATCCTAAGGTCTCATACACACCCCCCAACTAAAGATGGACATTGTCCTCAATGTCGAAGAGGGTACGAGTTTATTCAAGCAAGCATCCTAGAAAGCATATAAAATTCTACGCTACTGGAAAGAACACACCGTGGTCAAATGGCGGATCACGAATCTTTAATGGTGGAGGAAGTTGTTCAATTTGATCCTTGCGCTCCTCGGCGATTAATCTTCCTCCTTTAGCTAAATTGGACTCCAGCAACACAACCCCAAGCATCTCTATAAGCTGTTTACCAATGTCCTGCAAGAGACGAGTTATGTCAGTCCAAATTATTTTAAAATTCTTCGCCATAAACATATTCCAAATATAGTCATCAAAATAGGTGAAGTAAAATAGATCATGGTGATGACAACTCCCTGAAAAATGTGCACTACGCTCAGTATGATGCTCGGTCAATATGGAGAGTGGTAAATGATTTTAGGAAATAAACTGGAGAAGGGAATGGTTCGGGCTCAATAGTGACGATCTTTGAACTCATGTCCCTAGTCGTCTCCTCCTCCTGTTCATCCAAAATTGCTCGCTCATCCTCTACTTTGCACACACTTCCTGCCATGTCAATGTTTTCATTCGTGACTTCATCGTGACATGGCTCGCTCGATATACCTACAATAGAAGATAAACTCACATTAGGTGATGGAAATTGAATTTCAATAGATTATTTTTCTTCTAAGCAAGTGGCAATCAGCTTAAGATTTTCAATAGATTGCTGGATCTGCCGACTCCGAGCGAGGAATTTCTCTTGGAATTGATGGGACGTGGCCTCCTGTGTCTGAATAAGCAGTTGAACTTCCTCTTTCAAGTGTTGCAAAGGTACGTCTACGCTTTGCTCTCCTTGATCAAGGCTTGAAGGCTCCGTTGAATCGCACTCTGAAGTCTCTTTCATGATTTCTTCGTTCTCTTGTAAAGACTCCATGTACTTCCACGCCTCTATCGGCGTCATGACTCCCAAGAATTCCTGCAGCTGTGGTCGTAGTCCACCTAGGAAGGACTCCATAAGCTCTTTCTTCGTGTACCCATGCTGCGGATAGCTCGATATTATGTCTGTGAACCTCCTCCAGGCCTGAAAGAAAGTTTCACAATCAGTCTGATTAAAACTAACAATCTTGAGCTTCTCCATCCTATGTTTGTGTGCCTTATCATATTCTGCATCATACAAATTGTTCGTGCAATAGAATTTCATGTATTCCATATGCTCCATTTTTAAAGAGAAAACCAAAAAAATAAAAAAAAATCCTAGACTATAAGATGGAAGGATCTCACCGAATGTTCCTCCAAACGAACTAAAATCGTAGATCGCAAGTATTGTTGTCCCCGGCAACGGCGCCAAAAACTTGCCTCGTCTCAAATGATGTGAGAACTACTCCCAAGCGCAGGAGATCGTGCAAGTAATATCCTGGTGAGTTCAGGTATCGAATCCGCGGGACAACTGACCTGCAAAACTACGAACGTCAATCTGTAAAGAGTAATAATACGAAGATAACTAACCACCTTTCAATTATATGCAAAGGTATCAAGAGTTTGGAAAAAGAAAAGAAAATCTTACGATATTTACGGTGACTTCGGTAGGGATACAAGTATGGGGAGTATGTGTTGGGTTTGATTTCGTTAGGGTGTGTGCAATCAATGATTATCAATACCTTTTCTATAACTCAACGTTTCGTCCGGTCAGGGCACGAGAACGTCGGAAAGTATGGCGATCAAGTATATAAAAGCGTGCCAAAGAATTAATCACGTGCAAATAGGGCGAAAAGATATAGAAATCAATGAATACGACACCCTAACTACGTCAACACCAACACATATGAAGTGGATGTGCTACGGTTGTGAGTTCATTAGGAGTTAATAATCGCTGAAATATCATGTCTTTTATATAACTCAACGCTTCACCCGGTCAAGGCGTGAAGACGTCGGAAGATGAATCGATAAAAACTAGTCAAAATAGCCGTATACGTATCACTAGCAACATTGATTTCATTAAACGATAAACGCAACAATAAGTTCAGATTAGTGAACATGAGTTGGCTAGCCTTGTCAGGGCCTAGCCATATGGGATGTAAACAATATCGACAATAAGCAAATACCCAACAAATACGTTGTAGAAATCAATGTTACGAGCAATTTTGACATGATAATAGGGCTAAAGACATGAAATTTAGCGAATAAATACTCCTAACTACATCACAACCATAGCACAAGGAGATTAGCCACGCATGGTGCAAAGAAAATCAGATTTCATAGCCAAATACATCGTTTAAATAGCCAAAATACAATGAAATACACCAAATACGGGGTATAAGTTCAAGAATTTATCACCAAATCTCCACTTTAGAACCCAAAACTCCCTTAGAATAGGAAGAATAGCCTCTGTAATTTTTCAGAATTTTCCCCTGGAGAAATACGCACAGTAGCCGCTCCAAAAGGCCCAGAATACGCCCGAATCCCTCAAAAACCCTAGAAATACGCTTAAATAATAGGCTTGCGGGTTTAAATCGCTAACGGGTTCCAAAGACCCGCATCCGCAAAGCCGCCTCAGCTCTCCGCCGTTCGATCTGGGTGGGATCTGATGAGATCCCGCCACGTGGCCAAGCGGATCTCCCGCTGCGCGCCCGTTAAGTTCGTTCGCTTGCGGAGTTCGGGTCGGGATGGATGCTGACCGTCTGATCGAAGGCTCGTTGGATCTCGCCCGCTCGTTCCAGCCTTAATCCGATGTCGATTCGAAATTGATTCTACCGTTGGATCGTAATCCAACGGTCACGATCGCGCTCTTCGATTCGCCTGCGGCTTGATGCGCAGCCGTTCGATTATCATCGTGCGGGCGATATGCACCCACGTCGCCCCGCCTTCACTTTCGATCGCCTGGGTCGCTCGCCGCCGTTCGATCGCAATCGAACGATCAAAAATTCGCCACGTAGACCGCTTCGGAGCCCGATGCGTCTTCGTTCGCCTGCTGATGGCCGTTGGATTAGAATCCAACGGCTGAGAGATTTTCCAAGCGGAGAAAATCGCGATCCGTTCGATTGAGCGGGAAAAGCTCAGATCTCGCCACGTGTCGGCCTGTGATTGGATGGCGACCGTATTTCGCGTATTTTGAGCGTATTTCTTCATTTAAATGGTATTCTGCATTCAAAAATACACAGTAATTAGCACAGATCTCAGAAAAATACAAATAAATAGTCGTTGGAATCGTGAGATCGAGACCAAGCCATGAAAAATATAAAAAGTGCAGAAATACTCTGTTTATTGCTGTCTTGTGCTCAAATAACGTGATTTCTCTAATAAATGATGGTTTATAAAATACGAACATATTATAGACTAATTAGGCATCATATAGGCACAAAATAGGACTAAATAGGGGGTTAAATATGCAATATTCACTCCGAATCAGTGAGGCAGTCCCATGATCCAAAAGAGCCGACTCATCCTTCTTAATTGGAAAGCTCGGCCGAAGGATCTCCTCCTCAGAACACTCAAACGGGGCTTGAGACGATCGATTTTCTAGCAAGATCGATCTAAAATCCGAAGGAATATCCTCAACCAGCAATTCATGAGGAAACAAACCTCCACATGGCCAAGAATTCTGACGCAGATTTGGCTCCTGAGGAGAAGATGATTTCCACAAATCCCTCTTTGAAAGAGGACCATGATCTTGCTCGAGGGATGGGATCTCTTTACACAACTGATCTGTGCCCGGAGAGGCAGTTGGGTCCATGGCGTCATCCGACCCAGACGAGTCTCGGTCGTCAATACGAACCTGTCGCCTCAGTCTCTTCATTTTCTCAATCGCAACCACCTCAATTTCGGTGGGGAGCTTCTTCTTTTTCCTCTGTTGAGGACGAATCGATTGAGAAACTTTATGAACCACCATGGGTAAAGCCTCGGAGGTCCTGATCATTCCTCCCTCCAGAGAATACCCATGAGGAGAGACACATTTCCCTCAGCCTCTCTAATGGAAGCTTCGACTGCTTCACGCATCCCAGGGTCCACCTGGTACTCCAGACCGACCATGCCTGCAAGGAGCATGCAAAATTCAAGAAAACGAAGAACAAGTTAGAGATGGGTGAGGTTGAATCGACCTTTCGTCCATACTGTACTGAGCAGCACAGGGTCAGACAACAGCCACTTTGTCAACCTGGTCCCCTCAGGCAGTTTCATCAACGAACGAGCAACCTTTTCATCCTCAACGGAAAGAGCTTCTCCTTATTCATCCCCAATTCAGGAGTCCCCCACCAGATACAGAAACTCCCCTCACCGTGAAATACCACAAATAAGAATTGGTCTTTCCATTTCAGATTTGAGGTGGGAAGATCGCCAAATAATTTCTTTCCTCAACGAGCGGTTATCGAATACCAGCCTGAGGTCTTGAGAGGAGAAACTACAAAAAATAAATTGAACAACTCCATGGCTGATTCATTCCTATTCATCACACACAGTGCGATGAAACTGACCAAGACACCAATGGCGTTCGGCATCAGTTGACAAAGGAAAAGACCCAGTGTCTTCAGCAAGTAGAGCATGAAGGGATGCATAGGAAATCGAAGTCCCTGATGGAGGCTGAGGACTTAGAAACCCCAGCTGCCAGAGGAGGTGTCGTCCATGATTTCATTGACATTAGTACCCTAAATATGTCCGTCAATACCGCAGTTATAGTCATCTAGTCATGCCTAGAATCAACATGTGGACATCCCATAAACGTGAGAGTCCTTGCACGCATCAAGACAATGAACTCAAGTATCTAACCTATTATCACTGGTCGTCGGCGAAGTACGGCCCGCTCCCCAAGCACAGCCCTCACTCCGACCTTCGGCAACGCCGTCGATGCCCAACGGCGAACGACCGAAACCCGCTCCGCCTATCCGACGAGGCGACACCACTACCCTGCTCCATGGCTTCCGACAAGCCCCGTGAAGCTCTCGCCTCCGGCCGTCGACGTTCGCTGCTACTCGCCAACGTCGAAGCCCCCCTGTTCACCTGCCCCATGCTCCGCCACTCTGAGCTTGCCTCCGAGTTCCGTCCTCCGCCGAGCCAGGAATTCGCCGACGCCGTTGGCGATGACGCTGTTTTAAGGGTGAGTGCGATATACGTATATACGCGTATATTGATGAAATACTTAGTTTTTCCAGAATAAATTTTTAAGCCTAAAAGTTAAATACGTTATTTTCACTCAAAAATCCATAACTTGTTATTTTCACGTAAACTGATACATGAGAAAAATATATGTTATAGTACTAGTTAATACGGTCGTTTTGACTATTTGTTGGAAGAATTCCGACGTATGGTTTGCCCTAGAGAAATCTTTGAAATATATAATGAAAAATCGTTTTCTCATTTTTAATTAGTTTTAAATTGATTTTAAGCTTCTAAAATTATGAAAAATACCTATAAGCCTTAGAAAAATATTTTCTTCCTATATAAAACTATTTTGCTCCCATGTAGCCCATCTAAAAATATTTAGTATGTATTTTGACGAGTTCTAAGCTACTAGAAAAATGGAAACTGTTAAGAAAAATAGATAGAACAATAGTGTAGCCTTTAACTAATGATTTCTTGTGTTTGCAGGTACCAATCCTCGTACACCAGCTCCTCTAGCTCCAACCTCATCTTGCTACGACGAGCTCGAATTTTGTAAGTCACGACGAATTCTAAAATTAGAAAATTAGGTAGTGTCCTCGTATGTACTTAGAACACCACCATAGCCTCAGAACGGCTACTTGACTTGAACCGAACTAGAGACCTAATCTAATAGGGAAGTAATCAACTACAGATTACTTTGCCAACTTTCAACTTTGGTGGTTGTAACACACAATTATCAACTTGGGTAAATTGTGTGCTTGGACTTGTCTTTATCCTCACTTTGCTTGGCGAGCTTGCTTTGGAAAGAAGTTCTGACTTTCTGGTTTTCAATAAGAAAGTCAACCAGTTGTCTTGACTTGACTAGTAACATGTGGAACATCTTATAGAACATCCTGTGGAACATCCTGTAAAGAACTTGTACTTGACACATCACTGGGGTTTGGGGTAACTCACAGTTTGAGAGATGCGAGAGTGACTGGAGTTCAATTTACATGTCAGCTGCCTAGGTTTTCGGCATCATGTCTAGCTGCCTGTGTTTCGGCAAATAAAAATATGCTGCATGTCAGCATCATGTCTAGCTGCCTGTGTTTTCTGCATTCGTCTGGGTTGCACCCAGGCAAGAGATGAACTCAATGGTCACATATTGTACTCTCCGACTTGAGTCATGTAGTGTAGTTACTTTACGCACTACAGTAACCTTTACTTTACACACTACAGTCACCTTTACTTTACACGTTCCATGCACGTTACTTACTACACTTGTACAGTCACCAGTACTTTATCTGTCATACTTTTAACTGCAGTAATAGTATGTTTCACTTACTTAGCCTGCTTTACACTCGCACCATCACAATACAATTGTTCTTTCCTTTCAGTTCAGTTTACTTTTACTATTCAGCTGTGTACAGTTGTTGCTCAGTACTTTACTTTTCACTCTGGTCTGCTTGTACGTAGTTACTTTTGTCATTCTTGTACACTGCTTCTTTTCTATATTTAGAATTGTTGTGAGTTACCTACGGTTCCATCTCCGTGGCACCGCAGACGACGTACATATGGAGGTAGATGATCTTGAGCTAATAGCGCCAGAGTTCGACCGTGAGATCGCAGCTTCCAGAGCTATTTTTAGTTGTGTACTTTCTTTCTTTCATATAAATTGGTTGGAACATTTTGTATAGTATGGATTGTAATAATTAGACACTATTTGGGTATTTTTGTACATCTCTGCATCGTGGCTATTTTGGTTTCACTGGTAACCTGCATGACCTGCGCAAATATCAAATAAGTAACGGGCCCCCGAGAGCGGGTCGTTACAATTTGGTGGCCCATGCAGGTCCGCGCTAACTATCTCGTGAATAATATAGCAAGATCAGGATGTACTATATAAAATACTCAAATTGAATCTAGAGTACGGGATGTCTCGAGTGTTCACCTATATTGGATATACGGGTGAATCGTCCTTATTACCATCTTTATTAAGTCTTCCTTGATTCTCATCTTCTTCTTTGAACTCTTAACCCTTACTTAGGAATTTGTATTCCATTCTTTTGATATACCTTCCCTAGTAACCTCCTTTGCTAGCAGTTGATGATGGTACGCATATAAATGATAAGCTTCCTTCAATGGACCATGATCCAGTCAATGTGATTGGCTAATTTTGTTGGATCACCCTAGCTAGACTGGGGGTAAGTGATCCTGGCTTAGTCACTTTCCTGGCCGTGTTCCGCTGGACCGTAAGGACGTGAATCATGATTATGTAACGCCATCGATCTTCATCACTATCACCCTTCCTTTAGCTTGATGACCTTTCGATTGACCTTCTTAGAATCTTTCTACTTTTAGTTTGCTTGAACTTTAGCTACGTCTATTTTAAGGAGGGTAGCATTCGAATTTTCGATCACCAGAAGTTCGAGTTCGACAACAGAAGCGAATCGAAGGACGCTCAGAAGTATTGGAGGATGGTGCTAAAGAGTTTGAGACAAGCCAAACACGACGTGCAAGTGTAGGCTGTTACGTCTTCTTGAGATCGTATTTCTATTCCAACCCCTACTTTTTATCTTGTGCCCGATTTTCCATGAATTTGAATTTATTTCCCAACTACAACCTTCCCCCACATTATTGCCTTTTGCCCTCGTCCTCACCTCGAGCCCCGGTCCTGCCTAACCTAGTCTACCCTACCAACGACTTTCGGTGCCCCCCCTTTTTAAAACCCCTACTCTCTTCCTCACCAATCCACCCCGTGGTTTCATATACGCCTCGGCGACACCCACTCCTCCCCCGGCCTCTCCCCCAAGCGAGCTCGACCCATCTCGCCTCCAGCTCCTCCGGCCTCACCCGAAGCTTCACCACCCATCCCCTTTTCGGTGACACCTGCCACGACGAGCAGTCGTTGCACGACATGGATCGACAACCACCGATGGCCCTCCTACATTCTGTTTTAGGATTTTTGGCCTTAGCAACAACCCTCGCCGCCACCCTGATGTTGCCGTAGGTTTGAGATCTTGGGAAGTCGCTGTTCTTGGCATTCTTTTAGACTCCTTATTCTGGTTCTTACCCCTTAAGGTGCCCCACTTCGCTTCCCTCTTGGGTCCACTCCTTCGTGTTTGCTGGATCGTGAGCTTTTGGTCGTTGAGTTGTTTAGGGTTGATGGTGATAACCGTAGATGTCGACCAATGGTGTTGGCAAGGAGTATCATGGGGGATGAGTATTGGCTTGCTTTTGGCCTTAGGCGTTGAAGTTGGAAGTTAGTCTTGTGCTCGGATTTGGGAGACGGCTAGGATGTTGGTTTCTTGTTGGATGTTATGGAGATTGCTGGAAGAAGTGGTAGCGATGATCTTGACCCTTGAGAATTGGCCTTATATTTGCCTTTTAGTATCGATCTGGATATTGGCTTATAATTTGGTAGCATGACAGATGAAGTCTTTTGTGTTCGGCTGGTTAAGTTGTAACAGCGCGAATGCATATGGATTAGCCCTTACGTTTATGTATGCTATGGCGATGATTTACATGATTAAGACCTAGTAACCATCCTTGGCATGAGTTGGAAATCTTAAACGTTATGTTCTTCTTTTTGGTGTGGTTTAAATAGCTTGCTACTGACTTATCACCTCAGGTTCCAAGTTCGAATAGATGTTGTCATCATAATAGCCCTCATTTTCATGTGATGTTATCATCTCATGTTAATTTTCGGCTACTTGAGAAGTCAGAGTAACTATTGTGATGATTCTGGTCTCAGGAATAGTTATGGAAGCTATGATGATGCCAATAGTATGAATTCATAAATAACATCTCTTGTTTTCTTGATGCTATAATATCACATTTCATGTTATTTACAACATGAGTTACTAGATTACTATCTTTTCTATTTGCTTGAGTTTCTTCATAACATCAATTATTTGTTTCGAAAAGATTTTTAAATTCCGAGGATGTAATTATTTTAAGGAGGGTAGGATGTAACGGCCTGTATTTTTCCAATACATTTGAATTAAGTATTTAACGTAATTTCATTTTAAAAGGTATTTTGTAGTGGTTGATCAGGAGTTGTAAATGATTTCAAAAATTTCTATGAAAATAGTTTGAAGCACTAGACTAATTATAATGTATTTCAGTAATTTCCGATTTCATCAAACACCTCTAAAAGATCTGATAAAAATTCATTTCCAATTATTACCGTTTTGGCTTAATGAATTTATTTTCTATACAAACAGTGTCAAAACGTTTTCAAACTTTTACAGTATCCTTCTATGATCAATTAGGGCTTTCCACAATAATTTCGTAATTTTCTGAAGTCAAATCAATAGAGAACCTGCAGACCCACTTCCTAAATGTTTTGGCCTAAAACCAGTATCTCCGTAGCTCTAACCCTGAAACGGATCTCGTATTCGCGATCCTCGTGACGAAACGATCCTGTGGGTGTGTTTTTGTAATTTTTCGGACACGTTTACTAGTAGGGGCAAAATCGTAATTTCGTTTTAAGCATTTTACTAATTATTTTCGCTAATGGGGTTTTACTTATTACTAATTACCTTTTAAATTAACCTAATTTAATCAATTACCTAATCTAATCACTTACCTAAACCCTCACGCTAGCAGCCCCACGAGGAAATCGTTTGCAACTTTTTCTATGGTTAGTCAATACTAACCATATGCCATAACTAATGAACCCAGCTTGTTATTATATTAATATAATTAAGTTATATAATCCTCTCTCCCTCGTTGGAATTACCCAGGCCGCTCGAAAACCCACACGTCCCTGCTCTCTTCGAACCCAAACAAACACACGTCTCTCTCTCTCCCGCAAACTCTCTCTCTCTCTCTCTCTCTCTCTCCCTCCTCTTTTGAAAAGGAACAAAACCCACCCTCTCTCTCTTGTTCCTCCCCTTCGCTCGACCCACGCTCGTCGCCTCTTCTCTTTTGAAAAGGAACGAAACCCACCCTCTCTCTCTTGTTCATCCCCTTCGCTCGACCCACGCTCGTCGCCGCCGAAGTACGAAGCCCGCTCCCCAAGCTCTCAGCCCTCGCTTCGACCTCCTCGGCAACGCCGCCGATCCCAAACCCACATCCGCCCGCTCTCCCGCTCGCGCCCCCCAATTCAAATTCCCCCTTTTCCTCCGCCCAACAGCGAACGACGTCGCTCCACCCGCAGGCCCCAAGCCTCTGCCACCGTAGCATGTCGAACACCCACCTCTCTTCCCTCGCCGTCGTACCCTCGAAACCCACTCCACCTCCCTCCAACGAGGTGACACGACCCCTCGCCTTCCGCCACTTCCCTACCCTGCTCCATGCCTCCCCTGCTTCCGACAAGCCCCGACGAAGCTCTCGCCTCCTCCACAGCCACTCAACGCCTCCCTCACCGCTGCTCTGCCTTCCTCCGCCTCCACCGATCGCCGTCGACGTTCGCTGCAACCCCGTGCCCCATAGCCACCACTCGCCGACGTCGACCCCACCTTCCCCGTTGCCTCTGTAGGATCCTGTCAAAACAACGATGTTAGGATCGAATGAAGAGGAGAGACTTACGCTTGCGTACGCGGCACCGTAATCTCTGAACTTTGCCCTCGGATTCGCCACAACGGTCAGTACTTCGTCACGGCGGAACGAAGCAGCGTTTCACCGCCTAAATCTCTATTTAGAAGAGGACTTTAATGGAAGGGAGAAGAAGAACACAAGTTGCCTTATGCAAACTTATGGCATGGTAAGATTAGTGTAAATGCCTTACCCTTGGGTCCTATTTATAGGCTTTAGGGGTAGTTATTGTAGGAAATAACTAAATATAAGCTTATTAGCCTATATTAGCACATTTACTTATCCTCTTCTTCATTCACTTATCAAGCCTTTATGCACTTATAAAGTGACTTTTTCCACTTATCGAGTGGTCCTTTTCACACGAGAAAAGGTTCCCTTCGCGCACGCTTTCGTGCACGCGACATCTGAGGTCCATAGGCCCTCATACATCCCCTCATGGGTGTATATATGTCGTCCATATCCAACATCTCCCACTCACACTTGAGGGGATTGTAAGGAAACATATTTTCCTTTAGCTCTTCTGTTTATCATACCGAGAAATAGACCGTGTGACCGTCATGCGCATAGAGTCCGATGTTGTGCACTTGTTAGAGATACACAACACTCCTCGAGGTGCAAAGTTGAGTAGATCAACGCATGCTTTACCCTAGATTATTTCTTCACATTTCTTATACTTTATATTCAACAATTGAATCCCATCTGGATTACAATTGGCTGGCCAGCTTTGAATCTTTAAAGTCCAAATGTGAATATGAAATTAATCTTCCTCTTCTTGCGATCCTTTCGATCTTGACTTGACTTGCTTTTCTAACATGCCCCGCCAGACTGAATTGACCATAGTCCATAAGCAACATGCTAAGATAGCAATCACCCAGTCAAATCTAAAGGAACCAATTAGAGTCCATAAGGGTAACGAGTTAAGAATCATGTGGTCTTTGGGTCTCACATAATAGTAAACACAATACTATTCTAACCCAATGGTCAAATGCATACGCAGTATGAATACGTATTACAACATCACTCCTTTCCCAGGGAGCGTATGTCTTAATGATGTTGTAAGGATGATGATCAGACACCACAATGTCTGATTTTGAGTCCCTTTTACTACTCAAATAATCTTCTGGACCCACATCCTGCATAAGACAGATAGGATTTAAGAATCCTTTTAGATCTTTTGTAAGCATCCATATGATGCAGATCTTTCATACGACCATTTTGTTTAAGTCATGACTCTAAATCATCCGTCTGACGATTTTGACTTTAAACAGGTCTCATCTTTATTTTATCCGTCTGATATAATAAAGACGGTTGCTCATGTGAGAGAGCCAACCTCAATCTGTCCGACATACTAGAAAATATAGCTGAGATTTTAAAATGTACACAAACATTTTCTAGAAACTCATATGCAATGTTGAAAAGAACTTATTCTTTTATTAAATTTGATCTTTTACAGACATGAGAATTTACATTGGTACAACTCAGCTCTTACGCAATCCTTGAGATGATAAGTGTTTGTAAAACACATCTCTGGGGATCGCCTTTGTAAGCGGATCCGCTATCATCTCATGCGTAGATATGTATCTTATGTCTACATTCTTGGTCATATCATAGTCTTTTGCAAATGTGTAGCGGATATCAATGTGTTTGGTCTTACAGTGGAATTTTGGATCTTTGACATAGGCTATAGATGCTTGACTGTCACTGTGTATTGGTACATCACCTAAGTCACTTGCATCAATTAGCCTGTCTAAGAATTTCCTAAGCCAAACAGCCTCTTGGACTGCCATGCTAAATGTTACAAACTCGGCTTCCATAGTTGAAAGTGCGATGCAGGATTGTTTCTTGCTACTCCAGGATATTGCACCAGATCCGAGTAGAAAAACATATCCTGAGGTCGATCGTCGCTCATCGAGATCACCCGCCCAATCAGCATCAGTGTAGCCTTCGAGCCTCAAGGCATCTCCTTGATAGCATAAAGCATAGTCCGCAGTCCCTTTAAGATAACGCATTATCCTCTTAACCGCTTTCCAGTGTACTTGCCCAGGATTGGATTGGTAACGACTTACCATTCCAACGGCAAAACAGATGTCCGGTCTTGTACACATCATAGCGTACATAAGACTACCAACTGCACTGGAATATGGAACTTTTTCCATAATTTCCTTTTCCTTTTGGTTCTTTGGACACGATTTCAGACATAAATTATCGCATTTGCTTATAGGAGTATCAATGGACTTGCAGTCCTGCATATTAAAACGTTCTAGAACCTTCTTTATATAAGTCTCTTGTGAAAGAGAAAGAAGTTTCTTCGAACGATTCCTTGAAATCTTAACTCCAAGGATATATGCGGCTTCTCCCATGTCTTTCATCTCAAACACTGATGAAAGCCAAGCATTGATATCCATCACAAAGCCCTTGTCATTTCCGGCTATTAAAATGTCATCTACGTATAGAGACATAATAACGTACTTGCTTTTAATCCTCTTGATATATACACAGTTATCTTCATCAAGCATGGAAAAACCATTTGATAAGACAACTTCTTGAAATCGTATATACCATTGCCTCGAGGATTGTTTAAGACCATATATGGAATTAAGAAGTTTACAAACCTTATGTTCGTTTCCTTCTTTTACAAACCATGTTGGTTGTTCCATATAGATCTCCTCGTCCAATTCTCCATTGAGAAATGCAGTCTTTACATCCATTTGATGTAATTCGAGGTCTAAGCAAGCTACCATAGCCAGAATCAGGCGAATCGAGGTAAAACGAACAACAGGTGAGAAGGTCTCTACGTAGTCTATCCCTTCCGGATGTGTAAAACCTTTCGCGACAAGGCGAGCTTTATATCTGTCTATAGAGCCATCAGCCTTATGCTTGATCTTGAGAACCCATTTGTTCCCAATAGCTCTACGTCCTCTGGGTAAATCAACCAAGTCCCAGACTTGGTTAACTTTCATGGATTCTAACTCCTCCTTCATCGCTTCCATCCATTTGTCTTTTGCAGGGCATGATACGGCATGTTTGAAAGTAGCAAGCTCGTCATATACTTGTAGTAAAGTCATAAAGGTTTGCAGGAATTCATCCTCAAATCTTAGAGGAGCTAACCTTGTACGACTACTACGTCGTATTTGAGATTCTTCAAGTCCTTGTTGACTCGAATTTAGATCAATTCTAATATCACTCCCACTTGGAATGTCGTTAGAATTGCTCCCACTTGGATCATTATTCCCGTATGGAATAGGATTAGCATCATTCGTATCATCCATTGGTGAAGGTTGAAACGTATTTTCGTCTTCACCAAGAATTCTCCCACTCGAATGAGGTAATCCTTCTTGATCATTAATCTCAAATAGAGATAAGTCCTGACTTATCTCGCCCTGTCTTGGAAACTCATTTTCTAAGAAAGTGACATCCCTCGACTCAAATTCAATTAGACCTCCATTGTCTTCCTGACCAATGAAAACATAACCTTTGGAGTTTTCTGCGTATCGTATAAAGATACATTTCCTCCCCCGTGGCCCAAGTTTGCCATACTTATGGGAGGAAATATGTGCGTAGGATGCACATCCCCAAGGTTTTAAAATGTTTAAGTCAGGAGACCTTTGGTTCCACAACTCATAAGGAGTGGAGCTAACTGATTTCGAGGGTACGCGGTTTAAAATGAAAGTGGCCGTCAATAATGCATCACCCCAAAAGGTGATTGGCAAGTTAGCTTGCGCCATCATTGAACGGACCATTTCCATTAAAGTCCTATTTCTCCTTTCTGCAACACCATTTTGTTGCGGAGTATAAGGCATAGTTACCTGATGAACTATGCCTTTTTCATCACAAAGTTCCTTAAAACTTGTTGATTGGTATTCACCGCCTCTATCGGTTCGTAAGACCTTAATCTTGCGATCCAATTGATTTTCCACCAAACTCATATAGTTTTGAAAGCAGGTTAATGCTTCACTTTTGTGGGATATCAAATAGATATGACCGAATCGGGTGAAGTCATCAATAAAAGTGATGAAATAGGACTTCCCGCGTCTTGTCTTGACATTCATCGGACCACATATGTCCGAATGGATGAGCTGTAATGGAACCTCGGCCCTTGTGCCGGTTCCAAATGGCTTGCGACAAGATTTCCCTACAAGGCAATGTTCGCAAGTCGACATTTCGACCTTTGAAACATTGGATAGAAGGCCACGTTTGGCAAGTCTATCCATTCGTGTTGGTCCAATGTGACCAAGCCTTGCATGCCAACAAATTACATCTGATTCATAATTTGATGAATTTGCAACAAGGAAATTTTCATTATTAAATGAGGAATCATACATTGTATTTAATACAATGTATCCTTTAAATACAATACCCAGAACCAATTATAGTATTATTACAAGACAAGTCCACTTTACAATTATGAAAAAACCAGCTATAACCAAGACCCATTAACACGACCACAGATATAATATTCCTTTGAATATCCGAAGCGAAGAGAACATCATGAAGTAGGATAGTGCGGCCGTTGTCCAAGAAGAGCTTGCACGTCCCAACGCCTTTCACTTCAACACGTGTGTTGTTTCCTACGTAGATCCACTTCGTTCCTTGGGGTATCCGGTGATACTCCACGAAGGACCGTCTGTCCCTTGCTATGTGGTCGGTGGCACCTGAATCAATTATCCAAAAGGGATTAGATTCTACAAGAAATATTGAACTAGAACCACATATGTAACTAGTATTATTACAAGTTACCTCGTCACCTCCACTCGTACATGAATGAGCATAGTGACCTAACTTGTTGCACTTGAAACACTTGATCTTCTTCAAGTCCTTCTTCGTGTGCCATTTCTTGTGCCCACCCTTATGTTTGGGTTTCTTGGTAGACTCAGGTTGCTTATTACGTTCATTAGTAAACTTCGAACGATTTTTCCGTTTCTTTCCCCAGTGTGAGGAACTAGCAACCATGTGCACTTCTGCACTTGGCTTGGCGGCCGCAAGCCGCTCTTCCTCTAACTCGAGGTGCTTAGAAACATCGCTGAAGTTCTTGATGCTCTCATTATGAGTGAGATACATCTTCATTTGGTCCCACCCATTTGGCAGGGAACGTATGACTGCTTGGATTTGTTGCTCATCAGTGAGCACATGACCTGCATCTTTTAACTCTGAGATTAGATTCGCCAAATGTCGCAGATGCTTCCCCATGGAATGATCTGGACGTTTCTTGTACGAATCGAATCTTATAGTTAAAGAACGAAGTTTGGACACCGAGGTGCCACCAAACTTCTCCTCTAGCTTGGACCATATGTCCATGGCTAGGTCATGCTCTCGGAAGATTCGCATTATGTCGTCTGCCATACTTGACAGCAACGTAATGCGAGCAATCTTGTTCTTCCGAGACCAAGCATCAAAAGCTTCCTTGTCTCTTCTGTGTTGGGCCGTAGTGCCCAACTCAGGTTCAATCATTTTGTTCTTCAGAGTTTCGAGCACGTCTTGCTCCTCTAGAACATATTGTATCTTTATGGACCATAGTTTGTAATTATCGCCGTTGAGTTTTTCACCTTTGTTCAACTCAGCGACGATGTTCTTAACGGCAGAAGACATTTTAGTTTTAAAATGCTGCAAAAGATATGAAAAGAAAGGTGCGATCAAAAACATTTCATTAATTTCATATACATAGTCATCATATTGTTACATTTTCATGATTCATTAGTCTCGGCCAGCGGACCGACCAGGAAAATGGCTAGTCCATGGTTCACTACCCCCAGACTGAGCTGAGGTGTCCCACAAACTAGTCCAAAAGACCACTGGTCGAATCATGATCCATTGAGATACTGAATCAATCGAATGTGAAATTTCAGACTAGTTTAATATCACTCACACTTGGAAAAATCCCACTTGGAATGATATTATTATATTTGATAAGTTACTTTCGAAAAATATTGAAGATGTTGCTCTAGAATCGGAAAGGTCTCTACGATTCCAATCACCATCTAGAACAACTTTCAATATTTCCCCCTCACTTATCAAATGATAGTACTCTTATAGTATTTGCAGCGAAAAAAGCGATTTTGAAAAACGTATTTTGAAAATGTATTTTTCAAACATATTTTGCAAACGTATTTTGCAGGGCATACACCCCATTACAGGGTGACATAGCAGAAATATTTCGACAATTCCTCGGCCATTGTCGGTGTCGTGTCGTGGCCGTGCCAAGGCCGAATTCTTCTTCCTTCCGAAGAGAGAGTTGCCATCGCAGCTTGGCCAAGGCCGAACACCCTTTGAGGGGAGTTTTCTGCGAGCCACCGCCGTCGGCTCCCGTATGGATCCAAGCGCTTCCCCCTATAGGAGAATTTTGCCGCAGACAACTGCCGCCGGCTCCGTAGAGACCGGCCATGCAAGCCACCCCCTCCCGGTCATGCAAGCCCCCCTTCCCCCATCAAAATACAGGGCCAACCGGGGCTTGGCCTTGGCCGAGGCCAGGGGCCGGTAATGACCGTGGCCCTGGCCGAGGCCAGGGGCCGGTAATGACCGTGGCCCTGGCCTCTGCCAGGGCCGGCAGGGCCCTGGCCTGGCTGCGGCCAGGGCCTCCCTGGCCCTGGCCGAGGCCGGCCAGGGCTGGCCCTGGCCTGGCCAGGGCCGGCCAGGCCCTGGCCGCGGCCTGGCCATGGCCGGTCATGGCCTGGCCATGGCCCCTTGGCCATGGCCGGCCTTGGCCCATATGGCCATGGCCGGCCTCCCCCTTGCATGGGGTTGGCCGCACACCCCCACCGGAGGGGTGGCTGTGGTTGTTATTGGCCATAGCCAACCCCCTCCGCATGGGGAGGGGTGATGCATAGCCTCCATGGCCCATATGGCCATAGCGATCATGCACCAAAGGGATCTTCTTCTCCGATGAGAATTTGCAACCGCCATCTTCTTCTCCGATGAGACACCCGTTCGTCGAGAAAGTAGTTATACTTCAATGGCCGTATGCCAAAATGAAAAAATAACACACTTTCAAGGCCGCAAACTTCACGCTCCACATGAAGAGAGTTCACATTCCCTATTGAATGGAGACTCAGCATCCATGAAGAGTGCGAGTTTGGCGAGATGAACGGTCAGTTCTTCCTGTCACGGAGAGTTCCTGCCATATCCGTAATGACAGAAGACCCTAACGTGAAAAGAACAACTACTGCAATTCTCTCCGTCACGATGCGCTCCTACCATATCCATAATGGTAGGAAACTCATTCGTGAAAAAGACAACGCCTCGTTCATCGGTTAGACCGGGGCGACGGTTAGACCGGGGCGAACCCGTATGGCCCTGATACCAATGTAGGATCCTGTCAAAACAACGATGTTAGGATCGAATGAAGAGGAGATACTTACGCTTGCGTACGCGGCACCGTAATATCTGAACTTCGCCCTCGGATTTGCCACAACGGTCAGTACAGCGTCACGGAGGATCGAAGCATCGTTTCACCGCCTAAATCTCTATTTAGAAGAGGATTTTAATGGAAGGGAGAAGAAGAACACAAGTTGCCTTTTGCAAACTTATGGCATGGTAAGATTAGTGTAAATGCCTTACCCTTGGGTCCTATTTATAGGCTTTAGGGGTAGTTATTGTAGGAAATAACTAAATATAAGCTTATTAGCCTATATTAGCACATTTACTTATCCTCTTCTTCATTCACTTATCAAGTGCCTTTATGCACTTATAAAGTGAATTTTTCCACTTATCGAGTGGTCCTTTTCACACGAGAAAAGGTTCCCTTCGCGCACGCTTTCGTGCACGCGACATCTGAGGTCCATAGGCCCTCATACATCCCCTCATGGGTGTATATATGTCGTCCATATCCAACAGCCTCAGCCCCCTGTTCACCTCCCTCGAACTCGACAAGAGCCCCACGCTCCGCCGCTCGCCTCCGAGGTCGTTCCGCCCTCCGCTGACTGCCAGGAAGTCGTCGACGCCGCCACCCCCAAGTTCCGCCGTCGGCGACGACGCAAACGAGAACCCCCCGCTACTGTCGTGTTTTAAGGGTGAGTGTTTACAAAGTTTTAAAACGATATATGTATATACATAATCGTATATTGATGAAATAGAGTATTTTATAAAATATTATATATGGGTTTATTGGTTTTAAATTAATAATAAATCAAATAGGGGTCAGAAAATTACCAGACTAGCTCCAGAAAATCAGAAATAATATTCTGTACCCAATGGCACTAGTTTCATCTCAATTAGACGCTTAGTTTTTCCAAAATAAATTTTTAAGCCTAAATTTTAAATATGTTATTTCCACTTGAAAATCCTTAACTTATTATTTTCACGTAAACTGATACGTGAGAAAAATATATGTTATAGCACTAGTTAATACGGTCATTTTGACTATTTGTTGAAAGAATTCCGACGTATGGTTTGCTCTAGATAAATCTTTGAAATATATAATGAAAAATCGTTTTCTCATTTTTAATTAGTTTTAAATTGATTTTAAGCTTCTAAAATTATGAAAAATACTTATAAGCCTTAGAAAAATATTTTCTTCCTATATAAAACTATTTTGCTCCTATGTAACCCATCTAAAAATATTTAGTATGTATTTTGACGAGTTCTAAGCTACTAGAAAAATGGAACCTGTTAAGAAAAATAGATAGAACAATAGTGTAGCCTTTAATTAATGATTTCTTGTGTTTGCAGGTACCAATCCTCGTGCACCAGCTCCTCTAGCTCCAACCTCGTCTTGCTACGATTAGCTCGAATTTCGTAAGTTACGACGAATTCTAAAATTAGAAAATTAGTTAGTGTCCTCGTATGTACTCAGAACACCACCATAGTCTCAGAACGGCTACTTAACTTGATCCGAACTAGAAACCTAATCTAATAGGAAAGTAATCAACTACAGATTACTTTGCCAACTTTCAACTTTGGTGGTTGTAACACACAATTGTCAACTTGGGTAAATTGTGTGCTTGGACTTGTCTTTATCCTCACTTCGCTTGGCCAGCTTGCTTTGGAAAGAATTTCTGACTTTCTGGGTTTCAATAAGAAAGTCAACCAGTTGTCTTGGTTTGACTAGTAACATGTGGAACATCTTATAGAACATCCTGTAAAGAACTTGTACTTGACACATTACTGGGGTTTGGGTAACTCATAGTTTGAGAGAGTGCGGGAGTGACTGAAGTTCAATTTACATGTCTAGCTGCCTGGGTTTTCGGCATCATGTCTAGCTGCCTGTGTTTCAGTAAATAAAAATATGCTGCATGTCAGCATCCTGTCTAGCTGCCTGTGTTTTCGGCATTCGTCTGGGTCGCACCCAGGCAAGAGATGAACTCAATGGTCACATATTGTACTCTCCGACTTGAGTCACGTAGTGTAGTTACTTTACGCACTACAGTCACCTTTACTTTACGCACTACATTCACCTTTACTTTACACGTTCCATGCACGTTACTTACTACACTTGTACAGTCACCAGTACTTTACCTGTCATACTTTTAGCTGCAGCAATAGTATGTTTCACTTACTTAGCCTGCTTTACACTCGCGCCATCACAATACAGTTATTCTTTCCTTTCAGTTCTATTTACTTTTACTACTCAGCTGTGTACAGTTGTTGCTCAGTACTTTACTTTTCACTCTGGTCTGCTTGTACGTAGTTACTTTTGTCATACTTGTACACTGCTTTTTTCTATATTTAGAATTGTTGTGACTTACATACGGTTCCATCTCCGTGGCACCGCATACGACGTACATATGGAGGTAGATGCTCTTGAGCTAATATCGCCAGAGTTCGACCGTGAGACCGCAACTTCCAGAGCTATTTTCAGTTGTGTACTTTCTTTCTTTCATGTACATTGGTTGGAACATTTTGTACAGTATGGATTATAATAATTAGACACTATTTGGGTATTTTTGTACATCTCTGCATCGTGGCTATTTTGGTTTCATTGGTAACCTGCATGACTGTAATGGTCTGTTTTCATCAATATGCGTGTTTTACCTATTAAACTATTTTTCGTCCGGAGTTTTATGATTTCAAAAATTCTTATAAAAATATTTTGAAGTATCAGAGTAGTTATGGGGTATTTTAGTAAGTTCGGATTTCATCGAATACCTCTAAATAATCCGATAAAAATTCATTTTCGATTATTACCGTTTTTGCTTAATGAATTAATTTTCTATACAAACATCGTCAAAACGTTTTCAAACTTCTACGATATCATCCTATAATTATTTAGGGCTTCCCACATTAATTTCGTAATTTTCTGACGACAAATCAGTAGAGAACCCGTAAACCCGCTTTCTAAACATTTTGGCCCACGACTCGTATTTCCGTAGCTCAAACCGTGAATCGGACTTCGTATTCACAATCCTCGTGACGATACGAACCTGTGGGTATGTTTTCGTAATTTTTCGGACACGTTTACTAGTAGGGACAAAATCGTAATTTCGTTACAAATTTTACCGTCACTAATTACCTTGCCTAATTACTAATTACACTAACCTAATTACTAACCCTAACATGACTAACATGTGGAGACAAATGTTCAAATTTTTCTAAAGACATTTTTAATGCAAATCTAATCCTAATCTCACCTTTTGACTAAAAATTAAATGCATAAACTGAATATTAATTTCTTAAACCTATTTAAACCCCCCCTTAACCCATCTTCTTCCCCACAATCCCCCTCTTCTCCAACGAAATTCCGGCCAAATTCCGGCGAGTTTCCGGCGAACTTCTCCCCCTCCGGTGAGCCTCCACCATCCTCTTTCATCTCCTCCATCAAACCCCTTCTCAATCTCTCTCTATCTCACTCTAAAAATCAATAAAAATCAAGAAAAAAACCCATGAACCCATCATGGCCATGGCCAACTCCGGCCAACTCCGGCCAACTCATGCGATGGCGACTCCTCCGGCAGTGATGGCAACCTCCCCTTGATCCCCTCTCCATCCCTCTACACCTCTCTCTCCATTCCCCATTGATTCTACACAAGAATCAATCAAAGAAGAAGAAGAAAAAAAGAAGAAGCCAAAACTGGGTTCTTTTTCGGCCGGCCGGCCGGCGGCCGGCGGTGGCCGGCGATGGCCGGCCACCCACCCTACTCCTCCTCTCCTTCCTCCCTTGGTCCTTTCTCCCTTGGCCTCCTCCATTGGCACCTACATGAAGAAGAAGAAGATGGAAACAAAACAAAAAAAACAAAAATTTCACAGTTTTTGAAAGTGGAGGTGCTGCCAATATTTTGAAGGGAGGTTAAGAATGTAATGAGATTTGTGAAGGAAATTTTAGGAGATAAGAATTTTGTGAAGGGAAAGAAGGATTAGGAAAAGGGAAAGATTTTTGTTAGGATTTTGTTTAAGTTTTTTTAGAAATTATTTTTATTCGTATTTTATACGTGTATACGTATACGTGCACGTACGTACGTGCACGTAATACGGAACTTTGTAATCTTGATTATTAATAAATAAAAAATGGGTGCGTGCGTGTGGTGTTTGTAGGTAGACGTCCCGGGAAGACACCGACCCCCGGACACGGTACGAGGCCCGCCCAAGAAACGGATTACGACCGGTCACGACTACAGGCAAGTAATTACCGGGTATATGCAAGTATCTACCGTATATGTGCTTGTTGTACTTGTGCTCATTGTATTGTTGAATGTTCAAAGTGAAGGGCCTATAAAGCCATAAGGATACAGATACGGTTATGTGATACGACACGGGGTATGGGGTAGTCTTGAGCTACGAAGTGTGCGGGAGTGACCGGGTCCACCCTTATTAGTTAAGCTGTACCATCACCCTGCAGGGGATGGTAGGTAGAGATTCCACGAGTTGCTCCGTGGGATGGGTGCACTTCTGGTTGCATATCGTGCACTCGGGCTAAGGCTGATGCACTAGCTTGTTACTATGTTACTATTGCTGACTTGATACCACTATCCTACTGACTAAGTCGAGACTACTCGAACGTGGCAGAGCGGCGTAATAACAAGCGGTCTTAAATTACAACCGAATCAGTGTCTAGAAAGGAACGGGAAGGGGGTTGGTCAACCAAGGGACTTGTTCCTGCGGTCTTTGAAGTGACCTGTGCCTTCAAGCCCTGACTAACTGGCTGATTTGGAAGTTAAGTTATACTTCTTATTATTAGGCATGCCTACACTATTAGATAGTCAAGCGACGTTTGTTCTCTCTTGTTCGTTCATTACATAGCTGCCTTTACTTTCTGTTGGTTTTTACTTGCCGCTTAGCGCTGACATGTATTTCATTGTTTTCTCTGAAATGCATGTCAGACTACGAGCCGACGGAGTACGTGGAGTATTACACTGAAGACGATCTCGTTGACCAGGGATCAAAGGACGTTACTGAGCCCGCACCTACAGAGGAGTAGGAGTTTCCGATTCGACCACAGCATCCACTTGATTTCATCGTCAGTGTGCTTTCCTTACCATCGTCAGTGTGCTTTCCTTATTGCCAGTGTGCTTTACTTCCGAGTGATGTACTTTACTTTTCCGTCGAGTCGATGTAGGCCGTACTATAAGGCCCAGTCCTGTACTACTTATCATCTATTGGGATAATAAAGATGTTGTGTGTTGTTTCTCTGAGATTGCATGACAAGAACCTGTCCTTCAATGGAATTACTACAGACGCTTATTGTGCATCGAACAAGGAAGAAAAAAAATTCCTCCTTGTTTTATGCACAAGCGGACCTTCGTCGCGTCCTCGCTCCCGGGTATTATGGGAATCGGGGCGTGACAGGTTTCTGTGGTGGCCCATGCAGGTCATGCAACTACTCAGAGCAATATACACATCTTTACGATCCTAAGCTTACTGAGTACATATTGACTCAGGTTTATTGTTTTGCAGCATGGCAGGAAGATCAAACACCCGCAACGGAAATGGCGCCAATGGAAACGGTGTCGATGGTGCCGCCGAGATATCTGCAGTCCTGGGAGTGATTAGAGAAATGTTGGAAATACAACACCAGATGCTTCAGCAGGAACCACGAGCACCACCACCATCCGCTGAGCCTGGGGTTAAGCAATTCCAGGAGCTTCGTCCGAAGACTTTCTCTGGAAAGGAATGGCCACTTGGAGCTGAAGAATGGGCCCTAGCTACTGAAGACAAGTTGAGCGCTACCCGCATCCCTCAAGCAGGATGGGTTGAAGTTGCAAAACTGCAACTGACTGACAATGCTCGAAGCTAGTGGGATCGTGAAGAACGCCGTCTGGTTAAGCCTATCTCTTGGGGCATGTTCCGGGAAAGGTTCAACGCCCAATATTTTCCTCCCTCGGCCAAGAGAGAACTCCAAAGTCGTTTTAATAATCTGAAACAAGGCAATAGGACTGTCAATGAGTATGAAGCAGAGTTCTCAATGCTCAGTCGTTTCGCTCCACACATGGTCAAAAATCCAGAAGACTGTGCCTATCAGTTTCGTCAAGGCCTAAACCCCCGTGTTCAAGCCTCGATGACTTCAGTGAAGCTTACTACCCTTGAGGATGTTCTGGAAGCTGCACGAACTCATGAAACCGTTGCACGACTTGAAAGGGGAATTCAAGTTAATACAGGCAAACGCCCGATGGAACCTGCCAGGAACAATTTCCGTCCGACTCAGACCACCAATTTCAAGAAGCCAGCAGCTCCAGCCAACACCAAATCCACTATGGTGTGCCACTACTGCAGCCGTGTTGGACACGTCAAGAAGGACTGTCGCATGTTCTTGAAACCGTGCCTAGTGTGTGGTGCATCTGACCATCTTGCCAAGGACTGCCCTCGTAGCACTATCAAACCAGCCAACCCTATGGTGGCTTCAGGATCAGCTCAGCAAAAGCAACCCCTGCCTCCTCAGCAACAAGCTTTTCAGAATGCCAAGCCAAATCCACCAAGGCGTCAGGCATTTACTATGACTGCTGCTGAAGCCGAGACCACTGACCAAGTGATCTCAGGTAATCTCTAGACCTCAGTTTCTTACAGCTCTATATCATATGCTTGATTGGTGAGTAACTCTTGCTAAGACGTATTCTACCGTAACCTAGGTGTTATCTTAGTATCTGCATCTCCGGCTCTAGTCTTGTTTGATTCAGGAGCTTCATATAGCTTCTTGTCGCAAAAGTTTGCGACTGATCATTCTATTACTATCTGTGATCTTCCAAGATGTTGGAATGTCAACACTGGAAATGGCATAGTAAAAATCTCTACCGGATGCAAGTCATGCCCACTAGTGATCTGTGGACGTGAACTATTTGCTGATTTCATGATTATCAGCATAGCCAACTTTGATGCGATACTCGGCATGGATTGGTTAGGGACTTTCTACGCTCACATTGACTGTCACCAGAAGAGTGTGGTGTTTAAAATTCCTGTACATCCTATGTTCGAGTTCATGAATGGAAGTCGTTCGCTTGGTCCTATCAAGTTTCAGGCCAAGCCGAATGAAGCAATAGTCGCATCAATGCAGGTTGAGCCCGAGAAACCCTTAGTAGTTCGAGATTTCGAAGACGTATTCCCTGAAGATATTTCGGGATTACCACCAGACCGAGATCTCGAATTCACTATTGACCTTATGCCAAACACTCAACCTATCTCAAAGGCTCCTTACCGCATGGCTCCTGCTGAATTGGAAGAACTTCGGAGTCAACTCCACGACCTGTTGCAGAAAGGATTGATACATCCCAGTGTGTCTCCTTGGGGTGCGCCTGTCTTATTGGTCAAGAAGAAGGATGGATCAAGAAGAATGTGTGTGGACTATCGAGAACTGAACAAGGTGACTGTAAAGAATAAATATCCTTTGCCCCGCATCGACGATATTTTTGATCAACTCGGTGGATCACGAGTCTTCTCTAAGCTGGATCTCAGAAGTGGTTATCATCAAGTGAAAGTCAGGAAGGAAGATATTCCTAAGACTGCTTTTCGGACCAAGTATGGACACTACGAATTCGTAGTCATGCCTTTTGGTGTGACTAACGCCCCAGCGGTATTCATGAATCTCATGAACATTATATTCTCTGAGTTCTTGGATAAATTCGTAGTCATTTTCATCGATGACATCCTGGTCTACTCGAAGAGCGAAGAAGATCATGCCAAGCATCTGCAGATAGTTTTGGAGACTCTGCGTCGTCATCAGCTCTATGCCAAGTACAGCAAGTGTGAATTCTGGCTGGATCGAGTCGTCTTTCTTGGACATATAGTTTCAGGAGATGGTATTTCCGTCGATCATGAGAAAGTCGCATCTGTTAGAAACTGGCCGACCCCCCGATCAGTTTCTGACATCCGAAGTTTTCTCGGATTAGCTGGTTATTATCGCCAATTCATCAAGGACTTCTCAAAGATTGCTGAGCCGATGACTCGATTGACCAGGAAGGATGTTAAGTTTGTTTGGTCTGAAGTTTGTGAACAAGCATTCAGAGGATTGAAGATGAAGCTGACAACTGCACCAGTTCTAACTATTCCGGATAGAACTGGAGGGTTCGAAGTTTACTGTGATGCATCTGGAAAAGCTCTTGGAAGTGTGCTGCATCAACATGGTCGCGTAGTTGCATATGCTTCTCGACAACTGAAGAATCATGAGAAGAATTATCCAACACACGACTTAGAGTTGGCGGCTGTCATCTTTGCTCTGAAGATTTGGAGACATTTTCTGTTGGGAGAGCAAGTAAAGGTATTCACTGACCACAAGAGCTTGAAGTATATTTTCACACAGAAGGAGCTCAACATGAGACAACGAAGATGGTTGGAACTCATGGCTGATTATGACATCGACCTCCAGTATCATCCTGGGAAGGGGAATGTCGTGCCTGATGCATTGAGTCGACTACCAACAGTCATGACTCTGACGACTCAATGGAGACTTCAACAAGACTTGAAAGAAATGGAAATCGAAGTCGTATTGCCAGGAGCTACATCATCATTGATGAACATGCAGATTCAATCTACCATCATCGATCGGATCAAAGCTGCTCAGTCTGGAGACGCGAAGCTGCAGAAGATCAAGGCGCAAGTTGAAGCTGGTCTACGAACAGAATTTCATATTCATGAAGATGGATCCTTGAGGTATGGAAGTCGCATCTGTGTACCTTCAGGAGAGATCAGGGAAGAGCTGTTAAACGAAGCACACAGCTCTCCTTACTCCATACATCCAGGTGGTACCAAGATGTACAAAGATCTGCGACTGAACTTCTGGTGGATTGGAATGAAGAGAAGCGTGGCCCGAAGCGTCGCCAAATGCCTCGTATGTCAGCAAGTGAAGGCTGAACATCATCGAGCCGCTGGATTACTTCAACCTTTGCCTATTCCAGAATGGAAATGGCAACACATCACTATAGATTTCGTGACTGGACTACCTCGGAGCCCAAAGCAGAATGATGCCATCTGAGTGATCGTTGATCGATTAACCAAGTCAGCACATTTCATACCTTTCCAAGTAGGACAATCCACGGAGATACTCGCAAAGAAGTATATGGAGGTAATGATATATCTCATACCTTTAAACTCCTTGCAGTATACATAGTAATGTTTGATTATTGCAGGAAATTGTGAGGCTACATGGAGTTCCAGTGAGCATCGTCTCCGACCGAGACACAAGGTTCACCTCACATTTCTGGAAGAGCCTGCAATCGAATCTAGGTACACATCTCAAATTCAGCACTGCGTATCACCCGCAGACTGATGGACAATCAGAGCGTACCATCCAAATTCTTGAAGATATGCTGAGAGCATGCATGCTAGATTTCAAAGGATCATGGGAAGATCATCTGCACTTGGTAGAGTTTGCTTACAACAATAGCTACCAAGCCAGCATCGGCATGGCCCCTTTTGCGGCACTCTATGGAAGGAAATGTCGATCTCCATTAAGTTGGGATGACATTGGTGATCGAGAACTTTTAGGTCCAGAAATGATCGTGGAAGCTGTTGATGTGGTGCGTACTATCAGAGACAAGCTGAGAATCGCACAAGATCGCTACAAGCACTGGGCTGACGCCAAGCGTCGACATTTGGAATTTCAACCTGGAGATCATGTTTTTCTAAAGATATCACCAAACAGAGGAGTGATACGCTTTTGAAAATGAGGAAAGCTCAGTCCGAGATTCATCGGACCGTTTGATGTGCTAGAGCGAGTTGGAGAAGTAGCTTATCGTCTGGCCCTGCCACCATCATTGGAGGGAGTTCATGATGTATTTCATATCTCCAAGCTGCGTCGTTACATAAGCGACCCCAAGCATGTAGTCGACCACTCGGAGATTACTGTTCGTCCGGATCTCACCTATGAGCAGCAACCGGTGCAGATCATAGATCGTCGACAGAAGACTCTCAGGAACAAAGTGATTGAGCTAGTGAGAGTTATGTGACATCACGATTCACCTGGTGAATCCACCTGGGAACGTGAAGAGGAAATGCGCGAGCGTTATCCTCATCTCTTTTCTTAAATTCCGAGGACGGAATTTTTATAAGGAGTGTAGGATGTAATGGTCTGTTTTCATCAATATGCGTGTTTTACCTATTAAACTATTTTTCGTCCGGAGTTTTATGATTTCAAAAATTCTTATAAAAATATTTTGAAGTATCGGAGTAGTTATGGGGTATTTTAGTAAGTTCGGATTTCATCGAATACCTCTAAATAATCCGATAAAAATTCATTTTCGATTATTACCGTTTTTGCTTAATGAATTAATTTTCTATACAAACATCGTCAAAACGTTTTCAAACTTCTACGGTATCATCCTATAATTATTTAGGGCTTCCCACATTAATTTCGTAATTTTCTGACGACAAATCAGTAGAGAACCCGTAAACCCGCTTTCTAAACATTTTGGCCAACGACTCGTATTTCCGTAGCTCAAACCGTGAATTGGACTTCGTATCCACAATCCTCGTGACGATACGAACCTGTGGGTATGTTTTCGTAATTTTTCGGACACGTTTACTAGTAGGGGCAAAATCGTAATTTCGTTACAAATTTTACCGTCACTAATTACCTTGCCTAATTACTAATTACACTAACCTAATTACTAATTACCCTAACATGACTAACATGTGGAGACAAACGTTCAAATTTTTCTAAAGACATTTTTAATGCAAATCTAATCCTAATCTCACCTTTTGACTAAAAATTAAATGCCTAAATTGAATATTAATTTCTTAAACCTATTTAAACCCCCCCTTAACCCATCTTCTTCCCCACAATCCCCCTCTTCTCCGACGAAATTCCGGCCAAATTCCGGCCAAATTCCGGCGAGTTTCCGGTGAACTTCTCCCCCTCCGGTGAGCCCCCACCATCCTCTTTCATCTCCTCCATCAAACCCCTTCTCAATCTCTCTCTATCTCACTCTAAAAATCAACAAAAATCAAGAAAAAACCCATGAACCCATCATGGCCATGGCCAACTCCGGCCAACTCCGGCGATGGCGACTCCTCCGGCAGTGATGGCAACCTCCCCTTGATCCCCTCTCCATCCCTCTACAATTCTCTCTCCATTCCCCATTGATTCTACACAAGAATCAATCAAAGAAGAAGAAGAAAAAAAGAAGAAGCCAAAACTGGGTTCTTTTTCGGCCGGTCGGCAGGCGGCCGGCGGTGGCCGGCGACGGCCGGCCATGGCCGGCCACCCACCCTACTCCTCTCCTTCCTCCCTTGGTCCTTGCTCCCTTGGCCTCCTCCATTGGCACCTACATGAAGAAGAAGAAGATGGAAACAAAACAAAAAAAAACAAAAATTTCACAGTTTTTGAAAGTGGAGGTGCTGCCAATATTTTGAAGGGAGGTTAAGAATGGAATGAGATTTGTGAAGGAAATTTTAGGAGATAAGAATTTTGTGAAGGGAAAGAAGGATTAGGAAAAGGGAAAGATTTTTGTTAGGATTTTGTTTAAGTTTTTTTAGAAATTATTTTTATTCGTATTTTATACGTGTATACGTATACGTGCACGTACGTACGTGCACGTAATACGGAACTTTGTAATCTTGATTATTAATAAATAAAAAATGGGTGCGTGCGTGTGGTGTTTGTAGGTAGACGTCCCGGGAAGACACCGACCCCCGGACACGGTACGAGGCCCGCCCAAGAAACCGGATTACGACCGGTCACGACTACAGGCAAGTAATTACCGGGTATATGCAAGTATCTACCGTATATGTGCTTGTTGTACTTGTGCTCATTGTATTGTTGAATGTTCAAAGTGAAGGGCCTATAAAGCCATAAGGATACAGATACGGTTAATGTGATACGACACGGGGTATGGGGTAGTCTTGAGCTACGAAGTGTGCGGGAGTGACCGGGTCCACCCTTATTAGTTAAGCTGTACCATCACCCTGCAGGGGATGGTAGGTAGAGATTCCACGAGTTGCTCCGTGGGATGGGTGCACTTCTGGTTGCATATCGTGCACTCGAGCTAAGGATGATGCACTAGCTTGTTACTATGTTACTATTGCTGACTTGATACCACTATCCTACTGACTAAGTCGAGACTACTCGAACGTGGCAGAGCGGCGTAATAACAAGCGGTCTTAAATTACAACCGAATCAGTGTCTAGAAAGGAACGGGAAGGGGGTTGGTCAACCAAGGGACTTGTTCCTGCGGTCTTTGAAGTGACCTGTGCCTTCAAGCCCTGACTAACTGGCTGATTTGGAAGTTAAGTTATACTTCTTATTATTAGGCATGCCTACACTATTAGATAGTCAAGCGACGTTTGTTCTCTCTTGTTCGTTCATTACATAGCTGCCTTTACTTTCTGTTGGTTTTTACTTGCCGCTTAGCGCTGACATGTATTTCATTGTTTTCTCTGAAATGCATGTCAGACTACGAGCCGACGGAGTACGTGGAGTATTACACTGAAGACGATCTCGTTGACCAGGGATCAAAGGACGTTACTGAGCCCGCACCTACAGAGGAGTAGGAGTTTCCGATTCGACCACAACATCCACTTGATTTCATCGTCAGTGTGCTTTCCTTACCATCGTCAGTGTGCTTTCCTTATTGCCAGTGTGCTTTACTTCCGAGTGATGTACTTTACTTTTCCGTCGAGTCGATGTAGGCCGTACTATAAGGCCCAGTCCTGTACTACTTATCATCTATTGGGATAATAAAGATGTTGTGTGTTGTTTCTCTGAGATTGCATGACAAGAACCTGTCCTTCAATGGAATTACTACAGACGCTTATTATGCATCGAACAAGGAAGAAAAAAAATTCCTCCTTGTTTTATGCACAAGCGGACCTTCGTCGCGTCCTCGCTCCCGGGTATTATGGGAAGCGGGGCGTGACAATGACCTGCGCAAATATCAAATAAGTAACGGGCCCCCGAGAGCGGGTCGTTACAAAATCTGCTAAACCGTCTATACTATAGACTTAAGAGTTTCTATGTTCATGTTAGACCACACATTTGAATCTCATTCAAATAATTTCCTTGGTCTCTTGGGATCCATAATATCTGTCTTGCCTGGATCTCATCCAGCTCATCGTACATTTCAAGAATAATCCAAAATAGTTATTGGCCATCTACACGGTTCATAATTATTTCTGATAAAGTGTCAAACTCTTTGACAACTTTGTCAAAACATATGTTCCGGCTCATTGATGCCTCACATGCTTGTTATTCGCTCCCACTGACTTTGAAAACTCTCTGGCTGATTCATATAAGTTTGTTCTTCTAAATCATATTTAGAAAATAGGCTATACATAAATACTCCAGTTTTCATGGTCACCACAAGCATTTACATCGAGTCTGATCCAAATAAATCTGTACACAGCTGTTGACGAGAAAATTTCATTACAATCTGTTTATAGCAGTTCTGATGATGACTATTCTCAACCAGCATTATTTGTACTTCACTAATTTTCATCTGCAATAATCTTCCGTCTCGAAGATTCACTTGCAGCCAAAGGAAACACTTTCCTTGGGCACGTCAACTAAGGTCCATACCTTATTTACGTGCAAGGGCCCTTTTCGGATTGCATCAAGCCATTTCTTAGAGTCACTACTCCGAATGGCATCTTGGAAGTTGTCTAGGCAATCATCGACTATGATGTCTTACTCGACTTTTTCGTCTCATGAGACTCGAGTAATCATGTGATTTCCTAACGATTAATTTGAGAAATATAATGTCCTCACAGAACCTTATCAAGAACCTAGGCATTACTATCTGGGACTTAACCCAGAGGGAGCATTGTAACTCAGAGTCACTTGCCGTGTATCACACCATGTCTAACAAAGTGTGATTCATGCTCTCCAACACACTGATGTGTTAAGAGACTTGACCTGAGAGAAAATCACATTTTCTTTTAATTACGCAAGAATTATGTAGCTAAATATTCGACTCTTTGATCTGATCAAAGCAGTTCAAATACTTCTGTCACTGTGTTCTCTATTTTATCAGACTTGTGTTTCATCAAGAACATGTGTCGTAATAAAATAAGAATATCACATCTAGGCTAATTTAGAACTTGGTCCAGATACATCAGTATGTACGAGACTACGAGTTCTCCAACTCGTTCTCCCACTGTCTTACAGAAGAAGTTATGGACATCATACCTTTGAGATAAGACTCACAAGTGTCTTTTGACTCATAATACGAGAGGTCAACAGACACTTCTTTATGTGACATGTCTAGTTTGTTCTCTTCGGTATGGCCTATTCTATTTAGACACAGATTAGTTTTCTATAACTTTCGCATTCATGCATTAACATTTAATACAACATCGTTTTACAAATTACTCACACCGAAACATTGCTTTAGAAGCAAGGAGACGACATTCACCAAAATGTGTTAGATGTCCTCTTTGGTCCAAGAAACAACACTTGCTCCTTTTTCCAACACGTAGGATAATCTATTCCTTTTGTATAACAATTTATCTTAAAACCGTGACATCAAATATGTTACATTTTTAGTTCCTCCTACTTTTGCCTTTTCTTATTATAGTCAAAACTTTCTTTCTTAACCAACTTTCAAGAATGCCTTCCTCTTTTCTAAATCACATTTAGACATTACACGTCCCAACACAATTATTCGTTGTGCAAGCACCTCATGCATCCAAACACTTGAGCTTCACAACCTTGAATTGACTCAACAAGTTGCTTGACTCAAGATCTGATTTGGATACATGGTCTTGCGCCGCTCATGCACTCATTTTCGAGTCAAACAATTTAATAGAAGTTTCGAACTATGGGGATCGAAACCGTTTTCCATACAACCTTGAGCTGACTCAACAAATTGTATGGAGAAACTTGCTTTAAACACTAGTATGTTCAATCTACCTCTCATAGAGGCGAGTAACAGGTAGCGTGTATTTATTTTGTTGGACCTAGAGCTCAAGGAAATCATTGTCCTTAAGCCTGTGCTAGGAAGAACACTTTAATGTCAGTGAGAACATAGTTTAGTCTATCAATTAGAATTTTCGTTAATATTCCTTTAATCAATCTTCTTGACCATTTAGCATATTCTCTTAGGATATTATGTTTTGGATTCCATCGGCAAACATAAAACTACCCTAGTGTAGCATATGTTCAATATTAAATATAGATAGAATGACTTTTATCTAACTATATCCTCCCACTATTTTGGCGATCATTTTTAGCCATAATGATGAACGATTTAAATTAATTAAATTTAGTGGGAAAGGGATCCAACCATCCTGAGCCTCATAACCTTGAGTGTGCTCAACAAATTACTTGACTCTGCGATCGGTAGATGACTCTTCATCAATCATATCATATATGATTCCCTTATTGGTTTTTACCCCTAGCCACTTATGATCATGAGCGTGCTCATCCAAATCACAATGACTAGTCTAGTCGGACCCTTATTTTTGTGTCTAGCCTAACTTACGCCTGTGCTCGGGGTATGGGCACGACGCGATGGTTTGGGTTAAGTCTAGACTACATCTCATGTAACAAGAAGTTGGTTTCCATAAGGTAGCTATGCCATAGCTTGAGTGTGCTCAACAACTACAACATAGAACATATAGTTTCCAACCTCTAAAACAAGGAAGGTTACGGCTAATCTTGAAAAAGATTTTAAACGCAATTGACTAGATGTGATCAATGGTTTCACATAATCATAATTCGCATCCTTGCGGTCCAGCGGAACACGACCAGGGATTTGGCTAGGCCAGAATCATTATCCCCTCGAGCTAGGGTGATCCACAACACTATTCAAAAAATGCTAGACCGGATCATGATCCATAGAAGGATACTATTATTCATATGAGTGACATCGACTTGAAATGGCTTCATTAAAACCAGTTAATCTTATTAACTAGTTGAATCCTAAAATTCGAAATTATTATGATTGTTTAATAACTTTTATTAATGTCTTTATTAACTATAAGAAATTCTAGGAAGCTATGCTAATCACACATTAGGGATTTAAAAATCAAGTTGCAACAATTTAAATCATAGCCTATTTCAAAATTATTATTAGAACAATTAAAATAATAATGATTGGAGAGTACTACCATAATCAAGTATTATGCGTTTAATTTGTTGCAATAATTTTTTAAACATAGCATGTCCATCAAAAATTATTTTAAAATTTTCTAAAAGCTTTTAATGGCTATCCTAAATTTTTTTCTTGAATTATCACATAATCAACAAGAAATAATATCATCATCAACTAAAAATTGTAGCATGATAACAGATCAACTAAAATTACCTCATAAATTTTAGCTAAGCATGCAACTTTAAAATATCTCATAAATTTAAGTTACATTAAAAAATTATCATATAATTTTATTGATCTAATTATTAAAATTATCACATGATTTTAAAAAATCATTCGATCTAATTTTCAAAAAACAATTTTTTCGAAAATAAAACCATCACATGGTACGACAATTTAATAGCTTAATTAAAAACCTCTATCTGATAGAGAAACATGCTGCATCATATGCATTTTATAATTGCAAAACCATAGATCAATGTAGACTGGCTCTGATACCACTGTAGAGTTTTGTGGGTCCTTAGGGCTATAAAAGCGACGTCCGTCCTAAGTCGGACGGACGACGAAAACATAAAAGCAGCGAAAAAACGACTTAAAAACTATTTTAAGTCTCGCCCTAAAAAAATAACCCTAACCAGAATCTCTACTATCCCGGAGTTGGGTCCGATCAACCCCTAAAAATAGATCTATCTAACATCAATTATAAACGCATGTAAATACACTGCACACCATTCACTTCGTTTCGCAAAAAACGAAGCATCGTTTTCAGCAACGTTTCTTTATCTTCGAAGCGATGCCCCGTGCCGCTTCTCCCGAGCCAAACTGTGTCCCGAACCGAACCGCATCCCGAGGCAAGCAACACCCTTGTCGCCAAGCCAACCACACGCCAAAGAAAGTTTCACCTTAAGTAGATCCTCCGTCAAGACTTCAAATCTAATCCGAGCTCCTTCGTAGCTTTGCTAGAGCCCGATCAGGAGCAAGGAAGAATTATGGAGAAGAGGAAATATTAATTTAAGCTTAGATCCGAGCTTGCTCACGTTTAATGGAGCTACTCCGATCTGGAGCTTGGTGCGAGTTTCAAGTGGGGTTGGCCCCTATTTAAATAGGCGGCTGACCCTTCCCCTTTCTCAATTACCGATGTGAGACTAAAGATTTGGAGGAAAAAATCAATTAAAGTTTGCCTTCCACGAAGGTCAATCTTTAGCTAATTTTTCCTCCCTCACCGTTGAGCTTCGCAAGTGTTATCAATATATCAAATCAAAGAGAACTGAACAGTGATCGCATAGAAACAAACGGAGACCCATTCCAACTTCGTTTGACCACTCAAACATCGTCTCAAAAATGGCCAAAACCCACAAAGTGCTGGAATTTTCGTTGCCGTAAAAAAATAATCCATTTGCGTTCAAAACCCTAATTGTGGGGCCCACTCTGTGGGCCCCACGAGTTGACCAGCTCCCAGCCCCGGGACGTGTGCATGGCACGCGCCCCTCTTTGGGGCGTTGCATGCTGGCGCCCTATTTGGGGTGCTAGAAATCCTTGGACCGGCCCAATGGGCCGGTCCAAAATTTCAGATCTTGGTTTTTTTTAAAAACTGTTGGGCTTTTTATTTCTTTAGGCCTTTTTGAGTTCTTTTCAAAACTCTTTTAAATAGATTTTCTGGGCTCTTTTGGACTCCGATTTGAGGGCGGTTTTCTCCCCGACTTTCGTGGAAAAATCCTCTTCATTTCTATGATTTATAATAAAATATATTTGTAAAAATTTTACAATATATTTTATTATCTTTTGTAGCATATGCAATAAAACCCACATCTTTAATATTTAAGACTTATATCGCAAACTCTTTTGCGACTTAATTAATTTCCATACATCCAATGTATTATCTCCCTAAAGACCTCCTATTATTTAACGAAGGTCTCACTCTGTGTGAGATTCTACAGCTTGACCCTACTACAAGCGTGACTCGAAACCCTAGACGGCAGTGACCACGAGCAGCAGGTGCCGTCCCTGTTTCGGTATCATGATTATATGGTTAACTTATTGACATGAGTATTGTCGGGACCACCCTGAATGTGTCCGTGATGAATACCGCAGTTATAGTCTTTTCATCAAAACTATGTCACCTAGTCAAGCCTAGGATACAGTCAAACTGTCAACCCTAATAGCTTGAACTTGGTTTGTCTCCATCGGTCTTTAGTCAAATAATGTTGGACTTCTTCCAACATACTTTGCCAAAGCTTTTCACTAAAGACCGAATCAACACGTGGACACTAACTCCCCATAAACGGGAGAGACGAATCCTTTCTTGGTCATTACTCTCCTTGCACGCTTCAAGTGTCACCCAACCAAAGACCTTTCGTCAGGCCTTGCCTCGAAGCTAGGTCATAGATCTAAGTGACACCGTTCATGTACATGTTCGTACAATGAACTCAAGTCTATGGACCAACTAACCTATTATCACTGAGAGTTAAACTGACAGATAAGTTATGTTAACCATGTGATAATTCTCGTTGAGTCGTTCAGTGAACTCATTCTCCAATGAGCACATGTCTCTCGTCTCCGACTTCGCCAAGTCGAACGACCATGAGATCATCGTCACCACTCCATGGTGAAGACAGACACAATGGTCTATCCGATATTTCGATACCCTTTTCTCAAAACATCTACGACCACGAACAGTTTTGACTCATGCTACTAACGATCAAATAATTCTCCATGATCGAGATCTTCATTTCGATACTTGTTTAACCTCGCATTAAGTCTCAGGGCTTTACCTAAGTTCTAAAGTCGACTACATTATTTATAACTTAGGTAAATTTTTACCAAACAGCTTACTGTTATTTTGAACAAGACGTTTGTACACATACACAGAGGTAAATTGCCTCGAGGGCATACCCTCTCCCTACACCGAGTGTCCCATTTTAACCGTTGACAAGGATTCACTTCAGCAAGGGAATCCAAGTCAGCCCAATCACTGTTGATGTCAATTTTGGATATAACATGGATAACTAATGATTTGTTATGTCAAGAATTTCTAAGGAAATGCAAAATGAATTTAAGATGAGTCACATGGGTGAACTTATATACTTTCTCGGACTACAAATCAAACAAATGAAGGAATGTATATTTATTCACCAAAGTAAATATACAAAGGAACTCATCAAACGATCTGGAATTGAGAATTTTGCAGCAAAACGTACTCCAGTGGGTACATCATCAACTCTTGACAAAAATATAAATGGTTAAAATGTCGATCAACGACTATATCGAGGTATGATCTGATCATTACTTTACCTTACTGCTAGTAGACCAGATATTATGTTTTCCGTATAATTGTGCGCTAGATATCAACCTGACCCTAAGGTCGGTCAAAAGAATAATTAGGTATATTAAACATACATCTAAATTTGGACTATACTATCCAAAATCAAGTCCATTTGATTTGATATCATATAGTGATGCGATGTTGCTAGTTGCAAATCTGATTGCAAAAGTACACGTGGTACTTGTCATTTTTAGGTCAAGCCTTAATTTCTTGGTTTGGTAAGAAACGAAATTCCGTTTCATTAACCACTGAAGCAAAATATATAGCCGAAGGATTAGCATGTGCACAAATACTATGGATGAAACAAACCATTTTGAATTATGGCATTAAATGTAACACATGTCCAATCATGTGTGATAACACTAGCGCTATTAATTTATCCAAAAATCCAATACATCATGCTTGTACTAAGCATATATATATTCTCCATCATTTTTTGGATGATCGTGTCCAAAAGGGTGATATTATTCTCAAATATATAGATAGCAGATCGCTGATATCCTAACTAAGCCTCTTAAGGAAGAGACTTTACTTAAACTTAGAACAGAGTTCGGTATACTAAGTGAATTTGAATTTTAATACTATATTATATATTAATATTATGTTATTTTCATTATATAATTTTTTTGGATAGTTTTATTTATTTTGGTCGACTAACCAACCATTTTAGTCGACCAATCCGTATTATCAGAAAATATAATTCGAAATATTTATATGCGCTATTCTTTTTATAAAATATACGTAATATTAATTTAAAATTTTATATTTGGTCTTCATTCCAATTTCAAAATCATTAGAAACAAATTAATTTTAAACTTTCGCTCTTAAAAGGACTACATGCTTTGAAAAGGACCAAATGTACTTGTGTAAGTGTAAATTCTTATCATTCTTACACAATAGTACACATCAAGGACACCTAACCATATCACTTATCCATATCAACCCATTTGACCAAATAAACTATTCAAATAACACTTTTCCGTAGAAAAAGGAATGCAGATCGCGATTGGTCGACCAATCAACATGAATAGTCGACCAATATGCGACATTTTCTTTGAAAACTGACTATCTTCGGCCGTTCTTTTCAACGATTTCTTCCACTGATTCGTTTTCCAACCACACAAGGAAGTTAATAAACGTTATTAATTGGTTTTTAACCACACAAGGAGATTTACATTTTTTAAATCATGAAACGAGTTAATGAAATTAGCATGACGGTGAGTTATAAATCGAGACAGTTTATTCTTAGCACGGTTTGGTGGGAACTAACAGTAATTATTGCAACATCAACCTATCTCTATGAGAGTACGGTAAGGTGGTCTGTAAATGGAAAGCTTAATCTGAAGGCAGTACTCCAATTTTTTGCGGAGCTCTACTCCGCTTGTTGCAAAACCAAATAATAAACCAAGTTTTGTATTTATACCAACTTTAGTTCTTCACAGTTTCTGGAAATCAAATCTTACTGGGGTTTTCCAAAACCTAGGTTCTTAAGACGTAACGGCCTCCAAAATCTTAGATTTTAAAACTCAATTTTTGATTTCCAAACAAGCCTTCGTTTCATAAATCTTAGTTTATGCCTCAAACTCTATCAAACCTCAGTTTTTAAAGCTAAGATTTATGTTACTATTTTTTGCTACATATTGATGTCCTACATTATCTATTTATTTCCTTGTTGCAAACCCTGAATCTTGGTTTTATAGCTCACAAATAAAAGGTTGTATAGGCTATAAAAGAGAAGATGCTTTTCCACTACACGTCAATTATCATCATGTTGTATAACAAACATTCTAAATGTTAGGATTTGACTCCCTAATTGAATTGAGTTTCTTTTTTTATGTTTTCATTTTATGTGAGTTCTATGTTATTTAGAGTCTAATTTGCATTAGAATTATGTACAATAGTTCAATTAAGTTTATGAATTTTTGGTTCAGTAAAAATAATTGTCTTCAAAGTTCAAACCAATTTGGTTAATAGGTTCAAAATTCTGCAAGGGCTTTGAAGTGTATTTTGAGATATTCTTGTAAGATACATATTTTTTGGTTTCATGTGTGAAAAGTGAAATTGAAGAAAATTTATCTTTCAAATCTCATATTCCATTTTCTAATTTGAATTTTGTTTTTATCGTAACAAATTGGTGACAAAGTTGAGGTGATAGATTTATCTTCAGGCTTTCAAGATGGGGACTAGGATGGTATTGAATCAGCAATTAAGAAACGTGCCAGTGCCTAGAAGAAGAAGTTACTGAAAAGCTAAAGTTATGAGGGTTACCATTGATTTCAAGAGATTCTTTGGTTTTCCTAACAGATGATGGGTCACTACGCATGTGTTGTATTTGATTGGGCCATAAAGTAAGAAGGTTACCTTCTGAGATGCTAGTTGATCACCAATCAAAAAAGACGACGATAGTGCCTTCCGAAATGTTGGTAAGCACAAACTAAGGAGGACGTGATGGCTTTTGAGGTGCTGATAAAGACTTGAGTCAAGTCGGATTATGAGGTAACTTTGGTATAAGGCAGAGTAAATTTCTGTTGCAGATGATGTTATTTATGTTTTTTTTTTGAAGATTTTAGCAAGGAAGATATCGATTGTCCATGGATGTAGATAATTGATTTTGAGTCAAGATGGAGATTATTAGGATTTGACTTAAAATATAAATTAAGTCCTAATTAAGTTAGGGTTTTTTATTCTTTTTATTTGGTATGAGTTCTATATTATTTAGGAGTCAAATTTAGGCTAGAATTATGAATAGTACTTCAAATTAGTTTAGAAGTCTTTGATTTAGTATAAATGCAAGGCCGTAGATCCAATTGTCTCAATCAGTTGAATTTGTAAGTCTTAATTTATGAAAGCAATCCTAACTATCCACAGATTTAATAATACTACATTTAAAATCCATGAAAACCTTCTTGACACCTTTTCATCAAAAATATCTTAAACTTTACCATTTTAGTGTAGTTTTTGTAAATTACAAAGTTAAGGGTGGTTTTGGTGAATTTTTAAAGTTAAGGATAGTATTATTAAATCCGTGAATAGTTCCTGCTAATTTTTATAAATTAAGCCAATTTATAAGGAGTTTGGAGTATTTTTACGAGACTCTTTTGAGATTTGTATATTTTAGTTTGTTACGTGCTAAATAAAATTAGAAAAATTCTCCTTCCAAATCTTATATCCACTTTCTTATTCAAATTTTACTTTTGCCGTAATATTGAATGTTGGAACTCAAATAGGCAAGGAATACGGCATTTGCAGTAATAAGCCGCATCACTTGTAGAAATATTTTTTCACAAGGTCAAGAGAAGCAAGCGGTTATGAGACAACACAATCAACATTCATAGATTTCAAAAAAAATTTCAATAAACATGAAGTTTTTTCAATTGGCAAGGATGATTCATTACTAGCTACAACTTCTATAATACCCACAATCTATCTATAAAATCAATGTAATAAATGAATGGCAAAATAGAAGCTTATTTAAGGCTCACCGCTAGCAAAAGCCTAGAGACACCAGCATATCCATCCATTTGTACATGTCGGATACAAAGCAAGATCGAAGGAGCCAAATCAGCAAATGGGGGACCAGAATGGTTCTCAAGAAGACCGGTCAGTTCTTTTGAGTACTGATGAGATGTATTTGTAGAGATGTTCGCAGTTTTCACGGTGGTATTCAATAAGCAAGCACAACTGCCTTATGGCCTCCCTTTTCGCCTCATCTTTATCTGATGCCTCCTTTTTCTTCTCCCTTAGCATCTCCTCCAGTAATTTTATCCTCTCCTCAGTCTTGGATGCGTCTGCCCTCAAAATAGCCAACTCTTTCTCCCTTTTAGCCACCTTATCTTTCATCATTGATAAAATCTCTTCCTTATTCTTCAATTTAACTGAAAGCCCTTGTTTCTCGTCCTTAAGATCTGTGAACCAATTTCTCAACCATTTTAGTTCTTCATCGCATCTAGATAGCTGCTTTAGGATATGTCCAGTGTTCTCTCCAAAATCAATCTCCAGCTTGCGGTATCCTTTGGCTAAAGCTGAAATCCCAGCCTCAGTTGCTTCTTTCAATTGCCTGACCTCATTATCCAAGAAATTCATCTTCCTGCATAATCTCAGCATCTGTTCTTCAACTGCGCTCCGTTCAACTTGCATTTCTTCCATTGACCTAGCATATCTTTCTACCCTCTCTTTGCTTTCTGTTTCAGTAATTTTAAGCTTCTGGTTTGACAGGCGCAGCTGAACTTCCAGTGTCTGGATTTTCTTATTTAGCTTTTCATTCTCTCTATCTTCTTCTCCCTTCTCTGCCTCAGTGAGCTTGAGTTTCTCCAAGAGTTCCCTGCATCTTTCTTCCAACTTGCCTATTTCTTCATCCTTCTCCCGCAACTTTTCTTCAAGGTCAGTTTTCTGGGACTGCAGGTCATTCTGTCTATGTTCAAGCTTGGAATTCTCTTCATGCAGTTTAGCCAATGTCGCCTCCAGTGTCTGCAAATGAATCCCCGCCTGCTGGAGCTCACCCTTTGTCATTTCAATTTCAGACGTCAATGATGTCTTTTCCTCCTCTGTAGCTTCAGTCAATTTCTTCAGACCAACCAATTCGACATTGGCTGCTTCCAGTTCCTGGTGTAAGTCCTTGATTTTTATTTGCAGCCGACTATTGTCGTCCATCAGTTGCTTTATTTCTTCCTTGAGCTCACCCTCAACCTCCTTGAATTTGCTTTCGCTTTGCTCCAGCATGGAACCCAGTTGCTTTATTTCTTCCTTGAGCCCACCCTCAACCTCCTTTAGTTTGTTTTCACAGTGCTGCAGCATGGACCTCTCCTCTCTCAGCAACTTGCCTATTTCTTCATCCTTCTCCCGCAACTTTTCTTCAAGGTCAGTTTTCTGGGACTGCAGGTCATTCTGTCTATGTTCAAGCTTGGAATTCTCTTCATGCAGTTTAGCCAATGCCACCTCCAGTGTCTGCAAATGAATCCCCGCCTGCTGGAGCTCACCCTTTGTCGTTTCTATTTCTGACATCAATGAAGTCTTTTCCTCCTCGGCAGCTTCAGTCAATTTCTTCAGACCAACTAATTCGACATTTGCTGCTTCCAGTTCCTGGTTTAGGTCCTTGATATTTTTTTGCAGCTGACTATTGTCGTCTCTCAGTTGCTTTATTTCTTCCTTGAGCTCATCCTCAACCTCCTTGAATTTGCTTTCGCTTTGCTCCAGCATGGAACCCAGTTGCTTTATTTCTTCCTTGAGCCCACCCTCAACCTCCTTTAGTTTGTTTTCGCAGTGCTGCAGCATGGACCTCTCCTCTCTCAGCAATTTGCCTATTTCTTCATCCTTCTCCCGCAACTTTTCTTCAAGGTCAGTTTTCTCGGACTGCATGTCATTCTGTCCATGCTCAAGCTTGGAATTCTCTTCCTGCAATTTAGCCAATGCCGCCTCCAGTGTCTCCAAATTAATCCCCGCCTGCCGGAGCTCACCCTTTGTCGTTTCTATTTCTGACATCAATGAAGTCTTTTCTTCCTCGGCAGCTTCAGTCAATTTCTTCATATCAACCAATTGGACATTTGCTGCTTCCAGCTCCTGGTTTAGGTCCTTGATATTTTTTTGCAGCTGACTATTGTCGTCTCTCAGTTGCTTTATTTCTTCCTTGAGCTCACCCTCAACCTCCTTGAATTTGCTTTCGCTTTGCTCCAGCATGGAACCCAGTCGCTTTATTTCTTCCTTGAGCCCACCCTCAACCTCCTTTAGTTTGTTTTCGCCGTGCTGCAGCATGGACCTCTCCTCTCTCAGCAATTTGCCTATTTCTTCATCTTTCTCCCGCAACTTTTCTTCAAGGTCAGTTTTCTTGGACTGTAGGTCATTCTGTCCACGCTCAAGCTTGGAATTCTCTTCCTGCAGTTTAGCCAATGCCGCCTCCAGTGTCTCCAAATTAATCCCCGCCTGCTGGAGCTCACCCTTTGTTGTTTCTATTTCCGACTTCAATGAAGTCTTTTCTTCCTCGGCAGCTTCAGTCAATTTCTTCATATCAACCAATTGGACATTGGCTGCTTCCAGTTCGTGGTTTAGGTCCTTGATTTTTATTTGCAGCTGACTATTGTCGTCTCTCAGTTGCTTTATTTCTTCCTTGAGCTCACCCTCAACCTCCTTGAATTTGCTTTCGCTTTGCTCCAGCGTGGAACCCAGTCGCTTTATTTCTTCCTTGAGGCCACCCTCAACCTCCTTTAAATTGTTTTCGCAGTGCTGCAACATGGACCTCTCCTCTATCAGCAACTTGCCTATTTCTTCATCCTTCTCCCGCAACTTTTCTTCAAGATCAGTTTTCTGGGACTGCAGGTCATGCTGACTATGCTCAAGCTTGGAATTCTCTTCCTGCAGTTTAGCCAATGCCGTCTCCAGTGTCTGCAAATTAATCCCCGCCCTCTGGAGCTCACCCTTTGTCGTTTCAATTTCTGACGTCAATGACGTCTTTTCTTCCTCGGCAGTGTCAGTCAATCTCTTCAGATCAACCAATTGGACATTGGCTGCTTCTAGTTCCAGGTTTAGGTCCTTAATTTTTAATTGCATCTGACTGTTATCGTCTCTCAGTTGCTTTATTTCTTCCTTGAGCTCGCCCTCAACCTCCTCGAATTTGCTTTTGCTTTGCTCCAGCATGGAACCCAGTTGCTTTATTTCTTCCTTAAGTCCACCCTCAGCCTCCTTTAATTTGTTTTCACTGAGCTGCAGCATGGACTTCTCCTCTTTCAGTTGCATCAAATCAGTTTCTAGTTTTTTCACATTTTTCTCTGCTTGCTGTAACTCGCTGATAACTGTGGAATTTGTTGACCTCAATGATGTGCACTCTTCCTCCATAATTACAAGTTTTTTATTTACATCAGTAAACTGGAGAGTTGATGCTTCCAGCTCAAGGCCCAAGTTACTAACTTCAGTCTTTAGCTGAGAATTATCAGCCCTGAGCAGCTTTACTTCAGCGCTGAGGTCTTCTATGATCTTCTCATTCTCCTGGGCTATCATTTGATTCTGCTGCAGCATTGAAATTTCCTCTTTGAAGTGTTCCAGTTCATTTTCTAGATCTTTCATGTTCATCTCTGCTTGCTGTAACTTGATCGTAAGCCCAGAAATTTCCAAAACCAATGCTCTCTTTTCTTCCTCTGCTGCATTAAGTGCTTTGTTTAGGTCAGACAGCTGGGAATTGGCTGCATTCCGTTCAAACTCGAAATCTTTGACTTTGATCTGCAGGTGAGATTTATCACTTCCTAATTGTTCGGCCTCCGTTTTGAGATCATCAATGATCTTTTCAGCCTGTTGTATCCGGTTCAAAACTCCTGTTTTTTCCATCGCCAATATCTGCTTTTCATCTTCAGTTAATTTCAAAGTCTGCATCAGTTCTGCAACTCTATCATTTGATGCTTCCAGCTGAAGCCTCAATTTTTCGTTGTCAGCCAACAACGTGGAATTCACATCTTTCAATGTCTCTATTTCTATTGATAACATTGAGGTCTTTTCCTCCGCCTGTTGAATAATTTCAACAGCTTCTAATCGTTCTAGTCCCAGAGCTTCATTTTCAATTACTTTAGCTTCCAACTGCTGCTTCAAATCATTGTTGATGTTCCACAATTTTAAGTTCTCATCTCTCAGAAGTCCTGATTCCGTCCTGAGACCTCCAATGGTTTTCTCATTCTCTTCTATCAGATTTGATAATCTTACAATCTCTGACTTCAGGGAACTGACCTCTTCTTCAGCGGCTGACAATCTCTGGATCATATTGGTTTCTTGCTGAGCAACAGCTTCCAACCTAAGTTTCAGACTCTTATTCTCAGAAGACAAATTAGCATTCTGTGATTTCAACTCCTCGTTTACTAAATTTTTCTGGTCAGCTTGACTCCTTAGATCTGCCAAAGTTTTCTCTACCTCCTGCATCCGGCTCAAAAAGATGAAGTTCCCCGACCTCAAACTTTCCTTTTCTTCACTCATGGATTTCAGTTGGTGATGTAAGCTAGCAATTTCCTGATACGTTTTCTCTGATCCCTCCTTCAGGATACTATTTTCAAGTTTAACCGACTGCATTTCACCTTTTATCTGATTGAGCTCAATTTGAAAATTTTCAATTGATTTGTCTGCTTCATGTATACGGCTAAAAGCTTCAGCATTCTCAGATCTCAGAGCTACATTTTCTTCATACAAACTTCTCAATCTTTGGTTTGTATCATCTTCTTTCTTAAGTGAAAGGTCTAACTCTTTTCTAAGAAAATCCATTTCAGCTTGTAAACTTTTAGCGGTTTCTACTAACTTGGCTGCTGAAGTTTGTTCTTCTTTAAGCTTTGCGTTGACCTCGACAGCCGCAGTCTCAAGCTCAATGTTTTTAACCTTCATATTCTCTAGCTGCTCATGCAGATCTTGGTAATCTTCTAAAGATACATATGGTGCATTGCCTTCCTGTAGCTTATCTGATTTCTCATTTCTATCAGAAAATTCCTCGGATCCTGGTTCGGAAGAATCTGAATCAGAGGAGAAGTCAATTGAAAAGCTGTCATTGTCGCTGCCTTTATGCCGAATACTTTTCTTTAGCTTTCCCATCAAATGATCATAGCGTCCTTGGACAGCCTGGTAGCTTTTGTGGAAACTATCAATAAGGGACGCTATTTCAGCCCTGTCAAATGAACTCTCAGATGAAATTGCAGCATCCTCCTCAGTGCGCAACATCTTCAATATTTTCTCCATGTTTTCATTAATGTCTGCATGTAAGGGTTGATAGATTTTTACTCATGACAATAAAAAGAACAACTAATTAGAAGATGGTGGAGAAACAAATAATAACTAAAAATACAATAGCAAGAAAAGAAGATCGGATCATATGGTTCGGACAAGAACTGAATTGATTTTGATCTAATACAACCTGAAGATTGTACCAGACTACCACTAGGTTATTTGAAGAAAGCAATTGCAAGGGTGACTGACTAGGAACAGATCCAATGGATGTGACACTGGTTTTGGTAAAGATGCAATCTTTTGGTGTAACTTGTTAAGTCATTTCTTGCGTACAAAAACAGAGATGTCAAACGTCAGTTAGATCTGACACATTTTGGCCAAGCATCTTGATTATGTAGGAACTTGACCAAGGTTAGTGGTCTCCGGTTTGGTTTTGGTTTTGGTTTCGGTTTTTTGGGAATGTAGGCTTCGGTTTCTCCCGTTTCGTGGGTTTCAGAACCCATTTCCTTTCGTCCGTATTGATAGTTTTGGTAGTTTCGGTAGTTTCGTTTCGGGTATCGGTTTCGGTTTCGGTTCCGTGAAACTTTAAATATGCATATACACCCAATGACATATTATATATGTAGTTATATAAATTATATAAATGCACTGATAATTTATACCAGATACATAGGTGTACAAAATTTTTAGCTGGAACTTATCTAGGGCCCCAGCTAGCCCTTCATTATTTTATTAATATAAAATGATACCGATAACTTATGAGTATTTTCGGTATTTTTAGTTGTGCGCAGAGCAAAAAGTAAACTAATATTATTTAATTTGTATGTGCGCTGAGTAAAAATTTAAGCGGTATGTGCGCATAGTAAAAAATTAAGCAGTATGCACGCATATCAAAATGGTGGGTTCACAAATCAATTCCCTTAGAACACGGGAGTTTCTTTGCGAACATACCATTTTGATCAGTGCACATACCCTTTAATTTTTACTTAGTGCACATACCGTAAATCTAACATAATAATACAAAAAATGAATAACATAAATCAAAGGATACAATAAATAAATAAAATAATCAAAAGATACAAAAAATCACATTCTAAGTTAGTATCATCCGGGTGTGGTGCAGACGGTAGAGTAGTCGGTGGATGGAAATATTGCATCTGTTGCAGCACAAAAAATAAAATCATTATGTTATCATATGCAAAAGGTCGACTCGGTTCGATGAAAGGCATGTCATGACTACCTTGACTGATGGAATGTCCAGTCACATTTGAACCATAGCTGTATTGACTATCAAAATCTTTAAAGACATCAAAATGTCTGAAGGGTGCAAAATAGTCGTCATGACTCATGAATGGCAGGATTAACATAACATCCCTAACAATCAGAAAAAGTTGATACATATGATAATAAGACTTTCCACCATAGGTATCGTTTCCCTTTTCTTCACTTACATGATGTCTATCATGATCTCTATATCAATACGAATATGTTGTATCATACACATGGTCCCCCTTCTCTCAGTAAGACGATGGTATTTCGAAGTGTTAGAGTGTGTGACACGAATCTGGTTTTTGACCCGACCCGAAGAGCTCGCGGTGTGACGTTTAATGGGAAATTTTCAGGGCTCTGTGGTGGTAGCGGCTTTAACCAAGGGTTTTTAGCCCCCGCACTTCTCCTCCTTTTGTACCAGATCTTCGATATAGTGAATATCTCTCATCTGCCCGTAGTTTTTTCCCGTCTTGGGGTTTTCACGTAAATCTGTGTGTTCTTTGTTTATGTTTTCCATTGTTTGTTCTTGATCGATCTCTAACACGAAGCACCCCGACCTCTATCTTTAGGACATTGGTCATCGAAAGACGAATCATTGTTTTTTGCCAAGTGACTGTCTTCTTTTGCTTGTAAGTGAGATTCACTTGGCTGTGACTTGATAACGGCTAATTGCTTATTGTATGTTCTGCTTCTGCAAGCGCTTCGTCCAACCAAGGATTTTCCTTCATCGAACAGTCTGGCTTCTGCCTCACTGGTCCATCCCTCCAGCAGATCATCCTCATGGAAAAATTTGATCCAAGTCAATCAATTGGTCATCATTATCTCTCATATGCACATGTCTCAGCATTAGCCTCATATTATAATGCACATAGACCTGTTTTTAAAGATGGTCCATTGTTAGCATGTACTTATTCTTTGTGTGAATAAGTGCGAAGGTGGTCCAGTTTCGTCCACAGTTGGAATAAGAGTCCGTTTAACTTAAAACACAGACAGTTAAGCATGTAAGACTTGGAGCGTGCTCTCTCCCAATGATTGACCACCATTAAACTACAAAGTTTTCTTGGTCAGAAAATGCAGAGCAGTTTATTGAAAATATACATGGATCTAAGATTCTTGTAGATACCTAGAGTGACCCGTTTTATCACCATATCTGTCTTTTTGAAGCTGAATGGACCAACTCTTATCTTGTATAACTCCGCCTACTGTTATCATATATAATTTCAGAATGTGAACGGCTGGATTGAATCATATATTTAAAAAATATCTGAAAACCATTTTTACCTCGCTTTCTATATCAAGTTGCTTCGAGACGTCTGGTTCTAACTGTTGGGTATTGGATACCCGGAATACATGTTTTGATGATGTTCAAACATTGTTTAGTGGTCTAATGAATTTCATCGAGTGTAACTGGATAAGTTAGCCAAGTGACTTTGATCAAGATTGCACAAGTACAAAAGTCAATGATCTCATAGCAAGGCTTAGCAAATGGTGGTGGTGACTCCAAGGCATCAAGAGGAGTTATAGGATTCTAGGACAAGAGCATGGAGCTAAAGCTACAACAATTCTAGCTTGAAGACATACTATTTAAAAGATTTTATTTCTTATCTTAGATATTATGTAATGCCTTGAAGATGTCACACGCACTTAGGAACTCATAAAAAATGTTTTAAATTTGTTTAAAAGTATTCTCTTAAGTTCTAGAACCAGTGTCAGAATATCAATAAACTAGTCGAGTTCCCATTAAAGTAGGGTCGACTTCTGTTCTCAGGAAATTCTAACAGGCTAAACTAGTCGACTATAGTTCGAAGTATCAGTCGACTAGTCATTTGTATGGTAATCGACTAGTTAGCAACTGACAGCCTATAACGGTCATATTTCCAGTGTTTTCTCTGCATGGTAGGAGGTGTTTTGCGGGAGTTTTGACCAGTTTTCACCCCTTATATGAATATGTATCATTAGGCAAGGATTCTAGATGAAAAAGAAAAAGAAATAGACGAAGAAAAAGCCCAAACCCCTTCATAGCTATTGTTTTCTTTCTCCATTCATTTTGAGATATCTTCTACTCTTCCAAAGATCACATTCGATAGAGTATAAATTCTAAACCCTAGCCACACATCAAACATTGTGTTTCATCTGTAAAGCTTGGGGATTTGTAAAATTTGAGCTTCATTGTAAATCTTATTGAGGAGATAGTGCTCTTATTGGAGAGGTGGTCTCGTTGGACACGTGCTGTTTCGATGAAGACGTGTTGGTCTCATTGAAGACGTATTGGTCCATTTACTGGCTTGTGGTGAAATGACATGTTGTAATTATTCGATGAATGGTGGATTTGTCCCAGGGTGGACTTGAGTCTGGATATAGGGCACGAGATGCCTAAACCAGAATAAACGATTGTGTTTGTGATTGCCTTGTTTGGTTTGCACTCTATATCTCTTTGCCTTATTATATTATATATTTGTGCTTGTATTTCTCTATGCTCAATTGTATTATTACACGATATTGTTGATTAAGTATTAATTTGATAATTCATGTTAATTGCTTAGGTAGAATTTTTAGAGGGACTTTTATTATTTAAGTCTTATAATAAATTCCTCACCTCTTTCAACCCACATGTTATCATTTACACCCCTAGAACCTTATGCTAGCCCCGATTTTGGTATTCTCTCCCACTACACATATGCCCTTGCATGCACCTCACTATTTTGTTTAGGGCCTTGTTTCACGCTAGCCTGGGGGAGATCTCACATACACTCCACCATTTCCAATGAACCTAATGCTATCACTTAGCATCCCCCTTTCACCATCCCCAACACATATTTACCCCCCATATATCTTATATTCCTCTCCCATTGAGGACAATACTTAGTTTTAACTTGGAGGAGACGTTTCACTCCTAGCATTGGGGAGGAATCCACCACACCACCTCCATCATCTTCACATTACATCCTCACCTTTTTGGTTATTTTTGCATCCATCTTCATGCTTGCACTTGCATTTGTATGTACGTAAAAAAATTAAAGAAATAGTTGATGAAATGATCCATCGATGAAAATGTTTCTCGTATGCAATTTTATATATGCGCTTTATTAGATTGAAGTTCTTTATGCATGCTTTGGATCTCTTTATGACATAACTTCTTTATTTTTTTTCTTCCTTCATGAACTCACTTTTAACCATCTCCCGTGAACAAACACTAGTTTCTGTTTTATCTTCGATAGGCAAGAATGGTTATTTATTTCAACCATTGGAATGCACAAGTTTAGCTTTCCCCGATTGTGTGGCGTAGGCCTAAGCTTGATAGGAATTGACCGTGGACATAGTATAGTTTCTCCTTAGACGTGTGTGGTTGACATGCTTCAAAAAAAGAGAAAAATGAAAAAAAAATGAAAAAAAAAGAAAAAAAAGGAAAAAATATGCTGAACACAAAAAAGGCAGAACTTAGAATAAGTGCACCATTCTCCATATTCTATCGAGTAGCCAGGTTTCCGTGTCTCAGGAAACATTGGAAATTCGCGTCGAAAGACGGGGTTTGTGGGAGTGCACAAGAATAACGGATTTTTAGGCGATTCGAGAGAGTAGACCCGAAGGGTCCATCTTAGCATATTGCCATCGATTCGTTTGAGTCGGAACCATTGGTTGAAATCTCATTACATTGATCGCCTAAGTCCTAAAAATTGTGTGTGTTTATACTATATCGAGCATACCTATCACCGTGCCTTAGGATGTACTAACTTGGCATGGCCAACCCTAGAGAGTCGAGACCCTACGACACACTTTTGGGTTCTTTTCTTCACTAATGTAGGACAATGATTGAACTTTATCAATATTAGCCTATTAGAAGAATTCTTTGCCGACCTAGTCCTTTTTCGCGGGTGTGTGAGTTAAACTTAAATTCGTGTTAGAGATGAACATTTTTGTTGTTGTGAGTCATGCGACATATTAAATTGATATAGCTATGCATGCAAGGATCGAAATCTAATTTTGACGTATAAGTGTTTTGCATGCATGAGTCATTTGAGAAGGTGATCCTCATTGCTCCTAGCAAATTTCTCCTCTACTTTAAGTCTTGTCTTGCTCGGGGACGAGCAAGAGTTTAACTTGGGTGAATTGCTATGAATGCCACATGCTCGATGGTGTCTCAGAGTTCACCCATGCTTCTACTTCCTCATCGGTTGAACAATATCATATTGCTTCATCCATCGCCATGAAGCACATACAGACCTGCTCATTCTTGTGTCCACGCTCATCTTCTTCATCACTTAAAGAATCCGATGACAATGAGTCATCTCATGTTCCAACCAAGGCCGGGTTCTTCTTTGTTTTGTACTTGGCCTTATAGTATTTCTTACCCTTCCCCTTTTATTTGGTCTCTCTTTTGATGGGGCATTCGGTAGAAATGTATCATATTCCCTAAACTTATAGTAAGCAACAGATTTGTTAGAATTTTTCGTAAACTTTGACAAATCCTTACCTTGAGCTTTCTTCATGTAATTCATGAGTTGTTGTGCAAGGTCCGCTATATCTCCATTGACTTTGCTCTCCTCGTCATCTCCTTCATTATCACTTGAGAGGCGATTGAACTTCTTCCTCTTGTCTTCCGTGGCCTTGAATGCAATCCCTTTGGCTTTGTCTTCTCATTGAACATAGGGATTTGAGGTTGGGCGCATTCTTTCTTAAGTTGAAGTCGCACTTCATACACCATAAGATTCCCGATGCATTCTTCAATGGTATATGTACTCAAATCATTTGATTTCTCGATACCGTTGGCCTTGAACTCACATTCCGATGTAAGAGATGACAAGATCTTCGTCACTCTATCTTCCATCGAAATGACCTTTCCTAGGGCTTCAAGCTCGTTCACAACTCCGTAAACTAGGTGAACATCCCTTTGATGTCTTCTCCGTCATGCATCTTGAAAAGCTCAGATCGAAAAACAATAATTTTCGATTGTTTTACCTTTGAAGTCCCTTTGTGGGTGATTTGAAGAATATGACATATCTCGTTTGCCGATTTACACGTAGATATGCGATTGAACTCATCTAGATCCACGGCGCAATAGAATGCCATCATCGCTTTGGCGTTCTATTTGATGGCGTCCTTCTCCAGCATCGTTCTCTCCTTCACAGATTTAGTGGTATCCTCATACTCCTCGGTAATATCCCAAGGATCTCGGCCCCTCAACCAAATCATCTTTTGCTTCCATTATTGATAATTCGTTCCATTGAAAAATGGAGGTCTATCTGTAAATTGTCCTTCGTGAAAGCTAGATGTAGGAGCTGATGTCATTGTTGCTATAGTGCTTCAACAAAGCTCTGATACCAACTATAGGATCTAAATGACACCTGCACTACTAGGCAACACACACTAAAGGGGGGGTTGAATAGTGTAATGGCACAAGTAAAACCAATGAAAATATTCATGCAAAATTGGAATTAAAATGCAACATAATTAGCAATCCACAAAAGATAAAATGCAATCACAAACACGATATATCCTGGTTCGGCAAATGCCTACTCCAGTCTCACACTCTTTCCAAAGTTTTGTGGATTTTCACTATAAAGACTTTTCCCAGCCAACCCAATACAACACACACTTTTCCAAGTGCACCACTCTTTTCCAAAAGAATATCTTTTCCAATATAGCATCACAATCTTTTCCAAGATTGTAAACCCTATTACAAGGGTATCACCTCTCTTTCCAGATAGAACACTTCCCCAACCGGAAGCTAGGTTTCAACAAATGAAATGAAATAAGAAATTACAATCTTTATATTGCCTTGATTAAATGAACTTACTAAACATGACGTGCAGAGACAATGAAGATTAATGTCCAAGTGCTGAATATGAGCTTGATGCACTAGTGGACTTCACTTGAGCTTTGGAGTTCAATGCAACATCAATGAAGCTCTAATGCAATGAGAGAGATGAATAGATGAGAACTTAGCACTAAGTTTTTGGCTCAAGAATGATTCTCTATTCTGTGTATTGCTTGGTGCCAAAAACTCACTAACAATTGTGCTTAAATACTCTCTCAATTGTGCACAAAAACTAAGAAAACATCCCTAAAAATTCGTAGTCTAACGGTTATAAACAGGCAGAATTCCTAGTCAGCAGATGCCTAAAGATGAGTTACCAGACAGCTGATGAATTGTTCAGTCATCTGGACCTCCTTCAGACAGCTGACAGTGAGTTGGTCATGAACAAACCAAAGACCAATCTCCAAGCAAGCAGACGTCTGAAGAACACTGGTCAGACGACTGATGCACTGTTCAGTTGTCTGGCAAGTCTTCTTCAGACGGCTGAATAAATATGGGTGAAAAAAAACAGTTCAAGAAAATTAACTCACCATGTTAATTCGACTGGAGTTCATTGCCCAGACGTCTCAGACACTGTTTACACGCATGGTCTTTAAACTTCAGACAGATGGTCAACCCTATGTTTTGGCCAAACAAACGCGGTTACGCCAGATGTCTGGTGAATGTCTTCCAGACGCCTGTCTTGGTCTAAAAACACAATCAAAGGTGTTTTGGCCAATGAACCTATTAGGATGGGTTCTAGGATGATCTTATGGCTCACTAAGATGGAAAATGATGCAAATGAATGAGTGCATCTAATCAAGGCATACAAATATTCTACTAAATAAAGAGTAAAATACATAATAAAATCAAAAAAATTTACAATATTCTTCATGATTCTTCCTGACTTCAATGTTCCATTAATATATGCCTTGTGTCTATCAACCCATCACCAATTGTTTTGTCATCTTGATATGATCAATGTTAATTATCTGAAACTAAAACACTTTGAGACATTAGTTAAACAATAATGTGGTAATCATCATTAAAACCATATTGGGTTTAATGGCTAATATCCAACAGGTTCAACATCGCGAGCAGAACAACATGTAAACATACCGACACTTCTGTCGATACTAATTGATCTGGCTAACGCAGAGGCCTTAGGCGATCATGCTCACATCCTTCCATTAGCTTGTCTAATTTCTTATTCGACATGCTGTTGCCTACTTACTTTAAGAGCTCTTTTAAGCTCTCTCGTCTTCTCGGTCTCATCCTCATCCCCACCCGAGTCATTTGAGATTTCCTCTATAGGCCTGGCCCTTGACTCCTCATCAATCCTCCTCTTCTCATATCTTTGGTGTACCTTTTGTTTCCTCTTCTCAAATACGTATGTCTTACTCTTTGCACGAACTTCTTTCAATGCTTCGAAACATGTCAACACATCTCGACAAAGTATTCCTTAAGGAAAGTCACGTCTCCAAGCATTTCTTTTCGACAGTAGTTGCACATTATATGTCTATGGTCGTTTCTGATCATTTTACAATGAGCCCACCCAATATCCAATACTTTATCCTTTGGAATTCTCCGGGACATTTTAATTAATGTTTTATAACTGAAGGCAACATACGAGTTAAAATTGAATTAAGAATTATTAAATTAACTAATTATGAACAATAACTAAGAATTATTTAAAAACTATCACATGCATACCAGTTCACCTCAAAGTTAAAGGTATCGATTCACATTATTAAAAAAAACTTTACATACTTCTTAGTGTTCACATAGTTTTTGTTAGTTACAAGTTGTAACTTTGCAGAAACATGAAAGTCACAAGTCAATGAATCTAAAATAACTTTCACCCAAAGAGAAAAAGTAGCACCAATAAAATATTTCTATTGTCGATTGCCAGATTTTTAATCTAATCACTGGTTTAGAATCTCAGGCATGCTGTAAATAACAAAGAAAGAAATAAACGAGATGTGATAAAACTATATCAGCCATTTGAGAGGTAATAGAACTGGGAATATCACCAAGTTGCATGACACTTGATACCAGCCAGTTTGAAGATCTCAAAACAAGCATGATCCCACATATCAAAGAAATTCTCAAACTTACTCGCCAAATACAAGAGCCATTTTTCTGTATATTATTCAAAAGTCATTTAAGATGTTATCCAACTTCCCGCAAGTGATAATTAAGAATTATTAAGAATTATTAAAAAACTATCACTGCCTGTCACTACAAAGTTATGTGCACACTACGGATTATGTAAATTCATAACTAACAAAAATTTGTAACTGACAAAATTTGTAACTTACATGCATACTTACGAGCAAAACAAAGAATTATTAAAAATAATAACTAACAAAAATTTATAACTTAAAATTTGTAACTTAAAAGTGCTAACATTATGCTAACATTTGTAAACATTATGTTGAAATTTGTAACTTAAAAGAAATAGCTAACAAAAATTTGTTACTAACAAAATTTGTAACTTACATGTAACTAACAATATTAGTTAAATTTTATAACTAATAAGATAATGTCAAACTAATAAGATAATTTGTAACTAATGAGATACTTTGTAACTAAAAACATAATTATAAACAATATTATTTAAAATATGCTATTCACATTAAACATTTTGCTAAACATACTCTCTCGTCCAAAAGAATATGACACACTTGTAAATAAACCAAAATACATTTAAAAAAATGTAGAGTGTGAATAACATGACAGCACTCCCTCTGCGTCTCGATCATCGTTCCAAATCCCGTCAACAAATCAAATAGGTTTACAAGCTTGCCATTAGACTTGTTTCTATAGGAATAAATCAATGGCATGTATGTAAATAAAGGAACTTTCTTGAGCAAAATTTGAAGTGACCGGCAGCTGTTGGCATTCTTACTGCATAATTTGCCCAAAGATTTAACATTTTACAAGTTTGACATTCAGTTTAATACTGAGGTTTAGTATTATGGAAAACTTGTAAACACCGTTAAATGTTGAACCAGTATGTACTGTGAATGGATGGGCGCATAAATACCACAAATTTACCTCTCGCTTCTTACATCTTCGTCGATTCAAATTCCAACAAACCCCGAAGATGGTTGGAGCTAAGGCACACATCGAAAAGTTTTGGAGCCAAGGCACGACGACTGTGAAAAGCTAGGACACAATGACGGTGAAAAGTTTTGGAGCTAGGGCGTGGTGAATAGTTTTAGCGCTAGGACACGGTGAAAATTTTTGGAGCTAGGGCACGACGACGACGAAATTTTTTGATTGCTTCTTTCTTCTTTGCTTGATGTTGATGTAAGTTTTCTCCCCTATCTTTTTATAGAACTTTCTTCACAACTTGGGCTGTTCACCCACGGGGGAGGGGGATTGTTCATCCACAGGGGATTGTTCACTCACGGGGAGATTGTTCACCAAAGTGAGTTAACGTTTAACACTGGCACACTGCCGATTCACGGATTTTTTTGGGTTTTTTAGAGAATTTTTAATTATACCTTCATCTGTCTTCGGTCGAAACTAAACGGTATCGGCCGGTATCAACCGAAACTGACCGATATCATTCCGTATCGGCCTAAATCGATACTAACCTCTAGTTTCGGTCTCGTTACCACCGAGACCGAAACGAATTAGGCGATATCCAGGGATATCGGCCGAAACCTATTTCCATGAACATGGCATTGCAATGTGATGAATCCAAGTTCGTTCTAAGACTTAGTGCATCCTATTTTAAACTTGTTTATTCCTAGTCTATCATGATAATAAGATCTGCATAGGACTTTCAATGAATAAATAATTAAAATAATTAAAATTACAAGAAAAGAATAACATGAGGAGGATTACTTACTGAATCACTAAATGTTTCACTGCGACCATCGTCTTAGGTAACAAATTCTCATACACATGACATGTGTATCAAATGACTGTTTTCTGAAGTGTTTGGCATGCAATATGTTAAAAATTAGGACATGGAACCATCTGTGTTCGATGCGGAATATGTTATAAATTAGAATAATGTGCATGCATGAGTGCATGTGTCCTTGATCTCATACTTGAGGTCAAATTAGCTCTCTGTAATACTACTCCTTTATTTATCATGACGACAAAAACTAAAAGGTAGCATGATACATTTGTAACTTCAGATGATTGTGGAAGTAGAACAACATAAACTTAACATTCACATTGCTTCTAGAGTCCTTCTTCCCTTGTATATCATTATTTCCATCCTATTCCTTTTTTCCAATATAATGATACCAAATTTCACTTTTTTGCCCACATATGAGCCATGTCTGAGACATGGGATACATGTGATACAGATGTTCAGGTGCCATGTCAAGCTAACAGATCTATATTTTTGGCATGTTAGTGGTGTTATCGGAATTTTCAGATTTCTAGGAGCGTTTTCGGAATTTTTGGTCTTTTTGGATTTTTTCTGCAAATTTGTATTTTCCCTGATCACTATTTATAGGCCATAGGTGGGAAGTGATTTTCTTATGCTATTTGTGAGAGAATATTCAAAGAAGAAGTGAGATTATCTCTCTACATCGGGAGAGTGCAAACGTCCTCTTTAATTGACGTCTTGAGAGAGCGTCCACCTCTATAATTGTGGTCATCTATCAATTTATTTTTCAGTTTCTATCGAATAAAAAACAGATCTTTCTTTGGTTCCTATCAATTTGGTAGTGTGTACAGCCCCTAGCGAGCTTCGGCCTGCCCCTGCCGTGGCTCTGCCAAGGCGTACAAGTCATGTCAATACTTGGGCAGCACCCACAGAGCGCGATGGTGACCGACGAGGGTCCTATGGCTACCCAAGGCTGCGCAGGATGAAGACTACCCTCAAAGGGATTTTGTGCAGTACGGCGATGATGCTGATGAGTTTCTAGGGCCCCAAGGCCCCCGATATGCTGTGAAGAGGCAATGACGCCCGCCCCGGCCTATGAGGAGTTTTCAGAGGAGACCAACAGGGATTGGGACTTGGTGGACGAAGATCGAGGCTCCATTCTTGGCGATAAGGATTGGGAAGAATATGGAGATAGGCATAAAGGCCAACAGAGGGGCTTGGAGAGACACAGAGACCATTGGAGACATACCTACCAGCCCCACCATCTTAGACACTTTGAGAGGCGAGCTAAGCAGTGGAACTTTGGGATGGATAGCCGTGTACGGCTGAAGATACACATCTTCGAGGAGGATGATCCATATGGCTGGATCTACAGGGCTAAAAGATTTTTTAGTAACCCGCACGACGGAGGACCAGAAGTTGAAGGTGACGATGGTGTGTTTGGAAAGAAAGGTCCTCTCTTGGTTCCAGTGGAGAGAGCAGTGACATCATTTCCGTTCTTGGGAGGAGATCAAGGTTGCCTAGTGGAGAGGTTCCGCGAGACTCAGGGAGGAAATTACAGCAACGGTTACTGGCTCTCATGTAGGACAACACGGTGAAAGAGTATAGGGAACGGTTCGAGGCACTATCAGGACGACTCCAAAGGTATCTCTGATGAGACACTAGAGAAAAGTTTCATGAAGGGGCTAAAGCCCACTATTCGTGTAGAGCTACGCCTGCAGAGACCACGGGATCTGATGAACGCAATGGAGTTGACCCAGATGGTAGAGGTTCGTCTTACGAAGGAGAAAGAATCTAGAGCGACTGGGGACGATTCCTCTTTTCACAGGCGGCTCCTCTTTTCACAGCTAGCCCGTGATAAGAGGACAGCAGAAGACGACAATATGGACAGACACGTCCAGTCAGGAGAAGAGCGGAGTGCCACCGCAAGTAGGACAGTTCAGGAGGATGACAGATGCAGAGATGCGGGAGAAGAGTCAGAAGGGGTTGAGATTTAGATGCGACGAGAGGTTTACCCAAGGACACCATTGTGGATTGCGTAAGCTTCAGTTGCTGATAGCATGTGAGGACGATGAAGATATAATGGAAGAAGAAGAGCCGGGAGGAGTTGGACATCTTCACTTGGATTAGGGCCGCCGTCGACTTCATGCACCATCTTAAGGAAAAGACGGTTTTCGAGAGAAAAGTAATGATAGATCTGCATTTTTGTCCTGTTCGAGATGTTTTTGGAATTTTCAAATTTCTAGGGGCATTTTCGGAATCTTTGGTCCTTTTAGGTTTTTCTGCAAATTTGTATTTTTCCTGATCACTATTTATAGGCCATAGGTGGGGAGATAGGTGGGGAGGAATTTCCTTATACTTATTTTAAGATATTCATAGGAGATGTGAGATTATCCCTCTACATCGGGAGAGTGCGGCCGTTCTCTTTAATTGGCTCTTAGAAGAGCGTCCACCTCTATAATTGTGGTCATCTATCTTGTCTATTTTCAGTTTTATCAAATAAAATCAGATTTTCCCCCCAAATCCTATCACATGCTTGCATGTCAGAAACTGGATGTCAGTCTCACGTCTTGTCTCCTGGTCTGACATGGAAATATTTTGTAAGCATGGAGTGTCCAGGTAGGTTACAAGTATTAAGTAAACACCATATTGTCACACTCGGTGTTTTCAAGGAATCACTTGCTGAAACATCAAGATATAGAATTACATGCATCAGCTTCTTATCTAAATATTACCAAGTAATAATGAAAAGACAATGATCTTAGGGAAAATCATTACCTTCCCTGTTTGGTAGGGCTTCAGAATTCTCAGCATCACTGTGGTTGCCAAAGAATGATTTATATAGTTTCTCCAGTCGGTGTTTCTTCTTCATCCCCAAGACCTATATTCAATAGGAATGATTTTAAAATTTTCATCTGCTGGAAGTTTCTCAAAACATATTCAGTGAATATTTGTTCAATGAGAGTACGTAATGTTCTAATCAGACAACAGAAATTTTTTGCATGACTTCCAGAAACTGAAAATTAAATTATGTGCATATGATCATACCTAAGGTCTATCACATTAGGTGCGAATGGATGTTTATTCACTTAAATAATGGATTTCTAGATTATTATATAAAGGAGAAATCTATTGGGGCTTGTGTCACACATCATTCTGAGTAATTAAAATGAGTGTATGGCAAAGGAACTAGAAAGTGGGTTTAGTCCCACATCGGTTAAAAATAAAGGATGAACATGTGGTTAAATATGTTAGAATTCATGCCTCAAATAATGGTAATATTTTTTATTTAATATAAGTTATTATCCACATCCATCTAAATCTATGGGCCTAATTCCATCTGATAAGTACATCCAACTCTAACAAATTGGTATCAAATCTTTTGATTCGATGAGCTTTTGTCTATGATACTTGTTTAACTACTTTAGATTCTGTTTATGCACGTTATTGTTAGGCTTGAGGTGGTGTGTCCATATCCCTCCATTTACTTTGAGACTTTGTTGGCACATGGTTATTTTGGCATGAGATGAAGCTTGCACACCTTATCGTCTAATAAACGTATTGTTACACTATTGTCTTGGGTGAAAAACCCCCGATTCATTGCAGTGTGACTTTGTTCATTTATGAAACTCACATGTCATCGCGATATGGCTCTAGGTGTGACCTGGTTCATTTACAAAGTACTCATAACACATTATCTCCTTTTGGTTAGGCTCAAACTGATACGAGCTAAGACGAAGATTTATTAAGGCTTGTGTCTCACATCGTTTCAAGTAATTAAAGTGGGAGTATGACAAAGGACTAGAGAATGGGTTTAGTCCTACATTGATTAAAATAAACGATAAACATGTGGTTAAATATGTTTAGATTCATAACTCAAGTAAGGTTTATCCGTTTGAGTCAATATGAGGTTTAAGCATATTAGCCACATCCATCTAAATGGTGGACCTAGTTCCTTTTGATAGTCATGGACAATCCTACAAAAACAACCTCTAATAAATTTTTGAGTTCTTGCATACCGAACAGTGTTATTCCTTTGATGTGAAATGCTTTCAAAAGAGCAACATAGTTAAATGATTTTTGACAAAGTTCCATAATAATGGTTATAATGTAACATCATTTATTATGAACGAAAGACACCTAATGGGAAACTAAATTAGCGTGCACAATTTACTTTCTTTTATCATTGCACATCGAAATTGTGATCCCCTTTGTGTCAAACACCAGGCTCTCTCTCACCTTTGACCATCAACAAACTTCTCATTGCCTCAAGAAGTTTCACGCTTGACCTTATAGCGATTGATTCCCCATAAGTTTAACTAGAAATATTAAACAAATAAAGTCTCTTGCATATGAAAACTTTAATTAACATTAGCAACCTGCATCCATTACATGTTTCCATTACATGTTTCCCTGCAGTAATGTTTCTCTGAGTAAATAGTCCCATATTGACATTATCAAAACTTTAATTTTAGAGTTGCAATATTATTCTAATTATAACATCATCTCACTGGTGCACCAATTTTTTGGTGTAATACTAAAGTCTTCAATATGGTATTTAAATCTGACAGACTCAAGCCTAGCCTAGCATGCATTTTAAAAGGAACTAAAAAGATAAAAAATGCAGTTAGATATGCAGCCCACACAAGGGGAGGCTATATTGATCATTAGAAATATCATATTATGTTCATGTCCTGTTGTTATGCTCTGATATCACTTGTTATGCTCTGATACCACTTGTTACGGATGATTGAGATCACCTTTCTTGCTCCTACACCCTCTTGTTATGCTTATTAAGAAAGCAATCGTCCCACGGAATTCCAAATACATTGGACCAACGAACAAAGCTAATGATGTTCTCTACAAAATGCACAACACATCAATATATATGAAAACAATGCAAAACATAAGATAAACACGCACCTGACCTTAAGATTTTTACTAGTTCTACCCAAAACTTGGTGTATGTCCCGTTGGAGAAATCACTAATGCTTAAATAATCTTAGATTACAGGTTATGATATTTGGTTGAAGGGAATAGACTAAATTCGTTTAAAATCAGAGAATGAAAACAATGGCTTTTGGCTCTCAATCAACCCCTCCCTTGGCCCCCAGTTTGCCCTCTGTATTTTTTACCGGCAATCGTAAATTTTTATAGAAAATTTGCACCAAGCTCACCTCAAAACCCTAGCCGAAATATGCTTTAAATACCCTATAACGTGTTTATATAAATCCAAAACTGGGTCGGATTTAGATCCAACCCATGGCCGTGACACCTGCTCCGCACGCTCGCAGTTCTCGGCCGTTCGGCTCAAGGCACTATGTGCCCTGGAAGCAACACATGGCAACGTACTTCATTGCATCTGTGTCGGCTCCGCTGTAGTGCATGCACCACACACATGCGATGTGCACACCGCTTCTCATGCGAGGCGCTAGGCATCGCACATTAGGCCGTGTCTGTTAAAACTGGAGATCCAGACATGCGTTCTTAACCAAACAACACAAATCCAGATGAATAACATGCGGAACCTTAAATCATTAACCTACTCAGATTAGCGGAAGCTTACCTGAGTCCATCGCTAATAGTCTGAAAGATCCTGATGATAGCGCAACGATCGATCTTCCAGAATAGCACGAATCAACCGGTTGGAGAATCCCTTTAGTCTTCTCCCGGTTTCTCTCCTAGCGACGGGACGTAGAAAAGACGGCTCAACTTTGTTCGTGTATTCCGGGGACCATGACCGCTAATTATAGGCTAGCCTTCATAGCCCTAGGGTTTCCAACTCGGCCCATCAACGAGTTGGAGCCCAATAGTCTCTACACATAAAGGCCCCGCGACCTGCTTAACTCATTTAGCCCATTCAATTAATTAAAACCAGATCACTAATGTATTGGGCTTAACATGACAGCGTAGCACTTATATAATTATTCACCGCATACAAGCCCAACGTTGGATTAAGATCCAACTTAGTTGGATAAGTTCCAACTTAGTTGGATAAGTTCCAACAATCTCCCACTTGGGCTATATGCTTAAACTTTATAATTATATTTCATAGTGCATACAACCAAATAAGATCTTAACCTGCTGTCATTTCTTTAATGAGTTAAAAAACAATCCGGTCCATCAATTATATTAGCAAAGGATCAAAGAGATCTTCGCCGCAGCAATTGCAGCTCGACCCATCAGTGGTCACCGTGCTAATACAAAGGAACGACATGGATTATGAAGTGGATGTGTAGCATGGAAATTACATGTGATGTGATCTAACATGTCTATTTCCAACTGATCCTCCTTAACCTTAGTGAGATCAAAACATAAACACATATTTTCATACGCATTTATAAACATAGAGTTGAAATATGAAGCCAAACTGAAAACTGAACTTTATTTCTGCAGAAATAAACCATAAACCAAATATGCATAACTGAAGGCTGAAATGTTGTCAAAAATAGAAGCACTACAAAAATTACAAACTCCCACTAAAACTGAATATCTTCAGATGACTTGACACCCATACGAGCAACATGCCCATGAAACGTTTTGGGTGGCAGTCCCTTAGTAAGCGGATCTGCAATGTTTGAGTTTGTACCAATGTGCTCTATAGACAACTGTTTATTTCCAACTCTCTCTTTAACAATCAGGAACTTGATATCAATATGCTTTGATTTCGCCGAACTCCTGTTGTTAGTGGCAAATGCTACTGCAGACATATTGTCACAAAATAATCTGAGTGGCCTTTCAATGCCATCTACAATTCGCAGCCCCGTGACAAAATTCCGTAGCCATAGACCATGATTGGATGCATCATGACAAGCAATGAATTCTGCGGCCATAGTGGAAGAGGCTATAATAGTCTGTTTAGCACTCTTCCAAGAAATGGCGCCTTCTGCTAATGTATAAACATAGCCTGTAGTAGATTTCATGCTGTCTTCGCATCCAGCAAAATCAGAGTCGGTATATCCAATGATCTCAAGCTTTTCCGACCTCTGATATACAAGCATGTGTCCTTTTGTCCTCTGTAAGTACCGTAAGACCCTTTTGGCTGCTTTCCAATGGTCCAATCCTGGATTGCTCAAGTATCTGCCAAGCATTCCTGTAATGTACGCCAAGTCTGGACGCGTACATACTTGAGCATACATGATACTCTCTACTGCTGAAGAATAAGGAATATCCTTCATCTGTGCTATCTCAATTTCACTTTTGGGACATTGATTGAGACCAAACTTGTCTCCCTTAGATACTGGGGTATCACCTGGTTTACAACTTTTCATGCCAAATCTTTGCAGAACCTTTTCAATGTAGGCCTTTTGTGATAATCCAAGTATACCTCGAGAGCGATCTCGATGTATTTGAATTCCTAATACAAAAGATGCATCACCAAGATCTTTCATCTCAAAGTTCTTAGCTAGAAAGTTCTTGGTTTCATGCAATAAGCCTTCATTGTTACTGGCAAGTAGAATGTCATCGACATACAAAACCAGAAATGCAAATTTACTCCCACAGAACTTATGGTATATACATTCATCAACCAAATTCATCTCGAAGCCAAATGAGGTGATAACTTGATGAAACTTAAAATACCATTGCCGAGACGCCTGTTTGAGTCCATAGATGGATTTTTTAAGTTTGCAAACCATATTCTTTGGGTCTCCCGACACAAAGTTTTCTGGTTGCACCATATAAATTTCCTGATCAATGTCCCCGTTAAGGAACACTGTTTTAACATCCATCTGATGTAACTCAAGATTGAAATGAGCCACCAATGCCATTATTATCCTGAATGAGTCTTTCGTGGAAACCGGAAAGAAAGTCTCATTATAATCAATGCCTTCCTTTTGAGTAAAGCCCTTAGCAACAAGACGTGCCTTATATCTTTCCACATTACCTTTTGAATCCCTCTTGGTTTTAAATATCCATTTGCAACCAATAGGTTTCACGTCTTTAGGTAATGGGACAAGATCCCAAACGTCATTGTCCTTCATTGACTTTATTTCCTCATTCATGGCACTTATCCATTTTAGAGAGTTAGAACCATTTTTGGCTTGATGGAAGTTGATTGGATCATTTTCCATCACACCAATATCAACTTCATGTTCTTGGAGATATGCAATGTAGTCACTTGATATTGCACTTCTCCTCTCCCTAATGGATCTCCTTAATGGCAATGGTTCTTGAGGTGCAAGGGTTTGTTCTTCCTGAATGGGAGGAGCAATAACATTGTCTTGAATATTTGTGTCTTGTTCCATAACAGGAATAGAATCCTGATCAATAACAAGATCACCTGTGGGAATATCTACATATTCCTCTTCAAAAACAATGTCTCTTCCTAAATATCCCCCCGCAAACCCGGTATCCTCAAGGAATCTGGCATTTCCAGTCTCAAAAATATTCTTATTTATGGGATCGTAAAATTTGTAACCCCTCGATCTTTCAGCATACCCAATAAAATAGCAACTAACTGTCCGTGTGTCCAGCTTCTTTTCAGCAGGCCTATAAGGCTTTGCCTCAGCTGGGCATCCCCATATGTGCATATGCTTTAGACTAGGTGACTTGCCCGTCCAAAGCTCATATGGTGTTTTATTTGTTGCTTTAGTTGGGACCCGATTAAGGATGTAAGCTGCAGTTTTCAATGCTTCACCCCAGAGGCTTTCTGGTAAAGTAGAATGACTAATCATACTCCTTACCATGTCCTTAAGCGTTCTGTTTCGTCTTTCAGCTACACCATTCATAGTGGGCGAACCCGGCATGGTGTACTGTGGGACAATACCGCATTCCTCTAGGAATTTAGCAAATGGTCCTGGACGTTGTTCACCTGAACCATCATATCTGCCGTATTATTCTCCACCACGGTCAGACCTGACAGTTTTAATCCTCTTACCTAGTTGAAGTTCAACTTCGGCCTTATAATATTTGAACGTGTCCAAGGACTGAGATTTTTCATGTATGAGATAAATTTAGCCATATCTTGAATAGTCGTCAATGAACGTTATAAAATATTGCTGACCATTCCATGCAACCGAAGGGAATGGTCCGCAAATATCCGTATGTATAAGTTCTAAGACTTCACTGGACCTTTTGGCTTCAAATCTCCTTATATTGGTTTGTTTTCCCTTTATACAATTAATGCAGATATCAAAATCTGAAAAATCTAAAGGTTTGAGAATATTGTTGGACACAAGTCTCTCAATTCTCCTTTTGGAGATGTGACCTAATCTCTTGTGCCACAACGAACCTGAATTCTCATCAGTTAATTTACGCTTTAAAACCTGTGTACCCACATGCAAGGTTTCATTTGCAGCAAGTGTATCAAGCAAATACAGATTATCAGTCTCAGACAAATAACCAGAACCAATAAAAATGGAATTGAGAGACAGACTGAATTTCCCATTCGCAAATGAACAACAATAACCAGATTTGTCCAATGCAGAAATAGAAATAAGGTTTCGTCTAAACGACGGTACAATAAATGTCTCAAACAAATCCAAATGGCTTCCAATTCTTAAAGACAATCTGAAATCCCCAATTGCAGCAACCTTCGCCTTCTTGCCATCGCCCACAAAGATGAATCTTTCAGCATCATTTGGCTTTCGGCAGTTCAGGCAGCCCTGCATAGACACACTGATGTTAGTAGTTGCACCAGAGTCTAACCACCAAGTGTCTATGGGTACAGAAGTTAAATTAACTTCTGAACAAACCAAATTGAGAAGAGTACCTTTCTTAGCACGCCAGGCCTGGTAATTAGAGCACTGCTTCTTCACATGCCCTTCAGCACCACAAAAGAAACAACTATCTTTCTTAACAGCCTTTACAGGCCTCTTTTGTTGTTTCTTAGGTGGGGCTGTAACTGCAACTTCCTTTCCCCTTTTCCTTTTGTTGTCTTTAGGGGCAAAGGCAACATTTGCACTTTCAGTCTTATCCTGCTTCCGTCTGTCCTCTTCCTGTACACAGTGCGAGATGAGCTCATTCAGAGACCAAGTCTCTTTCTGGCAGTTGTAGCTCACCTTAAACTGATTGTACTGTGCAGGAAGAGAAATTAAAACCAAATGCACAAGCAGGTCCTCAGAGAGGTCAAGCTTTAGTGCTTTCAACCTTGAAGCAAGATGGGACTGTTCCAGAATATACTCCCTTATGTTGCCTTTCCCTTTATACTTCATTGAGATCAGGCTTGTCAAAATCGTACCAATTTCTGCCTTTTCGTTTCTGACAAACCTTTTCTCAATATCTGCAAGGAAACCCTTAGCTGTCGTGATCGATTCAGACATAGAGCCCCGAAAGGCTTCAGGAATGGCTCTCTTCATGATCATGACACACATGCGATTAGACTTATCCCACTTTTCAAACTCTCTCTTTTCCTCAGAGGTACTCTTTTCCGTAGTAAGTGGGGGACTGTCAGTTCTAATCGCAAGGTCCAGATCCAATATCCCAAGAACTATGAGTAAGTTCTCTTTCCAGGATTTGAAATTCGAGCCATTAAGCACCGGAATTGAGTTCAAGCTAGCAGTAATATTCGCGGGAGTAGCAGCTGAAAAACACAGGACAATAAACAGAGACAAACATGCTAACATAAGTATTAATTTGTGAAGCAAAATTGTAAATTCAAATTTGCATGTTCCCATCTCAAGATATCCCCAACTAGCTTAATATTTATCTTTGGATAATCTATTAACTAGCAAATGATATCTTGTCGCAGCAATCAAAATAAAGATAATAATTAACATGCCAAAATTAATACTTCCTTTGGGCCGAATTAAAATTGCATGCAAAGTTCTCAACAATCATCACTTATTTATTGCTACAGGTGTGGATAAATTAGCATAGAACGGTAATCTGCTTTTGGGCCGATGTAGCGTTCATGAATAAGATATGCACACAAAATTCTTTTTGTATTTAAGAAATGAGATGGTGCAAACAGCAGAGCCCACTTTGGCGGGATGATGAGTACACCAAGTCACCCCAAAAATACATACAGCAAAGTTTGAATTTATCATAGCACAATTAATACGGAATTACTTAATAAGGAGAAATTTAAAACTTTAATTTACTCCCATGATCCGATTAAAATTCATTTAGGCAACTAATCATACACAGTATGTATTTTATCCGTTTACATTCCGAAATAATAACAATTTTAATAGTGGAATCCACTTTGGTGGAATATCACAAAAAATCAAAATTATTTCGAAATGTATATTTATAACTGAATTTTTGCCTAAAGAATTTAAAATTCGAAATAGACTTAATTTCAACGCACAAATAAACCGAATGAGGAAATATATATTCAAGATGGCCTTTTATTTCCTCTTGTTATTTAGTGCATTAACATATCCAAAATTGGGCTTCAACAAGATATTAATTGTATCCCCAAAAACAGGGTCCAAACATATCAAAAAATTCAAGTTTAAGCCCAAAAATGTGAAGTGCCCAAAACAGGCCCAAATCAGAAGCCCATATACTGAAAAATTAAATTATTTTTGAAAAATTAATTGTTTGGGCCCAATTTGGCCCAAAATCTGCTAGGGTTAGAAGCCCTAGCAGACTTGGCCCATCAAGGGGCTGGCCGCCGCCGGTCCCTTCCCTCAGATCCGGCGCCGGCGGAGAGGGGGCCGGCGCCGGCAGCTACTGAATGGGGCGGCAACGGCCGCCCCTTGCCGTGAACGAACCCCGACGGGGGGCGGATGAGCCCCCCTTGCTCCAGACGTCGGAATCAGGGGCGGCAACCGCCGCCCCTTACGGATGTATCGCAGGCGCCGGAGAGCGCCTGCGATCTGATCGCAGGGGAGGGGCGGCGGGGCGCCGGCCCCTCCCCGGCCGTCGGGGCCGAATGGGGGCGGCGAACCGCCGCCCCCTTCCCCGTTAACGAAAGAATAACAGCAGGCCCCCCGGAGGGGGAGCCTCTGTTTCGATCGGAAGGGGGGGTAGGGAACCCCATCCGTCGCCGGAAGACGCCCGACGGGGGCGGCGAGCCGCCCCCTCTGAAATCCGACGGGGGCGATGAGCCGCCCCCTCTGAACTGAAGTCCGACGGAGGGGGGGCGGCGATCCGCCCCCTCTGTGAAACCAAACGGGGGCGGCGATCCGCCCCCTCTCAACCCTAACGGGGGCGGCTGGCCGCCCCCTCTGTTTGTAACCGCCGGTGGGGGGCGGCTGGAAGCCGACCCCCCGTTCCCTTTTTTTAAAAAAAAATCTGGATCTGTGTCGGCGCCGGCATGGCCGGCGCCGATCTGCCGATGGGGGGCGGCAGAGCCGCCCCTCTATTGCTGTGTCGGACGGCGGCCGGCGGGCCGCCCCCGATCTAGGGTTTGTAAAAATTTTTTTTTGGAAAAAATAATCAAAAAACCAATTTTTGCACAGATCCGAATAGAAAACAGATTAAAAATCAGATTTTTTTATCAGATCTATTATGAGCAGGCAAAAATTTAAGATCATCTGCATGGAGGCTCTGATACCACTTGTTAAAACTGGAGATCCAGACATGTGTTCTTAACCAAACAACACAAATCCAGATGAATAACATGCGGAACCTTAAATCATTAACCTACTCAGATTAGCGGAAGCTTACCTGAGTCCATCGCTAATAGTCTGAAAGATCCTGACGATAGCGCAACGATCGATCTTCCAGAATAGCACGAATCAACCGGTTGGAGAATCCCTTTAGCCTTCTCCCGGTTTCTCTCCTAGCGACGGGACGTAGAAAAGACGGCTCAACTTTGTTCGTGTATTCCGGGGACCATGACCGCTAATATTTATAGGCTAGCCTTCATAGCCCTAGGGTTTCCAACTCGGCCCATCAACGAGTTGAAGCCCATAAGTCTCTACACATAAAGGCCCCACGACCTGCTAACTCATTTAGCCCATTCAATTAATTAAAACCAGATCACTAATGTATTGGGCTTAACATGACAGCGTAGCACTTATATAATTATTCACCGCATATAAACCCAACGTTGGATTAAGATCCAACTTAGTTGGATAAGTTCCAACAGTGTCGTCTACGTTGGCCGCTGGACGCGCCTGCACTCGAGTCCGCATGCTGTGCGAACCCACTGGCCGCACAGTAATGGGCTACGCTTTTAAAAATCCCGAGAATAAATCTGAATATTTAACTGAGCTGGGCTTACTAAAATCACTGTTTGGGCTCCAAAAAATCTCCAAAAAATATCCATAAATCCTCATAAATCATATATTAATCCCGAGATATTTTTGATGTTTTGTACCATATTTTTCAATACTCCACCTTGATACAAACACACCATAAAGTCCGAACCAAGCCAAAACTCCATATCATTCCCCTTCAAAAATAAACCACATCATCGTAAGGCCAGAGCACTTTGCTAGTGAGCTTCGCATTAAGCATCACCAACTAACCAAGTGTTCAACGAATCACATTCCGAAAGTGTATCTCCGAGTTCGTTGTATTTCCTGAATCCATAGGCGAAGCAAACCCGTATTGTCTCTCCATGTCATATCGTGGCACCCTAACACATCTTCAAAGAAAATAAGTTTGAGCCCCACTCAAACTTTGTCACAGACGTGTCCTTCGTGAGATTCTCCTTCTCATGAATTTTTTAGGATGCACTAACTGTTGATATCTTTCCTAACATACATATGTTGGACATTGAGTCACCCCATATTTGTTTTTATGATGAGCAATATACTTGGTACTAATAATTTCTTGAGTGTATATGCGCAGACAATGTGCTTTCATTATCAAACAATGCAAATCAAGGATGAGAAGAACCAACAAAGACCATGAAGTTCAAAGGCAACCAAGAAAATGGATGAAGAGCATGCAAATTGCATCAAGTGCTTAATGTAATATTTTCATTTTGATGTAATTTTTTCCGAGTCTTGGTAGCACGCTAAAGTCTTTGTTGAAGCTCACACACTTAGGAACACTCATAAAATGTTTTTAAAAATGTTCCTAAAATGTTTTTAAAAATGTTTTAAAAAATTATGAAAACCATTTCATAAGGTTTTTAGAGCTATATCATATATATCAGTATAGGAGTCGACTACTATTCATTCTGGCTCTTAGCTGACAAATTGGAGTTGAAAGTAATCGACTACAACAGTTGTTTAGTGAGTCGACTACCACCTCAAGTAGTCGACTACCTAAATAACACTGGAGTTTTCCTTTCCCCTAGATTTTTTTTAGAAAAATATGATTTCTACTTTAAATGATCCTTTTTCTTCATGGAAGAACATATGTCCTTCAGATTTTTCAGAATATCATATGAATTTATATTTTACGATATGAAATGAGAACATGGTCTACACAGTCTCATTTTGATTTACTTAAGTGACTCAAATTGGATTTGTGTATATTTCAAATCTCATTGTACTGATTTTGTAAGAATTATATTCAAAACATAATTTCTAGTCAATATCACTTCTTAAAAATCCTTGGAGAGGCCAAAATAAGACAACATATATCTAACATATATGTAACTGCATTCGTCAACTTTCGTTTTTTTCTTTCAGCTACATCATTTTGTTATAATGTATAAAACTGAGTCGTTTGTTTCATAATACCATAATAAACCCAGTAGTCTTCAAATTCCTTTGAGTTGAATTCACTACATTATCATCTCTTAACACATTAATGAATCATCCTAGTTTTCTTCCTACTTCCATCTTGTATCTTTTAAAACATTCAAAAGCTTCTGATTTTCTATTTAAAAGGTATACCAAAATATACTTAGAATGATCATCTATAAATGTTATAAAATATTTCTTGTTACCATGTCGTAACGCTTAATGGCCCACAATTATCAAAATGAATTAATTCCAGCTGCTCGCTAGCCCTTTAACCTCTTAGAATTACTTTCTGGTCATTGTTCTCGTTAATCAATGCTCACAAAGTAATATATTATACATGTCAATTCTGATAATAAATCCATGTTAATTACATGATCTATGTTCTTATTACTATTACTATGATATCTTAATCTCATATGCCAAAAATTGTAATTTAATAAAAGACCAGAGATATAACGCAAATCAAATTCGTACTTAAACATCAAGTTTTACAACAAAAGGACATAATAAATCATATTCAAGTACAAACTTGCTCAGCAAAAACTTTCTTATATTTCCCAATAGACAATTTATTATTGCAAAATCTAGTTTCAAGACCCTTTTCAGTAAAACAAGGACAACGATTAGAATACATCATATACCAAGTGGATAACACATATCATTATGGATAATAATCATGTCTCCAAGGTCTAATTCATATGAACCAATATTTTCTACATCTAAATATGTATTGTTCCATATATATATATCATTTCATCTCTCTTCTTTCGCTCTTAGAAGCCTGTGATTCCTTCCTTTATCTTTGCTATGTGTCGAGTTGCTTTCAAATCAAAATATCATCCACCAGCTTCAGTTATTCCAGCATCACATTCGATGATACTATAGTTTCCTAGATCCTCCTTATTTTAGATGCTTAGGATAACCCTTATTCTTTATCTGAGAACAGTTAACCTTGAAATGGCCAAACTTCCTAGAGATCTACCAGGATCCAGAAGATCCTTTCTTACTACGATACCGCATAACATTTGCCTTTTTCTTGTTACACAAGATTTACATCTAAACCATTCTTATTGGCTAATAAATCTTGTTCCATTGCAATGAACTAGAAAGTAGTAACACGATTAATAACTCCATTTCACTTAGGAGTTGTATCTACCATATCTTATGATGGTGGTAAACTTTTCAAAATAGTTGCCACATACAACTTTTTAAGAATTTTTGATCTTACAGAAGGCAAGTCTTTAGCCATAATAATCATTTTATTCATATGCTCGGTGACATTATCACCTTCGTACATGTGGCTTGAGTTATACATATGCATTAGGAGTTGTATGTTCACTTCATAAGTAATTTCATACTCTTCTTTAATCAAATACCACACATCTCTAGGAATACTAAAATTTATTAAACTGTCTTCAAGAAACATGAACATCAGACTTTTAACCTTCTTGTCATTGGGTTGTCACTAATCAAACTTTCTTTTCTGAATTTCAATAGAATTGTCATCGAGAGTTGAAGCAGATATCTCAATAATACTATCTAAATTTTTATGAATAAGTTCATATGCTACATATCATAGTTAGAATACTTAAGATGATCTATCTTAGCCAGTTGAGACGCAATAAGTTTACTATGTTAAAGTAGCACTATATGATAGATTTAAAGGTAATATGTATATATTCTAAAACAGAAGTCAAAAATTAATTGATGCTAAACTTTTAGATATAAATATGCAAAAAATATCAAGCAACATTCAAATAATTAGACCATGCTAAAAATTGCATTTAATGGATATCATGCAAAATAATTAATTTAAGAATAAAATGTAAAAACCATATGAAATGACGCGAGCAATAAAACACAAAAAATTGCAAACAACGTTACAACTAAAAAAGTTACAGAGTAATCCTTATGAAGTAAATTTGGTATCAGAAAGATTTTATCCACACCTACTCTAATTAGCATTATTATGCTTGTAGCAAAAGATCCATCTTTTACTAAAAACTGTTCAATTTTTCACTCAACATTCAGTTTTTTCGATTTTACAAGATATTTGATATGTGGAATAGAAACAAAATATCGCATCAAAAATCCAAACACGATGTGAGCATAACTCTTTCAATCAAAACATTTGTTATTTAAGAGAGTAGATCTTGAATTATAAAAATTATAACATCTCTATTTCATAACAGATCTCCAAATACCTTTGGTACTATTTTCACAATTGACAAAAAAAGCAATGGATTAAAGATCAAGGATCATAACTCTGCACAATCTATACCTATTTTGCTACTCAACAAGAATTTGCAATTAACCAGGATTTTGTGTACCTATTTTACTAGGAGATCACGGCCAAGGAGTGGTAGGTTCCGAGCAGAGGAGATAAGGTTTTGGAGCTAGATCCGATAAATCTTAGGATGGGCAGATCACGATGGAGGTCAATGAAAATCTGATCGGTACTCGATAAAGCGACTGTGATGACTAAGAATTGGACTGATCCGGCTGCTAGTTGGGGGTGTGCTTAAGGTCTCTGGTTCTCGGGAACTAGCACATGAGGCGTCAGTGGATGTTGAGAATATGGAATTGCTTCCAATGCTCTGTCGGCAATCAATTTCCAACTAGCTAGGCTGCACGCTGCACAACTATGGCACTTTGATGGTGTCACCATGGTTAGCGCTTTTCGGCAATAGTGGAGGCGACCGAAGAGGAACAATAACAGAGAGAGTAGTAATAGGTGATCGATTGATCAAAATTTGGGATTTTTTTTTTTTTTTTTTTTTTGGGGGGGGGGGGGGGGGGTGGTGGTCAATGAAGAGACAACAAGTGGCACAAATCGGCTTGATCAATGAAGAGAAGGTTGGATCAATCTGATAGAACTGATGCTAGTGTTTGTTTTTTAGATGAGAGACTTTATTTTGGAAACAAAGTTGATTTTCGGATATTTGATATTAGATAGAGAATGAAGAAATGACGTTTTAGTTTTCTTTGGCAGCTCCGGTGAAAAGAGGAATTTCTTGATGTTAGAAGAGAAGAAATCCTCTCCATATATAGGTCACGTCTCTTCACCATGCCCACAAAGAACGACCATGATATTTCTCAACATAAACCCATGATCCGCACAGACATTCCTCAACTGAAACCCACGATCCCAAGTGAAAATATCATGAGAAATACCGACAACTAGGTTGGGTTTAAATCTATTAGGTTGGGTTGGGTTTAAGTTTATTGGGGATGAAGGCTACTACCCTCGTGCTTCAAACATTAATAAGGATTTTTTTTTTCTTTCTCTTTTTCTTTCCTTTTTTAAAGAAAGGAGATAATCATCAAATCCTTCTAATGTCACCAACAAGAACACTAAAAGGAGTTAGATAACCAGTCATCTGATTCCCAAGAAATTCATCATAAAAATCAAGAAACAAAACTTAAATAACAGAGGACTTCAATTAAAACTACTCACAATTGCAAGACGAATCAGTTGATTACCCTTTGAACTAATGAAATTCTGCAAATCGAAAAAAAAGGAAAAATCGAAGCTCACCTGAATCTTCTGTCTTCGATTCTTCCGAAGAAAAGAGGCCAACGTCGGAAAGATGGGGATCTGAAAAACTGTTCAATGGAAGGACATCGTTTAAGATCGGAATTAACTTCTAATTAAATCTCGTCCTAATTAGAATTAGAAAAATCGCAGGAAGAAGAAAAATTAAAATAAATTTAATTAAATGAAGTCCCAACCTGGAGCGAGTGAATTTCCTCAGTGGAGCGCGGACAGAAACAGAGACGGCTGGGAGACTGGAGGGATAAGGGATTAAAATTTTGGAATCTTACGCGGCATAATTGCCCTCTATTTGTTGTTTTATTTACGGGTACAGCCACTGAACTATTAGTTCCCTGTCTGTAGGCCGGCATTTCCGTGACCGAATCTTCGGGCAATTAGTCCCTCAGGACAGGTGCAGGGAATCTCCACCCTCCGGTGAAGTTACCGTCATCAATTCCCGCCAAAACTTAGCCCTGGGACCCACCGCCCCCAAATGCATACGTACGTACAATACAAGATGATGAAGAGCGGCGCAAAATTCTCTACAGGACCAGCCACGTGTCAGTCCTGGGTAAACGAGTCAATCTGCGGCTCCCTCGTAACTGTAGTCCACTTGTCCATGTGTTGGGTGCAAATGTTAGCACGTAAGCATATAGAGGGTGGGTTTTTTTTGGGTTCATGCAGGCCCGATTTTTTTCGTATTTGCACCCTTCGGAAGAGTTGATTCTTTGCACCGTATTTTTTGCAGATGCCATCATTTTTTTCGAAATTAGAAAATGTAAGAGAGAGTGTGTTTGAATTGACAAAAGAGATAAATGTTTTTTCCAAATGTAGAAAACAATGATAAGTTACACCGTATATTTGCGATGCGCTTAGTCCCATTTATCCAGAAAATAAGGCTTTTGTGTTAAGACATAAAAATGATTTATCTATTATGTAAATGGTAGAGTGCAAACTCGAGTAAAACCCAGCGAGTAGAGTGGTAGCCAAGATCTGCCACCTCACCATGTCATCCCTCTCACCTCACCCTGTCATCCCTCTCACAAATCGCCTTGCAATCAAGACAATACACACACTCACACTCACACTTCTCTTCACTTTCACCCTGGGCCGTAACCACGACAACACTCGATCACGAGTGGGGCTCGTATCCTGTGAGGGGACGAGTATTTTTTGGGTTCCCAAACAGTTTGTACATGGGTCTTTGCTAGTGTTTTTCATATAGAACTTATCAAATTTTGCGTATCGATTGATTTAACATTTCTTTGTTGAATATAAATATTCATCTTTATGTAATGTTTCGTATGTGTATATATTAGAAATAACCAGTGCACACAGTGCACGGTGAAAAAAACCACACAAACAAGATGCAATGCACGTGCGCAACCGAAAAGGAGCAAGAAGTGTGAATAGGTGTGTCGGTATCATCTCGGGTTAAAAGGTGCAAAAGACAAATACGTAAATAAGTGGCTTGGTGGACTTTTTTTGGGTTTTTGTGGGGAATGACAACCATGTAAATAAGGGGTTTGGGGGTTTTAGGAGGGTGCTGACTGGACTGGGTTTGTCTCAGTCAACTTGTGACTGGACTTGTTTTGGGTTTTTGTGAGGAATGACAACCATGTAAATAAGTGGTTTGGGGGTTTTAGGAGGGTGCTGACTGGACTAGGTTTGTCTCAGTAAGCTTGTGACTGGACTTGTGACTGGGACAAATCCAGTCAGCAGCCCTCTTTTGTATAATAGATTATCTTTACTTCTTGGACATTACTTTTTCCCCTAACATGCACCATATCGATTTATGGTCGGATTAAAATTAGGAATGGGAATAGCACATTTCTAAGTTGAATATAAACTAGAAATAACTCATGCATACAGTGTACGGCGCACACAAAAATCATTACAGGATGCGGTGCACGCGCGCAAACAAAAAGGAGTATGAAGCGTGGGTGTGTGTGTCGGTATTATCGGGGGTAAAGGGGACGAACTCTCAATGGTAAGCATGTAAATAAGGGGGGTCAAATGGGGGAAAATGTCAATGCATTGTAAATAGAGAGGGACCAAGGTGAGAAATTTTCGAACAGTGTTGATGTGACATTACCACATAGGACAAATGTTACATCAACGCGTATAAAGAAGATTCATCTTTGTGTAATGCTTATACGCGTATATATTATCTTTATTATCTAGGACATTATTATTTTTTTCCCTACACGCACCATCAGTATGTTAATGTTTCGAACTTTCAATTTGATATACAAACAAAAATTTGCGAATTGTATATGAAATAAAATAAAATTTCAAAGTTTTGTGATTCAATCTTCAAACTTTTCTTTTTTTTTGAAATGTTAGTATAGTTCTTTATTAAAAATATATCACAATATACATATGGTTTGGATTAGAGAGAGGGGACAAACTAAAGAGAGGAGAGGGCACAGGCGCCGTCACTCTCAATTAGTATCCCCCCTTTCCCAACCAAGGAACCATCAAAGCTCAAAAAATGAACTAATTACAAGGTGTGGTCTAGCCATTGTCTCTAAAATCCCAATTGCTCATTGCCTGTGACGCACCTGGGTCATTGGGATCCTGGTCTCTCAGGATAATCCTGATATCTGCCGCAATGTCTTCAAAAAGAAGTGTCTTGACTCTCTCAACCCCCTCAAAAATTCTTTTATTCCTCTCTTTCCAGATATGCCAAACCATAGTAGCTAGGGCTATTCTAGCAAGTAGTCCCATAGTGTTCTTCTTAGCAAAATGCTCCAGAAAATAGTCTCCCACATCCGCAAGATTCGGCTCTATAGGGTTGGAGACTCCAAGTTTGAGCAAGCTTCTACATAAAAGATATTTTGTATATGGACATCTGAAGAAGAGATGTCTTATGTCTTCAATCACATGATCCTTACACAGGACGCAGTCGGAATTTGTGTTGATTCTCCAATTTGATAACACGTCTTTAGTCATCAGCTTGCCTTGAAGAGCTCTTAGGAGCGTGAGCGTCATCTTGGGGACGTGAGAAGGGTACCATGCGAGCTTCATATAATGGAAACTAGTGCCAGGCCGCCTAGTTCCCTCCCACGCAGATTTGAAGGAGAAATCATTCCCTGCGGCCCACATCCAAGAATCCGGCATTGCATTAAGGGTGGTGTTGGGTAGTAAATCACGCACCTGGGCAAGTTCAATGTCATCTCGCCAGCCCGTGGGCATCCAATAATCTGCGATTTTGCGCAAACTTGCTCCCTCAGGAACATCCACCAAATCACTAAGAGCCCCACGTGCCATCCAGTTATCGTGCCAGAATAAAGTTGATTTCCCGTCGTTAACATCCCTCTTTATCAGTTTTTTGGAGTATTGCCTGCAACTCAACATAAACTTCCATGTCCCTGATTGGCTTACTTGAGTTTTAGAAGCATAAAAATTCCCACTGTCTCTGTATATGTTCCTCATATAGGTGGCCCAAAGGCTATTTGTGGAGAGCAGCCGCCAGGTTAGCCTAACTCTCGCTGCATGATTTAGATCAGGTAATAATCTTAAACCCACTCCACCCTCCTTCTTTGGTTTGCATACATCTTTCCAAGCCCAAATCTTAGAATTACCCCAGATAAATCTCCGACATGCTGACGTAATAGTCCTGATAATAGAGGTAGGGATTTTGTAAACTTGCAGCCAGAAGATTACCATACCATAAATTACAGACTTGACTAGCTCAATCCGCCCCGAAATGGATAGGGAGGTAGACGTCCAGCCAGAGAGTCTTTTCTTGCATTTGTCCACTAGTCTGGTATACATTGACGCCTTTGGATATCTGGAAGATAGAGGAAGACCAAGATAAGTAGCTATGGAAGAACCCAATTTGATGCCCAAGTAATTTGATAATCCAACTGGGTCCTTCGCCCCTTTACTGAAAATGGCAGTGCATTTGTCCCAGTTTATACTCAGACCTGTCAGGTTGGAGAAATTTTCAATCAATAGTTTTAGGCCCTGAAAGGAGTGTTTATTTGCACGGCAAAAAATTAGCAAGTCATCGGCAAATAGAAGATGAGATATAGCTCCTGTACGGCGCATAGGATGGATGCTGCGAGCCACAATAGCTTTTTCAATCATCAGAGTGAAAGCTTCCATAGAGATGACGAATAGATATGGAGAGAGGGGGTCACCCTGCCTAAGCCCTCTGTTTCCTTCAAAGTAACCAACGGGAGAGCCATTAATCATAACAGAAAATGTTGGGGTGGATATGCATTCCTTAATCCATTTCGTGAATTTCCTGCCAAAGCCCATTTGATGAAGGATGCAATAGATAAATTCTCTGTTGACACTGTCAAATGCTTTCTTCAAATCAAGTTTAAGGCACGATCTGGCCCCCATCGGGTTACTAAAATCCCGAATCTGCTCATGTGCGAGTAAAGCACTATCAGATAAAAGTCTGCCTTTTAGAAAAGCCGATTGGTTAGGCGAGATCAATTCATGGATGACCATTCTCAGTCTGTTGCAAATCACCTTGCTAATAATCTTATAGAGGACATTACAACAGGCAATTGGCCTGTAGTCTCCTAAACTTGTGGCATTAGAGTTTTTAGGCACCAAAGTGAGATTGGTATGATTGATAGGGTGCATAAGAGAACAGGAGCGAAAAAATGAGAGAACAGCTTCAGTAATATCAGTACCTATGGTGTTCCAGTTGTGTTGATAGAAGTAGCTGCTGAATCCATCCGGCCCAGGGGATTTATCCACCCCTATTTGGAAAACAGCCTCCCTTATCTCCTCAATATTAACCCTGCATTCAAGCCATTTGGCCGCGGCTTTAGACAGCTTTAGCTTAGGGCATAGTCTAGGAAAAACATTCCAGTAGTGAGCCTGATGGTATAGGTCTTCATAGAATTTTGGTGCACTCAATCTGAGGTCTTCTAAAGATTTATTGTGATTGCCCTCAGCGTCGATTAGGTGGCCTAAATTATTATGCCCTTGTCTTGATCTCATAGCTTTGTAGAAAAATTGTGTATTCTTGTCCCCCAAACTTGGCCAATTCTGCCTACTTTTTTGCCTAAGCATAGATTCCTCCAACGCCATAAGACTTGCCAATTTGTTTGATAAAACTTGCTCCTGTTGCTTTAAACCTCTATCCGAATGAAGGTTATGTAGTGACCGAATGCTCTCCAGGTCCTTGCGGCAATTAGTGACAGAATTGAGTGTATTATGTGAGCGAGACCATTCCCGTAAAGAAGTTTTCAGATTCCTCAGCTTAACCACCACCCGATGCATTGCAGATCCAACAATTTGTTGGCTCCAAACAGTTTCCACCACATCATTATAGACCGGCAGATTTACCCAGGCATTAAAAAATTTAAAGGGCTTTGGATAACTGCTTACCTTGGTCTGCAGCTTCAGAAGCATGGGCGAATGGTCACTCGTAACTGGATCCAGATATTCTATGTATGATGTAGGGAGGAATTTGAGCCAGTTAGTGTTGCAGAGTGCTCGGTCAAGCCTAGCCGCAATTCTACCAGAGCCTATCCTCTTGTTACACCAACTAAAAGGAGTCCCAATGTATTTGAGATCCTGTAGTAAACATGAATTGATGCAGTTATTCATCTCATCCATAATAGATACATCACAACGCCGACCCCCCTGTTTCTCCTTGTGGTACCACACACAGTTGAAATCGCCGCCCACCAACCATGCTTCACTATGAGATCGAACTGCATCTTGTTTTCAGAGAGTCCCAGAGCTTACATCGATCCGTAGCAAGGTTTGATGCATAAACTCCAGAAATTAGAGTAGAGAAGCCTCCCACATTTTTGCAAGCAGTGGTAATATGTTGTGGAGAAGTGGACAACACGTCAACAACCCATACCAAAATATCATAACCAATTAATATACGGCCTCCTCTGTGGATTGCAAAATTATTGACAATCTTCCAATTAGCCGGAAAATAGGACCTACAGTCTCCCCTGTCTTCCTTCAATTTTGTCTCAAGCAAAATAACCAAAGACGGCTTTACCTTCTTAAGTCTTTCCCGTAGGTCTCTTCTCCTAACACAATTATTGAGCCCCCTTGTATTCCAAATGAATATACACATTAATTATTTGGATGGTTGTGTTTACCGCTAGCCCCCTCTTTCAGGCGAGAGCTCTTGCGCAGCCCCCCCTCAGAAGCACCTGGGACATTCTTAGCCTGGATATCTCTTGGCTGTTTAATTTCCTTCCCTTTGATGGCTTCCAGCTCAGCTTCCCAATCAGGATTTTTGTAGACTATGTCAGCAGGTAATAGATCTATGTCTAGTTCTTGAGAGATATTAGCATCCTCAAGGATCGAAGGACGGCCAGAGAATCGCCCACATTCCAAGCCCTCTCCTGCTGTGCCCCCATTCCTCATTTGGTTGGAAATCTTTGCATCCCCAGCACATTCTACCTCAGGAGAATTCGCCAGGATATGGGTACTTGTTGCCGCATCCAAGTCTTCAACTAATGGGAGACTATGCGTAGGAACACTTAACAGCGGTAGCTCCTCGCCTTGGATAATATGTTGGGTTTGGCTCTCTCCCATCTTCAAAATAGTACAGTGTGTTTCCCCTTCAGGTTGCTCTGAGACCCCCTCAGTCATACCTGGGTTAAGTGTCCCCCAGTACTTGCTTCCGGAATCAAGACCATAATGTTCCCTGCATTTGTATTTCCCTTAGTGGTAGTCCCAAACTTTGTATTATCAATACTCCCAGATGAAGACATTTCCATATTTTCAGGTTCATCCTTCCCAGCATTTGTGTTATTCCCAGTAATATTCACAGAATTAACTGGAATGCCTACCTTGGTTGTACTGTCTTCATTCAATCCTGAGGTAGAACCCTTGTCCAGAATGGTTCCAGTCATCATATCTGATACAACAACCTCAAATATCCTCTCATTCCGTGTGGCGTCTGGTTGGATTGAAGGGAGCTTTTCAGAGTGAGGACATTGACCTTCGGAGTGACCGAAACAAACACAATTTTTGCACCTTGGAGGCTCCCCCTCTATTTTCACCTCAATAGTGATTGTAGTTCCATCTTCAATTGCAACCTCCACTGATTTAGTTAGGGGTCTCTTGGCATCAACCTCAACCAGACATCTGGCATAAGATATTCTTTCTAATTTTGCTGTCAGCCTGTCTAAACAGATGGGGGAACCTATGACAGAGGCAATAATATTTAGGATTTCCAAAGTCCACATATTTAATGGGACTCCATGGAGCTGTACCCAAACTGGAATGGAGGATAAAATGTCTCTCTCATGCTTGAGTGACACACTCCAGCATTGTAGAACCACCAAACGCCCATCGAACATCCATGGTCCCCCATGCAATATTTTTTCACATTCTACCCCATCTTCAAATTTAAAGCAAAAATATCCATTTTTCGCGACTATAGATTTGCAACCCCTTCTTAAGGTTCCACAATCTATCAACCCATGCGCGTATTTGGCCAAAATATGGGACATCTCCTACAAAATATCCCACAATTGTGTTATTCCATCTCTCCGACCCCCTTTCCATCATAGATGTAGCGACCAATGCAAATGGAGTACCATCTTCTTTTACTCTAGGGGGCACAAAGGTCATGCCCACATCAGCATCATACCTCCGGCGATTTGCACAGACATCAGACCAAGTTTGTTTAGGAGCATGTGTAGCAATCTTTAGATCAAACTTTGGTCTCATAGGCATTTTATCAACTACCTTCCTGTCCATACGCACATGGTGTGACGTATTAGGGTTACCTCTGGGAAATCGTTTATGGATGTCAACCCGACGTTCTCCACCCTTTCGCACATCGCAATTGGACGTGCCGTTGTCATCTGCGCGTTGATTCCTGACAGAGCCAATTCTTGAGTTAGCCTTCTTCCTGTTTACAAGCTTCCAACCGCCATTCGAAACAGTCACATCATCCACTTTAGAGGAAGATCCGGATCCGCCAACAATCTCTCCCTTTCCGCCAGAGCCATCTCCCCCGCCTGAGCCCTCTCCACCGCCGGATCCCTCTCCACCGCCGGAATCCTCTCCTGTCTCCACAGCCATTATATATATATTATTTGTTAGTATTGATGATATTGATTAGTTTTGAATGGATCGTGACACCCTTTGCAATCCTATATGATGTAAGTGATATGTATTAATCTCAACTAAGATTTCTAACCTTAGTTATCACCATCTTTTCTTGATTCAAAGAAATTTTATTTTTGAACGCGCATAAATGCATTTGAAAGAACTATTTTTGAAACGTATGTCTCCAATATTTAAATTGAGAATAATGGATATCATATGACATACCTAGCTCGCCTCATATAAGCCTTCGAGAAGTCCACTCTCTACTATTTTTAGAGTATTGGTACTATTCATTTGGATCTTCATATTGAAAACTTCAAAACACAAAAGAGCGGATGAACCCAAAATTTTTTCCTCCTTGATATTTTGATGAAAAATTAACTACCTTTTAGCAATATAACTTATGTCAGCTCTAAATCCACAAGCAAATAGGTTTGGGTTCACTTAATATTTGGTGTTTTGAGGGAGGTTTAGAATATGAACTTCAAAATGAATGATGTTGATCCTTCAAAAAATAAGAAAGTTTTGGAGTTGTAAATGAGGCTAATCGGCATAAGTCATATCATACTCATTATTCTCATTTAAATTTTCATAATGGATAATATTGAATTTTTTATTGTAAAGCGTCAACTCTGGGAGAAGACCCGAGTCCTTTATTTATAGTAGAGGGATGGCCATACATGGATGAGATCCAATTGATATGATCCTATCTTGTAGATACAGTCTTATATTATAGATAAGATATAATCTAATCTATTTACAACACTCCGACTTATCCAGCCATAAGTGTGGACTCTGCCCATGAATGCATCGGGATTCTGAGCTTCATATGAGTCTCACAGAGTGGTGGATACTTCAGGATCCTGAGTTGATGGGATTTTCCGCGTTAAAACATTTGGCTATGAAAAACCATGTGGGAAAATCCTATAGCTAAGGAAAAAGAGTACAAATTCCCTCTAACTCACCCTGATCTGTACAAGCCCTTAGGTTTTCAGATCTCTTAGGCATTTTTCATCACTCATATTTACAACATTCCTAAAATATACACAAATTACAAATATCAACATCAGTAAGCAACTACTAAAACCAAAAACTCTAGAGAGGTGTGATTTGTTTCGTCGCCTCTGACGTGGTCTTCGCAAAAGTGTGGTAAGAAAGTGGCATACAGATTATGTGGTCAGCTCTAAAAGACCAGCGTTTGTCCCAGTTGTCACTGGGATGTGATGTACCACCAGGCACACTCAAATACACCATTAGTTTGTTTCTAGAATGGTGAGGATCTCAGAATGATAGGATGATGTTGCCTTCATAGTTTGCTTTGCAGATCTACAGTAGATGGTCGTCCCACTGTAGATATACAGTCTGTGATTTCTCATTATAAGGGGTCTGACCCGTAACCAGTATTTGCATAAGCATGGAGGATAATTCTTTATAATGTAAGCCCAAATCTATCGACCCTGGAAGGAAGCACAGAAGATGCTTAACTCCGATCTAATGGCACTTTTAGGCGTCTAACTGTCTCTGGCTAGTGAATTTACTGCAACTGCTACATCGGGACACGTGCAGTTAGCTAGGAGTGCACTGATTGCATTTAGATAAGGGATTTTGGGACCTAGTATATCATCCCCCTCTTCCAGCGAACCGAAGGGGTCTTTTTGTACATCCATTGAGCGTATTACCATAGGTGTATTTATTGGATGACAATGGTCCTCGTAATTTCTTCAACATACTCTGGGCGTATGAATTTTGATGTAACTGGATTTTATCTTTTTAGACAATAAATCTGTGAGCCATGACTTAATTTATTTCGGTTTTCTCTTCAGGAGATCCGATGAGATTTAAGTTGTTTATAACTATGATCTCAAATCTTGTCCTTTGCTCTTTATACAGATGCAAAGACAACCCTTAGTAGGAATCCGTGCTTTGTCAAGTGATTCTCTTGGTTGTACAATATTTATTATTATTATTATTATTCTTCAATAGAATAGACGTCCAGAAGTCTATTCAGACATTTAAGGAAATGTGAAATTTATCTTTATCAAGATATCCATAGAGGTATGCCGTCATAACATCCAATAGCAGCATATCCAAAATTTCCTTTGCCAAATCGTATGGTATTCGCAATGTATAATTTAAGGAATCTGATGCATCATTTATATATGAGTCAAGCTCATTTTAATTTGTTTATTCCCCAGTTCCAGATATCCTTGAGCTATAAGTTGTACTTATAGCATACGATTTTGTACTTATTTATTCTTATTTGTGCAATACTTATTTTGCCCATAGGTTTGACACCTTTTGGTGTCTGGACTTCAGGTCCGAACACTTCATGTTTCATAAGCGAGTCCAGCTCATCTTTTATTGTATTGTTCCATATTAGGTCAATCTCTACGTTTGCACTTTAGCAACGGAGTAAGGAACGATATTATATAAGTATCATCACTTTTGCAATGTATGTGGCTATATTGTCGACAATTGTATTCTTTCTGTCCAACACCTCCATATTGCATACAGCATTTACTTTCTTTTTAGTTTTTCTCGGCATTTCCTCTGCAGTGGATTTCAGAAAGGGTAAGGGTATGGACATGAGCTCATTGTCATGTGGTAGTATTGTTACAAGGTCTCCAGCAGTTTTTCTTTTTCTACGATTTTTGTCTTTGAAGCCTCGTGGTATGCCTCTTTTCTGTTGAAGAACAGCCACTTCTGCTGTTGGGGATTGCATCCATTCTCGGGGATGTCAATCCTAGATGGAGTATATATAGCAGGGATGTGTGATGTGACATTCTTCTGGTTGTCAGTAAATGAGTCCAGTTATTATTTATTTGTAGGAGCTTCAGGATCTCATCTTCATATTTCTTTGTTACTGGATCATAGTGGGTTAATGATTCTATATCCCACGATATTATTTGTGCAGCTCCAAATTTTTCTTTATCTGTGTCCAATTTGTGGAAATTTGTCTCATCAAATTCACAGTCTTCAAGACATGCCTTGAATGCGTCCCCCGTTAGGGGTCAAACCCTATATAGATACCAAGAAGACGTTGAAGACCCATATTTGCCCTCTACGGTGGTGCTATGAGGATATAAATTGCGCAATCAAAAACTCTCAAGTGAGATGTGTTTGGTGGTATTCAAGTTGCATTGGAGAGAGACTCTGACGTCGAGAGGGTATTATATTTATTAACGATGCAGCATGCAATTTTGCATGTCCCTATTCGGTCAATGGCAACTGGGATTTCATAAGTAATGGACGTGCAATCCATTAGCGTCTTTGTCACCACCGCTCTCCCAAATACGGAGATACGTAGCTGACCAGGCTGCCGTAGTTTTCAGACTCTGGGCTTCGAGCCCCTAATATCTAAATACTACTAGGCATTAATTATGATTGAATTAAACGTATATGCAGGCCACTACGATAATACTGGAATAGTACAGAAGAAAGTAAAGTGCTCCAACAAGATTTAAATCCACATTACTATAAAAAAAATACAGAACATTACATTACATTACATTAAACAAGATACTTTATACATATCTCGTCTGTACAAGGGGTACAAACGTAGGGTACAATAAAAAAAGATAAACCCCAACCCAAAAAGTACAAAAAATGTCCACACCCAGTACAACACACCCATTAATCTACCCAGGGAAAGTCCAACTAGACAAAGTCACCCGCAGGCTCTACCTCTGAGCTGGGAGTGGTCTCTGGCGTCGAAACCTCCACAAGCTACTCTGTTTCTACTCTAGAAAGCCACAAAAGGGGGCACTTCAATGTGTGACCCAGTAGGAAATCCTAACATCGCTAGAAGGATCCAGTTTTAGGACATGTCCCTCTAACTGATCATCTATCTAATGGTGACACAATAACCACAGATTTAATGCATAATTTAAATAAACATGACATACAAGTGTTGGAAGTAAAAAGAAACCGAGGAACAAAAATTATAGATTAAATTAGTTTAAATCTAGGCATTTAGTTAATATTTGGAAACCCGAGTAAATCGTAGGACGCTAAGGAGCTGGACTTCACTCAGGGTGTGTGAAAAGTGGTACCTCAACCACCGACGCGAGCACTAGAAAGGCCTCTCGTAACTTTCCCTTACGGGAGTGAGACAATTCTCGGTTTTTCTGTGGCAAACAGAGAAAACCTTCATTACCTAATGGTGCATCACGAATACACCATCGGCCTCTCCAACTCTGGTCAACTCCCCCTTAGAGAGTGACAAGCGAGTGAGAATCATAATCACGTGTGTCCGCTCCTTAACTCCTAAAATTTACATGTGTTTCCCCCGAATCCGTATCTGGAGTCTCACCCATTTTAGAATGGATCGAACGTTCCAGACATGTATCACTCTGCCTAACTCTCAGTTTCATAATTTATATTTGTAAATTACTTTAGCGGTCTCAATTACCGCTTTCACAACATTTCCTTTCCATCATTATTTCGTCAATGTCATGATCTAACAAAGTACATCGCATTACAAATCGCATGAGAAGAATATCACAACACTATGTTCTTTCACGGCTCGAGCATGATTCTAAAAATAACAAGGCATATGAACATGTGACAAGCTATTAGCAAATGAAGCTCTGTATACACATATATAAAGATCTGTACACACATATACACTGCACTATATACACATATATAAGTATCTGAACACAGATATATACATAACTGTACACATACATATACATAATTGTACACACATGTATACATAACTGCACACACTTGTAGCATATTCTAATTAAATTCAGAAAATATGACACAACTTCATCAATCAATTTCTCTTTATTGCAGTCAGATTTTGATTTTCCCTAAAACTTAAATATTGTAGTTCTTGAAGTGTAGATATTCAAAATGTCTAATTTTGCAGAATTTGGATATCTACAGTACGATATATACTCAGTTTAGTGAAAGGGTGTAAAAATCTGGCAGAATCTGTCACTCTGGAAATAACTCCAGTTTAGGCCTTATTATAGTTCAAATTTTGAAAACCTTCAAACATTAAAGTTGTAGATAACTATTCAATCCTTTCAGCATCAAATTTTTAGAATTTTCCCATGTCTTAATTAAACTATATACTCAAAACAGCAAGCAAGGAAAACTGAACTAAATTTTCGCCACTTCATAATGGTTCAAGTAGCTAAGTTTAACATAATATACCCTTAGGGAAGGGATTCCTACTAGTGATGTTAAGAATTCCAATCTTAATAATGAAGGGTTTTCTGGGTCCTTAGGGCCATAACTACGACGTCCGGCCTAAGTCGGTCGGACGAAGTTATCAAAACAGCAGTGGAAATTAGCCTTGAAACAATTTTAAGTAAAGCCCTAAAGGGAACAAACCCTAGCCAAGATCTCTACTATCCCGGAGTTGGGTCTGACAAAACCCCTCAGGATAGATCTATCTAACAGTTGCAAATTATAAACGCATGAATATGTAAACTACATACCTTTCACTTCTTTTCTGCAGAAAAAGAAGCATCGTTTTCAGCAACATTTCTTTGGCCCCGCGCCACTTTTTCCGAGCCGAACCGTGTCCCGAGCCGCACCTTATCCCGAGTCGAACAGCTTCCCGAACCGCACCGCGTCCCGAGGTGAGCAACACCCTTGTCGTCGAGCCAACCACGCGCCGAAGAAGATTTCACCTTGAGTGGATCCTCTGTCAAGACTGCAGATCCGATCCGAGCTCCTTCGTAGCTTTGCTAAAGCCCGAACAGGAACAAGGAAGAAGTTTAGGAAGAAAGAGAATATTTAATTTAAGCCCAGATCCGGGCTTGCTCACGTTTAATGGAGCTACTCAGATCTGGAGCTTGGGACGAGTTTCTACTAGGGGACTAGACCCCTATTTATATAGGCGGCTGACCCCTCCCCTTTACTTAATATCCGATGTGGGACTAAAATATTTGGGAGAAAAATTAATTAAAGTTTGCCTTTCACAAAGGCCAAACTTTAGTGAATTTTTCCTCCCTCACCGTTGGGCTTCACAAATGATACAACCTATCAAATCGAAGAGGGTTGAACGGTGAACGCGTAGGTTCGAATGGCACTCGATTCCGACTTCGTTTGATCCTCAAACGTTGTCTCAAAGTTGCGCTAAAATTAGTTTTTTCGCAAAAAACTGAGCCACCGCAACAAGAAATGACTAAAGGTTCGCAACCCTAGTTGGTAGGGCCTACGGGGTGGGCCCTACCTGCCAAAACTAGGTAGGGGTGCCCGCTGGGTGGGCTTGCCCAGGGGTGGGCAGGCGGGCCCAAAACGGGCCTGGGCGCCTAGCCCAGTTGGGCTGGTGCACCTGTTAGGCTGTTTTGGCTCTAAATCTTGCTTTTGGCGTCCGTTTTGGATGCCGTTCAAACTTGGGTTTAGACCTGGACGTTTCAGTCATCCAGATACCCTGTTCTACATGTTTATTATATTAAATATGTACGTAAATAATTTACGACACATTTAATACCCTTTGCATCATACGCAAAATCTCCACATGTAATATATCGCAAACTCTTTGCAACTTATAAAATACATTTGCATCCAATACAAATGAACTGATGGCATATATCCCCCAACGTCTCCCACTTGCACTCAGGATCATTTATCCCGAATGCAGGAGCTAACTGCAAACCCTTTGCAGTTTTCTATCTCTTACATCAAATGCATATTCTCCCTAATTTCTACCTTTTACTTGACGAAGGTCTCACTCTGTGTGAGACCCTACAGCCTGACCCTACTACAGGTGGGGCTCGAAACCCCAGACGACAGAGACCACGAGTAGCAGGTGTCGTCCCTGTTTCGGTATCATAATTATGTGGTTAACTCATTGACATGAGTATTGTCGGGACCACCCTGACTGTGTCCGTGATGAATACCGCAGTTATAGTCTTTTCGTCAAAACTATGCCGGTATGGTCAACTGTCAACCTTACCAGCTCGAACTTGGTTAGTCTCCATCGATCTTTAGTCAAATAATGTTGGACTTCTTTCAACATATTCTGGTCAGAGTTTTCACTAAAAGATCGAACTAACACGGCGACCTAACTCCCATTGACCATGAGAGACGAATCATATCTTGGTCACTCTCCTTGCACGCTTCAAATTTCACCCAACCAAAGATCTTTCAACGGGGCATTCCCGAAGCTAGATCATTGATCTAATTGACACCGTTCATGCACAGGTTCGTACAATGACCTCAAGTCAAAAGACCAACTTACCTATCATTTCTAAGAGTTATCATTGACAGATTGGTCAATCATAATCATATGATAACTCTTGTTGGGTCGTTCAGTGAACTCATTCTCCAATGAGCACCTGTGTTTCGTTTTCGACTTCGCCAAGTCAAACGATCAAGAGATCATTGTCACCACTTCATGGTGAAGACTAAAACATAATGGTCTATCCGATGTTTCGATATCCTTTTCTCGAAACATCTATGACCACGAACATTTTCAGACTTATGCTACTAACGATCAAACAATTCTCTATGATCGAGATCCTTATTTCGGTACTTGTTTAACCTTGCATTAAGTCATAGGATTTTACCTAAGTCCTAATGAGGACTACATTGTTATTAAACTTAGGTAAATTCTTACCAAACTGCTTACTGTTATTTTGAACAAGATGTTCGTACACTTACATAGAGATAAATTGCCTCGAGTTCGAGGGCATACATATCTCTTAACATCTCTTACTTGCACTCAGGCCCATTTATCCTGGTATCTCATACCGCATTTACACATAATTCTCTACAGACTTTATGTGGCAGGCTTACACATACATTAACATTTACACATAAGTCTCAAAATATTCACATTTATTCATTCTTCCTGTAAACATTCATATAGCTCTCATAACATTGTTTTTCTATAAAGATAAAAATGGCTAGTCAAACAAGTTGCCTTTTTCGAAGTCATCAGCAGTGAACTGGGCTGGAGCATTGGTGGTCACCGGATGTGTTTCAGCGTTTTTCTTTAAGCTTTCTCTGTCCAAATCTTGTAGGTGACCAGTGTCCTTTCATGCCACAACTATGGCACTGGTCTTTCCATTCCCTTTTAGGTGGGGGTGCATTATTTCTGTTGTTGTCATTTCTGCGCCAAGTGAACTTCTGCCTCCCTTCATTTCTTTGCTGGTGGACTTGTCCTCTGGCCTTTTTATTTGGTCCCCTTTTTGTGGTTTTCCTTTCCTTTTATTATCTTTCTTCTTTTTAGAAGAAGATGCATTGTGAGCTTCTGGGAGGGAGCAGTGCCAGGGGACGCATATTATGAGTGGGAAGGAGAAGCTCTCTATTTTGTTTAGCCATGAGTAAACATGACAGCAAGTGAACTTTCGTTCATGGTATTGCTGCATCATTATCACATCCTTCTCATAGAAAGACGTGTACATCTTTTCCAGCATGAGATCTTCTGAGACTTTTCACCACACAACTTCAGGCGTGAGGTTATAATGAAAAGAGCTGAGTTGTACTCAGCTATGGATGTAAAGACATGCAGTCTCATGTTCTCCCACTCATAATGTGCCCTTGTGAGTATAATATCTTTCTGAATTATATCTTTCCTCAGTGGCAGTCCACAGTTCTAGTGGATCCTCGATCGTAAGGTATTCAGCCTTTAAGGTCTTATCCACATGGTGACGAATATAACTGATGGCTTGCGCCTTTTCAATGTCTTTCGCCTTTACATCTTTTGTAACAGTAGAAACAAGGGATTTAGCTCCCATGTGAAATTTAACATCAAGCTGCCAGCTCAAATAATTTCTTCCTGATGCATCCAACACTTCAAAATCAATGCTTGTGATTTTTTCCATTTTATCAAGAGGAGCACCAATTTGCATGAATTAATAATACTGAAAAATATTTTCATACGGAGACAATTTTTAAATGAATAAGCTAATTGTAATAATGTCCCAAAGTCCATATAACAGTCCATTTTACACAAATGAAAGCAAAAAATTACAACTTTGGAAACCTCTTGGGTCCCATTTTAAATTCTTCAGCTTCAAGAGTGGCATCCGCTTCCATGGAAAGTTGTCATCAGTCTTGGACATTACATATATTTCCTCGCTACAATTTCTCTCAAAAGAAAAAGAAAAGTACAGGAAAAGTAAAATGTATGACTAAACAGCTGATTCAAAACCACAATTAGCCATCCAAGCAAAAATTGTGCTCATTAAACATGTTCATCCACATCACAAGCATCACAGATTCAGAATAGGATAAATACATTAAAAACAATACTTAATAATCATTCAGACCACGGGGTGATGTCATACACCGTTAGGTTAGGTAACTAATGGCAGAGCGGTCGCAGGATCTTTATAATTATTAAGTTAATATCGCACAACATAGTATAAGTTTATGCCAGAAAATGTGACAAAAATGTGATGTGATGCATATAAATATGATCCTAAAGAGTGTATCTATATGCAATAAATTAGTTGTGCAAGAGGGGATTATTCAAATAAATTTGAACGATGCCCAATTTATTTATTCATTGTAAACGTAAGTACGCTTTTCTTTTTATACCCCCAAATGATCCCTATAAATCCCCAATTTCCCCCATAAAGTCCCCATATAATCCCCCTATTAATCCATATTTTTCTTCAATTTTTAGGCCCATGGAATTCCCCCTTAACCCCCATTTTCTTATTTTTTTATTTTTAAACCATAAAACAAGGCCTGCGGGCCTGAAGCCCGCAGTGTGGGCTGCGGGCTTTAGGCCCGCAGTCTCCTTTCCTTTTTTTCTCTAAGGCATGCGGGTCTGAAGGCCCGCAGCCGCTATACCCCTTTTTTGTTATTTTCTTGTGGGCCGAAGCCCACAAGTCACAAGTCATTGTGGGCTTTGGCCCACATCGCTAAAAGGGTCCTTTTTTACATGTGGGCTTTGGCCCACAACGAGATTTGTATTATAATTTTTTTAATAAAAAAATAGTTGGGCTCGGGCCAAAAGGGCCCAAGCAAATTGTGTTGGGGGTAGCAGCTAGGGTTAGCCGCTCCCTCCCCACAACAACTAAAATTTTGGAGCGGAGAGGGGGGGGGGGGGGGACGGCCGCTGCTGTCGTCCCCCTCCGGCAGGGAAGGGGGTTTAGTGTTCGTCGGTGGCAAAGATGTCGCCGGTGGCAGGGGGCCGTAAATTTTTTTACGCATATAAAGATCCTTGTCCTTTATGAGTTTTCTGGGATTTCCTTCTGTTTACACTTTTTTACATGGTGTTGAAATAATGTATATAAAGATGTAATTTTGTAAAATAATAAAAGAATGTTGGAATTTTTACATTATTGTCTTCCATTTTCTGTGTTGGAGCATTTCTTGTACTTCCCGGTATGTGCACAATGACCTGCTTGTTCTTCTTGCACTCTCTCTTTCTTTCTATTTATTTGTAACACTCGCTACTCTGGAAATACTTGGGATGGATTCGTACTTTCCGTGTATCTTGGGGAGCAGGGCGTTACATTTGGTGGCCCAAGCAAGTCACCACACTACGGCGTGCGTAAGGATAGTGCGGGTAATGCTCCATATGGAGTAGTCGTGTCTTAAGGTGGGTAGCGACCTTAGATTCTAGACTGAATCACCATTAGCATAGAGCCCCAGCTGTAGAGGACTAAGGATGGATCTGATTTTAGGTGGGCAGATTGTCATCTTTGAGTGATGCCCTACGACGTATAATGCTATGCCCATAGGTGCTATCGGTATGTAATTTTGGTTAGTATACCTGGTTCTATATGTGTGCTATATGGTATCTATATAAAGAATGTGTTATAGACTTTTTTCATGATGGTATAAGTGGCTTAATATAAGCATATGTAAGCATGTTTGTATGTATACATATATAAAGTATATTAGTGTGTGTGGATACATGTATATGTGAGTTTTATGTGTGTGAACATGTGTGAATATATGTAATTGTTGTATGGGTACTTGCATGGATATATGTCATAGGTATGATTATATTCAGTGTATATACTTGTATTTGAATGGCTTGATAGATTGCATGTATCTTTAATGGTTATAGTGACCTATAGATATGTGTGCAGGTGTATATCTGTGGATATGATACCAATGAAGGAACATGTCAAAACAACGTTAGGATCGCTAAATGAAGTTGAGACTTACGCTTGCGTATGCAGTACGGTAGTCTCGGAACTTCGCCTTCGGATTCGCCACGATGGATCGAGTCTTCTCACGAACGGAGTAAGGCTACTAAATCCACAATCTAAATCTCTACTTTTAGATTAAGAACTTGGATAAAGAGAGAGGAAGGATTTCGGCAGAGCTTCGCTAGAATGAAATGCAAGGCAAGAATACCATGCAAAAGTGTAAGAAAATGGCTAAGCCTTGGGTCTTATTTATAGCCCCCAAGGTAGTTATTTTAGGAGTAATTGTTCCTTTGGAACAATTTAACTAAAGTGTACCATCATAAATGACACATTATAAGCTTAAGTTGTACCATATGCATGGTACAACATAAGCTTAAGATATTCCCCCTTTATTAGCCATATGTCGCATGCACTTATGCACATATAATGCGACTTTCCCACTAATCTAGAGATCCTCTCCGCAAGGGAACAGATTCCCTTTGCACACGACTTCGTGTACGCGACGTTCGAGGTCCGTATTCCCTCGTACATCCCCTACAAGGGTGTACAAACGTCATCCATATCCAACATCTCCCACTCACACTTGAGGGGATTGTAAGAGAACGTCTTTCTCTTAGTTCTTTTATCTATCATACCGAGAAATAGACCGTGCGACCGTCATGCGCGTAGAGTCTGTTGTTGTGCACTTGTTAGAGATACACAACGACCTCGAAGGTGCAAAGTTGAGTAGTTCAACGCATGCTTTACCCTAGATTATTTCTTCACATTTCTTATACTTTATATTCAACAATTGAATCCCATCTGGATCACAATTGGCTGGCCAGCTTTGAATCATTAAAGTCCAAATGCGAATATGAAATTAATCTTCCTCTTCTTGCGAACCTTCTGATCTTGACTTGATTCGCTTTTCTAACGTGCCCCGCCGAGCCGAATTATCATAGCCCATTAGCAACACGCTAAGATAGCGATCATCTCGTCAAATCTAAAGGAACCAATTGGAGTCCTTGAGGGTAAGAGTTAAGACCCATATGTCCTTTGAGTCTCACATAATAGCAAACACTATTGCTACTAACTCAGTGGTCGAAATGCATACGTGGTATGAACACGTATTACAACATCATTCCTTTCCCAGGGAGAGTATGTCTTAATGATGTTGTACGGATGAAAGATCAGACACCACAGTGCCTATCTTTTAAGTCCCCTTACTACCCATGAAATATTCCCGGACTCTCATCCTGCATAAGACAGATAGGATTTAAAAAATCCTATGAGATCTCTTTTAAATATCCTTGTGATACATATCTCAGATCTTTTGTAAGCATCCATATGATGCAGATCTTTCATTCGACTATCTTGTTTAAGTCACGACTTTAAATCATTTGTCTAATGATTTTGACTTTAAACTAGTCTCATCTCTATCTTATCCATCTGATAAGATAAGGCGGTTGCTCATGTGAGAGAGCCAACCTTAATCTGTCCGACATACACACAATAAAATAGCTGAGACTTAAACACAAATGTATATAAAATCATTTGTAAGAAACTTGTATGCAATATATATAAAAAAACTTCTTCTTTTTATTAAACTTTGATCTTCTATAGACATGGGAAATATTACATGATACAGCTCAGCACCTACGCATTCCCATAGATGATAAGTGTTTGAAGAACACATCTCTGGGGATCGCCTTAGTAAGGGGATCCGCTATCATCTTATGCGTGGATATGTATCCTATGTCTACTTACTTCCGTTTGTCATAGTCCTTCGCAAACTTGAATCGAATATCAATGTGTTTGGTCTTACAATGAAATTTAGGATCTTTGACATAGGCAATCGAAGCTTGACTATCACTGTATATAGGAACAGTGCTCGAGTCAGTGGCATCCGTCAGCCTGTCTAAGAATTTCCTAAGCCAAACAGCTTCTTGGACCGCCATGCTGAATGCTACAAATTCGGCTTCCATGGTTGATAGGGCGATGCAGGTTTGCTTCTTGCTGCTCCAGGATATTGCACCATTCCCGAGCAAGAAAACAAAGCCTGAGGTAGATCTTCGCTCGTCGAGATCACCTGCCCAATCAGCATCGGTATAGCCTTCGAGTCTCAAGGTATTGCCTTGATAGCACAACGCATAATCCGCAGTCCCTTTGAGGTACCTTAATATCCTCTTCACCGCTTTCCAGTGTGCCTGTCCTGGGTTGGATTGGTAACGGCTTACCATACCAACAGCATAGCAAATGTCCGGTCTGGTACACATCATGGCGTACATCAGACTCCCGACAGCACTGGAGTATGGAACCTTTTCCATAGCTTTCTTTTCTTTTGGATCTTTGGGACACATTTCCAAACATAGACCCTCGCCTTTGCTTATTGGAGTATTAATTGGCTTGCAGTCATGCATATTAAACCGTTCTAAAACTTTCTTTATATATGTTTCTTGAGAGAGAGAAAGAAGTTTCTTGGAACGATTCCTTGAGATCTTAACCCCAAGGATATATGCAGCTTCACCCATGTCTTTCATCTCAAAGACGGATGAAAGCCAAGCTTTGATATCCATGATAAGACGCTTATCATTTCCGGCTATAAGTATGTCATCTACATAAAGAGACACAATTACATACTTGTTCTTAATCCTCTTAATGTATACGCAGTTGTCTTCGTCGAGCATGGAGAAACCATACGACAAAACGACTTCTTGAAAGCGCATATACCACTGCCTTGAGGATTGTTTAAGACCATATATGGATTTACGAAGTTTACAAACCTTATGTTTGTTTTCTTCTTGTACGAACCCGTTTGGTTGTTCCATGTAGATCTCCTCATCTAGTTCTCCGTTAAGAAAAGCAGCATGTAGATCTCCTCATCAGGTTTGTAAACTAGATGAGGAGATCTACATGGAACAACCAAACGGGTTCGTACAAGAAGAAAACAAACATAAGGTTTGTAAACTTCGTAAATCCATATATGGTCTTAAACAATCCTCAAGGCAGTGGTATATGCGCTTTCAAGAAGTCGTTTTGTCGTATGGTTTCTCCATGCTCGACGAAGACAACTGCGTATACATTAAGAGGATTAAGAACAAGTATGTAATTGCGTCTCTTTATGTAGATGACATACTTATAGCCGGAAATGATAAGCGTCTTATCATGGATATCAAAGCTTGGCTTTCATCCGTCTTTGAGATGAAAGACATGGGTGAAGCTGCATATATCCTTGGGGTTAAGATCTCAAGGAATCGTTCCAAGAAACTTCTTTATCTCTCTCAAGAAACATATATAAAGAAAGTTTTAGAACGGTTTAATATGCAGGACTGCAAGCCAATTGATACTCCAATAAGCAAAGGCGAGGGTCTATGTTTGGAAATGTGTCCCAAAGATCCAAAAGAAAAGAAAGCTATGGAAAAGGTTCCATACTCCAGTGCTGTCGGGAGTCTGATGTACGCCATGATGTGTACCCGACCGGACATTTGCTATGCTGTTGGTATGGTAAGCCGTTACCAATCCAACCCAGGACAGGCACACTGGAAAGCGGTGAAGAGGATATTAAGGTACCTCAAAGGGACTGCGGACTATGCGTTGTGCTATCAAGGCAATACCTTGAGACTCGAAGGCTATACCGATGCTGATTGGGCAGGTGATCTCGACGAGCGAAGATCTACCTCAGGCTTTGTTTTCTTGCTCGGGAATGGTGCAATATCCTGGAGCAGCAAGAAGCAAACCTGCATCTCCCTATCAACCATGGAAGCCGAATTTGTAGCATTCAGCATGGCGGTCCAAGAAGCTGTTTGGCTTAGGAAATTCTTAGACAGGCTGATGGATGCCACTGACTCGAGCACTGTTCCTATATACAGTGATAGTCAAGCTTCGATTGCCTATGTCAAAGATCCTAAATTTCATTGTAAGACCAAACACATTGATATTCGATTCAAGTTTGCGAAGGACTATGACAAACGGAAGGAAGTAGACATAGGATGCATATCCACGCATAAGATGATAGCGGATCCCCTTACTAAGGCGATCCCCAGAGATGTGTTCTTCAAACACTTATCATCTATGGGAATGCGTAGGTGCTGAGCTGTATCATGTAATATTTCCCATGTCTATAGAAGATCAAAGTTTAATAAAAAGAAGAAGTTTTTTATATATATTGCATACAAGTTTCTTACAAATGATGTTATATACATTTGTGTTTAAGTCTCAGCTATTTTATTGTGTGTATGTCGGACAGATTAAGGTTGGCTCTCTCACATGAGCAACCGCCTTATCTTATCAGATGGATAAGATAGAGATGAGACTAGTTTAAAGTCAAAATCATTAGACAAATGATTTAGAGTCGTGACTTAAACAAGATAGTCGAATGAAAGATCTGCATCATATGGATGCTTACAAAAGATCTGAGATCTGTATCACAAGGATATTTAAAAGAGATCTCATAGGATTTTTTAAATCCTATCTGTCTTATGCAGGATGAGAGTCTGGGAATATTTCATGGGTAGTAAGGGGACTCAAAAGATAGGCACTGTGGTGTCTGATCTTTCATCCGTACAACATCATTAAGACATACTCTCCCTGGGAAAGGAGTGATGTTGTAATACATGTTCATACCACGTATGCATTTCGACCACTGAGTTAGTAGCAATAGTGTTTGTTATTATGTGAGACTCAAAGGCCATATGGGTCTTAACTCTTACCCTCAAGGACTCCAATTGGTTCCTTTAGATTTGACGAGATGATCGCTATCTTAGCGTGTTGCTAATGGGCTATGATAATTCGGCTCGGCGGGGCACGTTAGAAAAGCGAATCAAGTCAAGATCAGAAGGTTCGCAAGAAGAGGAAGATTGATTTCATATTCGCATTTGGACTTTAATGATTCAAAGCTGGCCAGCCAATTGTGATCCAGATGGGATTCAATTGTTGAATATAAAGTATAAGAAATGTGAAGAAATAATCTAGGGTAAAGCATGCGTTGAACTACTCAACTTTGCACCTTCGAGGTCGTTGTGTATCTCTAACAAGTGCATAACAACAGACTCTACGCGCATGATGGTCGCACGGTCTATTTCTCGGTATGATAGATAAAAGAACTAAGAGAAAGACGTTCTCTTACAATCCCCTCAAGTGTGAGTGGGAGATGTTGGATATGGATGACGTTTGTACACCCTTGTAGGGAATGTACGAGGGAATACGGACCTCGAACGTCGCGTACACGAAGTCGTGTGCAAAGGGAATCTGTTCCCTTGCGGAGAGGATCTCTAGATTAGTGGGAAAGTCGCATTATATGTGCATAAGTGCATGCGACATATGGCTAATAAAGGGGGAATATCTTAAGCTTATGTTGTACCATGCATATGGTACAACTTAAGCTTATAATGTGCCATGTATGATGGTACACTTTAGTTAAATTGTTCCAAAGGAACAATTACTCCTAAAATAACTACCTTTGGGGCTATAAATAAGACCCAAGGCTTAGCCATTTTCTTACACTTTTGCATGGTATTCTTGCCTTGCATTTCATTCTAGCGAAGCTCTGCCGAAATCCTTCCTCTCTCTTTATCCAAGTTCTTAATCTAAAAGTAGAGATTTAGATTGTGGATTTAGTAGCCTTACTCCGTTCGTGAGAAGACTCGATCCGTCGTGGCGAATCCGAAGGCGAAGTTTCGAGACTACCGTGCCGCATACGCAAGCGTAAGTCTCAACTTCATTTAGCGATACTAACGCTGTTTTGACAGGTTCCTACATGTGTACCCGATTATAATCCTATTTAAATACGTGTGTATGATTAGTTTAAGATCTAAGTGTGTAATTGGCTATGTGAAGTAAAGTACACACACGTGTGTGTTGTTGTTTTTGTTGTTGTATGTATCTGTCTTGGTGTTTGTGACTGTGAAAGTGTGTGCATCTGTCTATGCTATGTATGTAGTAAGTTTATGTAGGGCTGCTGTATATGGTATAGTTAAATAAGTGAAGTAATGTGAATGAAGGCATGTGTGTACTATGTGTATGTTTTGTTTTATGTATTGGATGTAATTATGGTACGTATATACGGTATTGGATTTATATTATAGTGTTATATACAAGATATAAATTGGGTGAATATTAATTGTATCTATCTTATTGAAGTGATATGTAGGGTTATGTATAATTGGAATTAGGAAATATAATTGCACTAATCTTTAGATGTGAATGTGTATGTGTATTAGTATTATATAATGCATTTTAAATATGGTTTTATGTATGATTAGTAGGGAGATGTAGATGGATAGTGTTAGTGTACGTATGGTATATATTTATATAGTTAGATATAGATGTTAGGTATTTGTGTGGATATGTTGTCATGCCTTCATTGTGGTGTATGTGAACTTGTAAGTAATATTACTTGTGTTTGATGTGTTGGTGTATTGTGTATATGTCATGTATACATATATTGTATAACTATGTGGAATACTTGAATGAGAATGTGGAGTATGAATACTAAAGGGTATGTGTGTCCCCTTGAGTGTAATGTATGTGCAATTTATGCACGTATATGTGATACATATAGCTATGCGTAATCATATTGGTATTTAGTGGGTGGGACGACCCTTAGATCTATTCAGCCTTCGGTTAGACCCTTAACTTTAGAAAGTCAGAAGATTGACTTTGTTTTTAAGGTGGGTAGAATGTAATACCATGTATTCACATGTACTAATATTATTACGTATTCTTGATCGTATTTATACATATTTTATTATTGTGAATTTTCAAGAATTTTCCCTAACTTTTAAAATGATTAAATTGGTTTAAAATAATTTAAAAACATTAATTGATTATATTGTATGAAGTATTAAAGGGAATACATAGTATCTTGTGGGGGTATATGGTATTATCAAGGCATTCCAATTTTTCTAAATTAGAAATTGATGGAAAAATCCTAAAGAGACACCTAAGGCTAATATGTGTCATGTTATTAACTCACTTAATCAGACAATGCCACCTCCTACACACATGGATTAATTTGAAGAAAGGTGGAGATAATGAGGATGAGGGGTTTGACTTAGAGAGGAAGAAAATGAAAAAGAAAAAGAAAAGGAAAAAAGAGGAGAGGAGAACCCAGCACGCCTTTCTCTTCTCCTCCTCACGCAACCCAGCTAATAAACCCAACCCTCGTTCTTCCTCTCTCACTCACGTAATCACCAAAGGTGCTCTTCCTCCTTCTCCCTGGCCGAGTCCCTTGCACCACCAACCCCACCACCAGGCCGATCCCATCTCCACCAACTCTACCTCCATCTCAATAATTAAATCCCCGAAATCGGCATCCACCATAAGAGCTTAAAGAACAGAAGAGGAAGTTTAAGAAATTGATGGGGTCTTCAAGGAGAAGAAAGGCCAAAGACTCTAGAATGAAGGACTTGATGAGGTATGAAGATCTAACTACTCTAGTTAGAGTTAATCTTAAGAACTACGTAGAATTAGATGTTAGATTATCGTAGGGGTTCAGAAGCATTCGATGGACATGACCGACGACACAGTCGTCTCGATCGATCATAGACTCCAAGTCCAGCGATAGCACATCCATACGGCTGCTCGACTTAGACACGGATGTGTCGCTGACTGAGTAAGAATACAAGCGAGTCGACTTAGACTCGATCGTATGGTTGCAGAATGACCAAGGCTCGACGACATGGTGGTGTCGCTCTTGGAACAACAGTGTCAGTCTGTACGTTCACACTGTCGTGTGGCGTGACCAAATGATCATGTGACTATACTACTTTTATATGGTAATGAATGTTGCTCCATACAGTCGAGTGGACTACCGAACGACCGTGTGGTTATCCCTTATTGCAATACGTTGAATGTTATTGTTAGTGGTTATGCCATATGCCAAATATTTGGACTTTTATGTTATGTCATTTTTCATTTATAAAATGTTTCGCTTAATGTAATTGTTATATTGCTTGGATGTTTCATTATAATAATGTTTGAATAGATGTTTTATGTTATTCTAAGCATCCCTAGTCATTCATCGTTAATGGGATAATGATGAATTAAGACTAGTATGAGTTTGGTTGATAATTATGAGATAATTATATGTATGGTGGTACAAATCAAACTTATATGTATTTGTTAGAGAACAAGGTACTGGATAGATTCGCTATGAGATCACATGGATTAGTGTCATAAATGATCTCATAATAGTTATGTGATAGAATTCTTAGACCTGAGATCATCACAGTTTCCTACATGAGGAACATCATGTTTTGACATAACCAAACGTTATCTTTAATCAGATAATCATAAAGGTTATGATTGAACATGATGAGAATTATGCAGAGAAAAGTGAACGAACAAGATGGAATTTGTCACTCTCTTATGATAGAGATATCTAATGGGCCCCTCGATAGTAGGACTGAGAAATGCATGGTCGTGCTCAAATGAATGTTATTTGATTTTTATCAGTCTACTTAGTAATCGAGAAATTAAATATTTGAACAATATTAGTATGCCACTGACCATGACTTATGTGTTAGGACTTGAGGGACCTTTAGGGCATAAATCTATGCATGTTCTACGTCGGACGGACGATAGAAATATAAACAGCAGCGGTAAATTTTTTATTAAACACTTTAATAAAAATGCCCTAAGAATATCATGACCCTAGCCAGGAAATCTATTATCTTGGGGTGGGTCTGACCAGCCCCAAAGATAGATCTAAAACTAACTGTAACAATATATATATATATGAAAGCATTAAAAACATACCCAAAACTTTGCTTCCGTAGAAAACAAAGCGTCATTTTCAGCAAAAACTTTAGCTCCCAGAAGCAAGCCGCCTCTGCACCTCCAAAACTGGTCCATCCGAAGCAAGCCGACGCCGCGCCTCCGAGCCAATCACTCGTCGAAAAAAGTTTCACATGAGAGTGATCCGCGTCTTAGACTTTGGATCGAATCCAATCATCCTCCTCGTCTTGCTAGGATGCGAACGAAGGAATGGAAGAATTATAGGAGGAAAGAATAATTTCGTCTCAGATCGGGTGCACTCAAAACTTTTCGGAGCTACTCGATTCAGAGACTTGGTGTGTTTTGTCCAAGGGGAGCCAGCCCCTATTTATATAGGCGGCTGGACCCCCTGCTTGTCTCACGAGCAATGTGGGACTAATTAATCTTAGGGGAGAAAATTAAGTTAGTTTGCCTTACACTAAGGCTAAATCTCAACGAATTTTCTCTCCCTCACCGTTGAGCTTCGGAAGTGATACAACCTATCAAATCAAAGAGCTATAAACGGTGAACGCATAGAAACAAACATCGATCGATTCCGACTTCATTTGACCCCTCAAACGAAAGCTCAAAGTTGAGCAAAAGTTAGGAATTGGCTAAAATCGCAGCCGTCAAACCCTTTAGGGTTTTTGAAGTGTGGGCCCCGCTGGTAGGGCCCACCGACAAACTGGGCATGCCCAAAAGGCATGCCCAGCACATTTTCTACACCCGCCCATACTGGGCGGGCGGGTCTAACCCGCCTGCTCTGCGGGCAGGCTGGACCCGCCCGCATCAGCGAGCGGGTCCAGCCCGCCTGGCAGGCGGGTCCAGCCCGCCTAGCAGACTGGACCCACCCGCACATTTGCGGGCTAATCCCTGCCCTGTGGGTGGGTTCAGCCTGCCTAGTGGGCTGGACCCGTCCGCCTGGGCTGGGCGGGCTAGCCAGCCCGATTGGGCTGGGCGGGCTGGGTTGGGCTGGGCCAGAAGTGGGCAAATGCCCAGTTCTGGCCTTTTGGGCTTCTTGAGCTCTAAGCTCCGATTGAGTCGATTTCAGATCCATTTGAAAGCATGGTTCGAATGGGACTATCCCAAGAAGCCATGTAACCATATCTATGCTTTTTGTTATGTAAAATATTCTAATAAACATTTTACAGTATATTTTCAACCATTTTGCATCATATGCAACACTCCTTTATAGCATTCTACTAATGCTAATATCGCAAACATTTTAGGATATTATTAAATCACATTTAATATAAACTTATTATCACAAACTCTTTGTGACTTCAATTATTCTTGTGTACCCGAGTGTACTCCTCCTAAACATTCCTACTACTAAGACGCAAATCCCACTCGGTATGAGACCCTACAGCCTGACCCTACTACAGGTTGGGGCTCTAAACCCCTAGACGACAGTAACCACGAGCATCAGGGGTCACCTCTGTTTCGGCATCATACTTACATGATTGACCTATAGACAAAAGTGTCGTCGGGATCACTCTTATTGTGTCAGTGATGAATACCGCAGTTTTAGTCCCTTCATCATAACTATGTCACTGCATAGCCTAGGGTATGGCAAACCGTCAACCCTACTAGCTAGCACTGGTCAGCATACTTCGGTCTTTGGTATGTCCATGTTGTACTTCCTACAGCATACTTCGGTCTTTGGTATGTCTATGTTGTACTTCCTACAACATGGACATACCTCGGCCGAGGTTTAGCACAAAGAACCATACCGAGCATGTGACACTAACTTCCCTTTAACGAAAGAGACAAATTTTATCTTAGTCACTACTTACCTCATATGCTTCAAGTGTCATCCAACCTAAGACTTTTCAACGAGTGAAGACTCGAGGCTAGATCGTAAATCCAAGTGATACAGTGCACGCACAGGTTCGTACAATGACCTCAAGTCTAAAGGACCAATTAGCCTATCATCACTAAAGAGTTATTAATGACAGTTGAGCTAAGGTTAACCATTTGATAACTCTTTATGGGTCGTTCGATGGACTCATTCTCCAATGAGCACATGTGACTTGTCTCCGATTTCGCCAGGTCGAATAATGATGAGATCATCATTACCCTTTAGGATAAGACAGACACAATGGTCTGTCCGATGTGCCGATATTCTTTTCGCGTCACATCTGTGACCATGAACGTTTTAAGACTCAAGTTCCTATCAGTCATTCACTCCCCATAATCAAGATCTCTATCTAGACACGTGTATGACCTTACTTTAAGCATACAGAAATTATCCAAGTATTTTAAAAAACATTTTACTCATACTAGGATAATTAGTACCATTTATATTTGAACAAGATGTTTTCTAGGATAATTTGCCTCGAGGGCATATATCTTCCTACATTATTGTTGTGATATGATTCCCCGGATTTGGTTTTGGATGATGAGCAAACATAAATAATGTATACTAACTTATTTGTGAGCGCAGTTATGGAGATCGTCACCAAAAGAATACGAACATCAAAAGCGACGTCTCAAGACTTCTCAATACGCGTGATCGTATGCCTGGAGCTTCGTTGAAGCTCAAGGAGTTTTATTGAAGTTAAGAATGAAGATTGAAGCTTTGAAGACGGCTCGTAAGGTTTAATTTATAGTCTTCTAGCTTCATAGATTAGAATGTTAAGCCTTGAGTAGGACTTACATTATATACTTCATTTCGCTCATATCTTAGAGCTAGGATATTCATAGAAGCCATTAGAAACTTTCCCGAAGCCTATCGTTTCTTCCCTCGGCTTCGAGTGCATGTTAGTTGGTTCATGAAGAGTCACCAACCGACTAGATGACGATCTAGTCGGTCGGCAACTCTACATGAACCGACTAGTTTGCCTTCTCTATATTCAGCTCTTTCTCTGTTTACAGTTAGTCGGTCAAAGAAGAGTCACCGACCGACTAGATGACGATCTAGTCGGTCAGCAATCCTTCTTAGACCGACTAGTTGTGTACAGTCATTTTCAGCCTGAGCTACTGTTTCGAGTTAGTCGGTCAAAGAACGTTTACCGACCGACTAGTTGAGAAACTAGTCGGTCAGCATTTGTTCTTAAACCGACTAAGTCATCTTGAAGTCAACCTATTCTATTTCGACGTTAGTCGGTCAAAGATCATTCACCGACCGACTAGTTGTGAAACTAGTCGGTCGGCAAGTCTTCTTAGACCGACTAGTTGTCTTTTCCTGTACTTCGACTTCTTGGCTGTTCTTCCATTAGTCGGTCTACATTGATTGACCGACCGACTAGTTTATGAACTAGTCGGTCGGTGGTTGTTCTTTGACCGACTAGTTGGGTTCAGAAAAGAGCCGTTGGGAACTTTTCCAACACGATTTTCCTTGCCTCTATAAATACAAACTTGATACGTTTGAGGCAAGGTTAGAGGTCCATTTTCCAAGCTATTTCAGACCTAAGAGAAGAGCTCTCCCAAGCTAATTCCAAGCTCTCTCTCCCTCACAAGAATCTCTCTCTTTCACTCTTTGAGCATCTTCCTCAAGAGAGATTCTCTCCATTGTGAGCTTCTCAAGCCCAGAGCTTGATTCAAGTCATCATACTCCACCCTAGGCTTCCATTGCTGGTCATCTTCTTGAAGCTAGGGTTTGGTGACATCCTCTTTCCCAAAATCCATCTTTGCCCTAATTTGGTAAGTATACTCAAGGCATAGGATTTTGTAAGGTAAGAGTTTATTTCATTTCATATTTGAATTGTAAGTTTCACTCTCGGTTGTGAGAGTGTGGTTGTGATCCCGGGTTGTGGGAGTCACAAATTACTTTGTGTATGATTTGACTTGTGGAGGTTTTTCACAAGTATTTCATAGTGGAAATCTTGAGTTAGGGTTGCTAACTCAAGTATCCGGAGGGGATCCGGGTGGTTGGGACGTAGGATCACCGGGAACAAGTCGGGGAGACTTGGGTGGATCCGAACCCAGTAACATTCTTTGTTTGCGTTGTTTATTTCTTGTTGATAGTTGTTTAATTCCGCATTGTCGTTTGTTCATTGCACAATAGTTAGGAATAACTCTCTTAATTATTTTAAGTACTATTCACCCCCCTCTAGTACGTGTGCAGTAGCTACCACAGGGCACTACAATTGGTATCAGAGCAAGGTTAAAGCTACTAGTTCAAAGATGACGAACCACGACTACAACGTCTTCAAGGATCGTCACGGATCGTCTTCGGTTATGGAAGGACAATCCTCTGTCAGGCCTCCTCATTTCAACGGTACCAACTATGGGTACTGGAAATGCCGGATGGAAACCTTCCTCCGGAGCGCTTCACTTTGGAGAGCCACATTGACAGAGTATGTCGAGCCTACCGAACAAGATTTCGCGAAGTGGTCTACCGAGGAGGTCGCCGCGGAGGTAAGCAATGCCAAGGCTATGAATGCCTTGTAGTGTGCGTTGGAGCCCGAAGACTTCAACAAGATATGCACATGTAAGAGTGCATATCAAGTATGGAACCAACTCCTCATCTTGCACAAAGGATCGAGCACGGTAAAAGATTCTAAACTCGTTGTTGCTAATAAAGAATTTGAGTTGTTTCACATGGAACAGGATGAAACGATGAAGGACTACTATGCTCGGTTCGTGGACATTTCCAACGAATTGGAAGCTCTCGGGAAGCTCTATACCCAAAAGGAGAAAGTCGCAAAGATTATCGACGGACTTCCCTCTTCTTGGGAAAAGCGTACATTCGCCATCGAGGAAGGTAACGATATGAACAAGTACACGGTTGTACAACTAATGGGTACCTTGTTGTCTTACGAGGTACGTAAGGAGAGTAAGATAAAGATGAAGGAGAAGATGAAAGCGTACTTGAAGCAAGACGAGCCTAAGAGAAAGGCGATTGCATACAAGGCCGCTCCATCTACCGATGATGAAGAGTCGGAAGAAGAATCGGACGATGAGTTGGACATGGAAGCTTTGGCCGATATGGCAAAGAAGTTCATCCGATTCTTCCGACAAGGTAAGTTGAATCGTAAATCTAAATTTATTTCGACTAATGTTTCTACTCCCGTGTGTTACAAATGCAATAAGCCAGGACATATCAAGCCGGATTGTCCTCTCTACAAACACAAGGGAAAGTGGAAGGGATCCAAGCACGACAAGTCAAGAAAGCACAAGAAAGGGCTTGTCGGCACTTTCACCGACTCCGATTCCTCAAGTGGAGAGTCGGACGATGAAAGAGTGGAGAAAGCACACACGTGCTTCATGGGAAAAGAGGATCGTGATGAAGGGACTTCCTCCGATGAAAGCGAGGATGGAAGCGAGGATGAAGGAGAAGAGGTAACCAATGATCAACTTAGAGTAGCCAATGAACAACTTTGGAATAAGTTTTCTAATATGGCTACTAAGTTTATGAAGACTAAAAATGAATTAGATAGTCTTAAAAACTCGCCTAAGCCTTTCATCGTCAACAACGACACCGTTGTTGATGGGTTGAGAAATGAGATTGAAAATCTCAAGTCTCAACTTGAGCATGTTCATATCGAGGATTCGGATGACCATGTGATAGCGGATTTGACGTCTCAAATCTCAACTTTGAGTATTGAGAATAAAAATCTCAAATCACGTGTTTGTGCACTCGCATCGCAAGTGTCCACTTTGGATGCTTCTTTGCATTCTCTCACCGAGAAGCATGAGAGCACATTAGGCCGAATTCATGAATTCAACAAAGGTAAGGGCAAGTTGGATGATATCCTAAATGACTTACCTCCGGCCAATCATCACATTGGTTTGGGGTATAAGATGGGAGAGTCATCCAAATCGTCCGCCACCTTTGTTAGGCCATCTTCCGATGCTTCTACTAGTGGAAGTAAACACGTCATGGGTAGATCGTCTACCAATGGTGCTTCCGCTAGGAACATGCCCCCATTTGGAAAGAAACCCACTTTGGGTGGACCTCCAAAGAAGGGTCATGCTTTCATGTATACCATGCCACGTAGGAACACAAATCCTACCCCACATGTTAGCACATATGCCGATTTCTATGCTCCGCATCCACTAGCACGTGCACACCATGTGAGACACACTCATGCACGTGTTCCTCCACATTCATATGTTCGTCCTCATTCTCATATGAATAATTATCGTCATGCACCATTGCATCGCATGCCATATGCTTACCCACGACATGCATCACATAGAAATCAACAACATATGCATGTTTCCAATAAGATTAGGACTCCCAAGACATACACCATTTGGGGTCCGAAGAACACAAGCATGCATAATAAGAATTTGTATGTGAAATCGTTTATTAATGATGTTATCTTGAATGATGATTATGTTGGGAAATCAAGTTCCTCTTGGACTTGGTTTCCGAAGGGTTAGTTTCCTTTGACCCTTCATTGCTTGGTACCATAAGTTTAATTTCATTTTTTTTGGGTACCAAAGTAATTGTGATAAGAATGGGTTGCATTTAATTTGAATTTAGTTCTCTAAATTTATTGCTTAACCCATAGGATCCAAAGAGATTTTTGGATACCAAAATGATATTCTCTAGGTTAAATCCACCATGAGATACCAACCCTACCAACTCCGTGATTTGCAAGGATTTTCATTCGATTGGAGTTGATGGTGCTTGAGTGATGCACCAAAGTAGGGGGAGCGTAATGTTGTAAGTATATTCATACTTTTGATTCTCATTGGTATCCATTGGTAGAATATATTACGATTGGTATCATTTTGCTTCATTTGGTATGCTAGATTAGTGTATGCCATTGTTATATGATGTTCTATCTATTTTTGGCATAACATTCTTGCATGCTACATTTGGTATGCACATCGGATTATTTTTGTCTCTGATGTTGATCTCTTCGTTCGACGATTTTATGGATTTAATAGAATTCTTTCTATGGAAACATAGAATTGTTTTCCATGCATTCTATTGATTTTGGAGAGTATGTTCCAAAACTCAATAAGTGAAATTGATTTGAGTTTTGATGATTTCGGATTTTGTTTTTTCACCTATGGCTTGATGATTTCGTATTTCGATTTTCGCCTATGGCTTGGTGATTTCGTTTTCCGATTTTCGCCGATGATTTTATGATTTCGGTTTTCGAGTTTCACCTATGGCTGGATGATTTCGTATTTCGTATTTCGCCTATGGATTGATGATTTCGGTTTCCGATTTTCGACTTTGGTCTCCTTGACACGCTTTGCTTTTATTCGGTATTTTACATTTGATATTTTGCATTGGTGTTATTTTGGACCTTGGTCGTATTCTTCGACTCCCATGCGTTATTTTTAGCCATTGGTTATGTTGTTGTTCTCCTCCCGCTCTTTTTGCTAATGCCAAAGGGGGGAGATATAATAATGACAATGTGCTAATTAATAATTCAAAGGAATTTACCATGAATCTAATTTGATGTGGTAGATTCAGGGGGAGTGAAGATATAAAATGGATTTAGATCCTATATGTCAATATGTGGCTCATATTTCATATCTTCCTCGTCTGCATGATGCGAATGAATATTATTGAATATGGAACTAACGTGTCATCAATGCAGGGGTAACGTGTCATCAATGCAGGGGGAGTAAGTAAATTTCAATTGAATCATTATTATTGATTATTATTTATGTTGGTTTGTCATCACCAAAAAGGGGGAGAACGTTGTGATATGATTCCCCGGATTTGGTTTTGGATGATGAGCAAACATAAATAATGTATACTAACTTATTTGTGAGCGCAGTTATGGAGATCGTCGCCAAAAGAATACGAACATCAAAAGCGACGTCTCAAGACTTCTCAATACGCGTGATCGTATGCCTGGAGCTTCGTTGAAGCTCAAGGAGTTTTATTGAAGTCAAGAATGAAGATTGAAGCTTTGAAGACGGCTCGTAAGGTTTAATTTATAGTCTTCTAGCTTCATAGATTAGAATGTTAAGCCTTGAGTAGGACTTACATTATATACTTCATTTCGCTCATATCTTAGAGCTAGGATATTCATAGAAGCCATTAGAAACTTTCCCGAAGCCTATCGTTTCTTCCCTCGGCTTCGAGTGCATGTTAGTTGGTTCATGAAGAGTCACCAACCGACTAGATGACGATCTAGTCGGTCGGCAACTCTACATGAACCGACTAGTTTGCCTTCTCTATATTCAGCTCTTTCTCTGTTTACAATTAGTCGGTCAAAGAAGAGTCACCGACCGACTAGATGACGATCTAGTCGGTCATCAATCCTTCTTAGACCGACTAGTTGTGTACAGTCATTTTCAGCCTGAGCTACTGTTTCGAGTTAGTCGGTCAAAGAACGTTTACCGACCGACTAGTTGAGAAACTAGTCGGTCAGCATTTGTTCTTAAACCGACTAAGTCATCTTGAAGTCAACCTATTCTATTTCGACGTTAGTCGGTCAAAGATCATTCACCGACCGACTAGTTGTGAAACTAGTCGGTCGGCAAGTCTTCTTAGACCGACTAGTTGTCTTTTCCTGTACTTCGACTTCTTGGCTGTTCTTCCATTAGTCGGTCTACATTGATTGACCGACCGACTAGTTTATGAACTAGTCGGTCGGTGGTTGTTCTTTGACCGACTAGTTGGGTTCAGAAAAGAGCCGTTGGGAACTTTTCCAACACGATTTTCCTTGCCTCTATAAATACAAACTTGATACGTTTGAGGCAAGGTTAGAGGTCCATTTTCCAAGCTATTTCAGACCTAAGAGAAGAGCTCTCCCAAGCTAATTCCAAGCTCTCTCTCCCTCACAAGAATCTCTCTCTTTCACTCTTTGAGCATCTTCCTCAAGAGAGATTCTCTCCATTGTGAGCTTCTCAAGCCCAGAGCTTGATTCAAGTCATCATACTCCACCCTAGGCTTCCATTGCTGGTCATCTTCTTGAAGCTAGGGTTTGGTGACATCCTCTTTCCCAAAATCCATCTTTGCCCTAATTTGGTAAGTATACTCAAGGCATAGGATTTTGTAAGGTAAGAGTTTATTTCATTTCATATTTGAATTGTAAGTTTCACTCTCGGTTGTGAGAGTGTGGTTGTGATCCCGGGTTGTGGGAGTCACAAATTACTTTGTGTATGATTTGACTTGTGGAGGTTTTTCACAAGTATTTCATAGTGGAAATCTTGAGTTAGGGTTGCTAACTCAAGTATCCGGAGGGGATCCGGGTGGTTGGGACGTAGGATCACCGGGAACAAGTCGGGGAGACTTGGGTGGATCCGAACCCAGTAACATTCTTTGTTTGCGTTGTTTATTTCTTGTTGATAGTTGTTTAATTCCGCATTGTCGTTTGTTCATTGCACAATAGTTAGGAATAACTCTCTTAATTATTTTAAGTACTATTCACCCCCCTCTAGTACGTGTGCAGTAGCTACCACAGGGCACTACAATTATGTTCAAATTAGATATTGTGAGACAAAAGGATTATGACATGTTCTATTAGTTAGGTTAATATCGGACTAACGATATTCATATTAATTGGGTAGTCATAATGTCTTGCTAGAGACCAATTATGACTTGTGGGCTTTTAATGAGATTATGCCCACTACCAATTTGAGGTCACACACAAAGAGTGTAATGAATGGGATATAGTTTTAAACGAGATTTCGAATCTGATTTGAAATTTAATAAGGATATATCTTAACTGCCGGATATTGTATCTTGATAAGATATTATCCCTAAGATATCTTTACGTAACTGAAACGCGTTAAAGAGTTAACAGATAAGATATTATCTCTAAGAGATATCTCTGCATAACTGAAACACGTTAAAGGGTTAACATGTGACTCTATATATGATATATAGAGGATTTTCAGTTGGTTACGCATTCAATCTATCTTTCCCGTTTTGAGAAAAGCGAAGAGCGAGAGAGAAACCCTAGTTGTGGAGAAGGAGCTAGCACCTTTGCAATTCCTGTTCATGATGTACGCGTGTGGATACTGGTGGGGGTGGTCGTTTGTTGAGCAGCACCTACAGTCTGATACATTTAAATCGTCAACAAAGGTTAGTAATCTCATCGAATCAATTTAAAACGCATGTATATTGGTAGGTTTCTATTTTTCCACTGCATATAAACTTGTTACGCATGATAGAAACCCCAATAGTTATTCCACACAGTCGTGTGGAGTGATTCAAACGACCATATGATTTTGTCTTGCCGTAACGCTCTGCTCCCCAGGATACCCGGAATGTACGAATTCGTCCCAGGTTCTTCTAGAACAGTGGATGATACGAATGGGAAAAGAAAAAAATGTGAAAACGAGAGAGAAGACTATCTTTATGTACACTGTGCACTGCTGGAATAGTACCTGTAATATTCTCCAAGCACAACCAAACAACCAACAACATAAACACCAAAAGAAATACAGAGAGAACTGTATAACAACTAAACCCAAAGAAAAGTCTGAGTTTTTTTATACATCATCCATCTATACATCCATCCATCATAATCAACTTGACACTACCCAAACAAAACCCCAAAAGTACAAGCACCCTCTCCTCTCACCTTGCCACCCCAACCTAACTCATCCACAGAACTCCACTGCTCCACCTCAAAGCCACCAACCAGCTCCAACACCAACATCTGAAAAGTCAACAGTGGGGCACGTCAAAGCGTGACCCAGTAGGAATACCATAACCCCAACTAGCCCTTACATGAAGTGTGGAAAAAGGTGCACGTGAGCAGGTAGAGTGTATGACATGGCATAAACATCTAATGTAGTAAGAAAAGTAACAATTATAGGTATGAACATGTGGGAACGTGCACATGCGACAGGCAAGTTGTACATACTAGCATAATGTACAAGGGGCAACAAGTAACAAGTACAACATTTATAATAAGCAACTAAGTGTTAATAATAAAACAATAGAAACTAGTAACATGGAACCCATCTCACAACATCGAGAGCATTTTCAACCTCATTTCCAACATACACCCATTTCAAGCAATTCATGCATTCATGGCAACAATCGTACATATAAGGTAACAAACACCTCTATAACCACAAGTCACACATAATGCTCAATGATGCCATGATGCATATGAAACACAATGCAATTGCTATGAGATGCAATGCAATACAATGGAATCCCATGAATGAGTCGGCGTGCAAGTGTATCGTGACTACTCTGTTATTAATGTGGAGTCACCTAATGGATCAAGAGGTGGCCAACGACGAATTCTCCTGCCTCCTACTGCAGCATTTTGTCCATGCACGTGCACTCCACCCATCGTATCCCTGGTATGATCATATCCAACTTGCTTTCTTTTGCCAACATCAATACCACTTAAAGGCCAACATTGTTATCAAGATAGTGAACATAAATGAAAATTAACAACTTTATAAGACATGAGGTGGCCAAATAAATAACTGAGGAAACATGTAACAGTCATACAGTGAAGCCGCAAAACATAGATATCAATAATCGTAGACAAAACATAGAATCCATGCATGGTATAAAGGAACACAAACATAGCATATAACATGGCATACAGAGACTATTCTAACACAATGGCATGGCATAACTATATGTCAAATATGATAGATCATACAGACTAGTCGTAAATCATCCATACTGGGTCGTATGGTCGTAGGGTCATCCAGACTGGATCATCCAGACTGGGTCGTAGGTCAATCAGAATGGGTCATAAGGTCATCCAGACTGGGTCGTAGGTCATCCAGACTGGGTCGTAAGGTCATCCAGACTGGGTCCTAGGGTTGTCCAGCTGACAGGAAAACATGAAGAGTCACAAACAGAGGCTGTTTTCTCCAAACTTTTAAACTAAACATAATTGTTACTCCCATTGGAAGTTGTAGATATTGTAGTTCTGAATTAACATATAAAATTTCATGCAAAGAGATGAACTAGGTAATTTAAGGTGAATTGTTTGGTGAGACCTGTCGAATCTGTTTTTCAGACAGATTCTGAAGGCTGTAACAATTGCTATTTTAAGACATGTTGCAGTTGGAATCTCGAAAACATGTTCTTGGAGAAAGTTGTAGAAAAAGCTGTTATCTTTCCAACGAGACCAAGATCACCAATTTCTATGGAGTGTGTATTGATTGATCTATGTTTTGCCAAACTGTGTCCAATCTGGGTAAAAATCAGACGTACAACAAATACAGAATTTTTACCCCTAATTGCAGTCCGAATTAACAAAAGTTCTCAGCATGAAAGTTGTAGATAAAAGTCCAATACTTATGCCTTAAAAATTCCAGAGAAAACTCAGGTCTATAGTAAGACAAATGAGCAAATCAATGAGCATGTAAATCTGTCCAGAATTTCAGCAATATCAAAAATGAAAACTACTGTTATTAAACTAAGATTAACTTAATTTCTCATGCTTAACATACACTAACACTTAGTTGGAGATGGAATTCTACCTTAGGGGCGGTGACAGACAAGAGGGTAGCCATTGGCCCTTGATTCGGGTTCAATATTACATATTTAACCCCCCATTTAGCCCTATTTTGTGTTCATGTGATGCTACATTGTTCTCTAATTCATACGTATTTTCTACACATTTATTTATTAGAGAAAACACTTAATTTGAGCACAAAACAGCAATTAACGACGTATTTCTGCACTTATTATATTTTTCCTAGCACCGTCTCGATCTTACGATTCCAACGACTATTTATTTGTATTTTTCTGAGATCTGTGCTAATTACTATGAATTTTTGAATGCAGAATACTATTTAATTGAAGAAATACGGAAGAAAATACGTTTATATACGTATATACGGTCGCCGCCCAATCTCGTGCTGCCACGTGGCCTCAATCCAGGCCGCTCCCGCCGAATCCAACGGGCGAAACGAAGCGGATCGGATATAAATCTTACGGGCGACGTGGCTCAATACGAACCGTTCGATCGCTATCGAACGGATGACAACAACGCCCAAGCAGCGAGCGGAGGCGCATTCATCTGGCCACGTGGCAAGTATCTAGGAGTTTGCCGCTTGAACGGACGGCGGAGATGGATCCCGATTCGATATCAATTTTGAACGAGAGCGGGCGACGTGTTTCAATCCAGACCGTTGATCACGCATCTAACGGCGCGAAGCGAGTTCGAATTCAGCCATCTGCGAGACGACGACGTGGCATCATCCTGATCGTGCGATGCTGATCCAACGGGTACAAATTCCCCCCGCCATCTGAGCTGAGATGCGTGACGTGGAGCGTGGAAGACCGTTGGATCTCTGATCCAACGGCTACCAACGAATCCGAGCTGTTATCGGGTTTGGGCGCGGAGAAAGCGGGTTTCGCACAGTTTTTAAAGGACACGTGTCGCCTCCAAGTTTGATCCCGCTCAGATGTGCGGCTGAGAATTGCCCCGCTTTAGATGAGCGGATAGGATTGATTCGGGTGCGGGTTTTTGAACCCGATAGCACAGTAAACCCGCAATGCTTTATATTTAAGCGTATTTAGGGTTTTTTGGGCGTATTCAAGCAGATTGGGGCGTATTTTGGGCGTATTGGAGGCTCTAGGAGCCGTATTTTCCCCCTGAAAAATTCTGTAAAATTCCAGAGGCTTGTTTCTAATTTCCAGAGAGTTTTGAAGACTTTTCAGAGAGATTTGGTGATATTCTCTTCAACTTTAGCTTGTATTTGGGTGTTTTAGCTTGTATTTTGCCTCTAAACTTCCGTATTTTGCTATTAAACCTATGAATTCTGATCTGAGAATTGTTTATTCTGATATTATGATTAGCTAAATTGTTATTGTGCATGGTTTGGAGTAGTTAGGGGCTATGATTTGTGTTAGTTTGGTTGTATTCCATATGCTTAATCGTTAAAACGTCGCTAAAATTGTAATCGTTGTTCGTAAATCGACTTTGTTAGATTCCAAAAGAGTTAATTAAGTTGATGATCGCCCCAAAAGGGCGAGCTTTGATCTCCCCAAAAGGGAGTTTCATACCGTAGTTTTGATCTCTCCAAAAGAGAGTTTCATATCGTATTATAATCTTAGCGACGATCTTTTTGAATATTTTGTTTGAACCCCCAAAAGGGCATCTTCCGATGAATTGCTCCCAAAAGGAGAATTCATTGAGTTATCTTGGGTATTTTCCGGTGAATTGCTCCCAAAAGGAGAATTCATTGCGTTATACCTATCAACCAAATTAATACGAATCGTTGACCCTAACGAACCCATACCATGTGCAAACTCTTTATAAGTATTTTCATACACGTATTTTTCTTGTTCGTATCATTCACGTATCCCCATTCACACCACCATCACCACCATTAAAAGTGTTTAGTTTCTTTTCGATAGATTTCTATTTGATTTGAATTGTGGTTGCAACAGATTTCTTCCCGTGGATTCGACACCTGGACTCCCAGGTTTTACTACTTGAACGGACTCTTGCGCTTGAGAGAGAGCACCTTTTCGGTCCCACCAAGTTTTTGGCGCCGTTGCCGGGGAGGAATGGTTTGTGACTACGGTTTATTTCATTTAGAGGACCTTCGGTGAGATCTTTCCACTTTATTGCACATAAACTTTTTATTATTATTATTTTATTTTAACATTTAAAGAATGGAATATATGAACTTCTATTGCACGAACAATCTTTATGATGCACGATATGCGAATGCACACAAACATAGAATGGAAAAGCTCAAAATTGTTAATTTTAATCAAACTGACTGTGAAACTTTCTTTCAGGCCTGGAGGAGGTTCACAGACCTAATATCGAGCTATCCGCAGCATGGGTTCACAAATGAAGAGCTTATGGCGTCCTTCCTAGATGGACTACACCCACAGCTGCAGGAATTATTGGGAGACATGACGCCGACAGTGGCGCGGGAATACATGGAGTCTCTGCAAGAAAACGAAGAAACCGTGGAAGAGACTTCAGAGAGCGATTCAACGGAGCCTTCGTGCGTCGACCAAGAAGAGAAAAGCGTAGACGTACCCTTGCAATCCTTGAAAGAGGAAGCTTATCTGATTATTCAGACACAGGAGGCCATATCCCATCAATTCCAGGAGAATTTCCTTGCTCGGAGTCGGCAGATTCAAAATTCCATTGAAAATCTTAATTTGATTGCCGCTTGCTTAGAAGAAGGTAATGCTTTTGAAACTCGATTTCAAGAATCTAATACGAGTTCATCTTCTATTGCAGGAATACCGAGCGAGGACACGAATATAAATATCCACATGGCAGGAAGTGTGTGCAAAAGAGAGGACGAGCTAGCAATTTTGGATGAACGAGAGGAGGAGACAGCTAGGGAAAAGGGTTTTGAGATTATCGCCATGGAGTCAGAACCATGCCCTCCTCCAGTTTTGTCCCAAAATCATTTACCCCTCTCTCCATTGATCAAGCATCGTACAGAGAGTAGTGCAAATCTTTCAGGGAGTAGTCGTCAACTTGCATTAATTTCCTTCACTTATTTTGATGACTACATTTGGAATAATTTTATTTCGAAGAATTTTAAACTAAAATGGATTGACGTGACTCATCTCTTGCAGGATATATGTGGACATCTTATAGAGATGCTGGGAGTTACGTTGCTGGGGTCCAGTTTAGTCATTGGAGGAAGATTACTCGCCGAGGAGCGCAAGGAGCAAATTGAACAACTTCCTCCACAATTAAAGATTCGGGATCCGCCATTTGATCACGGTGTGTTCTTTCCAGTAGTGTAGCCTTTATATGCTTTCTAGGTTGCTTGCTTGAATAAACTCGTACCTCTTCCGACATTGAGGACAATGTCCATCTTTAGTTGGGGGGTGTGTATGAGACCTTAGGATTTTTTTTTTTTGAGAAGAATAAATCACCAAATCTCATCTTTTAAAACTCCTTCATATGCCTCTAATGCGGATGATTATACGTTAAGTGAGTTCTAAAAATTGTTTATGGCTTGATTAATTATTTTTCCTTCATGAAATTGCCGTTAATATGCTATTCATGAAAAATTTCAATTTCCATGATTAATATCTCGAAATAGTTTGAATATATTTCATGCATGCTAATGTGATGAAAAAGCTTAAGTATACACGATTCATTAGAATAGTTTTCAAGTTGAAGAGGAATTTGGCCATGGTCGTTAATGTTTATGTTTGAAAAAAAAATGGGTGTTGAGTTGCTTACAAAGAAAGAAAAAAGAAAAGAGAATGAAAAGAAATGAAAATGAATGATGAAAAATGAATGAATAAGTATGTCACTAATAAATAACTTGGTTGGCTCGAGTAGTACAGTCCGAGGGGTCCTTCTTGGCCTAATGCCCTATGATCGTCTGATTTGGGAGCCATTGACCGGAAACTCACTCATTTGATGGAGCGATCCAAGTTATACATTTTTCTGCGAATGTTGCTTGATGCGCGTTACGCGGAACGAATAAAAGAAAAGAAATGGTGAATGTACTAAGCAACTTCAATACCCATGTCTTGAATGATTTTTTTTTGATAGGCCAATTCCTTGGAAACAAGAAAACTAGAATATAACGACGTGTTATACTTTCGCTTGCGCAAAACGATGCTTGCATGTTATTTATTCATACTAAATTAGAGAAAATTTCATGTGATTGATTTTGTCATGGATGTGTATATTGATGGCCAAGACCATGTTGGAATGCGTATTATTGAGCCACGCCATGAGCAATTTGAAAGAATTTATTATTTTTATTGATCATCCGTATTTATCGCTATTTTTGCTAGAGACTAGCAAATCGCTAGTTGGGGGGTGTGATTCGGGTTCAATATTACATATTTAACCCCCCATTTAGCCCTATTTTGTGTTCATGTGATGCTACATTGTTCTCTAATTCATACGTATTTTCTACACATTTATTTATTAGAGAAAACACTTAATTTGAGCACAAAACAGCAATTAACGACGTATTTCTGCACTTATTATATTTTTCCTAGCACCGTCTCGATCTTACGATTCCAACGACTATTTATTTGTATTTTTCTGAGATCTGTGCTAATTACTATGAATTTTTGAATGCAGAATACTATTTAATTGAAGAAATACGGAAGAAAATACGTTTATATACGTATATACGGTCGCCGCCCAATCTCGTGCTGCCACGTGGCCTCAATCCAGGCCGCTCCCGCCGAATCCAACGGGCGAAACGAAGCGGATCGGATATAAATCTTACGGGCGACGTGGCTCAATACGAACCGTTCGATCGCTATCGAACGGATGACAACAACGCCCAAGCAGCGAGCGGAGGCGCATTCATCTGGCCACGTGGCAAGTATCTAGGAGTTTGCCGCTTGAACGGACGGCGGAGATGGATCCCGATTCGATATCAATTTTGAACGAGAGCGGGCGACGTGTTTCAATCCAGACCGTTGATCACGCATCTAACGGCGCGAAGCGAGTTCGAATTCAGCCATCTGCGAGACGACGACGTGGCATCATCCTGATCGTGCGATGCTGATCCAACGGGTACAAATTCCCCCCGCCATCTGAGCTGAGATGCGTGACGTGGAGCGTGGAAGACCGTTGGATCTCTGATCCAACGGCTACCAACGAATCCGAGCTGTTATCGGGTTTGGGCGCGGAGAAAGCGGGTTTCGCACAGTTTTTAAAGGACACGTGTCGCCTCCAAGTTTGATCCCGCTCAGATGTGCGGCTGAGAATTGCCCCGCTTTAGATGAGCGGATAGGATTGATTCGGGTGCGGGTTTTTGAACCCGATAGCACAGTAAACCCGCAATGCTTTATATTTAAGCGTATTTAGGGTTTTTTGGGCGTATTCAAGCAGATTGGGGCGTATTTTGGGCGTATTGGAGGCTCTAGGAGCCGTATTTTCCCCCTGAAAAATTCTGTAAAATTCCAGAGGCTTGTTTCTAATTTCCAGAGAGTTTTGAAGACTTTTCAGAGAGATTTGGTGATATTCTCTTCAACTTTAGCTTGTATTTGGGTGTTTTAGCTTGTATTTTGCCTCTAAACTTCCGTATTTTGCTATTAAACCTATGAATTCTGATCTGAGAATTGTTTATTCTGATATTATGATTAGCTAAATTGTTATTGTGCATGGTTTGGAGTAGTTAGGGGCTATGATTTGTGTTAGTTTGGTTGTATTCCATATGCTTAATCGTTAAAACGTCGCTAAAATTGTAATCGTTGTTCGTAAATCGACTTTGTTAGATTCCAAAAGAGTTAATTAAGTTGATGATCGCCCCAAAAGGGCGAGCTTTGATCTCCCCAAAAGGGAGTTTCATACCGTAGTTTTGATCTCTCCAAAAGAGAGTTTCATATCGTATTATAATCTTAGCGACGATCTTTTTGAATATTTTGTTTGAACCCCCAAAAGGGCATCTTCCGATGAATTGCTCCCAAAAGGAGAATTCATTGAGTTATCTTGGGTATTTTCCGGTGAATTGCTCCCAAAAGGAGAATTCATTGCGTTATACCTATCAACCAAATTAATACGAATCGTTGACCCTAACGAACCCATACCATGTGCAAACTCTTTATAAGTATTTTCATACACGTATTTTTCTTGTTCGTATCATTCACGTATCCCCATTCACACCACCATCACCACCATTAAAAGTGTTTAGTTTCTTTCCGATAGATTTCTATTTGATTTGAATTGTGGTTGCAACAGATTTCTTCCCGTGGATTCGACACCTGGACTCCCAGGTTTTACTACTTGAACGGACTCTTGCGCTTGAGAGAGAGCACCTTTTCGGTCCCACCAAGTTTTTGGCGCCGTTGCCGGGGAGGAATGGTTTGTGACTACGGTTTATTTCATTTAGAGGACCTTCGGTGAGATCTTTCCACTTTATTGCACATAAACTTTTTATTATTATTATTTTATTTTAACATTTAAAGAATGGAATATATGAACTTCTATTGCACGAACAATCTTTATGATGCACGATATGCGAATGCACACAAACATAGAATGGAAAAGCTCAAAATTGTTAATTTTAATCAAACTGACTGTGAAACTTTCTTTCAGGCCTGGAGGAGGTTCACAGACCTAATATCGAGCTATCCGCAGCATGGGTTCACAAATGAAGAGCTTATGGCGTCCTTCCTAGATGGACTACACCCACAGCTACAGGAATTATTGGGAGACATGACGCCGACAGTGGCGTGGGAATACATGGAGTCTCTGCAAGAAAACGAAGAAACCGTGGAAGAGACTTCAGAGAGCGATTCAACGGAGCCTTCGTGCGTCGACCAAGAAGAGCAAAGCGTAGACGTACCCTTGCAATCCTTGAAAGAGGAAGCTTATCTGATTATTCAGACATAGGGTCATCCAGACTGGATCATCCAGACTGGGTCGTAGGTCAATCAGAATGGGTCATAAGGTCATCCAGACTGGGTCGTAGGTCATCCAGACTGGGTCGTAAGGTCATCCAGACTGGGTCCTAGGGTTGTCCAGCTGACAGGAAAACATGAAGAGTCACAAACAGAGGCTGTTTTCTCCAAACTTTTAAACTAAACATAATTGTTACTCCCATTGGAAGTTGTAGATATTGTAGTTCTGAATTAACATATAAAATTTCATGCAAAGAGATGAACTAGGTAATTTAAGGTGAATTGTTTGGTGAGACCTGTCGAATCTGTTTTTCAGACAGATTCTGAAGGCTGTAACAATTGCTATTTTAAGACATGTTGCAGTTGGAATCTCGAAAACATGTTCTTGGAGAAAGTTGTAGAAAAAGCTGTTATCTTTCCAACGAGACCAAGATCACCAATTTCTATGGAGTGTGTATTGATTGATCTATGTTTTGCCAAACTGTGTCCAATCTGGGTAAAAATCAGACGTACAACAAATACAGAATTTTTACCCCTAATTGCAGTCCGAATTAACAAAAGTTCTCAGCATGAAAGTTGTAGATAAAAGTCCAATACTTATGCCTTAAAAATTCCAGAGAAAACTCAGGTCTATAGTAAGACAAATGAGCAAATCAATGAGCATGTAAATCTGTCCAGAATTTCAGCAATATCAAAAATGAAAACTACTGTTATTAAACTAAGATTAACTTAATTTCTCATGCTTAACATACACTAACACTTAGTTGGAGATGGAATTCTACCTTAGGGGCGGTGACAGACAAGAGGGTAGCCATTGGCCCTATGACTCCTCCTTCTTCAAACCCTTCTCCTTCGTCCTTCTCTTCCTCTTCTTTGCTTAAACTCGTCCACTTGCTAACATATTGGACTAGGGACTAAATGGAGATGGAATTATGAAATTTTAGTGTCAAAATGAGAGCAAGAGAGATGGAGGGGAGGGGAGGGGAGGGGAGGGGAGCATGAAATTAAGAAGAGGGAGAGAGGAAAATGACAGAAAAAGAGAGTGTTTTGGTTTTTGAATGCTAAGGGATTTTTCCAACCTTCTACACAATTCTTTTTCTTTCCTTTTCTTTTCTCTTCCATTAGCCCTTAAGGATCTGTTAATTTCAGTACGTAGGAATAATCAAATAAAACAGAGATTAAAAACAAGAACCAATCAGAGACACTCAAGACTTGGTAACGCAGTTCGGTGCGCACACCTACATCTGCGGGGCCACGCCCAGAAAATCAGAATACTCCACTAAAATAATCAATGAGTACAATCACTAATTATCGCGATTCTATTAGGAGGAACAACCTCCCCCTCAATACAAACCGTGATGGGTGGTCTCTACCAACCCATGGAGTATTCTCGGCAAGCTCCCCTTGCCCGCAAGCTCCCCTTGCACAACTGACTAGATCAACTCTCTTGATCCCTACGTGCGTAGCCATCGGCCTCCTCCCAGAGTTCTTCAATCGTCTTTTTCAAAAGCCATCACACACATCAAGAGTCCACACCCTCCTTTTCTTCGCTCACCCCTCGAAGAAGATAAGCTGTTGACAACAACTCCACCAACAGAATCACCAAGGATAGGCGGAAACATATGCAGCGCAGCCAAGCAAGATAAAGCAGTTAATGAGGAAATCTCAGTCGATAATCAAAACCGAAAAACAACCAAGTGTCATTAACCATCCTTCAACAGCTTCAACAATAATCACCTAATCCCGCACTGTAGAAGAAGATCTGATTCTGATCAACAAACACGATGACATCTTATCTCCAAAAACAATAGTTCAGTCACGAAGAGGTCTTATCTTCAATAGACGCAAATCAAATAGCTGCATGGAAGATTTGCCGAATCTGATCTCAAAGGTTGAAGATAAGTTCAACATTTCATATGACATTTTGTACAACATTTCATAAACACTCATTTGTTAGTGGATCTTTCATACCTCGGTTGTAGATTGATACTTTCATTCACCTTCGTCAGCAAATCTTATGCATACCTGCATTCAACTGAATATCTGGAGAAGATCTAAACAATAATGCAAGATCTGAAAACATTCATATATAGAATCTTCAACCGCACATCTCTTCACCCGCACATACCATTCAGTTATGAAACCAACCAGATTTTGTAACCACTATATCCGGGTAAATAACTACCTCTTTAATGCTAAATATCCACCAATATTTCTAGGATCACTTCGGGTAAGGAATCCCATATTCAAGGAACCACCGAATCTATTTCGGGTGAAAAGATTAAAACAAATCTCATGCGGATATTTTGCCCATAGAATAAGGAACTATTTCTGGTAAATAAAACCAATAAATCTCAGCAAATATTTCCTTCCATCAATTTAGGAACAAACCAGATTCCCAAAAATCTCAACAAACCTCCATCAATTAAGGAACTAATACGGGTAAGAAGGAGTATAAAAATCTCACCAATATCTGGAATCAATCAAATCAGGAACCTCCGATATTATAGGCTACAAATCAGATCTGAGATCACCACGACACATTTGTAGACCAAAGCAGCGTTTCTGAATACGAACAATTATTCCAGATCCGAATGTTGAACATAATGTCGTTGAACATAATGTTCAACATTTTGCTCAAACTGCTCAAAAACAATCCAGATTCCTCAAACTGAGCTCTCCAGATATAGTGCCACTAATGCCAACAAATATCAGCAGAAATTCAACCCTAACAATCTCCCCCTTTGGTATTATGTGGCACAAACCAAAGCAAGCGTCAACCAAGCACACATTCTCCCCCTTTGAGCCACAATAATCCAAAACACATTCTCCCCCTTGCTAGAGCAACCCGAGTAGTGATTACCTCAAAAAAATACAGCCACATTCTCCCCCTTTCAGCTAGCCTCACAACTCCAAAAGAAAATTCAGAGAAAAAAACTCAAACCGAGGCACATCCAGAGTCTCCTCTGTCTCTCTTAATAGAAAATAAATTCTCAGGCACAGCGGAATAAGAGAAAGAACACTATACCTCACATCCAGATATAGTGGAGAGTAAAAAAACATCGGCGGTGTTGACATAGGAGCTTCGGTGGTCTGCATGTCAAAATTTGGAGACGTGGATGCGATGGAACCGGCTAAGAAGTGAACGAACTTTAGGGAAGTCAACCGGTCTAGATGATGAGGCCGCAGAAGATGAAGCAGAGGTGGATTGCTGTGCAGGAGAGGGTACAGGCGAAGATCCAATGGCACCGGTGGAGGAAGAGCAGTGAGCAAAGCGACGAGATAGCACTCTGATAATTCTGGAGGAAGATTCATGAGACTTTGGCGCAGGTTGCTCACAGTGATTGTCGAAGGGAGATGTCGAGTCTGGTGTCATAACATCTGCAGCAACATTGTTCTGTGTTGTATCTAATGTTACAACATTAGTCACAACATGAAGTGCTTTCTCTGAAGCTGTAGTGTTCTTGCTGTATAATTCAGACTTTCTGACCCATTGCTTCTTCATATTCATATCTGGGTGTCTAGCATTTCTTCCTTCTGACCAATCTCGCATGCGACTGAAGCAGTTTCTCTCAGTATGGCCGATGAACTTGCAGTAAGCACATGCAGGATGACCACCTTTCACGCATCTAGTCTGCTTCTTCTTCTGATCATGCCCCTTGTGCTGACCCATTCTTTCAAGTTCTTTGGTAACTTGAATTCTTCTTTCAGCAGACACATTATTGAAGGCTCCTCTATTGTATCCCACTCCGGTGCGATCTCCTGAAATCTTACCCATGTTTAAGATATCATCCAGCTTTGCTTTTCCAGAATTCCACTTCTCCAAAGTGCATTTAGCTTTCTCTGCCCTGAGAAGAACATTTCTGAAGTTTCTTTCCAATTCTCTACAGTTTCCCTCAGCTTTCGGACATTCGGTTTTGACCTCCTCCTTCTCTTTCTTCAGTTTATTATTCTCCTCATTCAGGACTTTGTTGATATTGCAGATTTGCATCCATTTCTCAAACATCATCATGTACGCTTTTTGAATATCATCGTCATTAACTTCTTCATCGCTATCAACTTCAGACTCAGATTCAGTGCAGGATGTTGTACTTAATGTTGTACATGATGTTGAACATAATGTTGCAACATTCTGTCTGACATTGGCTAGTTTGTTGTAATCAGGTCCCTTCTTCTGAGAGGCTGCGAGGGCAATGTAATTACTGATGATGTCCTCATTTTTAACACTCCCATCAGAATCATCTTCACTCCAGGTACTAGTCGGGGATGTCCCTTTTTGCTTCTTCAAGGTGTTTGCACATTCAACTTGCGTGTGCCCAAATCCTTCACATACTTTACACTGCATCCCTTTTCCTTTCTTTTTCCCTTTACTACTAATCTTCTTCAGCATTCTACTGATGTTTTTGGACAGCGATGCAATGTCTTCATCAAGTTCTGACTCATAATCAGATTTAGATTCTTCACAAGCTTCTACCTTCAGTGCCACCCCTTTGTCTCGTTTGTTTTGCTTCAAATTCATTTCATAGGTCTGAAGTGATCCCATGAGTTCATCCAATCTCATATTGGAAGTGTTCCTCACTTCTTCAATAGTTGCAATCTTTACCGAAAATTTGTCAGGTAAAGATCTCAGAGTTTTCTTTACTAACTTCTTTTGGGAGTACTTCTTTCCCAATTGAAATGCTGGATTTGCTATATCACGTAATCTTCCATTAAATTCAGCCACGGATTCATCATCATTCATTCTAAGATTTTCAAATTGAGAGGCGAGTATTTGAAGTTTAGAAGCTCTTACAGTACTTGTCCCTTCATGAATATTCTGCAGTATATCCCATGCTTCCTTTGCATACTCACACGTAGAGATTAACTTGAATTGCTCTTCATCGACATCGGAAAAAATAGCATTAATTGCTTTAGAATTGCATAAGGCTGCATGTTCTTTAATCCGACTCCAATCTCTTGCCGACTTGAGGTGTTCTTCGCCATCTTTGTTAATTTCGGTTGGCGGTATCCATCCTTCACTGACAGCGATCCAGGCCTTCTCATCAATGGACTTAATGAATACACGCATCCGAGACTTCCAGTAAGTGTAGTTTGTACCAGTGAGCAAAGGAGGACGAACAACAGAGGCACCTTCTCATGTAGCCATGATTCAAGTACTGAAATCCAAGATCACACCCACTTTGATTACAAAGTTATACGGGTGACCTGCTCTGATACCAATTGTTAATTTCAGTACGTAGGAATAATCAAATAAACACAGAGATTAAAAACAAGAACCAATCAGAGACACTCAAGACTTGGTAACGCAGTTCGGTGCGCACACCTACATCTGCGGGGCCACGCCCAGAAAATCAGAATACTCCATTAAAATAATCAATGAGTACAATCACTAATTATCGCGATTCTATTAGGAGGAACAACCTCCCCCTCAATACAAACCGTGATGGGTGGTCTCTACCAACCCATGGAGTATTCTCGGCAAGCTCCCCTTGCACAACCGACTAGATCAACTCTCTTGATCCCTACGTGCGTAGCCGTCGGCCTCCTCCCAGAGTTCTTCAATCGTCTTTTTCAAAAGCCATCACATTCATCAAGAGTCCACACCCTCCTTTTCTTCGCTCACCCCTCGAAGAAGATAAGCTGTTGACAACAACTCCACCAACAGAATCACCAAGGATAGGCGGAAACATATGCAGCGCAGCCAAGCAAGATAAAGCAGTTAATGAGGAAATCTCGGTCGACAATCAAAACCAAAAAACAACCAAGTGTCATTAACCATCCTTCAACAGCTTCAACAATAATCACCTAATCCCGCACTGTAGAAGAAGATCTGATTCTGATCAACAAACACGATGACATCTTATCTCCAAAAACAATAGTTCAGTCACGAAGAGGTCTTATCTTCAATAGACGCAAATCAAATAGCTGCATGGAAGATTTGCCAAATCTGATCTCAAAGGTTGAAGATAAGTTCAACATTTCATATGACATTTTGTACAACATTTCATAAACACTCATTTGTTAGTGGATCTTTCATACCTCGGTTGTGGATTGATACTTTCATTCACCTTCGTCAGCAAATATTATGCATACCTGCATTCAACTGAATATCTGGAGAAGATCTAAACAATAATGCAAGATCTGAAAACATTCATATATAGAATCTTCTGTGATGCCCTACCAGCTACTGCACAAGTACTAGAGGGGGGGTGAATAGTACTTTAAAATAATAAGGAGTATAATTCCAAATTAAATTGCAAACAACTACCAAATCAATTTGCAGAAGCTTAAATTGAATGACAACACAAAATTAACAATGCTAACAAACGATGTTAATGGGTTCGGATCCACCCAAGTCTCCCCGACTTGTTCCCGGTGATCCTACGTCCCAACCACCCGGATCCCCTCCTGATACTTGAGTTAGAAACCCTAACTCAAGATTTCCACTATGAATATCTTGTGAAAAACCTTCACAAGATCAAATCATACATGCAATGGCAAAGTGAATCCCACAACCCGGGATCACAATCTTCTCTCACAACCGAGAGAACCAATTAGCAATATTAAAGAGTTTAAATGAAATAAACAATCTTACCATAAAATCCTATACCTTGAGTTTTTCTTACGCAAATGGTGAAATGAAGGATTTGAGGAAGATGAAGTCACCAAGACCTAGCACCAAGGAAATGACCAGCAATCGGTGCCTAGGAATGAGTTGGAGACTTGGATCAAGCAATAGCTTGAAGAGCTCACCAAGAACAAGCTTCTCTCTAGATCTAGAAATGAGAGAGAATGGGTTTCTTGTGAGGAAGAGAGCTTTAGATTTGAGGGAGAATGGCTATCTCTTTAGAACTCAATGAATCTCTTAATGGTAGCTCTAACCTAGATAGAAATGACCTAGGTTCGTATTTATAGGAACCCAAAAACATAAGTTAGGTCATTCACCAACGGATAGAAATCTGTGAGACTTAGTCGGTCAAAGAACAATCACTGACCGACTAGTTCATCAACTAGTCGGTGAGTCAAACAACGTGGACCGATTAAGAGTAGATCTGAGAAGAGATAGAAGTTCAGACCTAGAAATCTAGTCGGTCCAAGAAGACTGTCTGACCGACTAGTTTCACAACTAGTCGGTCAGCCAATGAACGTAGACCGACTAAGAGCAAAAAGAGTTAGTCTGAGTACAAAGTGACTTAGTCGGTCCAAGAACAAAAGTTGACCGACTAAATTGTCAACTAGTCGGTCACCAAACGTTCTTAGACCGACTAACGATAAACAGTAGCTTAGGAGAATTTTAGCATGAACAGTAAGTCACAACTAGTCGGTCAAAGAAGCATCACTGACCGACTAGTTCACAAACTAGTCGGTCGGTGAGTCAACGTAGACCGACTAACTGTAAACAGTAAAGTCCAAGAAATTAAGGAATCAAACTAGTCGGTCCAAGAACAGTTGCCGACCGACTAGATCACCATCTAGTCGGTCAGTACTTGTTCTTGTACCAACTAACATGCACATACAAATCCGAATCGAAGCGCGACGCTTCGAGGAAGTTAGAATGAACTTGTGCAAGGATCCTAGAGCTACAAAATGAGCGTAATGAAGATAGAAACGTAAGATATACTCAAGGCTTAACATTCTATATATCGAAGCTAAAAGACTATAAATAAAACCTTAATAAACGGTCTTCGAGAGCTTCGATTGAATCTTCATAACTTCCAAAGCGTCGCAAGAGCTTCAACGAAGCTTTAGGCATGAATATGAGCTTTGGAAAGTGTTGAGATGTCGCTTTGAATGTTCTCGTGAAATTGGCGACGATCTCCAATACTGCGCTCACAAATTGTTAGTACATGGATTATTTATGTTTGCTCATCATCAAAACCAAATTCGGGGAGTCCAATATTCAACATTCTCCCCCTTTTTGGTGATGACAAACCAACATAAATAATAATCAAAAATAATAATTCAAATGTAAAATACTTACTCCCCCTGCATTGATGACACGTTAATTCCAAAATGAATATATATGAATTGCATCAATCAGACGAGTAAGATATATAATGAGAATCGATTTTTGAAATATCGGATTTTGAAAATCCTTATATGTATCTTAACTCCCCCTGAATCTAACATATCAAACTAGATTCTTGGAAATTGAGTTAAATTTTCATTTGCGCTATTTATTATCATTATCTCTCCCCCTTTGGCATTAACCCAAAAATGGGGGGCATACAACGACAACAATTAGGAAATGTAAAATCCAACATCGGGAGTCGTAGACAAAGACAATGGACCAACTTGACACCAAGGGAAAAGTGTGGAAATCAAATCAAGGTGTGCCAAAATGTCCATTATCAAAAAAAAATCAAAATCATCAAAAATACCAAATAATTATTCATTTCTTGAATAAAGAAACATACTCTTCAATATTCAATATTCTTGGTTAATTTTGTGCATGGAAAACAATTCTATATAATTATAGAAATATAATCTATTTAACCAAGTTTTTAATCGTCGAGCGACGAATTCACAATTCAAATGCATTCAACGAATATATAAAAAAAATGCACGACGAATAAATGACAAAGTGAATGACGATGAACATATATATATGTAGAGACAACATGAGTACATCCAAAAAGATATCACATCGAATATATGAGGTACATCATATCAAGTGCTACATATCATCAAAAAGAAAAACATCATACATCATCGACATCATCAAAGTATATCAACATACATCAAAACAACATCATAACATAATATCCAACTCCGACATCCAGAAATCGCAAAAATACATCAAAACATCTCTCAAACCCCATCCTAACCCAAAATACTCTCACTAAGATATATCATCCAAAGCGTAGTGGAGAGTCCTCGAAACAAGCGATCACGAGGAGGTGGCAGGATCTGCAGTCTCCGTGGGTCCAGTCGACGGAGTGGACTCAGGCTCTGTAGGGAGTAGAGGTGTCTCAACAGATGGAATCGTCGGGGCAGGAGTGGAGATCTCAGCAACATGCTCAACATCGGGAATCTCAACAGCAGCAGGGGTCTCGACAGAAGCAGCAGCAGTGTCAACAGCAGCAGGAGATACATGAGCAGGCTCGTCAAGAGGGTCAGCAGCAGGCTCAGAAGGCTGAAGAGCTGAAGCAGAAGGCTCTGGAACACCGGAAGTGGTGCCAACTCCAGGAGCAGAAGTGGAAGTACCAGCAGCAGCAGCAATGGCCTCATCGCCACGGGCAAAAGAAGTGACAAGCTCGTCAAGCTCCTCATCGTCCATCTCCTCGGCCTCAGACACTGAAGGAGGAAGATCAATCCCCATCATACGAGCCATACGGCAGACTACCTCCTCAGTACGAGCCAAACGGGAGTCGTGCTGACGAAGTAGACGTACGACATCGTCCAATGTAGCAGGGGAAGAGGAGGCTGCAGCCAGGCCCGGTTCTAAGGTAAGCCCACTAAGGCAGCCGCCTTAGGCCTCCAATTTTGAGAGGCCTCCTATTTATTTTTATTCCTAAGTCCAAAATTATTTGGGCCCATTTTAAAGCCCACAATTATTTGCCTTGCAACGGGCAGATCACGAATCAAATGCTGCACGAGTCGTGCGAAATCAAGGCGCCGCGATTGGGGGAATATCAAACGTCGCGCGAGTCGCCTCTCTCTCTCGCCTCTCTCTCTCTCTCTCTCTCTCTCTCTCTCGACGCTCTCTCTCAGTCTCTCTCTCTCTCACTCCGGCTCTCTCTCTCTCTCTCGACGCTCTCTCTCAGACTCTCAGTCTCTCTCTCTCTCACTCCGACTTTCTCTATCTCTCTCTCTCTCTCTCTCTCTCTCGACGCGCTCTCTCACTCACTCCGACTCTCTCTCACTCACTCCGACACTCCGACTCTCTCTCTCTCTCTCTCTCTCTCTCTCTCTCTCTCTCTCTCTCTCTCTCTCCGATTCGGCGATTCGGCCTCCGCGGCCCGCCCCTCCGGCCCTCTCCGTCTCTGGTCCTCTCCGGCCGCCATCACCGTCTCCGATTCGGAGGTAAAATTTTTTCTTTTTGCTATTTTAATTAGGGAATTGATGGATTTTCAATCTATGGTTATTGATTTGGGGTTTATGCATTTTTACCTTAACTGAATTTGTAGTATTGCAGAATTGATGCATTCTGATTGGACTTACCGAATCTCCGATTCCAGAATCTGCACCAAGTCAGTCTATTTTGATTACAGGTGAAGGTAACCATGTACATAGATTGGCTGCTTTTTAGAATATACCCCAAATCAACCCCAAATCAATAACCATAGATTGAAAATCCATCAATTCCCTAATTAAAATAGCAAAAATGCATTCTACAAATTCAACCCCAACATTCTGTTAAATTCGACTGAATTGATGCATTTTCAGTTTGATTGGGTAACCCGTAACTGGGTTTTGCAAAATGACAACCTTAGACTCATTACCTTCAAATTTGTTTAATTTTGACAACTTAAGTTTAATTTTAAATTCCATTAGTGCAAAGCTTTGGTGAATGAATCAATGATGTGTCTTTGTTCTTAAGTTTGGGCATTGTTTACTGCAGAGAAAGTTTAGGAATTAGGATTAATAACCATTAACCAATGAGAAAGTTTATGGGAACAATAGTGCATGTCATCGTTTAAAAAAGATAAAGAAAAAAGTGAGCAGTTGACAGCAGACTTGTTTCCAAGTCTATATGTTCATTTGAGCCTATTGCTGAAATAAGTTGAATTATATATACTCATTTTGCATTGGTGACAGCATTATCTTCAAAATGACTAATCTGACATTTATAAAGGACTAACATCAAAAGTGATGTTTTATATATATACACTCAAAAATGACATTTATATATAATTCAGAATGACTAATCTGACATTTATATTATTTTGCATTGTTGAATTATATATGTTCATTTTGCATTGGTGACATTTATAAAGGTTCAGCAGAGTGATGTTTTAAAATCTGACATTTCTTAAATTGCAAAACTATTTTAAATTCCCTACTTCAGACTCATTATCTTCAAAATGAATAATCATACTCTGTTTTTCATTTGCAGTTTAAGAAATACATCATTCATCACTCATCAGATTGGCTAGAAAAAGAGGCGATTGATTGAATTTGATTCAGACAAGAGACATCATTCCGATATTTCAGGTCGTATCTATCTAGACTAAAGCATTTTAAATATTGATTTTTGTGCAACATCGATCATTTTATTATCTATTTATTGTGTTGTGTATTGTTTAAACAATGTCGACTAGAAAATTTGCAAGTGGATATGAAAAACTAATGAAAAAAAAAGAGTTGAACAATTTCTTCAATCTCAAAAGGGTGCTCTTGATAAGTTTATTTTTAATAAGCAAAATGAGACTTCTTCTTCAAGAGAAGAAATACCAATTGAGGAAGAATTAATAAATAGTGTAGACAATATTATGGGTGAAGATGCAACAATAATGGAAAATACTCCAACATTTAATGAGGAAAATATAGAGAACACAAAAGAAGATGAGATAAATTTTATGACTGAGGAAGATATTTATGACCCAGGTAATTGGAAAAATATTGATGTGAAGTTTAGAGATATATTGATAGAAAGAGGTCCTATTCGAGAGTGCAATTTGAATTTTCCCATTGATGAGCGTAATAGACACTTCTCTACTACTTTTTATACTAGAAAATTAGCAAATGGAGAAATATATGATAGAAAATGGCTTGTGTACTCTAAAGTAAATGAGAGAGTATATTATTTTTGTTGCAAGTTGTTTAGTTCAAAATTTTGTGCTAGCCAACTTGTGAATGAAGGAACAAATGATTGGAAAAACCTTAGTGCTAAGCTCAAAACTCATGAAACAAGTCACGAACATTTAACTAGCATGAGTAAATGGGTTGATGTAGAGAAGAGATTTAAAAAGAATGAGACAATTGACAAAAACATTCAAGAGAATATCAACAAAGAAAAAGAGCATTGGAAACAATTGTTAGTGAGGATTATTTCTGTGGTTAAACATCTTGCGAAATGTAATCTTGCATTTCGTGGGACGAAGGAGAAGATCTATGAACCTAATAATGGAAACTTTTTGAGCATTATTGAGATGATTGCAGAATTTGATCCTGTGATGCAAGAACATGTTAGACGAATACAACATGGTGAGGTTCATAATCATTATTTGAGTCATGCCATCCAAAATGAATTGATTGAATTGTTAGCTTCTGAAGTTAAACAAGTAATAATAAAAAAATTGAAACAATCAAAATATTTTTCTGTCATACTTGATTGTACTCCCGATGCAAGTCATCAAGAACAAATGACTCTTATTGTAAGATGTGTGAATACTTCGGTAAGTCCAATCAAAATTGAGGAGTATTTTTTAGAATTTTTGAAAGTAGATGATACATCTGGAAAAGGTCTTTTTGATGTACTTGTAAGTGCTTTGGAAATACATAATCTTGATGTAAGTGACATAAGAGGCCAATGCTATGACAATGGATCTAACATGAAAGGAAAACACCAAGGCGTGCAAAAGAGGCTTCTAGATATAAATCCTAGAACATTTTATACACCATGTGGTTGTCACAGTCTTAATCTTGTGCTATGTGATGCGGCTAATTCTTGCACCCGAGCTTTATCTTTTTTTGGTGTGGTGCAACGTATATATTGTCTGTTTTCTTCTTCTACAAAAAGGTGGAAGGTATTGCAAGACAATGTGCCTAAGTTTACTGTTAAACAACTATCTAATACTCGGTGGGAAAGTCGAATTGAAAGTGTAAAGGCCATAAAATTCCAAGCTCCAAACATAAGGGATGCTCTTCTTGAATTAGCGAATATTAGTGATGATGCTAAAACAAAAAGTGAAGCAAACTCTTTAGCCAAATATGAGATAGAAGACTTTGAATTTCTATTGTCTATGAATATTTGGTATGACATATTATTTGCAGTGAATATTGTTAGCAAAAAGTTACAATCTAAAGATATGCAACTTGACATTGCTATTGATCAATTAAACGGTCTTATTTCTTATTTTGAAAAATATAGGGAGAATGGGTTTGAGTCTGCCATGGATGCTATAAAAGAAATTGCAAAAGAATTAGATGTTGAACCCAAGTTCCGTGAGAAACGTGTAATTCATAGAAAGAAAAGGTTTGATGAAAATAATAATGATGAGGTTAGACTTTCAATTGAAGAATCTTTTCGAATCGAGTTTTTCCTACATATAGTTGATCAAGTTGTTGTTTCAATTAAAACGAGATTTGAACAATTTGTGGAGTATGAAAAGATATTTGGATTTTTATTTGATTTAGAAAAATGTTCCCATGAAAGTATTTTGAAGAGCCAGTGCATAGATCTTGAATATTTTTTGAAAGTTGGCGAACATTCCGATATTGATGGGTGTGATCTTTTTTCAGAGCTAAGAATCTTAAAAGAAATCTTACCTGCAGAAATTAATACTCCAATTTTGATTTTAAATTACGTTAATAAGACGGATTCTTTTCCTAATACAAGCATTGCATATAGGATATTGTTGACCGTCCCAGTAACAGTTGCTTCAGCGGAAAGAAGTTTTTCTAAGTTGAAAATACTAAAAACATATTTAAGATCAACCATGACTCAAAATCGGTTAAATGGATTGAGTATTCTTTCTATTGAGAGAGATATACTTGAAAGTATTGAATATAAACCTTTGATAAAAAACTTTGCTTCTCAAAAAGCTAGAAAAATGTTTAAATAAATTGAATGAGATTTAGTTATTTGAATGCTCCTAAAAATTTTGCATTGATACTTAGGCCTCATATTTTGTTTCGCCTTAGGCCTCATTTATGCTTGAACCGGCCCTGGCTGCAGCAGCTGACGGAGTAGACTGGGAAGCAGATGCGGTAGACCTCTGCACGTGACGAAGTGCCGCTAGAGATTTCTTCACGGCCGTCACGTTCAGAGGCGTACCCAAAGGACGCTCATCGTCAGGAGGGAGAGGGACTCGGAAATGTCGAAATACAAGAGTCAACAGGCAAGGGTATGGAATGTGCGCAGACTTATTGGTCTTGCGTATACACTCGAAAGAATCCATCTTATCGAGTATCACACGAGCCCAATTAATCTCGCACCCCAAGAAAAGAGCGTAGATCAATTTCAAGAACGGCTGGGATGGGAGTGAAGAGGATCCATACTTAGGGAGGAGACATGACTTCAAGATCAGGTTAAGAACCCATGCATTCGGCTTAAAAGATTTCGATGGAACACCAATGAATGCGGAGGGGATAACCTGGAAGATCTCAGAAAGAATAGACTGATCCAAGGAAGAAATGTCATCGACGGAAATGTCCGAAGGGAGGAGACCACACGATGAACAACCAAGAATCTCCCCCAAGATTTCTGCCGTGAGAACTATAGGAGTTCCCAAGACAGTCGTCTCAATGGAGTGGCTGGCGTCGTACTGGCCTCGAATACGGTTGGCATAGAACAATTTCACGAGGCGAGGGTACGGTTTGGGATTGGCCTTGGGGTCGTATCGGAGATAATCAAGAAGACCACTATAGGACAGAAGATCAGCAAGGCCGAGAAAATCAGAGAACTGAACGTAATGCTCTAACAACAGTGGACAGTGCTCTATACGGTTGTACGCTGCGAGACACTGAGGGTCATCGCGGCACAACGATATGTCTACACCGCCGACTGGCATAGGAGATTTACCCTTAGCCTCACGGGTCTTCGGAGGTGGAGTAGGTTCCCTAGTAGGCTCATCCTCTGGGATAAATTCAGAGTCGGAATCGGGAGGAGTAGCCGGTGATTGAAGAATAGGCTTCTTGGTCTTGGATTTGCGGGGTTTAGCGGTCGCAGTCCTAGGCTTCTTAGGAGGAGGCGAAGATGGAGAGGCTTGGGTTGACTTGGCACGATGCTTAGGCTTCGGGGGATTCCTAGGGTCGGAAGGTTGTTCTACGGTCATAGGAGAAGCCCCGGAAGAGGCGATAGGAATTCTTGTCTTAGCCATAGCACTACGAGCACAAGCAATCGATGATAAGATCAAAAACAACCTAGCACAAACCCTAGAAGCTAACACAAACCCTAGAAATCAAGAAATTCGAAAATACAAACCCTAGGTTAAAACTAGAAACCCTAGGAGCTAGATGAGATAGAATCGAACCCTAGGGTAGGAATCGACCAAGGAGAGGGAGGGAGATACCTAGGAGGTGGAGTCGACGGCAGCGGACGGCGGCGATCGACGGAGAGATGGCCGGAAGTCGAAGGGTTTCGAGTGGGGGTTTGGGGTTTTCGGGCTGGAGCAAGAGAGAATACCGACTAAAAATGATTTTAGTCGGATGAATTAGAGTATAAGTCGGTCTGGAATCAAAAAGACACAAACTGCCCTAACACACTTAGTCGGTCACAGTTCAAGCACTGACCGACTAGATTACGATCTAGTCGGTCGGTCAATGAGCTTGAACCGACTAAGTCGAAACAGAGGCACAGAGGGATTTTTAGGGCTAGATTTAGTCGGTCGCAGTATATTCACTGACCGACTAGTTTTCAATCTAGTCGGTCGGTAAGTGTACTGTGACCGACTAACGAAAGAAAATGATAGGAGTTAGATATAGGCTTGATCTAGTCGGTCTGAGTTCATTTGCTGACCGACTAGATGAGCATCTAGTCGGTTGACAAGTGAACTTAGACCGACTAGAGGAGTCCAAAAGTTGATAATTGATTTCTCTTCACAAACCACTTGGATGAAACATCATAACTCACTCATTAGTCATCTAAATTACCCCATAAAACGTCGAAATCTTAAATACGACTTTCAAATACGAATTCGAGCATAAATTCAAATATATCACATAAAATTCCCAAAAATTCAATAAATCTAGCATGAATGAAATATCACGAAATATAATAGCATGCAAGATAATTGAATGAAATATGAATCCTATATCTCGGATTCACCCATAATCCCCAATTCTCGACGCAACCGCACAAAGGAGTCCTCCTTTAGGGGTTTCGTGAAAATATCGGCGATTTGCTTTTGGGTTTCAACGTACACTAATATGATGTCCTTTTTAGCAACATGATCATCTAAGAAATGGTGTCGGACATCTATGTGTTTTGATCGGGAATGGTGCACCGGATTCTTTGAAAGACAAATAGCACTTTGGTTATCCACCATGATAGGGCTAGTATCACAATGAATACCAAAATCCTTCAAAGTGTGTCTCATCCAAAGAACCTGGGCACAAGCGGCACCGGCGGCAATATATTCCGTCTCGGTGGTTGAAAGTGATACCGAATTTTGCTTCTTGGAAAACCAAGAGACAAGAGAATTTCCTAGAAAATGGCAAGTGCCACTAGTACTTTTCCTGTCGGATTTGCATCCCGCATAATCAGCGTCACTATATGAGACTAACTCATATGTGCTAGATTTCGGATAAAGTAATCCAAAATCTAAAGTGTAACTTAGATAACGGAAAATACGCTTTACCGCTACTAAGTGAGAATCCTTAGGTTGAGACTGATAACGAGCACATATACATACGGCAAACATAATATCGGGCCTACTCGCGGTAAGATAAAGTAAACTACCTATCATACCTCGATATAGACGAATGTCTACATCTTTTCCGCCCGTATCTTTATCAAGATGCGTTGTAGTGCTCATAGGAGTCTTTTTCCCGGAGGCATTCTCCATTCCAAATCGCTTTAGCAACTCCACCGTGTACTTCGTTTGGTGGATGAAGATTGCATCGTTCAATTGGCGAATTTGGAGACCTAAGAAATATTTGAGTTCGCCCATGTGGCTCATCTCAAATTGTTCCTTCATAACATTAGAAAACTCTTCGCAAAGAGCAAAGTTAGTAGCACCGAAAATGATATCATCAACATAAATTTGAACTAATAAAATATCATTATTCGCGTGCTTAATAAAAAGTGTTGAATCGGCTTCACCCATTTTAAAATTCAAATCCAAAAGAAAATTCTTTAGGCGATCATACCAAGCTCGAGGAGCTTGTCTCAACCCATAAAGAGCTTTCTTTAGTTTAAAAACATGATTTGGAAAATTTTCATTTATGAAGCCCGGAGGTTGAGAAACGTAAACTTCCTCAACGACATCTCCGTTTAAAAATGCACTTTTAACATCCATTTGAAATAATTTAAAATTCTTATGGCATGCAAAAGACAATAATAATCTAATTGATTCTAATCTAGCTACCGGAGCGAAGGATTCTTCGAAATCAATACCTTCCTCTTGTCGATAGCCTTGAGCAACTAACCGAGCTTTGTTCCGGACGACGACTTGGTTTTCGTCGGTTTTGTTCTTGAAGATCCACTTTGTCCCTATGACGGTGTGGTTCTTCGATGGCAATGGAACAAGCTCCCATACCTCATTCCTCTCGAATTGAATGAGCTCCTCCTCCATGGCTAAGATCCAAGCGCTATCTTCGCATGCTTCATTAATATTCTTTGGCTCTATCGATGAGGCAAAGGCACAATTTGCGAAGTGGTGGACTTGCGATCTCGTCTTGACACTATCTTGAATATTGCCAATGACTTGCTCATGGGGATGGTCACGAACCGAATGAAGCCGTTTGGGAATACATTGATCACTAGGAACATTCTCAACAACTTCATTAGTTGGGTTAGTCTCAATAGAATCAATAGAATCATTAGACTTAGAATTATCAAACGAATCACATAAAACATCCATAGAATCATTATCATTTGAAATTCTAGTTGGAACAAATCCTTCATTAAATGAGACATGAAGCGACTCCTCGATCGTTGAGGTTCGTTTGTTGAATATCCGGTAGGCTTTGCTACGCGTAGAATATCCAACAAAAATCCCTTCATCGGATCTTGGATCGAATTTGTCCAAACTACCATATGTGTTCTTAATAAAACATTTCGAACCAAAAACACGAAAATGTTTAACTTGAGGCAACCTACCAAACAACAATTCATAACAAGTTTGTTTAGTGCCGGGCCTCAAAAGTATTCTATTAAACACATAGCAAGCGGTGTGTACCGCTTCCGCCCAAAATTGATGGCCAAGTTGGCTATCATCAAGCATAGTGCGAGCACACTCCACTAGCGTCCTATTCTTTCTCTCAACTACACCATTTTGAGGAGGTGCACGAGGGAAAGAGAAGGTGTGAGTAATACCAACTTCATCACAAAAAGTCTCAAAAGACTCATTCTCAAATTCACCTCCATGATCACTACGAATAGTGACAATGGTGGTTCCTAAGAGATTTTGTACTTTCTTAACAAAAATTGTGAAGTTTTCAAAAGCTTCATTTTTATTACACAATGAAAATACCCAAGTAAATCTTGAATAGTCATCTACGATGACAAGTCCATACCTTGCATTTCCTAAGGAAGCTACTCTAGTTGGCCCAAATAAGTCTAGATGTAATAGCTCTAGTGGCCGTTTAGTAGAGATACTTTTCTTAGGTTTAAATGAAGATTTAGGAAGCTTGCCACGTTGACAACAATCACAAAAACGTTTCTTTTCAAAAACAAGCTTCGGAAAACCTTTAATAGAATTTAATTTCGAAAGCTTATAAAGTGTTCCAAAGTTCACATGTCCAAAGCGTCGATGCCATAAGTGTTGTTCACTTGTGTTGGCAACGAGACATTGTTCATATGACTTAGGAAGATCCAAAATATAAATGTCTTTATGACGAGTTCCGGAAAATAATAATTTATCATTATCTTTTCTTAAAATATGACACAATCCTTTCGCAAAACTAACTTTGTAACCTTTGTCACAAAGTTGGCTTATTGAAATAAGATTGTGATTTAAACCACTAACAAGATAAACATCACTAATTAATGGTTTAGAGGGGTTACCGACTTTACCAACACCTATGATGGTTCCGCTCTCGTTGCCTCCAAATACAACGCGGTTTCCATTCGCAATGGGAACCACTCCGGAGAGCAATCGAGCGTCACCCGTCATGTGTTTTGAACACCCGCTATCGAGTATCCAATTCCCTTTGGAGCTAAATTTAAATTTGTTGCTCCTCTTCTTTTTCTTTTCCTTGAGTACCTAAAGATAGAAACTTTCATATCATGGTACCCAAGGTCATTGGGTCCAAGGGATTAGACCTTTGGAAGCCAAGTCCAATTGGACTTAGACTTCCCCACATAATTCTTACTATGCACAACATCCGAAAAATAAGCATTCATATACATTTGTTTTTCATCCATGCTAGTGTCCTTTGGGCTCCAAATAGTGAAAATTTTGGGAGCCATCATCCTATTGGGTGCATGCATGCGACGTTGGTTTATACGTGATGCATGTTGTGGATAGGCATACGGGACATGATGGAATGGTGCACGACGAGAATTATTCATATGAAGAGGTGGGTGTACATATGCATGTGTGGGAACACGTGCGTGAGGGTGTCTCACATGGTGTGCACGTGCCCGAGAATGTGTTGCATAAAAATCATCATATGTGTGAGCCGGTGGAGTAGGACGTGTGTTCCTACGTGGCATGTTATTGGTGTACATGTAGGCATGCCCCTTCTTTGGAGGTCCACCCAAAGTGGGTTTCTTTCCGAAAGAGGGTGTGAACGAGGTGGAAGCACCATTGGTAGATGAACTACCAATAGAGTGTTTGCTCCCACTCGTTGAGGCTTCGGAAGTTGGCCTAACAAAAGTAGTGACCGACTTGGATGAATTTCCCATCATATACCCCAAGCCAATGTGGTGTTTGGCCGGAAGTAAATCTTTTAGGATATTATCCAAATGGCCCTTACCCTTGTTGAATTTGTTGATTCGGCCCAAAGTGTCCTCATATTTCTCTTTGAGAGAACGCAAAGAAGTATCCAAAGTGGATATTTGCGATGTGAGCACATAAACACGAGATTTAAGATTCTCGTTCTCAATACTCAAGGTCGAGTTTTGAGAAGTTAAATCCGCTATCTCATGTTCTTCCGCATCCTCAATGCTAACATGTTCAAGTTTAGATTTGAGATTTACAATCTCATTTCTTAACTCTTCAACAACGGTGTCGTTGTTGGTGATGATATTCTTAGGCGATGTTTGAATGCTAGCTAGGTCATCTTTTACCTTAGTATATCTATTTACTAACTTAGTGTATTTTGACCAAAGTTGAGAGTTAGCATTTCTAAGATCATCCATCGTTACCTCATCGCTTTCGTCATCACTATCATCGGAAGAGGAGGATCCTTGATCGTGCTCCTCTCTTGCCATGAAACACATGTGCGCTTGCTCCACGTGTTCATCGTCTGACTCTCCGCTTGAGGAATCCTTGGAGTCGGTGAATGTAGTTCCGACAAGTCCCTTTTTGTACCCCTTTTTGTACTTCTTTGACTTGTCGAACTTCGGCGCCTTCCACTTCTCCTTTTGCTTGTTTTGAGGACAATCCGCTTTGATGTGTCCCGGCTTATTGCATTTAAAACACAAAGGTGGAGAGGCGTTAGTAGAAGTAAACTTAGATTTTTGTTTGAAGTTACCCTTTCGGAAGAAGCGATTGAACTTCTTTGCCATGAGTGCAATGGATTCCATGTCCATTTCTTCTTCCGAGTCCTCATCATCGGTAGAGGTGGATGAAGCTGCCTTGAATGCAATCGCCTTTTTCTTAGGCGCATTTAGGTTCAAATAGGACTTCATCTTTTCTTGTAACTTCACCTTGCTATCTTTGCGTACCTCGTATGACATCAAAGTACCCATTAGTTGAACAACGGTATATTTATTCATGTCATTACCTTCCTCGATGGCGAAGGTACGTTTTTCCCAAGAAGAGGGAAGTCCTTCAATAATCTTTGAGCACTTCTCCTTTTGAGTGTAGGACTTGCCGAGGGCCTCTAACTCGTTTATTATGTCAACGAAGCGAGCGTAATATTCTTTCATCTTCTCGCCCTGTTGCATATGAAACATTTCGTAATCTTTGTTTACGACTACGAGTTTAGAGTCTCTTACCCTACTCGTCCCTTCATGAAGAATGAGGAGGGAGTTCCAAATTTGATATGCACTCTTACATGTGCATATCTTATTGAAATCCTCGGGCTCCAAAGCGCATTGCAAGGCGTTCATTGCCTTGGCATTGCTTACCTCCGCGGCGACCTCCTCGGTAGTCCATTTCTCAAAGTCTTCTTCTTTGGGTTCGATGTATTCCTTCATTGTAGTCCTCCATAAGGATGCACTCCGGAGGAAAGTCTCCATCCGGCACTTCCAGTACCCGTAGTTGGTACCGTTGAAGAATGGAGGCCTCGTAGAGGAATGTCCTTCCATCACCGATGATGCTCCTTCACGGTTCCTGAAGGTGTCATAGTTGGAAGGTGGAGGCACGGTCTTGTTGTCGTTGGCAGACATAGCTGAGTATCTGGCTCTGATACCAAATGTGATGCCCTACCAGCTACTGCACAAGTACTAGAGGGGGGGTGAATAGTACTTTAAAATAATAAGGAGTATAATTCCAAATTAAATTGCAAACAACTACCAAATCAATTTGCGGAAGCTTAAATTGAATGACAACACAAAATTAACAATGCTAACAAACGATGTTAATGGGTTCGGATCCACCCAAGTCTCCCCGACTTGTTCCCGGTGATCCTACGTCCCAACCACCCGGATCCCCTCCGGATACTTGAGTTAGAAACCCTAACTCAAGATTTCCACTATGAATATCTTGTGAAAAACCTTCACAAGATCAAATCATACATGCAATGGCAAAGTGAATCCCACAACCCGGGATCACAATCTTCTCTCACAACCGAGAGAACCAATTAGCAATATTAAAGAGTTTAAATGAAATAAACAATCTTACCACAAAATCCTATACCTTGAGTTTTTCTTACCCAAATGGTGAAATGAAGGATTTGAGGAAGATGAAGTCACCAAGACCTAGCACCAAGGAAATGACCAGCAATCGGTGCCTAGGAATGAGTTGGAGACTTGGATCAAGCAATAGCTTGAAGAGCTCACCAAGAACAAGCTTCTCTCTAGATCTAGAAATGAGAGAGAATGGGTTTCTTGTGAGGAAGAGAGCTTTAGATTTGAGGGAGAATGGCTATCTCTTTAGAACTCAATGAATCTCTTAATGGCAGCTCTAACCTAGATAGAAATGACCTAGGTTCGTATTTATAGGAACCCAAAAACACAAGTTAGGTCATTCACCAACGGATAGAAATCTGTGAGACTTAGTCGGTCAAAGAACAATCACTGACCGACTAGTTCATCAACTAGTCGGTCAGTCAAACAACGTGGACCGACTAAGAGTAGATCTGAGAAGAGATAGAAGTTCAGACCTAGAAATCTAGTCGGTCCAAGAAGACTGTCTGACCGACTAGTTTCACAACTAGTCGGTCAGCCAATGAACGTAGACCGACTAAGAGCAAAAAGAGTTAGTCTGAGTACAAAGTGACTTAGTCGGTCCAAGAACAAAAGTTAACCGACTAAATTGTCAACTAGTCGGTCACCAAACGTTCTTAGACCGACTAACGATAAACAGTAGCTTAGGAGAATTTTAGCATGAACAGTAAGTCACAACTAGTCGGTCAAAGAAGCATCACTGACCGACTAGTTCACAAACTAGTCGGTCGGTGAGTCAACGTAGACCGACTAACTATAAACAGTAAAGTCCAAGAAATTAAGGAATCAAACTAGTCGGTCCAAGAACAGTTGCCGACCGACTAGATCACCATCTAGTCGGTCAGTACTTGTTCTTGTACCAACTAACATGCACATACAAATCCGAATCGAAGCGCGACGCTTCGAGGAAGTTAGAATGAACTTGTGCAAGGATCCTAGAGCTACGAAATGAGCGTAATGAAGATAGAAACGTAAGATATACTCAAGGCTTAACATTCTATATATCGAAGCTAAAAGACTATAAATAAAACCTTAATAAACGGTCTTCGAGAGCTTCGATTGAATCTTCATAACTTCCAAAGCGTTGCAAGAGCTTCAACGAAGCTTTAGGCATGAATATGAGCTTTGGAAAGTGTTGAGATGTCGCTTTGAATGTTCTCGTGAAATTGGCGACGATCTCCAATACTGCGCTCACAAATTGTTAGTACATGGATTATTTATGTTTGCTCATCATCAAAACCAAATCCGGGGAGTCCAATATTCAACATCTTCAACCGCACATCTCTTCACCCGCACATACCATTCAGTTATGAAACCAACCAGATTTTATAACCACTATATCCGGGTAAATAACTACCTCTTTAATGCTAAATATCCACCAATATTTCTAGGATCACTTCGGGTAAGGAATCACATATTCAAGGAACCACCGAATCTATTTCGGGTGAAAAGATTAAAACAAATCTCATGCGGATATTTTGCCCATAGAATAAGGAACTATTTCTGGTAAATAAAACTAATAAATCTCAGCAAATATTTCCTTCCATCAATTTAGGAACAAACCAGATTCCCAAAAATCTCAACAAACCTCCATCAATTAAGGAACTAATACGGGTAAGAAGGAGTATAAAAATCTCACCAATATCTGGAATCAATCAAATCAGGAACCTCCGATATTCTAGGATATAAATCAGATCTGAGATCACCACGACACATTTGTAGACCAAAGCAGCGTTTCTGAATACGAACAATTATTCCAGATCCGAATGTTGAACATAATGTCATTGAACATAATGTTCAACATTTTGCTCAAACTGCTCAAAAACAATCCAGATTCCTCAAACTGAGCTCTCCAAATATAGTGCCACTAATGCCAACAAATATCAGCAGAAATTCAACCCTAACAGGATCCAAGTAGGACAAGTCATCATGCTACCAAGCACACACTCTCTCTTCAAATTACTAAAGAGCCCTTACTCTACACACACCATCCCACTTAATTACTAAATAGCCATTACTTGCATGCTCCCCTCTACTACACACACCACAACTAATCACAACAATGTTATCATTTTAAAACACTAGTAGCTACGCATTCTTTCTTCATTACAGTAAAAATCAAAAGAGGTGCCAAACAGGCCCGGTTCTAAGGTAAGCCCACTAAGGCAGCCGCCTTAGGCCTCCAATTTTGAGAGGCCTCCTATTTATTTTTATTCCTAAGTCCAAAATTATTTGGGCCCATTTTAAAGCCCACAATTATTTGCCTTGCAACGGGCAGATCACGAATCAAATGCTGCACGAGTCGTGCGAAATCAAGGCGCCGCGATTGGGGGAATATCAAACGTCGCGCGAGTCGCCTCTCTCTCTCGCCTCTCTCTCTCGCCTCTCTCTCTCTCTCTCTCTCTCTTTCTCGACGCTCTCTCTCAGTCTCTCTCTCTCTCACTCCGGCTCTCTCTCTCTCTCGACGCTCTCTCTCAGACTCTCAGTCTCTCTCTCTCTCTCACTCCGACTCTCTCTCTCTCTCTCTCTCTCTCTCTCTCTCTCTCTCTCTCTCTCTCTCTCTCTCTCGACGACGCGCTCTCTCACTCACTCCGACTCTCTCTCTCTCTCTCCGACACTCCGACTCTCTCTCTCTCTCTCTCTCTCTCTCTCTCTCTCTCTCTCTCTCTCTCTCTCTCTCTCTCTCTCTCCGATTCGGCGATTCGGCCTCCGCGGCCCGCCCCTCCGGCCCTCTCCGTCTCTGGTCCTCTCCGGCCGCCATCACCGTCTCCGATTCGGAGGTAAATTTTTTTCTTTTTGCTATTTTAATTAGGGAATTGATGGATTTTCAATCTATGGTTATTGATTTGGGGTTTATACATTTTTACCTTAACTGAATTTGTAGTATTGCAGAATTGATGCATTCTGATTGGACTTACCAAATCTCCGATTCCAGAATCTACACCAAGTCAGTCTATTTTGATTACAGGTGAAGGTAACCATGTACATAGATTGGCTGCTTTTTAGAATATACCCCAAATCAACCCCAAATCAATAACCATAGATTGAAAATCCATCAATTCCCTAATTAAAATAGCAAAAATGCATTCTACAAATTCAACCCCAACATTCTGTTAAATTCGACTGAATTGATGCATTTTCAGTTTGATTGGGTAACCCGTAACTGGGTTTTGCAAAATGACAACCTTAGACTCATTACCTTCAAATTTGTTTAATTTTGACAACTTAAGTTTAATTTTAAATTCCATTAGTGCAAAGCTTTGGTGAATGAATCAATGATGTGTCTTTGTTCTTAAGTTTGGGCATTGTTTACTGCAGAGAAAGTTTAGGAATTAGGATTAATAACCATTAACCAATGAGAAAGTTTATGGGAACAATAGTGCATGTCATCGTTTAAAAAAGATAAAGAAAAGAGTGAGCAGTTGACAGCAGACTTGTTTCCAAGTCTATATGTTCATTTGAGCCTATTGCTGAAATAAGTTGAATTATATATACTCATTTTGCATTGGTGACAGCATTATCTTCAAAATGACTAATCTGACATTTATAAAGGACTAACATCAAAAGTGATGTTTTATATATATACTCAAAAATGACATTTATATATAATTCAGAATGACTAATCTGACATTTATATTATTTTGCATTGTTGAATTATATATGTTCATTTTGCATTGGTGACATTTATAAAGGTTCAGCAGAGTGATGTTTTAAAATCTGACATTTCTTAAATTGCAAAACTATTTTAAATTCCCTACTTCAGACTCATTATCTTCAAAATGACTAATCATACTCTGTTTTTCATTTGCAGTTTAAGAAATACATCATTCATCACTCATCAGATTGGCTAGAAAAAGAGGCGATTGATTGAATTTGATTCAGACAAGAGACATCATTCCGATATTTCAGGTCGTATCTATCTAGACTAAAGCATTTTAAATATTGATTTTTGTGCAACATCGATCATTTTATTATCTATTTATTGTGTTGTGTATTGTTTAAACAATGTCGACTAGAAAATTTGCAAGTGGATATGAAAAACTAATGAAAAAAAAGAGTTGAACAATTTCTTCAATCTCAAAAGGGTGCTCTTGATAAGTTTATTTTTAATAAGCAAAATGAGACTTCTTCTTCAAGAGAAGAAATACCAATTGAGGAAGAATTAATAAATAGTGTAGACAATATTATGGGTGAAGATGCAACAATAATGGAAAATACTCCAACATTTAATGAGGAAAATATAGAGAACACAAAAGAAGATGATATAAATTTTATGACTGAGGAAGATATTTATGACCCGGGTAATTGGAAAAATATTGATGTGAAGTTTAGAGATATATTGATAGAAAGAGGTCCTATTCGAGAGTGCAATTTGAATTTTCCCATTGATGAGCGTAATAGACACTTCTCTACTACTTTGTATACTAGAAAATTAGCAAATGGAGAAATATATGATAGAAAATGGCTTGTGTACTCTAAAGTAAATGAGAGAGTATATTGTTTTTGTTGCAAGTTGTTTAGTTCAAAATTTTGTGCTAGCCAACTTGTGAATGAAGGAACAAATGATTGGAAAAACCTTAGTGCTAAGCTCAAAACTCATGAAACAAGTCACGAACATTTAACTAGCATGAGTAAATGGGTTGATGTAGAGAAGAGATTTAAAAAGAATGAGACAATTGACAAAAACATTCAAGAGAATATCAACAAAGAAAAAGAGCATTGGAAACAATTGTTAGTGAGGATTATTTCTGTGGTTAAACATCTTGCGAAATGTAATCTTGCATTTCGTGGGACGAAGGAGAAGATCTATGAACCTAATAATGGAAACTTTTTGAGCATTATTGAGATGATTGCAGAATTTGATCCTGTGATGCAAGAACATGTTAGACGAATACAACATGGTGAGGTTCATAATCATTATTTGAGTCATGCCATCCAAAATGAATTGATTGAATTGTTAGCTTCTGAAGTTAAACAAGTAATAATAAAAAAATTGAAACAATCAAAATATTTTTCTGTCATACTTGATTGTACTCCCGATGCAAGTCATCAAGAACAAATGACTCTTATTGTAAGATGTGTGAATACTTCGGTAAGTCCAATCAAAATTGAGGAGTATTTTTTAGAATTTTTGAAAGTAGATGATACATCTGGAAAAGGTCTTTTTGATGTACTTGTAAGTGCTTTGGAAATACATAATCTTGATGTAAGTGACATAAGAGGCCAATGCTATGACAATGGATCTAACATGAAAGGAAAACACCAAGGCGTGCAAAAGAGGCTTCTAGATATAAATCCTAGAACATTTTATACACCATGTGGTTGTCACAGTCTTAATCTTGTGCTATGTGATGCGGCTAATTCTTGCACCCGAGCTTTATCTTTTTTTGGTGTGGTGCAACGTATATATTGTCTGTTTTCTTCTTCTACAAAAAGGTGGAAGGTATTGCAAGACAATGTGCCTAAGTTTACTGTTAAACAACTATCTAATACTCGGTGGGAAAGTCGAATTGAAAGTGTAAAGGCCATAAAATTCCAAGCTCCAAACATAAGGGATGCTCTTCTTGAATTAGCGAATATTAGTGATGATGCTAAAACAAAAAGTGAAGCAAACTCTTTAGCCAAATATGAGATAGAAGACTTTGAATTTCTATTGTCTATGAATATTTGGTATGACATATTATTTGCAGTGAATATTGTTAGCAAAAAGTTACAATCTAAAGATATGCAACTTGACATTGCTATTGATCAATTAAACGGTCTTATTTCTTATTTTGAAAAATATAGGGAGAATGGGTTTGAGTCTGCCATGGATGCTATAAAAGAAATTGCAAAAGAATTAGATGTTGAACCCAAGTTCCGTGAGAAACGTGTAATTCATAGAAAGAAAAGGTTTGATGAAAATAATAATGATGAGGTTAGACTTTCAATTGAAGAATCTTTTCGAATCGAGTTTTTCCTACATATAGTTGATCAAGTTGTTGTTTCAATTAAAACGAGATTTGAACAATTTGTGGAGTATGAAAAGATATTTGGATTTTTATTTGATTTAGAAAAATGTTCCCATGAAAGTATTTTGAAGAGCCAGTGCATAGATCTTGAATATTTTTTGAAAGTTGGCGAACATTCCGATATTGATGGGTGTGATCTTTTTTCAGAGCTAAGAGTCTTAAAAGAAATCTTACCTGCAGAAATTAATACTCCAATTTTGATTTTAGATTACGTTAATAAGACGGATTCTTTTCCTAATACAAGCATTGCATATAGGATATTGTTGACCGTCCCAGTAACAGTTGCTTCAGCGGAAAGAAGTTTTTCTAAGTTGAAAATACTAAAAACATATTTAAGATCAACCATGACTCAAAATCGGTTAAATGGATTGAGTATTCTTTCTATTGAGAGAGATATACTTGAAAGTATTGAATATAAACCTTTGATAAAAAACTTTGCTTCTCAAAAAGCTAGAAAAATGTTTAAATAAATTGAATGAGATTTAGTTATTTGAATGCTCCTAAAAATTTTGCATTGATACTTAGGCCTCATATTTTGTTTCGCCTTAGGCCTCATTTATGCTTGAACCGGCCCTGGTGCCAAAATAGACCACTCATAAAATTCATATTCTTAGGTGCTGATTAAGATAACACCGCTCATTAACATGGCGTGTTTAAAAAAGTTTGTCACCACTCCTAATTTTTAAAACAAAGAACATTAATTTTTCCAAAGAGTGGCACACATATGAAACAACCATAATCAAATACATATCCACTGTTAAACCAACATGAACCTAATTCTCCAAATCCATATTGCACTGTCATTCCTGAATCCTGCCTGTATGACACTAGTATTTGGGCTCTGGATGAACATGGGCTCAGACTAAGAATCCTAGTTGCTCTGGACACAATGAGGTTAAACCATCATCTTTAATCATTTTAAAGTTTAGTTTTCTGCAGAAAATATCCTTCTCAAAACTAATAGTCTGCAAGAATTTCCTGGTAAAAAATCCTCAAGACCGAGCCTTGAAGGTTGGTTTTGTTCTACATGTTTTGAAACTCGGGCACCCCAAACCAGAACTGTTCACCTCCAGAATATGGATTCAAAAGGGTTTTTATAGCTAGAATCAACTCAGAAATCAAAAACAAATAGAAGAAATATAAGCACAAAAGTATAATGAATGAATAAACCATAATCATCATTCTCAAAAATCGTAAGAACATATACCCACATCTGAAATTTTACAAAAAACAATTCTCCAATACAAGCTTATAATGTCTATTTCTAAAATGGAGCCAGTCGTCCATCAACAATTGTAACTCTCCAAAAAAAATCTATTAATAGAACCTTTAATTTCTTCTCACATTCATCACCATCAACGTTGGTACACTGTCGTTCAAGATCATGGCCATCGTCGACACCGTTAGCAACCTCACCTAAAGGATGGCCGGCGACCACACCTGGAGGATGGCCGGAAACTTCGGATCCTGCAGAAAGATCTGATGGAGATTGCTGGCGTAACCCTGAAATCAAACATCACCGCAATCAGACCTCTTGTGTTGCAGGCATCCGAGCAGCTGCTCTTCTTGCTCACTCTAATAGGTAGAAAGATCATCAACCCCAAATGGAAGTCATACATCCATGACTTCATGCAGGCGTTCGAGCACTTCTGCATCCATGCCGGAGGTAGCTATATTAGTGGGAGGTAGTGAAGAGATCGAGAGGGCGGTCTTCTAGAGGTAGGCGGCGGCGGTTTGTCTTGGGTTCTTGATTTGGACGAGTAAGAGAGAAGAAGAGAAAGAAAGAACAGTTGAGAGAGAGAGAGAGAGGTTGAAGCTCGACAACCGTGAGAAATGACCAGGGGATTTTTTGCAAAAATTAAAGTTATCGTTTGTTTCCCGATGTCATTTGCAAAAGATGATGATCTCGGCCGTCCTTTTCAGATCCAATGGTTGAGATGGGCTTGCTCACTTTAAGAGTTTTTGCTTCCCATCTCACAATAGCATCTCCATATACTCTCTCTCTCTCTCTATACACTACATCACAAATTACACATTACACAAATACGCCAATACTCATAAACCAATATGAATACACATATACACTATAATAATATGCCTTCACTACTAATAATACAGTATGATACTATCTTCTACACCAACTACATACATACTACACCACATCTAAATAGGCACATTCAATAGTAATCAAATATTATAAATTGTATTCACCACTCCTAATTGCAAGTGTGTCATTTCCATGCACACCCACTTTGCTATACACGCAACCAACTTATTACAACAATGTCATCCTCACTATGAATAATAACACTACTCCTACTAATAACATATCATCACTAAGACTCAAAGCATTACCATATAAACCAACATCACTAAATAATGCACTACCATATGCACTACAATACATTTTATCAACCACATATACATCCAGGACATCCTCATTCAAGCAACCATAGGTATGCTGCTAACAAATTCATATAGGCATGCATCCATCAATAAAGGCATATATGTAAGCAACCAATAGATAATTACTCTACACACTACATATTTACTATTTACACTACACATATACACACATGTATATACGCATACACACATCCTGGAGCACAAACATACACACCTTACCGTATATGGCACTAGGGCCATTACACTTGCCGAGTCCCGACTGTTGTGCTCCACATAGTCATGTGGAGTACCCAAACGACAGTGTGGTCGAATCTCCTGAGCCTTTGACTATTGAACTCCACACGGCCGTGTAAGAATCCCAAACGGCCGTATTGGTCATTTTTCTAGCATATGATACTAAAGAGAAGGTTTTTCTTTCAGCTCGATACTTATTCCAAGTTCAATTTAAATGTTACAGATGCATGTTAATCATTATGCTTTATGTTTTATAAGTACGCTAACTCCATGTTAATATTTATGTGCCAAGACCATGATATGAGTTATTCAAGCTCATGTTAATTATACCATGTTCCCCATGATTGCCAACTTGCAAATATTCATCTTAATCATGCCATCTTTGATAAATTCCTTCAAGATGCTCTTTTATATGCGAATAATTCTGATGTGACAGAAATGTATATGTTGAGATGAAAGGGCATGAGACACATGCTACGGCAAAAAGAAAGAAATGAGAAAGAGAAATGTGATATATGAAATGTGATGTATTGAAACTAGGATACGGATGTCGCCACACACTTGGAGCAAAGTGCCACGGTAGGAGATGTGGAAAATCGCCGGGGGCCACCTCTTGAATCCATAGTGGTGCCACAGTGGAGATGTGCACGTTGTAGGCACGCTGGCATAGATGGGATCTCTTAGGTGTTGCATTTGCATTCATAATCATTTCATATGCATCATATGCATATGTGTGACTGTCTGTCTTTACTGTATGCTTACCTAATTCTGTAGATCTTGCTTTTCATTATTGCCTGTGATGCTCACTTTCTTTATGCAGTTCAATTCAGTAATGTTTCCTTTCAGTATTTGTACTCGTTTCTTATAAGATAATAGTAGACCTGTTTATAGTTGGTGACCGACCTTACTCGGTAGAACAGTTCTGAGACTGACCCTTCCTAGCGTAGTTAGATTATCCTAATGGGTCACGCGTTGACGTGTCCTATTTACTTTTGCAGGTTTAGGAGCATGGTAGACAAAGCTGGATTTGACCCAGTAGATTACTCAGAGATGGAACCCTCAGAGGGTGACATTGTGCAGTGGATTCTCAGGGGTGGTCTAGGGCTGAGTTGTACTGAGTGTGGAAATCCTTGTCCTTTGTGCGTTTTCTGGGATTCCCTTCTGCTTACACTTTTGTACATGGTGTTGCAATGATGTATATAAAGATGTACTTTTGTAAAATAATAAAAGAATGCTGGGATTTTTACATTATTGTCTTCTATTTTCTGTGTTGGAGCATTTCTTGTACTTCCCAGTACATGCATAGTGACCGGCTTGTTCTTCTTGCACTCTCTCTTTATTTCTCTTTCTTCGTAACACTCGGTGCTCTGAGAATACTTGGGATGGATTCATACTTTTCAGGTATCCTGGGGAGCGGTGTGTTACACAAGTGCATAAATATGCATCAAATTCACCAAAATTAGTAAGTGGTGTATCAAATTTTAATTCTTGTCTTAGATCATTGAAGTCATTAGATGAGGCTTACACACACTCTCTAAATAATATTTTAAACTTCACAAATGTTTTTGAAAAGATTTAAAATTATTTAGAATCAATTTCATAAAGTTTTCATTGCTTTAAAATCATATATCAAAACTGCAGCCGACTAATTTTTTATTTTAGTTGACTAATTTGAATGGGAGATGAGTTCTCCACTATAGACCATATTATAGTTGACTGCAACTCTAAAATTGGTCGACCGCTGCTATCAAGGGAGTCGACTACCTTCATGAATACCTCTGTGTAATAACGCAATTCCGAGTTTTTAGGAGGGCTGTCGATTTTATCGTTTGAAGGGCAGTTTTGTCCAAGTTTTTAACACATTTTCAAAGGGCATTTAAAGAGCTTTTGCTGGATATTTTTCGTACCAAGTATTGCATAATTTCTGAGATTTTCAAGCTCTAACTTTCGTTTTTAAGCTCTCAACTCTTAAGCCCTAATTTTTTAATTTGATGTTTTAATGTTTTAAGCACTTGGGCTAACTTGGTTTTGAATCCTTACAAGATTTCTCTTAATTTTTTGATATTCAAAACAAGTTTTCGCTTAATCTCTTTAAGTATTAATCTTCAATTTCTTAGAGATCAAAAGAACTTGTTCCATATCCACTTAAACTCACAAGAGCTTCATCCTTTGGCTATAGGATCTTGTAAGAGAAATTTCACACTCAAAAAGGTTTGTATCACCACAAGTGTAGTGGTGGGTTGGTAAGTTTGTATTGACTTTGGGTTGTTGTAGGACTCTTATTGAATGAGAAGTTGTGTTGAGTTTGAAAACCCGCTACTTATATTATAGCGCTTCAAACCGGTATTCTCGGTTTACTGCTTTGACCGTCGAGTAGGTCATGATTCATGACATGGCAGGATTGGAAAGCAGTTCACTACAAGGCCTATACATGAGCACTACCATCCCACCCTAGCAGGAATCTAGGTAATTGTATTGGGAAGACCAAGTAAGTGAAGTAGGCAAGTGTATTGGAAGCTAGCCCTCTTAGTGAGGTATTTGCTCTCTTATTGAAAAGAGTTGGTTAGGAAAAATCCCAACAAGAGGTTGGCGACTGGAGTAGCCTAAGGGAGGGTGAACCAAGATAATTTTGTTGTGTTTGTGATTGTTTTCCATATCTCTGTATTGATTGCACTGTGATTGATATTCTGATGTTCTTGATTCCTCATTTCATTGCAAATAATTAGATTGTGTTCATTAATCTCTTGAGTAGGCAACACTATCAAGTTGCTTGTGCTAAATTAGAGGGAATAATTTGTATTTGTGCCTAAATATTTTGAAACACTAATCACCCCCTCAGTGTTTAGCCTGCTATCTACATGATCCAACACGTGGTATCAGAGCACATTGGTTGATTTGATAGCATCAACAAAGATGACACATGGTCAAAGTTTTGTTTCTCCGCCTATTTTTGATGGAATTAACTTTTCTATTTGGAGAAGGAAAATGGAGATTCATTTGGAGGCCGAAAACCTTGACTATGGAACATTTATTCAAGATTCATATATAATTCCAACCACTAACAAAGGGAAACATATTAGATGAACATCAAGATAATGCGTATTATTTGTTCTTATTTAACTAATGAAATTTTTAGTGAAATTTCAGGACTTATCACAACTCAAGAAATTTTAAGAATGTTGGAGGACAAATATGGAGATCAACCCTTGAGGAGAGCACCGACCGAGGAACATGAAGAAGAGAGCTTCACAAATGAAATTTGCTTAACGGCTCATCAAGATGAGAACACTGAAGTAAGTGGTTTCAAATCTGATAATGATGATTTCAATTTAGAGGATGAATATGCGAAGTTATATTATGAATTTGAGAAGATGAATAAGAAAAAATAAACAAATTATATAAAAGTTTTAAGTTGTTGAATGATGATTACAATAAGCTTAAAATTAAGCACAATATTTTATTGCATGTCTATGATTAATTAAATAGTGGTAGTAGTAGTGATAATTCTTCATCCCATGATCTTGCTAACTTATGGCTCAAATATGATATGCTATTGTGGGATTATAATTCCTTAAAAAATGAGCATGCTATGTATGTTTCTTGCTTGAATGGTAAATTTGATATGATTGCAAATGATTTGTGCACAAGTAACTTAAGCACGAGGAGTTAGTTCTTAAGCTCGATTTGTTTAAGAAAAATCCAAATGCTAAAGTCACTTCCTCACAAAATCATGTTGACGCTACACATCATTTAGGAAATGCTAGACATCCTTCCATGAATGACAATTATATTAGAAGACCCCATGCACACAAACCCATTGCACATTATGCCTTTATGTATGGAAGATATGCAAAATCCCATGTTCACAATGCACAACATGTATTACACACACATATGAATCACAATGATTACCATGCACCACACAACCCCATACACACCACACTAGGAATCATGTTAGAAACCACAATGATATGATTTGGGTGCCCAACCATTTGAGCTTGGATGATAGATGTGCGTATATTCATAATGCAATTAGAAATAATTTAGATGGATTTTCATACATGCATATGAAATCAAATTCAAATCGAATTTGGGTTCCTAATGGTTAGTTTCATGTTTGAACCCATGATTTTTGGGGTATCCTTGTGCTTACATGATTAATTTGATGAAACCCTAGTGTAGAATGATAAAATGCATGATAGATTAAACCATGATTATGGTTGTTTGAACAGAATTGATTCATTATATTATTTATACCATGTTTATCATTCTGTTGCAATGATACCCAACTATGTTAATAAATTAGTTGACTGACTTTCACTTCATTATTTCCAACAAATTGGTTACTCTATGATATTCTCTTGTTATGTTTATCATATTTGAACATTCAAGTCTATAATTTTACTCCATAAACAAGATTGAATAGAATTATTTGTTGTATAAAAACAAGCGATAAATTTAGTGATTCATTAGATGTGGATTTACTAGTAAAAGTTCATTCATATTGCATAAATAATCATTCATTGATTTTTAGATATCTTCTTCTCTAGCGTAGAGCTCTTTGGGCTAATTTTATGGACCCAACTTAAGTGTGGGTACCAAATGCTTAAGGAATTTCATTTCAGGTTCTCTGCATATTTGATAGCGGATGCTCCAAGCACATGACCAGAAACCCGAGATTACTTAGATCAATCCAAATTAAGGATGGTGGTACCGTCACATTTGAAGATAATAAAAAGGGAAAGATAGGTGGCATCGACAATGTCGGTGAAAAATCTAAACTTTTTATAGATGATGTTAATTTAGTTTATGGTTTTAACATAATTTGCTTAGTATTAGTCAATTGTGTGATAGAGGCTATAAAGTTGTTTTTACTATTGATTCATACTTAGTACACAACATGTGTTAATTAGAGGCGTTAGTGCACGGGTACGAATCCAACTGGAGTAGCGCATACCCGACCCATTTAGCATCCGCAACCTAATACCCCCTACACTCTTAGCGGGGTATCGTTGAGTTAGACGAATGGGTCATTCGACCGTTAGGCTTGCGCTAGCATTCAGGAGAAAGTTAATGTGGCTGAGTAAATGGGCAGTCGTTAACTCGAATCTTGGAGAAGATCGTGCCCAAATCAATGAGGGACGGTTACACATCATCAAGGGGAAATTACCTATAAATAGACTGAATAACGAAGGTAAAAGAGGCCCCATTTCCAAGGTACGAGGTCTAAGACATAGAACTCTAATTTGTCAGCTTATATTTCTTATACATTCGAGCTTGTGCTGCCAGTCTTGAGACGAACCTCCATGGGTCGATCTAAGCTGCACCAAGCCCCCTCTCGCCCTTAAGTTCCATACTAACTTAACCATCGGAGGGGATTTGGATCGAAACCCAGATCCGACCCCTCTAACGAGTCCCTATGGTGCATATCGACGGTCATCATCCAATGTTGAAGGTCGACGTTGAGCTTCCCAGCCTCAAACGATCGACGCAACTACCGCTCGAAGGTCGATCGAACGTCGCATCATCTCCATGTACCATCACTCGACCCTGGTTCTTCCAACCAAGGGTCCCACTCTAACTGCTGACGAGGCTCTGACTCAGCATCTCGAGTCTACGTCAGCTTGACAACTGTCTCGGTCAATTTTGGCCTTAACAGTTTGGCGCCGTCTGTGGAAAACCATGAGTCGACATCCCTATTGACGAACCACTCAACCATGTCAACTCACCCATCCACATCCTTCGAGGTTGCGACAAGATCTCCCAGCATTGGACTCATCAGCATGATAATGGGAGGTCCCCCTGCACCCCGAGTTATCGACATCTCTCCAAAGCTCCTACGTCGGAAGGTTAATGACAGTATCTGTGGGGCAAAAGCACCCCAGAGATTCTACGCCACCTATCTCCTTCTTAGATGAAGATCTAGAAGGTGTGGAACTGCCGTACGATGATGTCTTCGTCATCACTGCCACCATCAAGGAGATCACCGTAAAAAGGTTGCTTGTCGACACGGGAAGCTCGTGCAACATACTCTTCTTCACCACATTGGAGAGTATGAAAATTTCATTCGTGGAGTTGACGCCTTGTACATGACCCCTAGTGGGATTCACCAGGCATTCTGCCCCGATAGCGGGCATCATCACCTCACCGGTGACACTCGGTACGTATCCTCGACAAATCACTCGCCTAACCAGTTTCATGGTGGTGAAGATCAACTCAGCATATAACGGGATCATCAAAAGACCACTACTGAACGCTATAGAAGCGTTGGTCGCAACCTTCCATCAGATGATCAAATTCCAGACCACCGAAGGGGTCGGTGTCATGCCATGTTTTGAACTATACGTGTATCTACTATATACACGTGTTATTTCTACTTATGATGCATACGTAGGCATGAAACAATTATGGATGTCGATGTATGTATCATAGTGCATGGGAGTTGTACCATAATATGTGGCTAAGAGACGAGAATGCGAGACATGAATGCGGGAGAAGTGTGAATGACGTCGTGTGTATAATATAACAAGTATGCATTGGACGTGTGTGTGTGGTGCATGAATGCATGCGTGGGGGTGCATGGTTGTGTGTAGGGAGAGTCATGCTATTGTGAAAAGGGGTTAGGGGTTAATGGCATCCTCGTAAATATTTAGAAAGGTGAGGGGCAGAATGGTCATTTGGGCAAATGAGGGGGTGTGTGTATAGTAAAAAGGTGTGCGCATAGAGGAATGACAAACTTGTAAATACTTGAATATGGAAGGGGTAGTTTGGTCATTTAATAAATTTCATGGCTTATTGGATAAGCCATGAAAACCTATTCTAGAATTCTCTCTCTCTCTCTCTCTCTCTCTCTCTCTCTCTCTCTCTCTCTCTCTCTCTCCTCCCTCCCTCCCCTCCTTTTCTTTTCTTTTCTTCTCCTTTCTTCCCTTATCCTTTCTTCTCCTTTTCTTTTCTAATTTCATACATCTCTCTCTTCCATATTTACATCCCCTCTCCCCTTTTATGATGGCTTAAATTCCATTTTAAAAAAAGAAGAGAAAATGGGAAGAGGAAGAGGAAGAAAGGAGAAGAGAAAGAGGAGAAGTGTTTTTAGCAAGAAGGAGACTCATTGTGGCTATGAGCTAGGATGAGGTAGGAGGCATGGGAGAAAGCATGAGGGTTTGGAAATTCATTATCTTGAGGTAGGAATCCCTTCTCTAATGGTTTATTATGCTAATCCATGTTAAATCAATTTAGTTTCATGCAAATACCATGGTTGTTTTTGTGGACAGATTCTGTTGCTTGTTCATCTGAGTATATCTCTTAATTTAGGCATGAATAAATTCCGAAAAAATTATATAATTGTAGATCTTGAAATTATACCCCAAAATCATATAAAATTTGACATATGTTCAGTTCAGCAATTAGGAATAAAAATTCCATATTTACAACATGTCTGAATTTTATTCAGACTGGGCACAGTTTGGTAAAATTTAGCTCAGTCCCTGCACACTCCATAGAAATTAGTGTTCTTAGTTTGTTGTAAAGTTAACAACCTTTTCTACAACTTTCCGCAAGGACATGTTTTCGAGATTCTAACTGCAACATGACTTAAAATAGCAATTGTTACAGCCCTCAGAATCTGTCTAAAAAATAGTTTCGACAAGTCTTTTCAAACAATTCACCATAAATCACCTAGTTTTATTTCTGCATGAAAGATTATATGTGAAATCAGCACTACCATATATACAACTCTCATTTAGGAAGTTTTACCAAATTCCCATTATAAAGGGATGAAAACATCCTCTGTTCATGACTATCAGTATTTTCCTGCAAGCTGAATTGTTTAATTGGTGTTTGATTTGATCATTATTGCTAATCTTCCATCTATAGTGCATGATTATTGTTATTACATGAAAGGTAGATTCTTGGTATGCGTTGCTAATAGATTTTCTAATGTGCTCATGGACATGTATGTCACGCCCACCACGTGTTTGTGAAAATGCCTCAATGAAATAAAAATTGAGAAACATGAGAATTGTGCTCCTATGAACCATGTTATGGATTTGTGATGTTGCGAGACATGTATGGCATGGTTTCATAAGTGATGTACCAATGAGTTGTGATGGAGGGCATGACACTTTGGTGCATGACCCATGTTGATATGTGATGTGGCTATGATGGGGGGCATGACACTTAGGTGCATGACCGAGATTGATATGAATGAGAAATGTTGACACTGTGAAACCATGCCATCATGAATCTTATAAGATGACTTATGATGTTTAATTAATGATCTTGAATGTCTCAGTCCCCTCTAAAGGGGGTGAACTGCCAAAACTGGGGTTTGGGGGAAATTTGAGTAAATTGTGAATATGAAGCCTGGACATTGAAGGTGGGGAGGAGAGAATGTGATATATGATGATTATTCTCACTCGTCTTTATAGGAGTGATGGATACTTGAAGCTTATGATGATGTGGTTTGGGTACGGAGAAGTGTATGTGGAGATCCTCACTCTCGCTACCGTCCAGGGAGGAGGCGGATAGGCCCGGTGTATAGTGCCCGTGTCCACTGCACCGTGTGCCATACTCATCCCAAACTTGGGGTGGCGCCCGTGAGGCAGGTCCCCTGACGGGGCAGGGTAAGAGGCCCGGCGTACAGTGCCCGTGTCCACTGCGTCGAGTGCAGTTTTCCACCCCAATCCATGGGGTGAGGTCCAGGTTCTTATATCTTACAGTTTACCCAGATTTCAATCAGTTAATAAATTATATGCTAATTGTTCTACTTGTAGTGTTTCCTCTTCCCTCTACTTGTATTGATGTGACCCGGTGTACTTGTCCCTTGTCCTCCTGTATTTATTTCTCGTTGTAATCCTATAGTTGCAGTTGCCTTGTTGTTCCTTTTCTTATATATTATTTGTAGCACTAACTCTCTTTTGCAGCAGCTCACTCCTTAACGACAGGTACGTCTCCATTTCAGAAGCTTTTACTTCATACAATAGTATGCCTTAATGGTATACTATGTCACATGGTCTCTATGATCTTACCTTAACTTGTAACCACAGTAATTAAGCAAATAATAACATGATTTTTCATTAAGTGTTGGGATTTCCTACCGGGGCACGCATTGACTGCTCCTCCCTATTTTTTAGGTACCAGATAGTCGCAGCCCTAGGGAGGTTGAGTTTTTGGAGGTGGCCAAGGTAGAGAGAGGGAGTTGTAGTTGTTGGCTTGAGTTATGTATTGATTTGTCTCACGTAGTGTTGTATCATTGTATATGAATAAGTTGTGCTTGAACGTGATTTTTGGTTCTTGTTGTTCTTTATCATTGTTTTGTGTTGACTTTTGTGGAGCATTACGTGTACTATCCTAGCATGTGCACAGTGACCTGCTAGTTTTTGTTTATCTCTTTCATTTTCTTTCTTTTCACACTCGCTACTCTAGGAGACCCTGGGACGGATTCGTGCTTCATGGGTATCCTGGGGAGTGGGGTGTGACATCGGAAAATCAAAAAGGAATCAGAATCAGGCACGGTCGTGCTATACGATGTCCACCGCCCTAAGGAGGATCAAGCAGGTGGATCCAGTCGACCCACAGATCAAAGATCGGCGGCCTGCCGCAGTCAAAGAAACAGAGGACATCCGAATCTCCGAAGAGGAAGGAAAGACTGTCTCTATTAGATCGCCGCTCCCTTTCGACCTAAAGCAACAGTTAATCACCCTCCTAAGAGAGCATGCCGACATCTTCGCCTGATCCCTGAAGGATATGCCCAGCATCGACCCCGAGATAGCATCGCACAAGCTGGAGGTCGATCCGACCTCTAGACACATGAAGAAAAAGAAGAGAAACATAGAAGGCGAAAAAATGAAAGCTGTGATCGAAGAAGTGGATAGACTTCTAGAAGTTGGCTTCATTCGAAAAGTCAAGTACCCTGAATGGCTCTCAAATGTCGGATGGTCAAGAAGGCGAACTGCAAATTGCAAATGTGCGTCAACTTCACTGACCACAACAAAGTGTACCCGAAGGATAGCTACCCCCTACCATGAATCGACCATCTGGTCGACAGTGCTTCGGGCTACGAACTCCTCAGCTTCATGGATACATTTTTAGGATACAACCAGATCCAGATGGCACCAGAGGATGAGGAGAAGTTCTTTCATCACTAATCGTGGTATTTCTTGCTACACCAAAATTCAATTTGGTTTGAAAAATACAGGGGCCACGTACCAATGCATGATGAACGACGTCTTCAGGCTCAAATAGGACGAAACCTAAGTCTACGTCGACGACATGTTGGTCAAATCAAAAAATCCAACGGATCACGTCGCAGACCTCCGAGAGATATTTGCACAGTTCCGGTGATACAACCTTAGGCTGAACCCTGCCAAATATACCTTCGGGGTTCAGTCGGGGAAGGTCCTCGTTTTCAAGCTGACAAATCGAGGGATAGAGGCCAACCCCAACAAGATCGATGCCATCGTCACGATGAAGGAGCCCTCGACTCTTAGAGAGGTCCAGAGGCTGAACGGAAGGATAGCAGCCTTGGGACGGTTCTTGTCTAAGTCGACCGAGAGATCATTGCCTTTCTTCAAAGTGTTAAGAAAGGCGATAGCCTCCACGTCAAGTGACAGGAGAGTCATCAAATGAGATGCAGACTGCAAAAAATCTTTCTTCGAGTTAAAGGAGTACCTTCGCACCCTATCGCTCCTGACCAAGCCAGATAAAGATGACCAGCTCATCATCTACCTGGCTGCCATCGAGGAGGCCGTAAGTTCGGTGCTTATCAAAGAAGATGCAGGGGTACAACGGCCCATCTACCACATCAGGCAGGTTCTCTGAGGTGCAGAAGTTAACTACTCGAGGATCGAAAAGATGGCTTTTGCACTAGTCCAATCCGCAAGGAGGTTGTGACAGTACTTCCAAGCACACATCATTCTGGTCCTTACTGACACTCCCTTAGAGCAGACCTGAAGAGACTCGATTGCTAAGGAAGAATGAAGAAACGGGGTGTTGAACTAAGTGAATTCGAAATCCAGTTTAAATCAAGGACCGCCATCAAATGGCATGCTCTCGTCGACTTTATCATTGAACTCACTTACAATGATGGCCTGCGGGAGGAGGTATATGCAACCAGCGTACTACATGAGGCTACACCATCATCCTCAACAAGTATCAATCCACCAAATAGAGCAAAAGATACAATTGAGACGAGGAAACCTGGATCGTACAAGTCGACGGTTCGGCCACACAAGCTGGAAGCGGGGCCGGAATACTTGTCCAAACATCAGCGGGTAATATATTTGAATACATCCTTCGCTTCGATTTTCAAACCACTAACAATGGTGCGGAATACGAAGTGGCCATCAATGGACTCCGACTGGCTCGAGCCCTAGGGGTGAGTGTGGTCAAACTACTCAGCAACTCCAGTCTCATCGTCCACCAACTGAATGGGACCTTCGAGGCCTGTGAAGACTCGATGCAGAGTTACATGCAAGTCGCTAAAGCAGAGCTCGCCAAGTTCACACGCATAGTAATTCATCACGTGCCAAGGTCGAAGAATCATCGAGCCGACGCCTTGTCGAAGCTTTCATCCTCCTCCCCCGTGGGACTCGATCGGACCGTGTATGTGCAATGTCTACTCCATCCCATCGAGCTGGCACAAGAACTGCTAAGCCTCGACCAAGGGATCACTTGGATGGACCCAATAATCCGTTACCTAAACACAGGAGAGAAGCCTACCAATTCATCCTGCTAGATGGTTCATTGTACAAAAGACGATGGACCAGGTATGACATCTTTTCCTACCTTAAATGCTTAGTCCCCATAGGAAGTGCACTATGTGATCCAAGAGATCCATGAAGGTGATTGCAGAAACCACTGCAGAGGAAAATCCATAGCCTTGAAGGCCGTGAGACAAGGATACTTTTGGCTGATGATGTTCAAAGACTCCGTTGAATACGTTCGATGGTGCTCGACCTGCCAAAAGTTCTCAAAGATCAGCTCGGCCCCACCAACTGGTCTAATCCCCATTATCATTCCAATTCCTTTCGCCAAATGGGGACTAGACCTCCTTGGCCCATTCAAGCCAGCAAATGGACAACAGAAATACCTAATAGTGGCGATCGACTACTTCACAAAGTAGATCGAGGCAGAACCTCTGTCCCAGATCACCTGGAAGGATGCTCAAAGCTTCGTCTCGAAGTCCATTGTCTGTCGCTTTGGCATCCCACAATCTATAGTGACAGACAATTAGACACAGTTCGACAGCATCGGCTTTAGAGACTTCTGCTCAGAGCTGAAGATCAAGTTGCACTTCACCTCTGTCACCCATCCCCAGTCAAACGGATTGGTAGAAGCAGCCAACAAAAGCATCCTCGGGCCCCTACGAAAGAGAATAACCAGGCTCGAAGGAACTTGGCCGAACGAAATCCCCGGCATACTATGGTCATATAGAACGACCCACAAAACCTCGATGGGGGAAATGCCGTTCATGTTAGCCTACGGATGCGAAGCCGTCGTCCCAGTCGAGGTCAATGAGCGACAGCTTCGTCTCCAGTACTATGATGAAGAAAGAAAATCAGAAGGCCTCAAGCTCAACCTAAAACTGATAGAAGAGGTCCACGAATGGGCTTTAGCGACACTCATCGAACAAAAAGGATGCATGGCCCACTATTTCAACTCGAAGGTCCATGAACACAGCTTCTGTGTAGGCGACTTGGTGCTGCGTAAAGCCACTTTCACTCCCGAGATTCTCAAGCAGGGGAAGCTCGCTGCGAAGTGTGAAGGACCCTACACAGTGATCGACGTACTCGGTCCTGCCACCTACCAACTCGCTATTTTGGATGATATAGAACTTCCTCATCCCTGGAACACTGCGCATCTGCGAAAGTATTATCCATGATTGTACAAACCGGGTAAAATGATCAAAATCCATCTTAGTTTTTTTATCATATGCCTATTCATGATGAATACAAAGTAGATCGTTCTTTGACATCAGTCGAAACGCCCTTCTCAAGCGTTGTCGTCGGTCGTATATCGAAGGGGCCTCGCTCCTCGCCACCGAACGACCATCGTCGACCATAAGTCGAAGGGGCCTCGCCCCTTGCCACCCAGCAACCCTCATCGGCCATAAATCGAAGGGGCCTCGTCGCTCGCGACCAAACGACCCTCGTCAGCCATAAGTCGAAGGGGCCTCGCCCCTCGCCACCGAGTGACCCTCGTCAGCCATAAGTCGAAGGGGCCTCGTCCCTTACCATCGAACGATCCTTGTCCTCAGCCGTAAGCCAAGGGACCCCCACACCACTGAGCGACCCCGATACTCGTCAGCTATAAGTCGAAGGAGGCCTCGCCTCTCACCACCGAACGGCCCCAAGTGCATATGTAGAAAGGGCTTCGCCCCTTTCTACCCAAGGAAACGTGATTTATGGTTTAAAAGGTTACATTCATCGATTGAATACACCTAACTCATCCATGACAAAACTTGACTAAAGATTTGTATGAAATTTAAAGTTAGGTCGTTGAGGGGCCATACACACACATGTATTCAAGTAAAGAAGAAATGTCACAAAAAGTTTTCTTTTTCTCATTTATTTGAATAAAAGAAAATTACAAAAGGGGCATGCCAGCCTAAGAGGGAGGGGGAGCTCCTCCTGACGTAAAGACACTGGTAAAAGCCTCCATCGCCTTTGTGAGCTTCGTCGTAAGCTCCGTCTTCTCCCTCACAGTGGCCTCCTCAAGCCTTGTGACTTTGGCCTGAAGATCAGCCCTCTCCACTTTGCAAGCTTCTGCCCACCTCTCGGAGTCGCAAGCTTTGGCCCGAAGCTCGACCGTCTCCTTCCGAAAGGCATCGAGCTCGTCCATGAGCTGGGATCTCTCCAACTGCCACTGAAGCTCGACAGATTTGTAGATATTCGATAACGACGACATGCTGTCCTTAGCCTTCGAAGCCTCCCACTCGACCACCGCCTTATCTGCGAGGGCTTTCCCCAAGGCCTCCTCTGCCTCCTTCGCCCGAGCCTTGAGGCCAAGCACTTTGCTCTCCACTTCCACCACCCACCGACCTCCTTCGACCAAGCCGACAGCTTATCGGTGCAACACAGATTCGAGAATAGACATCTGCAAAAAACAAGGGTTAGTCAAAACAACGACTGACTTGGACGACAATAAACATGGACTCAGGTGACATACCTAGTATCCACTCCCCACGAAAAATTTGCCACCCTTTCGAGATCCAACCTCTGCAGGAGCTCCAGATCCTTAGGGAGAATCGAGTTCTCCACCAACCTGGCAGTCGTCCCAAAGTCCCTCAAGGCCTACTCCTCCTTTCCAATGGCGAAGGGAGGTAGATGAAAGTCACCTTGGGCCGGCCCCGAGGATCGAGACGAGAACCGATTGAGCAGTAACACTCGATCGAGCTCCGCAAGGATCGAGTCGACCAAAGGAGCAGGTGACACGATGTTGCCCCAAGGTCACTGATCCAGAAGGGCGTCATGGGGACCTGAGACGACGAAGGGGTCTCCACTACCTCTGGAGGCTTGAGAGGAGCGACCTCTATACCTTTCCCTATGGGATCCTCCTCCTCCATTCGCCTCCTCTTTCCAAACTCCTCCTCCCCTTAGGAGGGCATCTCCCTCTTCTGGCCGACGCTTCAGTCGGCTTAACAACATCGGTTGCATCGACGTCGACCACCACCTGTGGCTTTGCAACCACGACAGAAGCCAGGGGCACAGCAGGCCGCACTGGAGCCTGGCTGGAGTCCTCCCTTGAAGAGGCTCGGGAAGAAGGACTGGAGGTCTGCCTAATCTCTTCCCCTCAGAAGAAGAGCTCTGGTGGATGTGGAGAGGAGACCGAGAGAAGAATCCCTCGACGCGTGCACTCGACCATTCGGCACGGACACCCGACCTTTCGATCGTTCTCTTCTTATCCTGCTGCTCCCTCCAAACTCGGTCCATACTGGAATTGCCACCTCATCGATTTCCGTTAGTCATATCTGCAAATAACGAACATAATTATCATGAGTGGTGGAGATAAAGACATAGAATCGAGATGCATTACCCAGGCTCCATAGAAGGATCTTTAGCGTGTGATCATCCAATAAATACGGAATCGACCTTTCTTGCCTCGGTTGACTCAAAAGGGACTTCATTGCCTCGGCCTCGTCCAACGACAACCTAGCTCTGACCTCCTCCAACAACAACCGAGACTCCATTGCAAGCTCTGGATTCGTAGAACTCCAACCATTGATAAAAGGTCCCAGATCAGGAAGGACGACAAATATGAAGGCATTCATCCACCCAGGGTCAAAAATTGGAAGGTCGTATATGAGCCTCGTACCCGGGTGACAGCGATATGGTACCACACTCGGTGAGGGTCGGCTATTATCCTAAAAATTACCAAATAGCCCAAGGGTCGGACGGACTCCACAAAGCTCGCACAACTCGATGAAGCCAACTAAGGGAGGGAAAGCCTGAGGAGCGAGTCTACAGATGGAAAGCTCCGAAGAGCACAGAACTTCCACGATGAAAGGGTGAAGGGGGAATCGAAGTCCTAAGCGAAAATCTTTAAGATACACTCCAACCTCACTCTTCCATGGGAAACACACTCTTTCATCCGAATTGGGCACTCTAACCTTAAAAGGATCATAGAAGCAACCTCGTTATACCTCGGCAGTCAGATCGAGGGAAAACCTAGGGGCCATATCTAAGATGACTCCAGTGACCTTCGACCTCCGATCCCTTCGACGAATGGGAAGACTTGGCTCAATCCAAATTCCTTTTTCCTTACCAAGAACTTCCACGCATCGAGGGGGCCAGAGACACGCCATAAGCTCCTCGTAGGTCGGCTCCTTGAATACGACCGGAGCAAATGTACCTGACGAACCTAAAGAGAGTTAGAGTCAAAGAAGGAGGATACTTTGAAATTGAACAGGCAATTCTCTGGAAAGGCGACGCTAGAAGCAAGCTTACGAAACAAGGAAGAAGATGAAGCAGAAAGATATCTACTTCTTTTCTCGCTTTTCTCTTTTATGTGAAGAAATCCAACATGCTGACGTCCGATACATGACACGTGTCCAAGGCCAGCCACGAGAAATGGCGGAGATCGCTCCAAAGTGAAAGGGTTTTTGCAGCACAAATCAAATCAGATATTTCGAAAATCGTGCGTATTTAAGGATATTACTCATCATTCGGTCTCAGTCAGCACGATTTCTGAGGCACGAATGATGGGGGCCATTGTTAGTGCACGGGTAAGAATCCAACTGGAGTATCCGTATACCCGATCCATTTAGCATCTGCAACCCAATACCCCCTACACTCTTAGCGGGGTATCGCTGAGTCAGACGAATGGGTCATTCGACCGTTAGGCTGGCGCTAACATTCAGGTGAAAGTTAATAACTCGAATCTCGAAGATGATAGTGTCCAAATCAATAAGGGACGGTTACACATCATCAAGGGAGAATTACTTATAAATAGACCGAAGAACGAAGGTAAAAGAGGCCCCATTTTCAAGGTACGAGGTCTAAGACATAGAACGCTAATTTCTCAGCTTATACTTCTTATACATTCGAGCTTGCACCGCCAGTCTTGAGACGAACCTCCGTGGGTGGATCTCAGCTGCATCAAGCTCCCTCTCTCCCTTAAGTTTCATACTAACTTAAGCATCGGAGGGATTTGGATCGGAACCCAGATATGACCCCCCCAACAAGTCCTTATGGTGCAGATTGATGGTCATCATCCAACGTCGAAGGTCGACGTCAAGCTTTTCAGCCTCGAACGATCGATGCAACTACCGCTCGAAGGTTGATCAAACGTTGTATCATCTCCAACTACCATCACTCGACCCTGGTTCTTCCAACCAAGGGTCCCACTCTAACTGCTGACGAGGCTCCGACTCAGTATCTCGAGTCTACGTCAGCTTGACAATTGTCTCGGTCAATTTTGGCCTTAACAAGAGGTAAACGTAGAGAAGATATCTACACTTTATGTTTATGCGATCATGATTCAAAAGTATGTTTCGTTGCATCATCTAATTACCATCTTCTTTGGCATAGAAGATTTGGTCATGTAAACATTAATAACATGAATAAGATATGTAGGAAGGATTTGGTACACGGTTTACCTAAAATGCATTTTCAAAGTTGCATAAAAGTAACTTTAAGAGCATTGGAGCGCTTAACTCTAGGGGACCATTAGAACTCCTTCATATGGATTTAATTGTTCCTTCAAGAGTTTTCTCTCTTAGTGGTAATAAATATGCATTCGTTATTGTTGATGATTATTCATGTTTTACTTGGGTTTTGTTTTTAGAAAACAAAAACGTTGTATTTGTTGTGAAGCATCATCTTTGGGGGAAGACCACAATCCTTTATTTATAGTAGAGGGAAGAGCGTATATGGATGAGATACAATGATATGATCTTATCTTATGGATAAGATATAATCCCCAATACAAACTCCCATCATTATCTGTTTATAACACTTCCCCTTATGCAGCCATAAGTATGGATTCTGCTCATGAATACTTTGGGATTCTGAGTGTCTAATGAGTCTCACAAGGGGTGGATACTTCAAGATCTTGAGTTGATGGGATTTGCCTCGTTAAAACCTTTTGCTTTGAAAACCCATGTGGGAAAAAGCCATAGCTAAGGAAAAAGAATACAAACTTCCTTTAACTCTCCCTGATCTGTACAAGCCCTTAGGCTTTCAGATCTCTTAGGCATTTTTCATCACTCCTATTTACAACATTCTGAAAATATATACAAATTACAAATATCACCATCATTAATCAGCTGTTGAAACCAAAAACTCTGGTGAGGTGTGCTTTGTTTCGTCGCCTCTGACGTGGTCTACTCAAAAGTGGGGTAAACAAGTGGCATGGTCTTCAGGTTACATAGTCAGCTCTAAAAGACCAGCCTTTGTCCCTGTCGTCACTAGGATGTGATGTACCACCAGGCACATTCAATTACACCATTAGTTTGTTTCTGGAATGGTGAGGTGATCACTCCTTATTTTACACCTTTTTTCCGCATGTTTGCATGCCATTTAGATCGCCCAAATCATGTTTTTCACGATATACCGACGATATTGCGATGCTTTTCACGATTTGTTGTTTTTGTCGCATTTCAGGTGATTTGGCGCGATTTGGAGTGATCCCGAGATGCGCTTACTCTAGACGGTCACCAACGACCTCCCCGAGGGGTATTTTGCTGTTGGAGAGGAGCGGAAGAAGAATGGACGTCGCAGGAGCAACGAGGAGGCCAAAACAAGCAGATTGGGCATTTTTTGTGTCCCACTCGGCCGAGTGGAGGAGCCACTCGGCCGACCAGCGAGACACTGCTCGACCGACCAGTTCAGACACGATCTCTATGTGAACTCGGCCGAGCACCAAAGACCACATTGGCCGAGTGACGATACCACGTCCGCCCGAGTGGCGCCCAGACGAAGCCCTTCCAAAACATCGAAGTTACTGTTTTTCGGCTGCCTGAACTTCAGAAGACCCACTCGGCCGAGTGGTAAATCCCGTCCGCCCGAGTGCAGTGAAGTCATCGGCCGAGTGACGACAACTCACTCGGCCGAGCCGCCCCCGAACTGAAGACCCCTGAAAGACCCGACTTACTGGAAAATTGCAGGGTTTTCACTCGGCCGAGTGACTTTTGTCACTCGGCCGAGTGCGATGCGCTGCCTGTAGCGAAAACTGCGGAAAACAGGCTGTGCAGGGGTATTTTGGTCACGATTTTTGGACGATTTTTGGGGCTATTTAAGCCCTGTTTTTACCCTAGTTTTGAGAGCTCTCTCTTAGATTTTTGCAGCTTTTTAGATTAGTTTTTTTAGCTTTATTCTTGTGATTGGAGAAGGAGCAAAACTTGGATTTTTGTTGGATTAATTGAAGAACTACATTGGTTTGCATCTCTTTTCCCTAAAAATTCTATTTTTATTGTTTATATCATTGTTGTGATGAATTCTATTGCTTATCTCAACGATTATTTTTGTGATTTTGCTATGATTTGTGAGTAGTCTCCACGTCTTGGGGCGTGGGGATGAACCCTACAAGCCCACTTTCTTATTTGTGATGAATTGGTAGAAATTGAGCTAGAATTGCTATTAGAGATTAGATTGGGATCGATTTACTACGGATTGCTAGGTATTCGTATCAATTGGGATTTGCAAGAGATTGGATCCCAATTTGATAGGAAGCCCTAGAAATCCGAATTAGGTTGGAGTCGGATTTTTCGAAGTATCGGTTTGCAAGAGATTGGACCGATACTAGGATTCCCGGTTGCAATTCTATACCGATACCCGTTTGCAAGAGATTGGACGGGTAGGAACTATCCTAATCTAGATCGTGGACCGAGTTTGCAAGAGATTGGGCTCGGTGCGCGATTGGACGATGATGTTGATCCTAATGCTAGCTTCCCTAGGGTAGGGTTTGCAAGAGATTGGACCCGACCCTAGGATAGCTATAGACCGGCAACAGCACGAGAGCGTGAGCTTGGTTCTACATTCAGTTGCAACTAGTTCATCCGAATTCTCATTCTAGCAATTTTGATACCGATGAACCACATTTATGAAGTACGGTGTGTAGCGGGGATTCCCCATTCCCTAGACGTTCTTTATTTGATTTGATATTTCGCACATTTGTCTGACGATTGTGACAGGATCGCCAAAGGCAAAATTCTCTTCCTAAATAGCCAGGTTGATCGGAGCAAGCACAGTCATTCGTCCTTCCTGTGTTCGATATCCCGCTCGCTGCTACACCGTGCACTTGCGGTAAAACTACAACCGTTCTCTGGGTGTATACTCGGGATCGATCAAGTTTTTGGCGCCGTTGCCGGGGAGGCGATTGCGTTTGATTCTTTCTCACCCTAGCTATTCTTTTTTTTTATTATTATTATTATCATTATTTTTATTTCTTATTTCTTACCTAACCCTTCCACGGTGCTAATCATTTCTTTGAAACTCTGTTTCCCCTGTGCATGTACACGAGATCTACGGCGGACCCTGAAGCTTTATTATTTGATCCCGAGATCGAACGTACTGCGCGGAGACTTAGAGCGGAAAGAAGACAAGATCCGGAAGGGAGGTATATGACCAACCCGGAAACTCTTGAAGAATTGGCGGCAAGGATGGCGAGGATAATTTCTATTCGCGATAGGCTTCGGCCTAAGACCTCTTCTACTACCTCGTCCATTGCCGTGCCGCAGTTGGCGGCTGACAAGAACTTCGAGCTAAAGACTGGATTGGTGGTTTTGATGCAACAAGACCCATTTCATGGGAACGCCCATGAGAACCCCCACTACCACATCCAATTATTCTTGTCAAAGTGCGCCACATTCCAGATGCCGGGGGTCTCCATCGATGCTATCAGACTGCGTCTCTTCCCCTTCACGCTTAAGGACAAGGCACTCTATTGGTTGAGGACGCAGGCTGACGGAGTCTTCACCACTTGGGACGAGTTGGCGGGTGCATTTATTGACAAATTCTATCCGCCATCCAAGACGGTGAAGATCCGGAGCGCTCTCATGTCCTTCAAGCAAGGACCACAGGAGACGCTCTATGAAGCTTGGGAGCGTTTTAAGGATTTGCAGCATCAATGCCCGCACCACAGTATAGAAGATTGGGAGCTAGTTCACAGCTTCTACAACGGTCTCCAACCGGGGACCAAACAAATTATTGATGCCGCGGCGAATGGTGCTATCTTGTCAAAGACTCCCGAGGAAACTACGGCCCTAATTGAGGAGATGGCCTCAAATAATCAACAATGGGGCGATGAGCGAGGACACTCTACGTCCTCCTTAAAGCCAACTAGCATCTACGAGGCAAAGGCCGTAGCGGAGCTTATGAGCAAGTTTGATTCTCTCCACAAGGTAGTGGAGAGATTGGAGAAGTTCATCACGGAGCCCCAAGGGACCCCTTCCACCTCCGCGCCGACGAACCAAATGTGTGATTGGCAAGACCAATCTCAAGCCATGTACTCAAGAGGAGAGCAAGTAGAAGGATCCTTGGAGCAAGTACAATATGTTGCGGGGAACCAAGGATATTGGGCCAATCCGGCCACAAGAAATCATCCCGGATTCTCTTACGCCAACAATGAAGGAGCTTTGAACCCGCCACAACAACCACCTCAACAAGCTCGACCACCACCACCCCAACAACAATACTATCCACCGAGGGGGCCTCCACAACAAAACTTTCAACCAAAGCAACAAGTTCCACCATATAGGCCTCCCGGATACAACCAAGGGTGGAGGAATCAAAATCAAAACCCTCCACAAGCTCCACAACGATCCGACTTCGAAACTAGAGTGGAGGCGTTCATGGTCGAGCAAAATAAGGTAAATGCTAGCTTGAAGGCGGGGCAAGACTCCCTTAATACCGTTGTGGCTCAAATATCGGAGCAATTGGCGTTGCTCAATCGGAACACTCAAAGATTGCCGGCGCAACCGGAGCAAAACCCACGGGGCAACACGGGCCACATCAATGCCGTAGTTTCCGTTACTACTAGAGGCGGGAAGGACACCACCCCCGCCATGATTCCTATTGAGGAGCCAGTGGAGGAAAGCTTGGAGCCAATTGAGCCGATAGTTGAAGTTGAAAAAGAGAAGGAGCCACAAGACAAGGAGAAATCTAGAGCGGAGCAATTGATTGAGGAAAGGCGCTTCATGCCACCGGTCCCATTCCCCCAAAGACTCGCTAGAGCAAAAATGGAGAAAAGGCTAGCAAAATTTCTCGAGTACCTAAGAGGAGTTAGCCTTAACATTCCCTTCCTTGACGCCATCGTCGAGATCCCCACGTATGCTAAATTTTTGAAGGACTTGATTTCGAGGAGGAAAAGGAAGGAGAAGATCATGCTAGCCGAGGAGGGCTCTTGGTTCACCAAGAGAGAGAAGGAGCCGGCAAAATTTAAAGATCCGGGGAGTTTTCGGATTCCTTGCACTTTGGGCGGCGTTCCTCTTCAAAAGGCGTTGGTTGATCTTGGGGCTAGTGTGAGCCTCATGCCTCTCTCCATGTTCTTAAGGCTAAACACCGGGACAAAGTTGAAACCCACCGACATGCGCATTCAATTAGCCGATGGACGGATAACAAGGCCTGTAGGGATTGCCGAAGACATCCCACTTCAAGTCCCGGGTGGAATATGCTTGCCATGTGACTTCGTGATCATGGACGTTAAGGAGGAGGGAGACACTTCATTGATACTTGGACGCCCGTTCCTAGCCACCGCCGGAGTCATCGTCGACGTGCGCGAAGGTACCCTAACTTTAAACGTCGGAAACATCGAGGTGGAGCTCCACATTCCTAAGGCCATGAAGCACATGCCTTATCATGAGGAACTTGACTACATGGACCTCCTTGATGAGGTGATTGAAGAGGCGATCCCTCACTCAATTGGCGCTCTTTTCGATGAAGATTTTGAGGAAGGCCCGGATTTAGGCCAAGATGAGAAGAAAAATGATTCCCCTGACCTCTCCGCTGAAGATGATGAAGGCGACGCTGATGTCGCAAGGATTCGAGAGCTCTGCAAGCTCTCGAAACTAAAGTCTCCGAAGAAAGCTCCGCCGGTACGGAAATCGGCATCACCGGTTAAGCCGTTGACCGGAGCAAATGCTAGCTTGGGGGAGCCTCCCCCCAACACTATTCGAGACGAGAGACCACCGCGGGAGAACACTACGCCGCAACTTCCCAATCCAAGCGTTCTCCCCGGAAAGTTTGATGGGTGCATCTCGTATGCACCAAACATCCCGCATTGATTGAAAATTATATGAGGTCGAGCTCACGACCTTAAACGAGCGCTTGTCGGGAGGCAACCCGACGGTTTTTGCTTTATTTTTACTTTTTCTTTATTTTCATTTTAGAAATTTTTAGTGTTTTGAGTCGTTCGCCCAAAAATTTTGCGATAACGGGTCCTATTTTTCTTGACAGGAGAGGAGATAGGTAGATCCATCATGAGGAGGATGAACGAGTCGACGAGGAGCGCCCCAAGAAGGCGCTCGACGCTTAGGAGGAAGATGAAATCGACTGGAGGAAGAAAGACGGAGTTTAGAGCCAAAACGAAGACAAACAGCAGAACACAAGGCTCACTCGGCCGAGTATACTAGTCACTCGGCCGAGTACACAAGTTCGTCCGGCCGAGCCGCTCACGAACAAGGGAAGTCTGCTGTACCCAACTCTCTGTTTATTTTCCTGATTTCAATATAACTGCTACTCGGCCGAGTACATATTCCCACTCGGCCGAGTAAAACGGATACCCTCCTAGGGCGAGTCTTGCCGAGTAGCTTGAGTCACTCGGCCGAATGGACTTACTCCACTCGGCCGAGGCTGGCAAAGCCACTCGGCCGAAGCGATAGCGGGGAGGAAATTTTCATTGGCCTCGCTCAGCCGAGTGACCGTGTCACTCGGCCGAGTCGTAACCTTTTTATATAAAGGGCCGAGGGGGGGCGCGGATTTCGAAACGCAAAAACCCCAAACCCCCCGACGCTCCAGCTCCCCTCGCCCGAACCCCCCTCGCTCTCGCCCTCACTCGCCCGACCGCCGCTGCCACGCCGCCGCTCAGCCCGCCACCGCCGGCCGAGCACCCGCCGACGCCTCGCCCGAGTCGCCGCCGGCGGCCGCCCGTCCGATCACCTCGGTACCCATGTTTTCGCCGTTTTTGCCTCTTTTGTGTATTTTTCGAGGATCCGTGTATTAATCGAACCCCTAACCCAAATCAATTCCTATATCTATCTATTATACCCCTAATACTCCATACATTTTGAATATTACCCGCTGAAATCGCCGTTTCATGCGCAGGTTGCTTTTTGGAGCTTAGGGGAGCCCAGGGGAGCTTCTACGGGCTGATCCGGACTTCGCGGAGGCGCTGACTTCGCACGCTTCCACTGCTTAGCACTCGCGGCATGTCGGGGTACACTCTTTCCACTCTTTTACATGCACCACACTTTTTTCACTTTTCGGCGCGCTCGGGGCCGATATGCCGCCCCAGACACGGCCGCGGTCGAAGAGAGCTTCCGCTAAGCGGAAGCGGTCGGATGATGCCGGCCCCTCCCACGAGTTGGAGGACTCTCCTCCACAGTCCCCCACACACGCCGTCCACCCAGCACAGCCTGCAGGCCCCGCACACCCCGCACAGCCTGCAGTGCACCCACAGCCCGCACAGCCTCTCCCCGTCGACCCACAGCCACCACCACCGGCTCCACTGGTCGGGCCGCTCGGGATTACGTTCCGAGACGACGCACACCGCGCCGTCTTCGAGCGTATCTCCCAGCGCTCGATCGTACCCTCCAGGTTTGCACACCTCGCTGACCTAGGACGCCTGGGGGTACTAGAGGGGATGCTCACGTTGTACGACAACGTGGGCTGGCGAGATTTTCTGCAGGTGTCGGCGGATACTTTTACCCGCCCGACACTTGAGGTTTTGAGTTCGATCGCCCGGACCGACGAGGGATGCTCATTCCGGTTCATGGATCGAGAGTGCCAGGTCACTCTCGATATGATGAGAGCATTCTTCTCGTGGCCCGCTGTCCCCGGTGCCGATCGCGGTTACGGCCCCACCCATATCCCCCCACCTTCCTTCGACGTCGGTGCCTTCTGGGCCCGGATTACGGGTCACCACGCTGCCTTTGACCCTAGTAGGGCCAAGGCCTCGGCCATTGTCCACCCCTGCCTCCGCATAGCCCAGCGCCTCATGGCGACCACCTTTTTGGCCAGATATGAGCCGGGCATGATGTCTACGCCAGAGCTCTACATGCTCTATGCGATGACTCGTCCCAGAGCTCTATCTAGGGATGGAGCCGAGCTTGTCCCCGCCGTCGTGATCGACATTGCGGCTTGGTTTTTGGACCGCATCATTGTATCGGTGGGCGCTCGCTCACCGATATGCTGCGGCGGTCTGATCACCTTGCTTACCATGATGACCGGCGAGGACCTACCTGACGACTTGCGACGCGTCCCGGGCCCCACTTCTCTGTCGATAGACGTTATGGACCGGATGAAGATGCTTCGTCCGCATGGTGAGCGTCACTGGGTCTGGTTGCACGGCCCTTACGGTGCCGACTACATGATTCTCCCGAGCCCTGCTCGGACTCAGATTACACCAGCCCACGTCGACTGGCTCCCTGCGATGGATGTTCTCATCCCCGCTGCCTACGTGCTCGAGGCTGAAGAGGCCGAGCAGGCCCACGCTGCCCAGGCTGCCCAGGCTGCCCCCGCAGACCCTTCTGCACACCCTGCCGAGCCTGCTGCCGACCCTGTTGACCCAGTGGCCCCTCAGCCTATTCCTGATGTTTCTGCCGCTCCTGACACTTCTGTCCCCACTTCTGTCAGTGTCACGAGCACCTCCGCTGAGCCCACTTCCACCACTTCCACCACTTCCGAGGCTGTCACCACCACTCCCACCACCACTGGCCCTCTGTCCGTCGAGCCACTTTGCTCCGCACTCCCCGAGCGCCCGCCGACCTTTGTTGAGAGTGGAGAGCCCTCGTTTGCCGCGGTTGTGGAGACCATGGCTAGCATGATCTCCGCTGGGGTTGCTCCTTTTGGTCCACACACTTCCGCCCCAGCGGTAGTTACCTCTGTCTCCACCCCTGCTGTATTTTCTGAGAGCGTCGTGGTGTCTGTCCATACTTCTGTGCCACTGACCTCTCTAGCCGCCTCGCAACCACTTCTGCACACTTCTTTCGCTGCCGCTGCCTCCACTTCTCACCAGCCGGTGTCCCGGCCTCACACTGAGGACAGGCCCACATTTGCAGGCACGGCACCTTTTGTCCCCTTCCCTGCTGAGCCCGTTACATACTCTACTCGCGTACGCCAGCCTCGCCCTACACAGCCTAGACCGGTGCGTCCCTCTGCACCACCCCCGCCCGACACTGTACTGCAGAGCATACGTGCTCTTGAGTTGGCGGTGAGTGGTCTTAGAGGTGACCTTAGGACCCTGTCCTCCACCGTCTTTGCGATGGCTAGACGCTTCGAGCTGATCCCCCAGATCCACTACTGCCTTACACAGGTCTTGGAGCGTCTCCCACGCGTACCCCCACCCACCCAGCAGGTTCCCACACACACTTCCACACACACTAGACCTGCTTCCACTTCCACGCCCACCCCAGCTCAGCAGCCTACACCACCACCACCACCACCTCCGCCTCAGGACGGAGACGGCGCATCACCACCTTCTTAGGCACCCTTGATGCTTTGATTTATTCCTGCCGTTGTGCTGCCCGTTTCTGCTGGGTCCTGTTGCACTTTTTGTCCACCCCCCTCCCCTCACTTATTATGGTATTCTCCTTTTTTTGATCATATCTTCTTATATCTATTTTGGGAGAGAGGGAGAGTTTTTGGTGACACTTATATCTATGTATCGCTCCTATCTGTGCATGCATCATGTCCGCATCATATTTTCATTTCTTTATTTTACCTTTTTCTTTTCATTTTTCCATGCATGCATCCTCACTTGCCCCTCCCATCGCTTGTCTCTCGGTGTGCCACACTTTGCACATTGAGGACACTGTGCCATTTAGCTTGGGGGAGTGAGTTCTCACGTTCTTTTTCGATTTGCCACCTTTATTTTTAGTTTTTTACACCATTTTTTCGCTTTTGCACTTATTTTTCATCATTTTTCTTTTATCTTGCCATGCATCACGTTTTTCTTATTTTCCTGTGCGCCGCATTGCATAGTTTCTATTTTCCCTTTATCTTTATTTCTTTTTCATCTCATGCTAGAGATGACTTTTCTATGATGATGACGACGTTGGATTTAGCTTATTCTATATGCATGCTATATTTGTCATGTCTTAGGTTTTATTTCAGATATCAGATGCTATGACTTGCTTTGCATTTAGAATAGTAACCCACACCTTTTTCCGCATGAAAATGGATGAAATTTTATTATTAGCTGAGTCTGAATATTCATATGTATGCTATCACAGAAAACACACCAAGATTCACGCATTGAATGCTTATATCTGGAGTACTGACTTTCTTTTCCTATATCACTTCTATATGCATGATTGTACACTTCACTTCAGGATGATTGAATGATGTTAGCTATGATATATCTGGATTAGTTAGCTTTTTTGTGATCGAAACTGAGTAGATTAGATTACCCTGCTGAAGTTGTCGTGCATGTCTTATAGAGTGTACCGAGAGTTCTATTTATTTCTTTCTCCACAAATCTTGAACATCATTTCTTTACTTTTAAAATCATTGGTGAATCTCCCCTTAGTGATTCTATTTTATGGCATTTTCCCCCGCTACTAATTCCTAGCTCCAAATCTCTTATTCTATAAAAAAAAAGAGAGAGAGAGAAAAACATTCTTGTACATCATTATCTCTCTCTGAGTTGGGATCGTTGTGTATATATTGCTTATTGCAACAAAAAAAAACAGAAAAAAAAAGAGAGGAAAAATCCTGAATAAAAGATCCCATCTCACTTTCTTTCTTTCTTCTTTCTTTTCGTTGCTTTTGGAGCTATATGTATAAAAAAAATGGGGATGTAAATATTTTTTATGCCACCACGCTTATAGATAAGCTTGGGGGAGGGGATCCATTGATGTGTGAGAGAGTGACTACTGGACATTGCACGACAACCTAGGCTAAGTAATATTCTATACTCGGTGAGATTATTTTTAGTTTTACGAAATCCAGAAATCTAAGCCTAGCACTCATTTCATGAAATCCATACTTTTCTATTCTCTCTATTCTATAGTGTGATACTCTTATACTCCAGATAGAAAGCGTTCAATTGAAAAGTGTGCGATCTGTGATTTGTATACCGCTTTAAATGATTCAGACGACGTTAATTTTAAAATTATTCCGTTTTTCATGATTATATCGTTTTTCGTGGGTTTTCTATTTCTATTTGCACTATTATACTATGATATCAAAATAAAATTCTTTGACATGTATTTCTCATTCGGTGCATGCTATAAGAGTGAGTGAAACCCACGTCCTGAGAAAATGATCTAGCATCCTACCTCTTCGCTTCTTTCTTTCTTTCTTCTTTATTTTCATTTCGTTTTCATTCTTCTTCGTTTTTCATTTTTTCTTTTTTTTCGCCGTTTTCGTTTTCCAAATCCACCGGGTTCGCCATCTACTTATCTTCCTCGAGGACGAGTAAGAGGCAAGCTTGGGGGATTTTGATCACTCCTTATTTTACACCTTTTTTCCGCATGTTTGCATGCCATTTAGATAGCCCAAATCATGTTTTTCACGATATACCGACGATATTGCGATGCTTTTCACGATTTGTTGTTTTTGTCGCATTTCAGGTGATTTGGCGCGATTTGGAGTGATCCCGAGATGCGCTTACTCTAGACGGTCACCAACGACCTCCCCGAGGGGTATTTTGCTGTTGGAGAGGAGCGGAAGAAGAATGAACGTCGCAGGAGCGACGAGGAGGCCAAAACAAGCAGATTGGGCATTTTTTGTGTCCCACTCGGCCGAGTGGAGGAGCCACTCGGCCGACCAGCGAGACACTGCTCGGCCGACCAGTTCAGACACGATCTCTATGTGAACTCGGCCGAGCACCGAAGACCACATCGGCCGAGTGACGATACCACGTCCGCCCGAGTGGCGCCCAGACGAAGCCCTTCCAAAACATCGAAGTTACTGTTTTTCGGCTGCCTGAACTTCAAAAGACCCACTCGGCCGAGTGGTAAATCCCGTCCGCCCGAGTGCAGTGAAGTCATCGGCCGAGTGACGACAACTCACTCGGCCGAGCCGCCCCCGAACTGAAGACCCCTGAAAGACCCGACTTACTGGAAAATTGCATGGTTTTCACTCGGTCGAGCGACTTTTGTCACTCGGCCGAGTGCGATGCGCTGCCTGTAGCGAAAACTGCGGAAAACAGGCTGTGCAGGGGTATTTTGGTCACGATTTTTGGACGATTTTTGGGGCTATTTAAGCCCTGTTTTTACCCTAGTTTTGAGAGCTCTCTCTTAGATTTTTGTAGCTTTTTAGATTAGTTTTTTAGCTTTATTCTTGTGATTGGAGAAGGAGCAAAACTTGGATTTTTGTTGGATTAATTGAAGAACTACATTGGTTTGCATCTCTTTTCCCTAAAAATTCTATTTTTATTGTTTATATCATTGTTGTGATGAATTCTATTGCTTATCTCAACGATTATTTTTGTGATTTTGCTATGATTTGTGAGTAGTCTCCACGTCTTGGGGCGTGGGGATGAACCCTACAAGCCCACTTTCTTATTTGTGATGAATTGGTAGAAATTGAGCTAGAATTGCTATTAGAGATTAGATTGGGATCGATTTACTACGGATTGCTAGGTATTCGTATCAATTGGGATTTGCAAGAGATTGGATCCCAATTTGATAGGAAGCCCTAGAAATCCGAATTGGGTTGGAGTCGGATTTTTCGAAGTATCGGTTTGCAAGAGATTGGACCGATACTAGGATTCCCGGTTGCAATTATATACCGATACCCGTTTGCAAGAGATTGGACGGGTAGGAACTATCCTAATCTAGATCGTGGACCGAGTTTGCAAGAGATTGGGCTCGGTGCGCGATTGGACGATGATGTTGATCCTAATGCTAGCTTCCCTAGGGTAGGGTTTGCAAGAGATTGGACCCGACCCTAGGATAGCTATAAACCGGCAACAGCGCGAGAGCGTGAGCTTGGTTCTACATTCAGTTGCAACTAGTTCATCTGAATTCTCATTCTAGCAATTTTGATACCGATGAACCACATTTATGAAGTACGGTGTGTAGCGGAGATTCCACATTCCCTAGACGTTCTTTATTTGATTTGATATTTCGCACATTTGTCTGACGATTGTGACAGGATCGCCAAAGGCAAAATTCTCTTCCTAAATAGCCAGGTTGATCGGAGCAAGCACAGTCATTCGTCCTCCCTGTGTTCGATATCCCGCTCGCTGCTAAACCGTGCACTTGCGGTAAAACTACAACCGTTCTCTGGGTGTATACTCGGGATCGATCATGAGGATCTTGGAATGATAGGATGATGTTGCCTTCATAATTTGCTTTGCAGATCTGCAGTAGATAGTCGTCCCACCGTGAGTACCCAGTCTGTGATTTCTTATTATAGGGGTCGGACCTGTAACCTGCATTTGCATAAGCATGGAGGATAATACTTTATAATGTGAACCCAAAACTATCAACCCTTGGAGGACGCACAAAAGATGCTTAACTCCGGTGTAATGGCACTTTTTAGGTGTGTAATTGTCTCTGGCTAGTGAATTTACTACAACTGTTATATCGGGACGCGTGCAGTTAGCCAGGAGTGCACTGATTGCACTTAGATAAGGGACTTTAAGACCAAGTATATCCTCCCCCTCTTCCAGCAAACGGAAGGGGTCTTTTTGTACATCCATTGGGCGTACTACCATAGTTGTACTTATTGGATGACAATGGTCCTTGTAATTTCTTCAATGCACTCATATGAATTTTAATGTAACATGATTTTATCTTTTAGATAAATCTGCGAGCCGTGACTTAATTTATTTTGCCTAGGTCTTTCATTTCATATTTGATAGTCAGGCTTGAACAAATATTTCGGTTTTCTCTTTAGCAGATCTGATGAGATTTAATTTGTTTACAACTATGATCTCAAATCATATCCTTTGCTCTTTGCAAAGACAACCCGTAGTAAGAATCATTGCTTTGTCAAGTGATTCTCTTGGTTGTACAATATTTATTATTATTCTTCTTCTTCTTCAATAGAATAAATGTCCCAAAGTCTATTCAGGCATTTACGGAAATTTGGAATTTATCTTTATCAAGATATCCATAAAGGCATGTCGTCACAATATCCAATAACAGCATATCCAAAATTTCCTTTGCCAAATCGTAAGGTATTCGCAGTGTATAACTGAGGGAATCTGATGCATCATTTATGAGTCATGCTCATTTTAATTTGTTTATTCCCCAGTTTCAGTGAAAATATCCTTGAGCTAGAGGTTGACCTTATAACATACGATTTTGTACTTAATTATTCTTATTTGTGCAATACTTATTTTGCCCACAGGTTTGACACCTTTTGGTGTCTGGACTTCAGGTCTGAACACTTCATGTTTTATAAGTGAGTCTAGCTCTTCTTTTACTACCTCGTTTCATATTTGGCCAATCTCTACGTTTGCATTCAAGCAACGGAGTATGGAACGATCTAATTATCATCGCTTTTGTGATGTATGTGGTAATATGATACATGAATATATTGTCGACAATTGTATTCTTTCTGTCCAACACCTCCCCAGTACGTTTAACATTTACTTTCATTTCAGTTTTTCCCGGCATTTTCTCTGCAGTGGATTCCGTGAAGGGTGAGTGTATGGACATGAGCTCATTGTCATGTGGTAGTATTGTCTCAAGGTCTCCAGGAGTTTCCCTTTTTATTCGATTTTTGTCCTTGGAGCCTGGTAGTCTACCTCTTTTCTGTTGAGGAACAGCCACTTCTGCTGCTGGTGGATTGCATCCATTCTCGAGGATGTCAGTCCTAGCTAGAGTATTTGCAGCAGGGATGTGTGATTTGACAATCTTCTGGTTGTCAGTAAATGAGTCCGATAACTGTTTATTTGTATGATCTTCAGGATCTCATCTTTACATTTCTTTGTTACCAGATCATAGTGGGTTAATAATTCTGTATCCCATGTATATTATTGAGTGTGAGTCAAACCCTACATAGCTACCAAGATGACGTCGAGGACCCTATTTTTTCCTCTGTGGTGGTGCTATAGGGATATAAACTGTGCAACCAAAAATTCTCAAGGGAGAGCAAGTTGCATTGGAGAGAGACTCTGACCTCCAGAGGGTTTTATTCTTATTTTTATTAACGATGCAGCATGCAATATTGCATGTCCCCATGCATTCACAGACAACTGGGATTTCATGGACGTGTAATCCATTAGAGTCTTTTTATTAATGACTCTCTCAACCCATTTTGGGTATGAACACGTGGCATATGATGTTCAATTTCTATCCTAATTGTTAGGCAGTATTGTTGAAATGACCGGGAGGTAAATTCCCCAGCATTAACCAGACGTATTTACTTTATTTGGTTGCCTGAAAAATGTGCCCGCAACATTATTATTTATGCCAATGGCTTTGGAAAAGCTAGGTTGCGGGTAGATAGTAGACACTCATACGAATATTTTAAGGATGTATTTATCAATACCATAAAGTACCGAAATAGCCCACTAGGGATGGTGGATTTGTCCACATATATCTCCTTGTATTCTTTTGAGGAAGCATGTAGAGATTTTTTTGTCAACTTTTAGTAGAGATGTCCTTGTGATTAGTTTTCACTTAGAAGATGCAAGGGTTTTCTCCCTTTTGAAGAATCTTCTTGTTCTTCATGTCATGCCCATAGGATGGGGAAAAGATGCGATGCATCATAACCAATCCAGGGTGGCCAAATATGTCATGCCAAAGTAAAACTTGGCTGATATATGGCACTTCAGGTGCTCCGTCAAATTAGCTTCCTCTTCTCCAAATCTTTATATGATAGAGGCCTGGTGAAAGGCTCTTAAAACGTTCAAGTATGGATTTTACTCCTTTTTCTTGAGACGTCACATACGGATATTATTTTTCGTTCACATTTGCAGTTATAAGTGGAATCCATTTAAATGAATGTCCTTGAAACTTAATAAGTTTATTTTTGAATTCGGAGAGAATAATGCATCCTTTATTTTTAATTTTTGTATCATTTGGGAGCAACAGAGTTGCATTCTCAGAACCTTCAATAATATTTGATGGCCCTAATATTTATTGGGCTTTCATATGCTATGAAAATAGCATTTGTAATGAAGGATCGTATGTGTTATTGTCTACTAATGAGAGCAGATCATCTATTAAAAGACTAATCATATAAGCACATTTGATTTCAAAAAACATTTTCACATTTATTCATACTTCATTCAATCATTCAGATATCTCTCATAACATTATTTTCCAAAACAAAGATAAAAATGGCTAACCGAACAAGTTGTCTTTTTCGAAGTCTTCAGCAGTGAACTGGGCTGGAACATTGGTGGTCACCATATTTGTTCAAGCTTTCAGCTTTAAGCTTTCTTGGTACAAATCTTGTAGGTGTTGCGGAGTTCTACACACTCTATACCAGTGTCCTTTCATGCCATAGCTATGGCACTGGTCTTCCCATTCCCTTTTAGGTTGGGTGCATCATTTCTGTTGTTGTCGTTTCTGCGCCAAGCGAACTTTTGCCTCCCTTCATTTCTTTGTTGGTGGGCTTGTCTATTTGGTCCCCCCCCCCGTGATTTTCCTTTTCGTTTATTATCTTTCTTCTTTTGAGAAGAAGATGTGTTGTGAGCTTCGGGGAGGGGGCAGTGCCAGGGGGCGCATGTTATGGGTGGCAACAAGAAGCTCTCTATTTTGTTCAGCCATGAGTAAACATGACAGCAGCTCAAAATACTTAATGAACTTTCATTCACGGTATTTTTGCATCAGTATTGCATCTTTTTCATGGAAAGACGTTTACGTCTTTTCCAGCATGCGACCTTCTGAGACTTTTTCACCACATAACTTCAGGCGTGAGGTGATACTAAAAAGAGCTAAGTTGTACTTAGCTATGGACTTAAAGTCCTGCAGTATCATGTTCTTCCACTCATATCGTGCCATTGAAAGTATAACATCTTTCTGATGTTTATATCTTTCTTCAGGGACAGTCCACAGCTCAAGTGGATCTTCGACCGTAAGGTATTCAACCTTTAGAGTCTTATCCATATGGCGACGAATATAAATAATGTCTTGCGCCTTTTCAACGTGAGTCACCTTTCTATCTTTTGTCACAACAGAAATAAGGGATTTAGCCCGCAGGTGAAATTTAACGTCGAGCTGCCAGCTCAAGTAATTTCTCCCTGATGCATCCAGCACTTCAAAATCAAGGCTTGCAATTTTTTCCACTTTATCTAGCAGAGCACAAATTTGCATGAATTAGTAATACATAAAACATTTTCATGCGGATGCAATTTTTAAATGAATAAGCTAATTGCGTGGATCGGCCAGTCCCACATAAAATAAGTAATATCAAAAGTCCATATTACAGTCTATATTACACAATTAAAAGCAAAAAATTATAACTTTGGAAACTTCATGGGTTCCATTTTTAAATTCTTCAGCTTCAAGAGTAGCCTCCGCCTCCATGGAAAGTAATCATCGGTCTTGGATATTACATAATTTCCTCACTACAATTTCTCTCAAAAAGAAAAGAAAAATGTAGAAAAAGTAAAATGTAGGACTAAACAGCCGATCCAAAACCACAATTAGTCATCCATGCAAAAATTTGTGCTCATTCAACATTTTCATTACACATCACTGGCATCACAGATTCAGAATAGGATAAACATAATAATTTAAAATACTTATTTATTCATTGTGAAAGAAAAAGTTTTCCTTTTATATCCCAAATAATCCCCATGAGTCCCAAATTTCCCCCTTAAGGTCCCCATTTTAGTCCCCAATTTTTACAAAAGTTTCTTCAATTTTTGGCCCCCCATAAACTCTTTTTAGACATTTTCTTTCCCTTCCCCCTCCTTTGTATATATATATGTTTTTCAAGGGAATCTGGCATGCGGGCTTCAGGCCTGCGATCTGTTTCTTTTCTTTTTTAATTTATAGCATGTGCGCCTGAGGCCCGCAGATTTGCTGTAGGCTTCAGGCCCACAGTTTAATATTTTTTATTTATTAAAGGAAGCGGCGTGCGGGCTTCAAGCCCGCAGAATTTTGTTTTTCGAAGGGGTTGGGCCTTCGGCTCAAAGAGAAATGGAAGGGGGAGGGGAGGGCGGTGGCTAGGGTTTGCCACTGCCCTCTTCGGTGTCGCCATCTCGGCGAGGGGGTGCCATCGCCTTCTGGGCGGGGCAAAAGGGTGCCTCCGCCTTTCGGGCAGGGCGAAAAGGGGCGGTTTCGACTACGTGCAGATCGATGAAGGGGGAGGGACGGCTCTGACTTCGGATGGATCGATGTGGGGGGACGGCTCCGACTTTGGGCGGAGCGAGGTGGGGGACCTCCTGAGAGGCGAGTAAAAGGGGTTGCACCACCTTCGAGGCAGGCAAATGGCGGCCCACGATTTCCGACGGCAAGGCTGCCTGTGGAGCCGTGTGCGTTTATAATATGGTGCGAAATATTATCTATTTTTTCCTCGGGGAAAAACAATTTGTTTTAGCGACGATAAACACCATATTAATGTACGAACCCGAAAGCTAGGGTTAACATGATATGAAAACATGAATCGACGATTAAAAATCGTCATTTTAGTATATTAACCTGATTTCCAATCCGATCTTGCGAGATCGATGGATAAAGAAATCATGATCATGATAAAAATGAAAATTTTAAAGATTGTACCTTTAGATCCATTCTCTAGATCTAGCGATGGTTGACGAAGACTACACATGAAAAACGACACCCGCGCATGGAAGATGAAGTCCGTACGTGGTCCATGAAACCACGCACGTGGTTCTACCGCCTTCTCCTCGCTTTCGCAACGAACGGGTTTTTGTGAAAAATTTAGAGGCTCGTGCTGATAACGTGTTGTGAAGCATCATCTCTGGGGGAAGACCCCAGTCATTTATTTATATTAGAGGGAAGAGAGTATATGGATGAGATACAATGATATGATCTTATCCTATGGATAAGATATAATCCCCAATGCAAACTCCCATCATTATCCGCTTACAACAGTATTTAATGATTTCAAAATATTTTTCAAACATCTTTAAAGATCTTTTTCAACAAAATTGTTTCTATTAAATCGGATCACGGTGGTGAATTTGAAAATGAACATATTCAAAAAAAATTGTGAAAAACACGGAGTTACGCACACATTTGCTTTTCCTAGAGCTCCTCGAGAAAATGGGTAGTTGAAAGGAAAAATAGAATACTCCAAGAGTGTGCACGGCCAATGTTGTGTGAAAGCATCCTTCCAAAGTATTTTTGGATGGAAGCTACATTTGTAACGGTCTGTTTCCATCAGCACGATAATTTGTGTGTTTAACCTATTAAACTATTTTTCGTCTGGAATTTATGATTTCAAAAATTCCTTATAAAAATATTTTGAAGTATTAAAGTAGTTATGGGGTATTTTAGTAAGTTCGGGTTTCATCGAATACATCTAAATAATCCGGTAAAAATTCATTTTCGATTATTACTTTTTTGGCTTAATGAATTAATTTTCTATACAAACATCATCAAAAATTTTTCAAACTTCTAAGGTATTATCCTATAATCATTTAGGGCTTCCCACATTAATTTCGTAATTTTCTGACAACAAATCAGTAGAGAACCCGTAAACCCGCTTCCTAAATGTTCTGGCCCACGACTCATATTTTCGTAGCTCAAGCCATGAATCGGACTTCATATTCACGATCCTCATGACGATATGAACCCGTGGATATGTTTTTGTAATTTTTCGGACACGTTTACTAGAAGGGGCAAAATCGTAATTTCAAATTTTACTTTTATCATCGCTAATTACCTTGCCTAATTACTAATTACATTAACCTAATTACTAATTACCCTAACATGACTAACATGTGGAGGAGACAACCGTTCAAAATTTTCCAAAAAAGCTAATCTTATCTAATCTAACCTAATCTCCACTTTTGACTAGGAATTAAATGCCTAATTAAAAAATTAGTTTCTAACACCTATTTAAACCCCCTTAATCCCTCTTCTCATGCCATCTTCAACCTCCCCTCCGGTGAAGCTCCGGCCAACTTTCCGGCGAACTCCCCCATCTCCGGTGAGCCCCCACCAACCTCTTCTATTTCCCCATCTTCAACCTCTCTCAACCTCTCTCTATCTCTCTCTAAAAACTCAAACAAACCCATCCATGGCCACCACCACCATGACCACCTCCGGCGACGGCGAGCTCTCCGGCGACAACCCCATGACCTCCACTCCCCTCTCTCTATCTTTATAACACCCTCCCTCTCCCCATTGATTCAACACCATGAACCAATCAAAAACAACCAAACAAAAAAATCTGTCATTTTTCCGGCGGCCGGCCACCCCACATCCCCTCTCCCTTGGTCCCTTGCTCCTCCTTGCCCCTCCATGGATTAACCTACAATGAAGAAGAAGCAATGAAGAAGATGAAAGAAAAACAGTTTTTGGAAAAAAATTCACAGTTTTGGAAATTTGAGTGTGCTGCCAAATTTTGAAGGGGAGGGCATTATGTGAGGGGAAGTTTTGTAAAGGTAAATTTTGAAGGGAGGGGAAAAATTGTAAAAGAAAACTTGTGGAGGGATTTATTTTGTGAATGGGATTTAGAAAGGATTTTTAAGGAGATTTTTTTAGATTTTTATTTAGGAATTATTTTGTTATTTTTCATACATGTAAATGTATACGGTATACGTGCGTACGTGCACGTAGTACGGAATTTTGTAAATTCGATTATTAATGAATAAAATATGGGTGCGTGCGTGTGGTGTTTGTAGGTAGACGTCCCGGGAAGACACCGACTCCCGGACACATTACGAGACCCGCCCAAAAAAACCGGATTACAACCGGCCACGACTACCACAAGTAATTATCACGTGTATGCAAGTAATTACCGTGTGTATGCAAGTATTTACCAAGTACTACAGTATATATATATATATATATATATATATATATATATATATATATATATATATATATATATATATATATATATATATGCAAGTAAATACCGCAAGTAATTACCAGGTGTATGCAAGTATCTACCGTATATGTGTTTGTTGTACTTGTGCTCATTGTTGTATTGTTAGATGTTCAAAGTGATGGGCCTATAAGGCCATACGGATACGGTTAATGTGATACGACACGGGTTATGGGGTAGTCTTGAGCTACGAAGTGTGCGGGAGTGACCGGGTCCACCCTTATTAGGTAAGCTGTACCATCACCCTGCAGGGGATGGTAGGTAGAGATTCCACGAGTTGCTCTTTGGGATGGGTGCACTTCTGGTTGTATATCGTGCACTCGGGCTAAGGCTTATGCACTAGTTTGTTTGTTTACTATGCCAGTATTGCTAATTTGATACCTTTGTTCTACTGACTAAGTCGAGACTACTCGAACGTGGCAAGGCGGTATAATAACAAGCGGTCTTAAATTACGACCAAATCAGTGTCTAGAAAGGAATGGGAAGGGGGTTGGTCAACCAAGGGACTTGTTCCTGTGGTCTTTGAAGTGACCTGTGCCTTCAAGCCCTGACTGCCTGGCTGATTTGGAAGTTAAATTAGACTTCTTATTATTAGGCCTGCCTACACTATTAGATAGTCAAGCGAAATTTGTTACCTCATGTTCGTTCATTACATTACTACCTTTACTTGATATTGGTTTTTACTTGCCGCTTAGCTCTGACATGTGTTTCATTGTTTTCTCTGAAATGCATGTCAGACTACGAGCTGACGAAGTACGTGGTGTATTACACTGAGGACGATCCCGCAGACCATGGATCAAAGGATGTTCCAGAGACTGTACCAGCAGAGGAGTAGGAGACTCCAATTCAACACAGCATCCTTCACTGTTAGTGTGCTTCCCTTTACCGCCGGTGTGCCATTTACCTTCGAGTGTTGTACTTTACTTTTCTGTCGAGTCGATGTAGGCCATACTATAAGGCCCAGTCCGGTACTACTTATCATCTATTGGATAATAAAGATATTGTGTGTTGTCTCTCTGAGTTTGTATGACAAGAATCTGCCTTCGATGGAATTACTACTACAGACGCTTAATATGCTTCGAACAAGGAAGAAAAAAAATTTCTCCTTGTTTTGTGCACATGCAGGCTTGCTCGCACACTCGCTCTCGGGTATTATGGGAAGCGGGGCGTGACAGGTTTCTGTGGTGGCCCATGCAGGTCATGCAAATACTTAGAGCAATATACGCATTTTACGATCCTAAGCTGACTGAGTACATATAGACTCAGGTTTATTATTTTGCAGCATGGCAGGAAGACCAAACACTCGCAATGGAAACGACGCCAATGGAAACGGTGCCAATGCAAATGGTGCCACCGAGATATCTGCAGTCATTGGAGTGATAAGAGAAATGTTGGAAATACAACAACAGATGATCCAGCGAGGACCACCGGTACCACCACCACCCGCTGAACCTGGAGTTAAGCAATTCCAGGAGCTTCGTCCGAAGACTTTCTCTGGAAAGGAAGGGCCACTGGAAGCTGAAGAATGGGCCCTAGCCACTGAAGACAAGTTGAGCGCTGCTCGCATCTCTCAAGCAGGATGGGTTGAAGTTGCAAAACTGCAACTAACTGACAATGCTCAAAGTTGGTGGGACCGTGAAGAACGACGTCTGGTTAAGCCTATCTCTTGGGGCATGTTTGTCATGGCCTGTTTAGCGCTATACGGAGACTGATACGGTAGCTCTCTACACGCGAGTAGAGAGAGTATAATGAGTAGATAAGGAGTGATTTGGCATGAATGTGGCTCGTGGCAGTCATGTAAATTTGTGGAAAATATAGGGGCATTTTTGTCATTTGACTACACGGGTAGAAATGTGTGTAAAGTAAAAGTGGGTGTGTAAAGAAATGTCGAACTTGTAAATTTAGAAAAAGTGGGTTAGAGTGTGAGGGGCTAGTGTGAAAAGAGATGGGTTTAATGGCACACTCGTAAATTTTTAGAAAGGCCAGGGGCAAAACGGTCTTTTGGTCAAAAGCTGTTGTGCGTACACACTTAAGTTGTGTGTATATAAAGTAATGGCAAACTTGTAAATACTTGAAACTTGAGGGGTAAGTTTGGAAGGGTATTAAGGTCATTTTGCCATATGCATGCTTATCTTGAAGAGAAAGCTAGAATAAGGAATTTTTTATCTCTTTTCTACATACTTCCTTAACTTTCTTCTTCTTTCTTATCTTTTCTTCCTTCATCCTCATTCCCCTTCACCCTTGGCCGAAATTCCCCCTTCCCCTTGCCAATTTTTCAATCTCCAAAACCCTAATTTCATTCCAAGAAATTGAAGAGAACCCTAGCTCACTTCAAGGAGAAAGAAGGGTGGAAGGAGGAGAAAGAAAAGAGAGAAAGAAAGAGGATTTCTTGAGGTAGGATTCTAACTATGACTTGGGAATTTTTATTTAGGGATATGAGAATTTTAGCATGTTATTTAAGTTGTTTATGATCTTAATTTCATGTATCATGTTTGATTTAGTCCCAAAGATTTGATCTTTCCCATGTATTTCCAAGCAAATCACTCTCTCCTGAAAAACAGAATTCTGTAGGTGTGTTTACACATCAATTTTAATTTCTGTAGTTGGAATCACTCTCTGAAAAAACTACGTAGCTATAGATTTTGAAGTCCAACCCCAAATTCATATAAAATTTGTCATATTTTGAGTTCAATAAGTAGGAGTAAAAATTCATTGTTTTCAAGATGTCGGAAATTCTGTCAAGCTGTACACATTTAAGTAAAACGAGCATTACTACCTGCACACTCTATGTATTTTGTTGATTTTGGTCTTGTTGGAAACTTAAGAAGGTTTTCTAGATGTTCATCAGAGTGCTCATATGTCGTAATTCTGCCTCCAAAATGCTTAAAATTGGCTTTGAAGACAGGTGCAGAAATCTGTCTGCAGAACAGATTTGACACACTTGACTAAATAATTCACTATAAATCGTATACTGCATATTTTTATCTGAAATTTGTTCTGTGAATCCAGGACTATAATATCTCCAACTTTCATTCTTTGAGTTTTGTAAAATTCACAAGATAAATGGGTTAAAAATGCTGTCTTTCTAGATGATTTTGCAATTTCAGTATGCTGAATGGTGTTGGGTGAAGTTGGAAGTGTGTGATACTGCTAATGTGTCACTCCAAAATGCATGAATGAAGTTGATACATGTATGTAAGTTTGGTTAAGCTATTTGTTACTAAATTTGATGGTGTGATATGTCTCATTTACATGACGAACGCCATATGTTCTATAAAATGCCCAAATGAATTTGAAGTTGGAAAAACTTGAAAATTGGCCTTTTAAAATGTTGTGCCATGTAATACTTTTGTCAACTCGTGTATAGCAATTGAACATTATGATATCTGACATGTTAATTAGGATGTCTCGGTCTGGTCAAAGGCGGGTGAACATCCTAGTATTGGGGTGGGGGAAGTTTGGGTATAACTTAACTTTAAGGGGCTGGACTGAGAAGTTGGGAAAAGTGATATGTGATATGCGATACTTACACCCACTCGCCTTTACCGGGAGTGGAGGGGACATACGGAGGTTGTGTTACTATGTGGAGAGCCTCACTCCTGCCAGGGACGGGGGAGCTGAGAGGCCCGGCGTACAGTGTCCGTGTCCACTGCGTCGTGTGCTATATTCACCCCACATTTGGGGTGAGGTCCAGGCCCTTATCGTTAGGTGATACCCATGCTTCCAAATATATCACTAACATCAACTAACTAATGAACCATATACGTGTTGTTGTTGTTGTTGTTGTTGTACACTTGTGTGTTGTACTTTTTACCTTGGTTGCTTGTACTCTTATTGCCGTTACACTCATAACCCTAAATGATTTTCCTGCCCTAGTTAGTTTCCTACTGGGCACGTTTGACGTGCTCATTTTACTTTTCAGGTCTTGAGCAGAGGTCACCAGAGCAGAGTCTCCCACAGGAGATTCCTTAGATGTGGGTTTGAGTTTGGGTATACCACTCTTTTGAGATGTGTCTTGCAGTGTGAGTTGTGTTGAGTGGGGAATGAGTTGTCTTTTGTAGTTATGTTATATGTTGGTGGCTTGTAGCACTTCTCATGTATGTACTAGAGACAGTTCACTTGTACTTGACGCTGGTGTATGGTACGTTTCTTAGTTATGTGGTTTTGTGGATATGTACTCTTTGTGATGGCTATGTGTGTTGCTTCTTTCTTTTATATATCTGTGATGTATGATCCCAGCATACGCAGTGGCCTGCTTATTGTGTGTTCACCTTACACGCTTGGTGTATACCGCGGCTTGTCAGGCTCCATCCTCTCTTTTCCCCGCTATGGGACGTCGTATATGTATATGTGAGAATGGGGCGTGACAATGTTCCGGGAAAGGTTCAACGCCTAATACTTTCCTCCCTCGGCCAAGAGAGAACTCCAAAGTCGTTTTACTAATCTGAAACAAGGAAATAGGACTGTCAATGAATATGAGGCAGAGTTCTTAATGCTCAGCCGTTTCGCTCCGCACATGGTCGAGAATCCAGAAGACTGTGCCTATCAATTTCGTCAAGGCCTAAACCCCCATGTTCAAGCCTTGATGACTTCAGTGAAGCTTACTACCCTTGAGGATGTTCTGGAAGCTGCATGAACTCATGAAACTGTTGCACGACTTGAAAGGGGAATTCAAGTTAATACAGGCAAACGCCCGATGGAACCAGCCAGGAACAATTTTTGTCTGACTCAGACCACCAATTTCAAGAAGCCAGCAGCCCCAGCCAACACCAAATCCACTATGGTGTGCCAGTACTGCAACCGTGTTGGACATGTCAAGAAGGACTGTAGCATGTTCTTGAAATTGTGCCTAGTGTGTGGGGCATCTGACCATCTTGCCAAGGACTGCCCTCGTAGCACTATCAAACTAGCCAACCTTATGACGGCTTCAGGATCAGCTCAACAAAAGCAACCCCTGCCCCCTCAGTGACAAGCTTTTCAGAATGCCAAGCCAAATCCACCAAGGCGTCAGGCATTTACTATGACTGCTGCTGAAGCCGAGACCACTGATCAAGTGATCTCGGGTAATCTCTAGGCCTCGGTTTATTACAGCATTCTATATCATATGCTTGATTAGTGAGTATCTCTTGCTAAGGCGTATTCTACCTTAATCTAGGTATTATCTTAGTATCTGCATCTCCGGCTCTACTCTTGTTTGATTCAGGAGATTCTCATAGCTTCTTGTCGTAAAAGTTTGTGACAGATCATTCTATTTCTATCTGTGAGCTTCCGAGATGTTGGAATGTCAACACTGGAAATGTCATAGTAAAGGTCTCAACCGGATGCAAGTCATGCCCACTAGTGATCTATGGACGTGAACTGATCATTGATTTCATGACCATCAGCATAGCCAACTTTGATGCGATACTCGGCATGGATTGGTTATGAACTTTTTACGCTAACATCGACTGTCACCGGAAGAGTGTAGTGTTTAAAATTCCTGAACATCATGTGTTCGAGTTTATGAATTGAAGTCGTTCGCTTGGTCCTATCAAGTTTCAGGCCAAGCCAAATGAAGCAACAGTCGCATCAATGCAGGTTGAGCCTGAAAACCCCTTAGTAGTTCGAGACTTCGAAGACGTATTCCCTAAAGATATTTCGGGATTACCACCAGATCGAGATCTCGAATTCACTATTGATCGCATGCCAAACACTCAACCTATCTCCAAGGCTCCTTACCGCATGGCTCCTGCTGAATTAGAAGAACTTCGGAGTCAGCTTGACGACCTGTTGCAGAAAGGATTGATACATCCCAGTGTGTCTCCTTGGGGTGCACCTGTCGGGTCAAGAAGAAGGATGGATCGAGAAGAATGTGCGCGGACTATCGAGAATAGAACAAGGTGACTGTAAAGAATAAATATCCATTGCCTCGCATCGACGATATTTTTGATCAATTCGGTGGATCACGAGTCTTCTCCAAGCTGGATCTCAGAAGTGGTTATCATCAAGTGAAAGTCAGGAAGGAAGATATTCCTAAGACTGCTTTTCGAACCAAGTATGGACAATATGAATTCGTAGTCATGCCTTTTGGTGTGACTAATGCCCCAGCGGTATTCATGAATCTCATGAACCTTATATTCTATGAGTTCTTGGATAAATTCGTCGTTATTTTCATCGATGACATCCTGGTCTACTCAAAGAGCAAGGAAGATCATGCCAAGCATCTGCAGATAGTTTTGGAGACTCTGCGTCGTCATCAGCTCTATGCCAAGTATAGCAAGTGTGAATTCTGGCTGGATCGAGTCGCCTTTCTTGGACATATAGTTTTGAGAGATGGTATTTCCGTCGATCCTGAGAAAGTCACTTCTGTTAGAAACTGGCCAACCCCCCGATCAGTTTCTGACATCCGAAGTTTCTCGGATTAGCTAGTTATTATCGCCGATTCATCAAGGATTTCATAAAGATTGCTGAACCAATGACTCGACTGACTAGGAAGGATGTTAAGTTTGTTTGGTCTGAAGCTTGTGAGCAAGCACTCAGAGGATTGAAGATGAAGCTGACAACTGCACCAGTTCTAACTATTCCGGATAGAACCGGAGGGTTCGAAGTTTACTGTGATGCATCTGGAAAAGGTCTTGGAAGTGTGCTATACCAACATGGTCGCGTAGTTGCATATGCTTCTCGACAACTGAAGAATCATAAGAAGAATTATCCAACACATGACTTAGAATTGGCAGCCGTCATCTTTGCTCTGAAGATTTGGAGACATTTTCTGTTGGGAGAGCAAGTAAAGGTATTCACTGACAACAAGAGCTTGAAGTATATTTTCACACAGAAGGAGCTCAACATGAGAAAACGAAGATGGTTGGAACTCATGGCTGATTATGACATCGACCTCCAATATCATCCTAGGAAGGTAAATGTCGTGCCTGATGCATTGAGTCGACTACCAACAGTCATGACTCTGACGACTCAATGGAGACTTCAACAAGACTTGAAAGAGATGGGAATCAAAGTCATCTTTCCAGGAGCTACATCATCATTGATGAACATGCAGATTTAATCTACCATCATCGATCGGATCAAAGTTGCTCAATCTGGAGACGTGAAGCTACAGAAGATCAAGCAACAAGTTGAAACTGGTCTATGAACAGAATTTCGTATTCATGAAGATGGATCTTTGAGGTATGGAAGTCGCATCTACGTACCTTCAGGAGAGATCAGGGAAGAGCTGCTAAATGAAGCACACAGCTCTCCTTACTCCATACATCCAGGTGGTACCAAGATGTACAAAGATCTGCGACTGAACTTCTGGTGGATTAGAATGAAGAGAAGCGTGGCCCGAAGCGTCGCCAAATGCCTCGTATGTTAGCAAGTGAAGGCTGAACATCATCGAGTCGCTGGATTACTTCAACCTTTGCATATTCCAGAGCGAAAATGGCAACACATCACTATGGACTTCGTAACTGGACTACCTCGGAGCCCAAAGCAAAATGATGCCATCTGGGTGATCGTTGATCGATTGACCAAGTCGTCACATTTCATACCATTCCGAGTAGGACAATCCACTGAAATACTCGCAAAGAAGTACATGGAGGTAATGATATATCTCATACCTTTAAACTCCTTGCAGTATACCTAGTGAAATATGTTTATCATATAGGAAATTGTGAGGCTACATGGAGTTCAAGTGAGCATCATCTCCGACCGAGACACGAGGTTCACCTCACATTTCTAGAAGAGCCTGCAATCGAATCTGGGTACATATCTCAAATTCAGCACTGCATATCACCTGCAGACTGATGGTCAATCAGAGCGTACCATCCAGATTCTTGAAGATATGCTGAGAGCATGCATGCTGGATTTCAAAGGATCATAGGAAGATCATATGCACTTGGTAGAGTTTGCTTACAATAATAGCTACCAATCCCGCATCGGTATGGCCCCTTTTGCGGCTCTCTATGGAAGGAAATTTCGATCACCATTAAGTTGGTATGGCATTGACGATCGAGAACTTTTAGGTCCAGAGATGATCGTGGAAGCTGTTGATGTGGTGCGTACTATCAGAGACAAGCTTAGAATCGCACAAGATCGCTACAAGCACTGGGCTGACGCCAAGCGTCGACATTTGGAATTTCAACCTGGAGACCATGTTTTTCTAAAGATATCACCAAAGAGAGGAGTGATACGCTTTGGAAAACAAGGAAATCTCAGTCCGAGATTCATTTGACCGTTTGATGTGCTAGAGCGAGTTGGAGAAGTAGCTTATCGTCTGGCCCTGCCACCATCATTGGAGGGAGTTCATGATGTCTTTCATAGCTCCCAGCTGCGCCGTTACATCAATGACCCCAAGCATGTAGTCAACCACTCGGAGATTACTGTTCGTTCGGATCTCACCTATGAGCAGCAACCGGTGCAGATCATAGAACGTCGACAGAAGACTCTCAGGAATAAAGTGATTGAGCTAGTGAGAGTTATGTGGCATCACGATTCACCTGGTGAATCCACCTGGGAACGTGAAGAGGAAATGCGCGATCGTTATCCTTATCTCTTTCCTTAAATTCTGAGGACGGAATTTTTATAAGGACGGTAGGATGTAACGGTCTGTTTCCATCAGCACGATAATTTGTGTGTTTAACCTATTAAACTATTTTTCGTCTGGAGTTTATGATTTCAAAAATTCCTTATAAAAATATTTTGAAGTATTAAAGTAGTTATGGGGTATTTTAGTAAGTTCGGGTTTCATCGAATACCTCTAAATAATCCGGTAAAAATTCATTTTCGATTATTACCGTTTTGGCTTAATGAATTAATTTTCTATAAAAACATCATCAAAATGTTTTCAAACTTCTACGGTATCATCCTATAATTATTTAGGGCTTCCCACATTAATTTCGTAATTTTCTGACAACAAAGCAGTAGAGAACCTGTAAACCCGCTTCCTAAACATTTCGGCCCACGACTCATATTTCCATAGCTCAAACCATGAATCGGACTTCGTATTCACGATCCTCGTGACGATACGAACCTGTGGATATGTTTTCATAATTTTTCGGACACGTTTACTAGAATGGGCAAAATCGTAATTTCAAATTTTACTTTTACCATCGCTAATTACCTTGCCTAATTACTAATTACATTAACCTGATTACTAATTACCCTAACATGACTAACATGTGGAGGAGATAACCGGTCAAAATTTTCAAAAAAAGCTGATCTTATCTAATCTAACCTAATCTCCACTTTTGACTAGGAATTAAATGCCTAATTAAAAAATTAGTTTCTAACACCTATTTAAACCCCCTTAATCCCTCTTCTCATGCCATCTTCAACGTCCCCTCCGGTAAAGCTCCGGCCAACTTTCCGGCGAACTCCCCCATCTCCGGTGAGCCCCCACCAACCTCTTCTATTTCCCCATCTTCAACCTCTCTCAACCTCTCTCAACCTCTCTCTATCTCTCTCTAAAAACTCAAACAAACCCATCCATGGCCACCACCACCATGACCACCTCCGGCGACGGCGAGCTCTCCGACGACAACCCCATGACCTCCACTCCCCTCTCTCTATCTTTATAACACCCTCCCTCTCCCCATTGATTCAACACCATGAATCAATCAAAAACAACCAAACAAAAAAAATTCTGTCATTTTTTCGACGGCCGGCGACGGCCGGCCAGTGGCCGGCCACCCCCACATCCCCTCTCCCTTGGTCCCTTGCTCCTCCTTGCCCCTCCATGGATCAACCTACAATGAAGAAGAAGCAATGAAGAAGATGAAAGAAAAAAAATTTGGAAAAAAATTCACAGTTTTGGAAATTTGAGTGTGCTGCCAAATTTTGAAGGGGAGGGGATTATGTGAGGGGAAGTTTTGTAAAGGGAAATTTTGAAGGGAGGGGAAAATTGTAAAAGAAAACTTGTGGAGGGATTTATTTTGTGAATGGGATTTAGAAAGGATTTTTAAGGAGATTTTTTTAGATTTTGATTTAGGAATTATGTTGTTATTTTTCATACGTGTAAATGTATACGGTATACGTGCGTACGTGCACATAGTACGGAATTTTGTAACTCCGATTATTAATGAATAAAATATGGGTGCGTGCGTGTGGTGTTTGTAGGTAGACATTCCGGGAAGACACCGACTCCCGGACACGGTACGAGACCCGCCCAAGAAACCGGATTACAACCGGTCACAACTACCGCAAGTAATTACCAGGTGTATGCAAGTAACTACCGTGTGTATTCAAGTATTTACCAAGTACTCAGTATATATATATATATATATATATATATATATATATATATATATATTAATGGGTATCATACGCCATATGAGAGCTTCTCTCATACTCCCTCTCACATAAAGCACCCAAGTACAAGCCCACATGGGCTTGTACTTGGTTGTACTTGGGTGCTTTATGTGAGAGGGCGTATGAGAGAAGCTCTCATATGGCGTATGATAGCCATTATTCTCATATATATATATATATATATATATATATATATATATATATGAGGGAAATGTGCCTAAGAATGACCTCGGGTAGAGATACTTGAGCACACCCCCGCTGTTCGGGGTTTGTGAGTATTTTTTTGAAATTTTTTTTTTGCAGTAGGTAGATATACTTGTTATGTAGCTCCCCACAAAATTTCAGGTCAATCCGACACCGTTTGAGCCTCCGTTCATCGATTTCAAAAACGTTGCGCAAAACTGTCCAGAATTTGGCGGTGTCGGTTCGAGCTGAAATTTTGTGGGGAGCTACATAACAAGTATATCTACCTACTGCAAAAAAAATTTTCAAAAATAAATACTCACAAACCCCAAACAACGGGGGTGTGCTCAGGTATCTCTACCCGAGGTCATTCTTAGGTACATTTTTTGCTATATATATATGCAAGTATTTCTATCGTATATATATATGCTAGTAAATACCGCAAGTAATTACCGGGTGTATGCAAGTATCTACCGTATATGTGTTTGTTATACTTGTGCTCATTTTTGTTTTGTTGGATGTTCAAAGTGATGGGCCTATAAGGCCATACGGATACGGTTAATGTGATACGACATGGGTTATGGGGTAGTCTTGAGCTACGAAGTGTGCGGGAGTGACCGGGCCACCCTTATTAGTTAAGTTGTACCATCACCCTGCAGGGTATGGTAGGTAGAGATTCCACGAGTTGCTCCGTGGGATGGGTGCACTTCTGGTTGCATATCGTGCACTCGGGCTAAGGCTGATGCACTAGTTTGTTTGTTTACTATGCCACTATTGCTGATTTGATACCTTGTTCTACTGACTAAGTCGAGACTACTCGAACGTGGCAAGGTGGTATAATAACAAGCGGTCTTAAATTACGACCGAATCAGTGTTTAGAAAGGAATGGGAAGGGGGTTGGTCAACCAAGGGACTTGTTCATGCGGTCTTTGAAGTGACATGTGCATTCAAGCCCTGACTGCCTGGCTGATTTGGAAGTTAAATTAGACTTCTTATTATTAGGCTTGCCTACACTATTAGATAGTCAAGTGACGTTTGTTACCTCTTGTTCGTTCATTACATTGCTACCTTTACTTGCTGTTAGTTTTTACTTGCCGCTTAGCGCTGACATGTGTTTCATTGTTTTCTCTGAAATGCATGTCAGACTACGAGCCGACGAAGTACGTGGAGTATTACACTGAGGACGATCCCGCAGACCATGGATCAAAGGACGTTCCAGAGACTGTACCAGCAGAGGAGTAGGAGACTCCAACTCAACACATCATCCTTCACCGTTAGTGTGCTTCCCTTTACCGCCAGTGTGCCATTTACCTTCGAGTGTTGTACTTTACTTTTCTATCGAGTCGATGTAGGCCATACTATAAGGCCCAGTCCTGTACTACTTATCATCTATTGGATAATAAAGATGTTGTGTGTTGTCTCTCTGAGTTTGCATGACAAGAATCTGCCTTCGATGGAATTACTATACAGACGCTTAATATTCATCGAACAAGGAAGAAAAAAATTTCTCCTTGTTTTGTGCACATGCGGGCTTGCTCGCACACTCGCTCCCGGGTATTATAGGAAGCGGGGCATGCAATATTCACTGTGTGCTATGTACAAAATAGAGTTTTGATTAGAACATCTTTTCAAAAGACACAGTATGAATTGTTGTACCAAAAATTTCACGTAGTATCTTATTTTCGTGTCTTTGGTTGTAAATGATATATCCTTAATACCAAAGATAATCTAGATAAATTTGACTCCAAATCAGATGAAGGCATATTTATCGGATATTCTTTGCATTCTAAGGCTTATAAAGTTTACAATAAAAAACTCTTAGTGTAGTTGAGACTCAACATGTTACTTTTAATAAATCATTTAGTAGTATCTCTCGTAGTATTCATGATGATGATGATGACATTGTTGCACAGCCACACATTGATGATCACTCTTCTAAATCATTACCTAGAGCATTTTCACAAGCTACCCATAATCCACACACACACGTGATTGGTAGTATTAGTGATGGTGTTAGAACTAGATCTCAAAATTAAATATGCTTAATGTTGTCTTTGTTTCCAACATTGAACCAAAGAAAGTTGATGATGCCTTTGCAGATGAAGCTTGGATAGAAGCCATGCAAGAGGAGTTGGTCAAATTTGAAAGAAACCAAGTTTGGGAATTAGTTCCTAGACCTGAGGACCACTATGTCATTGGCACCAAGCGGGTGTATCGGAACAAGGTAGATGAGGACAGCAATGTGCTAAGAAATAAAGCAAGGCTTGTAGCGCAAGGGTATTTCCAAGAAGAATGTATTGATTTTGACGAAACCTTTGACCCGTAGCTAGGCTTGAAACTATTAGAATGTTACTTGCTTTTGCATGCCATGTGAATTTTGCTTTATACCAAATGAATGTAAAAAGTGCATTCCTTAATTGATATAATAAGGAAGAGGTATATGTTGAACAACCTCCTGGGTTTGTTCATGAAAAATATGATGATCATGTTTATAAGCTTAAAAAATTAGTATATTGTTTGAAACAAGCTCCAAGAGCTTGGTATGAAAGATTAAGAGAGTTCTTAATTCATTCGGGCTATAATGTAGGAAAAGTTGATACTGCATTGTTTATCAAGAAAATTAAGAATGCTATTATTTTGATTCAAATTTATGTTGATGATATCGTTTTCGGTTCTAGTAATGAGATTCTATGCCAAGAATTGGATAAGCTTATGCAGGAGGAATTTGAAATGAGCCACATAGGTGAGCTCAATGTCTTTATATGATTGCAAATAAAGCAAGGGAAGGAAGGAGCTGTCATTCACTAATCAAAGAACGCCAGGGATTTGCTAAAGAGATTTGGAATGGAGAGTACTTTGGGGAAGGACACTCCAATTGCTAGTTCCGTCACTTTGGACAAAAATGAAAGTGGTAAGAAAGTGGATCAAATATTATATAGAGGTATGATTGGATCCCTACTCTATTTAACTGCTAGCCAACATGATATTATGACTAGTGTAAGTTTATGTGCTAGATTCCAGGTAGACTCTAGGAAATCTCATCTTAAGGCAATAAAACACATTCTTAGGTATCTTAAGACCACCTCAAATTTTGGCCTTTTTATCCAAAAGCTAGCACACTTGATTTAATTTCTTATAGTGATTCAGATTATGATGGTTGCAAAACCACCAGAAAAAACATTAGTGGAATATGTCATTTCCATGAAAATTCAAGTAGGTTTTTCTAGGTCCTTAGGTCTATAAATTCGACGTCCGGCCTAAGTCGGTCGGACGACGAAAACAATTTAGCAGCGGAAAAACAGACTTAAAACAATTTTAAATCAAAGCCCTAAAGATATTAACCATAGCTAAGATCTCTACTATCCCGGGGTTGGGTCCGACCAACCCCTAAGGATAGATCTATCTAACATTTGTAATTTATAAACGCATGAATATTTAAACTACATACATTTCACTTCGTTTCTGTAGAATACGAAGCGTCGTTTTCAGTAACATTTCTTTAGCCCCCGTGTCGCTTCTCCCAAGCCGCACCGTGTCCCAACCTGCACCGCGTCCCGAGAGAACCGATTCCCAAACTGCATCACGTCCCGAGGCGAGCAACACCATTGTCGCCAAGCCGACCACGCGTCGAAGAAGATTTCACCTTGACTGGATCCTCTGTCAAGACTTCGGATTCAATCCAAGCTCCTTCGTAGCTTTGCTAGAGCCCAATCAGGAGCAAAGAAGAAATTTAGGGAGAAAGAGAATATTTAATTTAAGCTCAGATCCGGGCTTGCTCAAGTTTAATGAAGCTACTCAGATCTAGAGCTTGGGACGAGTTTCAAGGAGGGGAGTAGGCCCCTATTTATATAGGCGGCTGACCCCTCCCCTTCTCCCCTTCACTCCATATCCGATGTGGGACTAAAAGATTTGGAGAAAAAATTAATTAATGTTTGCCTTTTACAAAGGCCAAACTTTAGTGAATTTTTTCTTCCTCACAGTTAAGCTTTGCAAGTGATACAACCTATCAAATCGAAGAGGGTTGAACAGTGAACGTGTAGGAAGAAACGATACGTCATTTCGAGTTCGTTTGCCCCCCTCAAACGAATGTCAAAAGTTGACCAAAAACTCAGATTTTCGCAAAAACGAGCCGCCAGGAAAAAGGATCCAAATTAGGGTCCAAACCCTAAGTTGTGGGACCAGTGGGCCCCACTGACAAGCGGACACCCTGCTGGTGCGGGCGGGTGGGCCCCGCCTGCACGAAGCAGGTGGGCCCGTGCCCGCTGCTAGCAGGTGCGGGTGCCCGCCCGCCCTGCGAAGCGGGCATAGGAAGCCCGTGCGCCTTGCGGGCACGGGCGCCCGTCCAAGAAAGGGCTTTTTACACCTTTTTGGCTCTATTTTCCTCCTACGGAGTCTGTTTTGGAGGCCGTTCGAACCTAGGTTTGGACTGGGACGTTTCCGTCATACAGTTAACCATTTTAATGCATTTATTATATTAAATATGCACGTAAACAATTTACGACACATTTAATTTCATTTGCATCATATGCAAAATTCCCACATCTATTATAAAAAAATCATTTGCAAAAAATACAAATGAACTGAGGGCATACATCTCCCAATATCTCACACTTGCACTAAGGATCATTTATCTCGAATGCAGGACCTAACTGTAAACTCTTTGCAGTTTTCTATCTCTTGCATCAAATACATATTCTCCCTAATTTCTACATATTACTTGACGAAGGTCTCACTCTGTGTGAGACCCTACAGCCTGACCCTACTATAGTTAGGAATGGCAATATTGCGGGTCGGGGCGGGATACCCAAGCTTGCCCAGACCCATCTGCCGGCCGTGGCGGGGCGGGGCGGGGTGGGGCGGGTACTTTCTTACCAAAACCGGGTCGGGTCCATCGGGTCAGGCCATTACTGTCATCCATATGAATTCCAAATAAAAATTTTATTTCTGAAATGTGAGAATTTTGGTTTATTTGGTAGTTTGGACTTGGGAATTGGCCCAATTGGGATAACAGTGGAATAGAGTATGAGTTATGGGTTATTCGATGACTGCATGGTCCTCATCAAAATAGTAAGGTTTTTTAGAACATCTATAGTTTACCGGGACGAGTCGGGGCTGGCCGGGGCGCATACAAAGCCCAAGCTTGCCCCGACCCGGCTGCGGACCGGGTCGGCCGGGTCAAAACAAGGTCGGGCCGGGCGGGTCAGGCCATTACTGCCATCCCTAACTACAGGTGGGGTTCGAAACCCCAGATGATAGAGACCATGAGCAGTAGATGTCGTCTCTGTTTCGGTATCATACTTATGTGGTTAACTCATTGACATGAGTATTGTCGGGACCACCCTGACTGTATCTGTGATGAATATTGCAGTTATAGTCTTTTCATCAAAACTACGTCGCTTAGTCAAGCCTAGGGTATAGTCAACTGTCAACCATACCAGCTTGAACTTGGTTAGTCTCTATCGATCTTTTTGTCAAATAATGTTGGACTTCTTCCAACATACTCTGGCCAGAGTTTTCACTAAAAGATTGAACTAACTCTACGACACTACTCCCCTTGACCGTGAGTGACGAATCCTATCTTGGTCATTACTCTCCTCGCATGCTTCAAATGTCACCCAAAGAAAAAACTTTTCAACGGGGCTTTCCCGAGGCTAGATTAGTGATCTAAGTGACACCGTTCACGCATAAGTTCGTACAATGACCTTACGTCAAAAGACCAACTTACCTCCCATCACTTAGAGTTATCATTGACAGCTTGGTCAGTATGAACCATGTGATAACTCTTGTTGGGTCGTTCAGTGAACCCATTTTCCAATGAGCACATGTGTCTCGTCTCTGACTTTGCCAAGTCGAACGACCATGAGATCATCGTCACCACTTCATGGTGAAGACAAAGACACAATGGTCTATCCGATGTTTCGATATACTTTTCTCGAAACATCTATGACCATGAACGTTTTCAGACCTATGCTACAATCGGTCAAATACTTCTCCATGATCGAGATATCCATCTTGATACATATTTGACCTCGCATTAAGTCTCCGGACTATACCTAAGTTCTAATGAAGACTACATTATTATTAAACTTAGGTAAATTCTTACCAAACAGTTTACTGTTATTTTAAACAAGATGTTTGTACACTTACTCAGAGATAAATTGCTTCAAGTATGAGGGCATACTTATCTCCCAACATCTCTCACTTGCACTCAGGCCCATTTATCCCGGTATCTCATACCGCATTTACACATAAGTCTCTATAGGCTTTATGTGACAGAGCCTTCGTGAGTGAATCTGCTAAACTGTCTTTAGTTATAGACTTAAGGAGTTTTCTATGTTCATGTTAGACCACACATTTGAATCTCAAATAATTTCCTTAGTCTCTTGGAATCCATAATTAATGTATTGCCTGGATCTTATCCAGCTCATCGTACCTTACGCGAATAATCCAAATAAGTTTACTGGTCATTTAGACGGTTCATAATCATTTCTGATAAAGCGTCAAACTCTTTAACCACTTTGTTAAAACATATGTTCCAGCTCCTTGATGCCTTGCATAATTTTTATTCGCTCACACTAATCTTGAAAACTCTCTGGCCAATTCATATAAGTTGGTTCTTCTAAATCATATTTAGAAAACAGACTATACATGAATGCTCCGGTTTTCATGGTCATCATGAGCATTTACATCGAGTTTGGTCCGCTTAGATCTGCACACATCTACTGGTGAGACAGTTTCATCATAATCCGTTTATAGAAGTTAGGATGATAACTGTTCCCAACCAACATAAGTTGTACTTCACTATTTTCTTTCTGCACCAATCTTCTAGACTCGAAGATTCACTTGCAGCCAATGAAACAATTTCCTTGGGTACGTAAACTAAGGTCTATATCTTATTTACGTGCAAGGACCCTGTTTCGGATTGCATCAAGTTATTAATCAGATTCCCTACTGTGAATAGCATTCTGGAAGTTGACTAAGTCATCATCAACTATGATGTTTTACTCGACTTTTCGTCTCACGAGACTCAAGTAATCCTTGTGACTTTCTAAGATTAATTTTGAGGAATATTATTATTTATAGGGTCTAACATAACCTTATCAAATACCTATGCATTATTATATGGGTTTTAACCCAGAACGAGGATTGTAAATCGGTGTCACTAGCCATGCATCGTACTAAGTCTAACAGAGTACGATTCATGCTCTCTAACACACCGATGTGTTAAAAGACTTAACCTGGGAGAAAATCTCATTTTTTTTAGTTTCGCAAGATTTACATAGCTAAGTGTTCGACTCTTCGATCCGATCGAATCAGTTCAAACACTTTTGTCATTGTGTCCTCTATTTTATCATACTTGTGTTTCATCAAGAACACATGTCGTAGTAAAATGAGAATTCCTTATCTTGGCTATTTAGACTTGGGTCCGGGTACATCTGTATGTACGCGACTAAGAGTTCACCAACTCATTCTCCCACTGTCTTACAGATGGAATTTCGGTCACCATACCTTTGAGTCAAGATTCACAAGTGTCTTTCAACTCATAATACGATAGGTCAGACCCATCTTTATGTGACTTGTCAAACTTAGTCTCTTCGGTATGGCCTAGTCTATTTTGCCATATAAGATTTGCTACCAACTTGCGTATACATGTATTAACTCTTAATACAACATTGTTATACATTATAATCACATCAAAACATTTCTTCTAAAGTGATGTGACGACATTCGCCAAATGTGATATAAGTTCCATATGGCCTAAAGACAACTTTTGTTCATTAGCCAATTTGTGAGACTATCTTTGTATAACAATTATTCTGAAATTTTAGACATCAAACATGTCATATTTTCAGTTTCTCCTACTATGCCTTTTTCCATGTTAGACCAAACGTTCTTTCTCAATGAATTTTCCTTAGTGCCTTCTCCTTTCTAAATCATATTTAGAAATTTCATGTCCTAACACAAATATTAGATGTGCAAGCATCACATACATCCAAACACTTGAGCTTTGCAACCTTGAGGAGACTCAGCAAGTTGCTCGTCTCAAGATCTAATTTGGATACATTGTCTTGCACCGCTCTTACACTCATCTTCGAGTCAAACGGTTTGATCGAAGTTTCAAACCTTATGGATTGAAACTATTTTTTATACAACCTTGAGGAGACTCAACAAGTTGTACGGAGAAACATGCTTTAAACATCAGTATGTTCAATCTGCCCATGTTCATATAGGCGAGTGTTAAGTAGTGTTCTTTTGTTGTGTTAGATTTTAGAGCTTAAGGAAATCTTTGTCCTTAACTCAGTACTAGGAAGGACATTTTAATATCAATGAGAATATAGTTTGGTTTATCAAATATTCCTTAACTAATCAATTTGTCCAGTTGACTTATTTCTTTTAAGGATATTATAATTTTGGATCCCACCCGGTAAAACATAGAATATCCCTAGTTTAGTATTTGTTCATGATTTTTAAATATAGTTAAAATGGTTTTTATTCAACTATATCTCCCACTATTTCTGCGATCATATTTAGCCATATAGATGAAAGAATATAGTTATTTAATAGGATAGGGACCCAACCACCCTGAGCTTCACAACCTTGAGGAGACTCAACAAGTTTGATCGACTCTGCAGTTGGTAGATAATCTCATTATCAATCACATCACATGTGACTCCCTATTGGTTTTTACCCCTAGTCACTTATGATCTTGATGAGACTCAACAAACCATAATGACTAGTCTAGTCGAACCCTTGTTTTCGTGTCTAATATTCACTTACACCGATACTCGAGGAGACCCGACGCAGCGGTTTGGGTTAATACCAGACTACATCTCATGTATAATGGAGTCGGTTTCTAAAAGAGACCATGTCTTAGCTTGAGGAGACTCAACACCTATGACATGCGTCTTTTAGTACCCTAATCCAAAAACAAGGAGGGCTACGGCTAACCTTGAAGAAGATTTTTAACGTAATTGACTAGGTATAATTGATGATGTCACATAATCATAATTCACATCCTTGCGGTCCAGCGAAACATGACCAAGGATTTGGCTAGGCCAGGATCAATATCCCCAGTCGAGCTAGGGTGATCCACAACACTAGTAAAAACACTAGATTGGATCATGGTCCATTGAAGGAAACTTATTATTCATGTGTCCCATCGATTAGAATTGGCTTCATTAAAACAGTTAATCCTATCAACTAGCTAAATCCTAAAATTAGAAATTATTAGGATTGGTTAATAACTTTTATTAATGTCCTTATCAACTATAAGGATTATTATGGTGCTATCCTAATCATGTATTAGGCATTTTATAATTCAAGTTGCAACAATTTAAATCATAGCCTTTTGTTCGAAAGTATTATTAGAACAATTAAAATAATAATTAGGAGATGGCTACACTAAACAAGAATTTAATATGTTGCAACAATTTTTAAATCATAGCATGTCCACCAAAAAATTTATCTTATAATTTTCTGAAAGGTTTTAATGGATGTCCTAATAGTTTTTCTTGAATTACCACATAATCAATAAAACTAACATAACCATTATCAACTAAACAATTTAGCTAAGCATGCAACTTAAAATTATCTCATAAATCTAAGTTACATCAAAAATTATCATATAATTTTAAAGATTTAATTTTAAAATAAAATTAAATCTAATTTTCAAAAACAATTTTCAAAAATAAAAAACGTTGCTTTAAAACGACAATTTTAATAGTTTAAAATTCAACCCTCATCTCATAGAAAAACATGCTGCATTTTATAAATTGCAAAAACAGATCAGTGTGACAAGGCTCTGATACCACTGTATGGTTTTCTGGGTCCTTAGGGCTATAAATTCGACGGCATGCCTAAGTCGGTCGGATGACGAAAAAAAATTTAGCAGCAGAAAAACAGACTTAAAATAATTCTAAATCAAAGCCTTAAAGATATTACTCTTAGGTCCGACCAACCCCTAAGGATAGATCTATCTAACATTTGCAATTTATAAACGCACGAATATTTAAACTACATACCTTTTACTTCGTTTCGACAGAATAAAAAGCGTCATTTTCAGCAACATTTCTTTGACCTCTGCGCCGCTTATCCCAAGCCACACCATGTTCCGAGCCGCACCACGTCCTGAACCGAACCAATTCCCAAACCGCACCGTATCCAGAGGCGAGCAACACCATTGTCGTCGAGCCGACCACGCACCAAAGAAGATTTCACCTTGAGTGGATCCTCTGTCAAGGCTTCGGATCCAATCTGAGCTCCTTCGTAGCTTTGCTAGAGCCCGATCAGGAGCAAGGAAGAAAGTTTGGGAGAAAGAGAATATTTAATTTAAGCTCAAATCTGGGCGTGCTCACATTTAATGGAGCTACTCAGATCTGGAGCTAGGAACGAGTTTCAAGGAGGGGAGTAAGCCCCTATTTATATAGGCGGCTGACCCCTTCCTTTCACTCCATATGCGATGTGGGACTAAAAGATTTGGAGGAAAAATTAATTAAAGTTTGCCTTTCACAAAGGCCAAACATTAGCGAATTTTTCATCCCTCACCATTAAGCTTCGCAAGTGATACAACCTATCAAATCGAAGAGGGTTGAATGGTGAAATCGTAGGAAGAAACGGCACGTCATTTCGAGTTCGTTTGACCCCTCAAACGAATGTCAAAAGTTGACCAAAAACTCAGATTTTCGCAAAAACGAGCCGCCAGGAAAAAGGAGACAGATTAGGGTCTAAACCCTAAGCTGTAGGGCCCACGGAGTGGGCCCCATGCAGGGCACGTGCCCTGGCAGGTGCAGGCGGGTGGGCCCCGACCGCACGAAGCAAGCAGGCTTGTGCCCGCTGCCTGTAGGCGCGAGTTGATTCGGGTTGAATATTGCATATTCAACACCCCATTTAGCCCTATTTTTTGTTTATATGATGCTTAATTGGTCTCTAATACGTTCGTATTTTGAATATCATCATTTATTAGAGAATTCACTTGATTTGAGCACAAAACAGCAATATACTGAGTATTTCTGCACTTTTTATATTTTTCATGGCTAGGTCTCGATCTCACGATTCCAACGACTATTTATTTGTATTTTTCTGAGATCTGTGCTAATTACTATAAATTTTTGAATGCAGAATACCAATTTAATAAAGAAATCGCTCAAAATACGAAAATACGACGGAATACGGGACACGTGGCATCATCAGAGCCGCTCACGCTCAATCCGACGGACCGATCTCAGCGGGCGACATGGCTATTTTATGGCCATCTGATGCCCATCCAACGGACAATGTTACGCCCAATCAGAAGCGGAGACCGTGTGAAACGAGGCTACGTGGCTTCATCTGGGCCGCAGAGCGAAGATCTAACGAACGACGATGCGGCCACGCAGCGACCGTAGATTCACGATCGGACGGTCCATGATCGCATGCGCGTTTCGAATTCGAATTCAAACAAGCGGGCTGACGTGGTTCAATTGCGCTCGTTAAAATCAAATCCAACGGTGAAAATCAAGAGCCGATGTAGTCGAAGAGTGGGCGATTGCTGCAGCATCGTGGTCGTTGCTCCGAGAATCCAACGATGAAGATCGACAGCGAGTTCGATTCGAACTCGATTGCGGGCGCGGAGCGGGCGGATCCGCTAGCCATGCCACGTGTCGACGTTACGTTCAATCTCGCATGTATCCAGTGGCCTAGGATTGAGGCGGCTGTTACAAGTGGGGTTGGATGTAATTTGAAGCGGATTTTGAACCCGATAATCACTTAAATGCGCAATGTTATTATTTAAGCGTATTCTAGGGTTTTTGTTGTGTATTCTGGCGTATTGGAGGCTCTAGGAGCCGTATTTCGGCATGAAATTTGGAGGCCATGGGGACAGAGGCTAGATCTATTATCTAAGGAGATTTGGGGCTATTTGGAGAGAATTGGTGACATTTTTCATATCTTTAGCCTTGTATTTTGCGTATTAGGCATGTATTTGAAGTATTATTCACGTATTTTGATGTTTTTATGATGTATTTGTCTATGAATACTGATTATAATCTCTCCATGTGTGGTAAATCTTCATATGTGTTGGTGTTGATGTAGTTAGGGTGTCCTAATCATTGATTTTGATATCTTTTCGCCTTATTTGCATTGTACAATCACGTATTTGCTAGTTTCTACACGTATTATTCAAGTATTATCGTTGTTGGTGTACTTCGATCGAATATGATCTCTGGACTTATTCGTGGCGTAACCCTTGCGGGCACATAAGCTTATTTTCCTCATGAAACTAGTACTTTATTCGATATTTAAGGCACTTTTCGATGTTCGTTTATCGTTATATTTTCCGATGTTCTCGTGCCCTGACCGGACGAAACATTGAGTTATAGAAAAGATATTAATAATCGTTGATTGCACATACCCTAATGAAATCAATACCAACACATACTCTCCATATTAGTACCCCATATCGAATTCACCATAAATATCGTAGGATTTTCTTTTATTCTTTGAACCTATCGATACCATATCTTTAGGTGGTTGGTTATTTCCATATTATTACTCTTTACAAACTGAAGTTCGTGGTTTTGCAGGTCAGTTGTCCCGTGGATACGATACCTGGACTCACCAGGATTATTACTTGTTCGATCTCCTACGCTTGGGAGTAGCGCTCACATATTTTGAGACGAGCCAAGTTTTTGGTGTCGTTGCCTGGGATAACGGTACTTGTGATCTACGATTTCAGTTCGTTTGGAGGAACATTTGGTTAGATCCTTCCATCTTATAGTTTAGGATTTTTATTATTTTTTGTTTTATTTTCTTTTATTAAAAAATTCAAAAAAATGGAGTATATGGAATTCTATAGCACTAACAATTGGCATGATGCAGAGTATAATGTTGCACACAAACATAGGATGGAGAAGCTTAAGATCGTTGGTTTTAATCAGACTGACTGTGAAACTTTTTTTCAGGCATGGAGGAGGTTCACAGACATAATATCGAGCTATCCGCAGCATGTGTACACAAAGAAAGAGCTTATGGAGTCCTTCTTATCTGGACTACGACCACAGCTGCAGGAATTTTTGGGAGTCATGACGCTGACAGAGGCGTGGAAGTACATGGAGTCTTTACAAGAGAATGATCAAATCATGAATGAGACTTCAGAGCGTGATTTAACGGAGCCTTCAAGCCTTGATCAAGGAGAGCAAAGCGTAGACATACCTTTGCAACACTTGAAAGAGGAAGTTCAATTGCTCATTCAGACACAGGATGCTACATCCCATCAATTCCAAGAAAACTTCATTGCTCGAAGTCGGTAAATTCAGAAATCCATTGAAAATCTTACTCTGATTCCCATTTGCTTAGAAGAAAGTAATTCTTTTGAAATTCAAATTCCAAAATCTAATTTGAGTTCATTTTCTATTGCAGGTATATCGAGCGAGCCATGTCACGATGAAGGCACATATCAGAACATTAACATGGCTGGAAGTGGGTGCAACGGAGAGGAGGAGCTAGCAATTTTGGATGAACAGGAGGAGGAGACGACTAGGAACATTGGTTTAAAGAGTATCATTATAGATCCCGAACCACTTTTTCCCCCAGTTTTTTCCCAAAATCATTCAACCCTCTCCCCGATGATTGAGCATCATACCGAGAGTATTGCATATCTTTCAGGGAGTAGTCATCAACGTGCTTTAATTTATTTTACTTATTTTGATGACTACATTTGGAATATTTTCATTGGAAAGAGTTTAAGACTAAATTGGATTGACGTGACTCATCTCTTGCAGGATACAAGTGACCAGCTTATAGAGATGCTGGGAGTTACGTTGCTGGGGTCCAATTTAGCTAATGGAGAAAGAATACTCGCCGAGGAGCGCAAGGAGCAAATAGAACAACTTCCTCCACCATTAAAGATTCGGGATCCGCCATTTGATCACGTTGTGTTCTTTCCATTAGTGTAGATTTTATATGTCTTCTAGGATGCTTGCTTTTGAATAAACTCGTACCCTTTTCGACATTGATGACAATGTCCATCTTTAGTTGGGAGGTGTGTATGAGACATTAGGATTTTTTTAAAACAAGGCAAAAGAAAAGAATAAATCACCATTCTCATCATTTTAAAAGTCCTTCATATACCACAATGCAGATGATTATGCATTGATTGAGTTCTAAAAATTGTTTATGGCTTGAGTTAATTATTTTCCTTCATGGAATTACCATTAATATGATATTCATGAAAACTTTTAATTGCCATGATTAATATCTCGAAATAGTTTGAATTTATTTCATGCATGCTACTGTGATGAAAAAGCTTAAGTATACACGATTTATTAGAATAGTCTTCAAGTTGAAGAGGACTTTGGCCGTGGTTATTAATTTTTATGTTCGAAGAATGTGTGTTGAGTTGCTTATGAAAAAAATAGACAAAAAGGAGAAAAAATGAAGAAACAGCAAAAAAATGAAATGAATAAGTGTGTCACTAAATAAATAACTTGATTGGCTCGAGTAGTACAGTCCAAGGGGTCCTTTTTGGCCTAATGCCCTATTATCTTCTAATTTGGGAGCCATTGATCGGAACCTCACTCATTTGATGGAGCGATCAAGTTGTACATTTTTTTCGCAAATGTTGCTTTATGCGCGTTACGCGCAACTAAAAAAGAGAAAAAAAGAAATGGTGAATAAACTAAGCAACTTCAATACCCATGATTTGAACGATTTTTGTGAGATGCCAATTTCTTGGAAATGAGAAAACTGGAATATAACGACGTGTTATACTTTCGCTTGAGCAAAACGATGCTTGCATGTTATTCATTCAAATTAAATTAGAGAAAATATCATGTGATTGATCTTGTGCATGAATTGTGTATATTGATAATCTAGATCATGTTGGAAAGAGTATTATTGAGCCATGCCATATAAGCAATTGATAGAATTTATTGTTTTACTAATCATCCGAATTAATCTCTCTTTTGCTAGGGACTAGCAAATCGCTAGTTGGGGGTGTGATTCGGGTTGAATATTGCATATTTAACACCCCGTTTAGCCCTATTTTGTGTTTATATGATGCTTAATTGGTCTCTAATACGTTCGTATTTTGAATATCATCATTTATTAGAGAAATCACTTTATTTGAGCACAAAACAGCTATATATTGAGTATTTCTGCACTTTTTATATTTTTCATGGCTAGGTCTCGATCCCACGATTCCAACGACTATTTATTTGTATTTTTCTGAGATCTGTGCTAATTACTATGAATTTTTGAATGCATAATACCAATTTAATGAAGAAATACGATCAAAATACGAAAATACGGTGGAATACGGGACACGTGGCATCATCAGAGCCGCTCACGCTCAATCTGATGGACCGATCTTAATGGGCGACGTGGCTATTTTATAGCCATCCGATGCCCATCCAACGGACAACGTTACGCCCAAATCAGAAGCAGAGAGCAGGCGAAACTGGGCTACGTGGCTTCATCTGGGCCGCAGAGCGAAGATCCAATGAACGACGATGCGGACACGCAGCAATCGTAGATTCATGATCGGACGATCCACGATCGCTTGCGCGTTTCGAATTCGAATTCAAACAAGCAGTCTTACGTGGTTCAATCGCGCTCGTTAAAATCAAATCCAACGGCGAGAATCAAGAGCCGCTGTAGTCGAAGAGCGGGCGATTGCTACAGCATCGTGGCCGTTGCTCCAAGAATCCAACGGTGAAGATTGACAGCGAGTTCAATTCGAACTCGATTGCGGGGGCGGAGCGGGCGGATCCACTAGCCATGCCACGTGTCAACGTTACGTTCAATCCCGCACGTATCCAACAGCCTAGGATTGAGGCGGCTATTACAAGTGGGTTTGGATGCGATTTGAAGCGGATTTTGAACCCGATAATCACTTAAACCCGCAATGTTATTATTTAAGCGTATTCTAGGGTTTTTGTTGTGTATTCTGGCATATTGGGGGATCTAGGAGCCATATTTCACCATGAAATTTGGAGGCCCTGGGGACAGAAGCTAGATCTATTATCTGAAAGAAATTTGGGGCTATTGGGGAGAATTGATGACATTTTTCCTATCTTTAGCCTTGTATTTTGCGTATTAGGCTTGTATTTGAAGTATTATTCACGTATTTTGATGTTTTTATGATGTATTTGTCTATGAATACTGATTATAATCTCTCCATGCATGGTTAATCTTCATATGTGTGGGTGTTGATGTATTTAGGGTGTCATAATCATTGATTTCGATTTCTTTTCGCCCTATTTGCATTGTATAATCGCGTTTCTACACGTTTTGTTCAAGTATTATCGTTGTTGGTGTACTTGGATCGAATATGATCTCTGGACTTATTCGTGGCGTGACCCTTGCGGGCATATAAGCTTATTTTCCTCATGAAACTAGCACTTTATTCGATATTTAAGGCACTTTTTGATGTTAGTTTATCGTTATATTTTCCGACGTTCTCGTGTCCTGACCGGACGAAACGTTGAGTTATAGAAAAGATATTAATAATCGTTGATTGCACACACCCTAATGAAATCAATACCAATACATACTCTCCATATTGGTATCCCATATCGAATTCACCGTAAATATCGTAGGATTTTCTTTTATTCTTTGAACCTATCGATACCATATCTTTAGGTGGTTGGTTATTGCAGTATTATTACTTTTTACAAACTAAAGTTCGTGGTTTGCAGGTCAGTTGTTCCGTGGATACGGTACCTGGACTCACCAGGATTATTACTTGTTCGATCTTCTACACTTGGGAGTAGCGCTCACACATTTTGAGACGAGTCACGGGTGCCCGCCTTTAGCGGGCGCGAGCGCCCACCCGCCCTGCTAAGCAGGTGCAGGGTGCCCGCGCACCTTGCGGGCATGTGCACCCGCCTAGGGGGCGCCCTACTCGCAATGCCCAAGAAAGGCTTTTAACACCTTTTTGGCTCTATTTTCCTCATACGGAGTCTGTTTTGGATGACGATCGAACCTGGGTTTAGACCTGGATGTTCTCGTCATCCAGGTAACCATTTCAACACGTTTATTATATTAAATACGCACGTAAAAAATTTATGACACATTTAATTTCCTTTGCATCACATGCAAAATTCCCACATCTATTATAAAAAATCATTTGCAGCAAATACAAATGAACTGAGGGCATACACCTCCCAACAATTCCCTAGTTTTGTGGTTTAGCTAAAAGCATAATTCCGTTTCACTTTCCACAACCGAGGCAGAATATATTGTTGTCGAGCTTGCTTGTGCTCAAGTTCTTTGGATGAAACAAGCCCGAGCTTTTTATGGTGTTAAGTGTCATACTTGTGTGATTTATTGTGATAATAAAAGTGCAATCAATCTTACTAAGAATTTTGTATTGCACCCTAGGACAAGCACATTGACATCAGACATAAATTTATTGATGATAATTGCACCAAGAAGGATATTAAACTTAAGTAAATTAATACTGATCATCAAGTAGCTGACATTCGCACTAAGGCTCTTAAGAATGATTCTTTCATTAAGGTGAGAAAAGACCTTGGTATTGTTAGGTATTGGTGTTTTAGACCAATATTGTTCTGATAATGATCACTACATTATTTTGTTGCGAATGACTCTCATGTTTTAGTCTCATGTTTAATCAAATGAAGAATATCATTTCTGGAGATTAATAGCTTGGTGCAAGGATGGACATCAAGGGGAGGATTATCTAAACTTGGATCTTGATGAAGGAAAGCTCATTAAGAGGTGCCAAATCTTGGAAGATGATGGAGAGCATCAAGGCATCAAGTGCTTGAAGATTAGACTCTAAGAGAAGCAAATGTAATCCATGTAATTTCTATTACTTGAATTTCTCTTTTTGAGTCTACGATTTTGTAATGCCTTGATAGATGGTCTACTCATTCAAGCATATGTATTAACCATCTTAGTGAGCCTTAGGATTATCTCTTTATGATTGAGTTCTTCTCCGCCTTTGTCCTTGAGGCTGCTGGTGTAGTAGGCTTCTCAAAGGGCGACTCTATGATGTCCCATAGGTCTTGACCCTCAGAGTAGATCATCATCCTGATCTTACAACTTGGGTAGTTGGTTCCGTCGAAGAGCTGGGGTCGAATGGTTGATAGTCATTCTTCATGAGACGTAGATGAAGCGTTGAATGCCATCGTTGCTGTGTGCTTCAACCTCGCTCTGATACCAATTGTAAGGACCGTATATGTCTTGCAATACTAACAACAAGCACTCTAGAGGGGGTGTGAATAGAGTAATTGATATGCATATATTTTATACATTTATTCTCATACGTTCATATCATGTTTCACCCTCCAAATCCCAATTTTATACACTTTTCGATGAATATTTGGAACTATTTCACTTTCGGAGCGTTTATGTTGATTTCAAGGAATTTGGAGCGAATTGGAGCGATGCGGTTCAATCTGGAGACGAAGCCATGAGTTGGAAGCACCAAAAGACAAGGAAGAAAGATCTATGAAAGTTGGAGCAAAGAAGAAGAAGAAGAAACAAGCCAAAACGCATGAAACGCCAAAGATTTACATACTACATCCATATTGTTTTGATTTTTGCTATCATTCCAGAGGACTTCTCGACCTGGTGATATTTTTCAATCATAGTAGACTTCATGACGGTTCCAACGCCGCCAAGCACACGCCAAACGGAGGTCGGATGAATTTTCTAGAATTTCTGCAAGATTGTGTAACGGTGCTGGAATTTGCGTATCAGTGTCACTCAACCGAGTGAGATCCCACTCGACCGAGTGACCAAAAAAGCAGAATGCTGATTTTTGCAGTTTCTGCAGGAGATCCCACTCGACCGAGTGACATTTTCACTCGGCAGAGTGCGCTGGCGGCCAGAAATCTGAAAATCTGTTACAACTAGGGTTTTGGGTATTTTGGTCCACTTTTTCTTAGGGATTTGGGGCACATATAAATACAACTTTGTAGCCGTCATTGAGGGAGAGTTCTTATTATTTTTCTTGGAGACTTTTTTAGAGGTTAGGTTATGCCCTAGGCCCCTCTTGGATATAAAAGCTTGTATTTGGATTGGATTTCTTCATGAAAGCTAAGTATCTTTGTTATTGTTATTCGAATCATTGATTTGATATTTTTTACATGCAAGCAATATTTCCTATTGATTTCTATATCATTATTGTTATGCTTGGTTGATCTTTGTTCAATGGAAAGGGATGAACCCTATGGATCTAGGGTTTGATATGTGAAATCTATTGAAAACCCATGTTGCTAAACTTGTTAAGGGGTTAGATTATGATTAATTTACTATGGATAGGTAGGGATTTCTCTTGGATCTTGAGAGCTCGACAGAGGATCTTGATCCAAGGAAATCCCTAGATACTCGATTTAGGATTACAATCGAAATTTCCTAGACTCGGTGCGTGACAGCGACCAAAGCTGGCATTTTTATTGTTATCCTATACTCATATTCTTGCACGACAGTGAATGCGTATGAACTATCACGATCTAAATCCAAACTCAAGTTGCGTGACAGCGAGCTTGAGGTGGGATTGGACATAATTGCCAATCTTAATGGTAGTAGTATGGACTAGGCTTGCGCGAAAACGAGGCTCTAGTTTAGATTTCTATAGACTTGCGTAGCATGACAGCCTGCGCCGGTTCTCCAATTAGTTGCGACAAGTTCACCTTAAACCAAGTTTAATTGCATGGTAATTCATGACTCACATTAATGACTTGAAAATCCGTTGTGGGGATTCCCTAACCCTAGACATTCTTATTAATTGAATTTACAACCGACATATTTATCATCAACACCGACATCTATCACCATTGTCATTACATCACACCATAACCATCTCCACCAATAAACCTTCGTAGTCAAACCAACCTAAGATAGATTGGAGCCAACACCACCTCCTTGTGGATATGATACCTGCTTGCCACCAGACCATGCGCTTGCGATAAAACTACATTGTTTCCGGAGTACATCACTACGCGATCAGTAATGAAAATAATCGTGTAATTAAAAATTAAACTTGTATATACGAAATTATAAGTGCAAGAAGAATTTAAACAACACAATCAAGAAAACGCTAATACTCAGATTTTACCCTGGTTCCCCAACTTGGGTAGCCACACCAAATATTCACTATAATCCTACACAAGGTAGTGAATACAATCTCACACAGAGATACCTCACAGAGGATTTGTTCTCACACACAGAAAGAACCTAACTCTCATACACAGAGTACTCAACCAACCCTACACAAGGGTTAACCTCTCACAAAGAGAGGAACTAGCCCTCACAAAGAAAGCTAGGGTTTCACTTCACAAAGATGAAAGAAATACTCTTACCTATGCCTTGAGATGAACTTACTCAATATGAATATGAAGGCATGGAAGAGGATCTCCAAGTGATGAGATGAACTTGATTACACTTGGAGGATTTCCCTTGAGCTAGCTTCAATGCATAAAGAGATTAGAGCTCATGAGAGGGAAAAGAGAGATTGGGAGTGTGGCTTAATGATCCTTAATGATCTTCAATAGTTCCAAGAAGTCTAAATGAACTAAGCTCATTCTTATTTATAAGAAGCCATTAAACCCCCATAAAACCCAAGCTAGAAGCCAAATGAGCAAATCTGCAATGGCTCTATTCTCGGATTTTACGTCATCGACATGTAATTGAAGAAGGATGGACAGTCGACTGACCAACGACTATATTATTCCCAACGGCTATAATCTGAGCCAGGACAAGTGACGTGCGTTTATATTTCATATATTCACGCATGTCTTCCTTTGTGTTTTTCCGTTATTTTTCCGCCGTCTCGTATCCGTTTTCTCGTATTTTCTCGTTTTCTTTCACTTTCCCGTGTTTTCGTATGTTTGCAGGAGTTTGACAGCGTAGGGGCCATATAACGATGATATCATAAGTCCCCGGAGCAACGGGAGGAGTCACGCGTGATCCAGGGGGTCAAACGACAAAGATCGCCATCTTTCAACCCCCACCCGATCGGTTGGACACAGCCAACCGATCGGGTGATGCATGCGTGCACCACCCAGACAACTGCTGAAGCGATGTGGGCATCAAGAGACCGGGTCACCGACCGGTTCAACCCGACGAACTTCTCGGGAAATTAGAGCTGAAATCCAACCGATCGGGTGATCTTCACCCGATCGGTTCATCTGTAGTCGTTTCCTCGAAGACACGACCCGGACAGCTCACCCGACGGCCGGCTGACCGTGCCAAAATGTCGCAAGTCTCTGTCTTTTGGGGCAACAATTCCAACCGATCGGTTGATTAGTCAACCGATCGGTTCACCCGATGAACTCAAGATCCAAATAACGAGCAGCTTTCGCCAACCGACCATGTCGCCTGACCGGATGAAAATCTGAAGATTGCTTCCGAAGTTCGCAGCAGGTCACCCGATCGGGTGATTCTTCACCCCGATCGGGTGACGTCGTTTTCTATATATAGAAGCCCTAGGTTTCCAGAAAACGGGAGAGTTGTATTTTTTTACTGTTTTTCTCTCTTGTGACGGCTGTAATTTCTTTGTTATTTGTAAGTGTTCTGATCTTAACCAAACTTTGATATTATCTTAATTGCATTGCTATTACTCCATTCCAATCGTCTAATTATGTTTTTAACGGTCGATTTTCATGTAGATTGCTTTTTGCTTAATATATGTGAGTAGTTCTCCAATCTGGGATTTTGGTGGAAACCCCTTCGTGGGTTCTCCCTAATGCGTCCATAGGACTAGGAAATCGATAGGGATTAGGAATCTATCGGTTACGCGGGGTGTTTCACTGTCATCAGCGAAAAAAAGACCGCCTTTGACCGTTGGGCCCAGGGGGAATAAACTTGGTCGTTGACTCCCTAGCCATAGCTCACGCCTTTAGCGTAGATGTCGAACCCTAGCGTGCGGGAGCGACAGGATGAAATGTTGGGAGTTATCGTTGCGAGCTTAGTGCTCCCGGAGTCGGTCAGTGTTAATGGACATGGGAATGCCCACTGACCGAACCCGGGTAGTCCGGCGTATCATCCTGGGCACCGACCGGAATATCGGGCCCATGGGACACTGGTATCACTCTTAGAGGCAACGTCTCACCATTAGACCCTAATTCCGATCGTTATCCTATCCGTCGGCCATGGTAGCGAGAATCACATGATAGGGTGGAAACCGAAGTCCCGGTTTCCCTTATTATTGTTTATCCTCATTTCTGTAATTCGTGACAACCCATCATTCGATTCGGGCTAGCTCACCCCTAGGGTGAATCTGGTCCTTTCTGACACAAGCACAACAACGCCTCCCTGAGTTCGACCCCCAAGCCACACTACAACACCGTGCGCTTGTGGTTATAAATATTTAAATCTCACACCCCCAACCACATATTATTACACATCAAACACACCAAAACGCGGGGGACGTCAACAAGCGAATGTACAAGACTACACAGGCGCGTGTAAATGTGCAGGCACCTGAATATACTTCAGTAAGCGACTGTCACATGGGATGGAAATGGAGCTGAGAAGACAACTTTCGCACTTGTGCATTCAGACGATTGAAGAGTAAAGTCCTGGCGCATAAAGAATGACAAGAGACTGTAAATCATTAGTGAGAAGGAGCTAGATTAATATTTATTCATGTCATTTCTTCATATATTGTTCACACTTATTTATACATTGTTGGTTATTGCTAACACTTTCTTTAAGCTTTTTGATCATGTCAAAAGGGGGAGAAGTATGCCAATGTGAGTCTATGTCATTTTATATACAAAAGGGAAAAGGGAATGTGAGGTAATTTAATTTTGACACATTGTTACACACTCACATTGTGGTACCTTGATTATAAAATTGTGATACATGCATTTCAAAGTACTTATCTTTAACTAGCACTAATGCAGAGGGAGTAAGTTTCTTAACTTTGTAGTTTCATAATTTTTGTTTGCCATCAGCAAAAATGGAAAGATTGTTAGTTAATACAACACCCCTAGGTTGGGTTTGATAACTAAGAAAACAATAAGTGTTACTAATTGTGTTTTAAAAGTTAATTTGTGAGTGTAGGTCAAATAAAGTCAACAATGGTCAAATTTGAATATTGGAAGAAGATTAAAGCCAAATATTGATGATGAAGAGTCAATGGACTTGGAACTTATATTGGGGATCAATTGCCCAAGCCAAAGGACTCATGAGAAGTGCAAATTCTCAAAGACAAGGAATTCAAGTGCATAAAGATGCATCAAATTCACCAAAATTAGTGAGTGGTGTATCATATTTTAATTCTTGTCTTAGATTATTGAAGTCATTAGATGAAGCTTGCACACACTCTCTAAATAATGTTTTAAACTTCACAAATGTCTTATAAAAGATTTAAAATTATTTAGAATCAATTTCATAATTTTCATTACTTTAAAACCCTATATCAGAAATGTAACCGACTAATTTTTGATTTTAGTCGACTAATTTGAATGGGAGATGAGTTCTCCACTCTGGACCCCATTATAGTCAACCGCAGCTCTAAAATTAGTCGACCCTGATGTCAAGGGATTCGACTACCTTCATATTATGAACTGACTACCTCTGTGTAAAAACACAGTTTCGAGTTTTTAGGAGGGATGTCGATTTTACCGTTTGAAGGGCAGTATCATCCAAGTTTTCAATGGATTTTCAAAGGGTATTTAAAGATCTTTTGCTGGAGATTTTTGACACCAAGTATTGCATAATTTCTGAGATTTTCATGCTCTAAATTTTATCTTTAAGCTCTCAACTCTCAAGCCCTAATTTTCCGATTTTAAGTGCTAATGCTTTTATGCACATGGGCTGATTTGGTTTTGAATCCTTACAAGCTTTCTCTTAATTTTATGAGATTCAAAACTAGTTTCCCTTGATCTCTTTAAGTCTTAATCTTCAATTTCTTATAGATCAAAAGAACTTGTTCCATATCCACTTAAACACTCAAGATCTTCATCCATTGACTATATGATCTTGTAAGAGAAATTTCACACTCAAAAAGTTTTGTATCACCACGAGTGTAGTTATGGGTTGGTAAGTTTGTATTAATTTTTGGTTGTAGGATTCTCCTTAAAGCAGAAGTTGTGTTGAGTTTGGAATCCCGAGTAAGAGAAGCTAGATAATTGTATTGGAAAGATTTAGTAAATGAAGCTAGGCAAGTGTATTGGAAACACTCATGGTGAAGCATTTGCTCTCTTATTAAAGAGAGTTAGTTAGTGGAAATCCCAATAAGAGGTTGGAGACTGGAGTAGCCCAAGGGAGGGTGAACCAGGATAATTTTGATGTGTTTATGATTGTTGTTCATCTCTCTCTATTGCTTGCACTGTGCTTGATTCCTCATGTCATTGCTAGTAATTAGATTGTGTTGAATAAGCTCTTGAGTATGTAACACACTCAAGTAGCTTAAGCTAAATTAGAGGGAATAGTTTTAATTTGTGCCTAAATATTTTTGAAACAGTAATGACCCCCCTTCTAGTATTTAGTCTGCTATCTATAGGATCCAATAGCACCTACAACATATGAAACCAGAGGATAAAGAATTAGAAATATTATGGACTCAAACCATCACAAACCTCATGATTTCCAACCCAAAACTGTGCAGTTAGTAGTTTACTAGTCGACCAATATATGAGCTCTAATCGACTAGTGTAGCTACATAGTGCTTTGCCATTAGTTGACAACAAAATCCATTAGTCGACTAATAGATTTTAGAAACTTAGGATAACTTAGTTTAGTCAACTAACAGAAGAAACTAGTTGACCAAAAATATTTACTGGTCGACTAACAGACTTCACTAGTCGACTAACAGTGTTAACCATCACAGCTTCTTATGAACCATTAGTCAACCAATAGAGTTTGTTAGTCGACTAATTAAGTTATTGTTGGATGCATTGACCTTTAAAAACTAGCTGTTAACCATATATTTGAATGGGTTATTTTGTAATTTTCTTTGTAGATCTTCTCCTTTATAAATAGGAAAAATCTCAGATTATTTTATACAAGATTTATATTTTGATTTTGAAAAGAAAAGATTGATCTTTGGCCAAAAATATCCTTAAATCTTATATATTCTCTTTAAGCCTAAAGAAGGGGGGAAACATAATTTCTATTCTCAAATTCTCTATCTTTAGAATAGAAATTCTCTCCTTAGCCACTTCCATATTCACCCGTAGATCTTCAAAGGCTATAGAAGATTGTTCTTTTGATTGCTTTATAAAGATATTCTCTTATGGTTGTTGAGAGAGGTGTACGTTCTTGACACCAACATGGTGTTCAAGAGTTGTAAATTTTTATGGTTGTAAGGTGATAGTGAAATCTCAAGCGGTGAGTTTAAGGACTGGAGTAGATTAGAGAGACTGAAGCATGATAAACAACTAGTGTTTGCACTTGCATTTGTTGAATATTGAGTTACCCATAGAGGTTTTGATGAGGATGTAAGGATTGCTTTACCCTTGCAATACTAACAACAACACACTAGAGTGAGGATGAATAGTGTAATGGCAATAAATTGTGTAATTAAAATTTAACTTGCAAATGCGGAATAATAAATGTAAGAGGAATTAATCAAGGCAAATAAATCAAATGCAAACAAAAGATTTTACCCTGATTCCCCAAAACTTGGGTACGTCCAGCCACACCAATATTCACTATATTTTCCATAAAGAGAAGTGAATACAAATCCCACAAAGATATACCTCACCAAGAGGATTTCGTCATGCACAAGAACCCAACAAACCCTACACAAGGGTCAAACTCCCACACAAAGAATTTCTAACTCCCACTCAGAGAATTAGGGTTAGCCCTACACTAGCACACCAAACTCCCACAAAGAGAGTTACTCCCACAAAGGGAATTATTCCCACAAAGAGAATGACTAATTCCCACAAAGAGAATTAGGGTTCAAAGAAACACAAAGTAAAACAAATACTCTTACCTATGCCGTATGATGCTTACTCATAGACGAATGCAAGACATGGAAGAGGATCTCTAAGTGATGAGATTAGCTTGAAAGCACTTGGATGATTTCCCTTGAGCTTGACTTCAATGCATGAAGGAGATTTAGAGCTCTAAGAGTGAAATGAGAGAGTTTAAGAGTGGCTTATTTAATCTCAAAAGATTTTCAATAGCATCAAGAAGTTCCAATGAACTCAGCCCTCTCATATATATAGGAACCCTATGTTGAGTATTGGTGTTTCATACCAATCTTATTTTGATGATGATCACAACATTATGTTGTTGCTAATGAATCTCATGTTTTAGTCTCTCAGTTTATTTCAAGGATATATTTCTTGGAGACTAATCACTTGGTGTAAGGATGGGCATCATGTGAAGAAGAGCCAAAGTTTGGACTCAAGGAGTGCCAAAGCTTGGAGATGATGGAGAGCAATCAAGGCATCAAGATTGAAGACTTAGAATCTTTTGAAAGCATTGTAATCCATGTAATTTACTTTATTGCTTTCTCTCTCTTCTTGAGTCTAGGGTTGATGTAATGCCTTGCTAGATGGTTTACTCATTCATGCTCATGCATTTAACCATCTTAGTGAACCTTAGGATTATCATAAAATCCAACCCAATAGGTTCACTCTTTCGGTCAGTCGTCTGATGAGGGAAAAACAGTCGACTGGGTGATTTCCATTCGCCTGTAGATCCTTCTACAGTCGCCTGATATGCACTGCTCAAGTCAACATTTCTATTGACTCACACTTGAGCTTTACGCACAGTCGCCTGTCAATCTGTTCCCAGTCGCCTGTACATTTACAGTCGCCTGAGATTTGGTCAACAGTCACCTGTCTAGCGTAAGTGCAATCTCTGCATCTCTCTGTCTTCTCTCCATACTTTACAGTAGTCGACTGATGAAGAATATACAGTCGCCTGACTATTCGACAGTCGACTGTAGTATTAACACCAGTCGCCTGTGCGAAGAATTGGAGAAAGAGTGCAGCTCTCTGTTTCGATCCATCCCCTGCAGCAGTCGTCTGCTGAAGGATTTACAGGCGCCTGTCCTGTTTGTCAGTCGACTGTATTGACTTCGTCAGTCGACTGTCCTGGCTCATATTATAGCCGTTGGATATTTTCTAGCCGTTGATCAGTCGACTGTCTTATGATCATCAGTCGACTGTTCCTGTCGTTTTCACCCAGTTTCTAGCCGTTGCTGATTTGATTTTCTGGCTGTTTCTTTGGGTTTCTGGGCTTGATATAGGTTTCCTATATATATGGGTGTGATGCCTTTCTTGAGAACTCTTGACAATATTTGATAAACTCTTGATTCTATAGAAAATCTCAAGAGATCAATAAGCCACTCTCAAGCTCCCTCATTTCCCTCTATTTGAGCATTCATCTTTCTTCATGCATTGAAGTCCAGCTCAAGGGAAATCATCCAAGTGCTCTCAAGCATATTCCAACACTTGGAGATCCTCTTCCATGCCTTGCATTCATTCATGAGTAAGCATCTCAAGGCATAGGTAAGAGTATTTACTTTACAAGGTGTAAACTGTTTTCCTATTTCTCTTTGTGGGATTAGGATTTTCTCCTTGTGGGAGATTGTCTCTTTGTGGGACTAGAGTGTCTCTTTGTGGGACTAGGAACTCTCTCTGTGGGAGTAACTCTCTTTGTGGGAGTTTGAGTGTCCTAGTGTAGGGCTAACCCTAATTCTCTGAGTGGGAGTTAGTGATTCTCTTTGTAGGAGTCGTGATCCTCGTGTAGGATTGGTTGGGTCCTTGTGTAGGGCATAAATCCTCTTTGTGGGGTATCTCCTTGTGAGATTTGTATTCACTTCTCTTTGTGGGAATATAGTGGATATTGGTGTGGCTGGATGTACCCAAGTTTGGGGAACCAGGGTATATCTTTGTGTTTGCGTTTGGATTGATTGTGCCATTTAATTCCTCTTGCATTTATAATTCCGCATTTGCAAGTTAAATTTTATTTGGACAATTTTATTGCCATTACACTATTCACCCCTCCTCTAGTGTGTGTTGTTAGTATTGCAAGGGTTAGACGATCCCTACACCCTAAAGGAACTCTCAAAAACCAAGAAAACAGCCAAAAACAAAAAGCTGCAACGGCTAGATTTTGGGCTTAAACGTCACTGATAGTCGACTGATGAACAAATGACAGTCGACTGTCCAACGGCTAAATAAATCCCAACGGCTATAATCTGAGCCTCGACAGTCGATTGATGAAGACGATACAGTCGACTGAAAACAGGACATGTGCCTATTAAACCTTTAGTAGGCGACTGCTGCAGGTGATGGAATAAAACAGAGAGTTGCACTCTTACTCCCAGTATGCATACATGCAACTGATGAACAAATGACAGTCGACTGTAAAATAAACATGCGACTATTTATCCTTCATCAGTCGACTGCTGCAGGAGATGGAAATAAACAGAGAGTTTCAACTTTTGTACTTACGCCTTTCAGAAGACTGTTGACCATTTCACATGCGACTGTGAATATACAGGCGACCATAAATACTTCATCAGTCGACTGATGCGAAAAGCTCAAGTAGAGTCAATAAAAGGTTGACTTGAGCAGTGCACCACAGTCGAATGTAGAAGGCTCGACAGGCGACTGGAATCATCCAGTCGACTGTAAAACCTTCAGCAGGTGACTGTTGGAGAGCCAGATACTCCAGTTGAGTCTATGGGCATGTTGAACCTATTGGGTTGATTCTATGATAATCCTAAGGCTCATTAAGATGGTTAAATGCATATACATGAATGAGTAGACCATCTATCAAGGCATTACAATAAACCTAGACTCAAAAAGGAGAAAAGCAATAAATGAAATAAGACATGGATTACATTGCTTTCCTTATAGTCTATGGCTTTAGTCTTGATGCCTTGATGCTCCCCATCATCTCCAAGATTTGGCACCCCTTGAGTCCAAGCTTTGGCCTCTCCCCTTGATGTCCCTCCTTACACCAAGTGTTTAGTCTCCAAAAATGATATTCTTGAAATGTAACTAAGAGACTAAAACAAGAGAGTCATTAGCAACAACATAATGTTGTGATCATCATCAAAATAACATCGGTATGAAACACCAATACTCAACAGAGGAGCAAACATATTTTGAACTAATGATCTACGAGTGCATATAAAAGATTAAATTTGAGAGGATTCAATCAAAGCTAAAAACGAAAAGAATGAAGCATTCAAATAATCAATGCAATGTTTGGAGTTCAAAACTAAATCAAAAGAAGATCAAAGCAAAAGTATTTATTTTGATGTATTCTATTCTTGTCTATAGATTAGAATGTTAAAGCATTGATGCAGCGCACACACATGCTTAGGAATTAATAGAAAAGGTTTGAGAAAATTTTGAAAAGATTTCAAATATTTTTCCTAAGTTTTTCTACCCAAACAATGCATTTTTTATGTCTATTAATCGATTAGTTACCTTACTTTAGTCGACTAGTAAACCTAGAAAATATTGGTTGTTGGCATGTCAGAACTAGTTGACTATAGTTCAAGGAATAGTCTACTAACCTACGGCCTAGTCGACTAATCCAAGAACACTAGTCGGCTAGGAGGTAAACAGAGAGTTAGCATTTTTTTTTGACTTGACTAACCTAGTCAACTAGAACTATTATTAGTCGGCTAGCTAGGCTTCCAGTCGAATAATAAGTCTACTCTAGTAATGAGATTTTCACCAACTAAAAGTTGACCATTCAAAGGGTGTTTTGGTGATTTCGTTGAACACGTTTTTCCATCTATAAATAAAGAGGATTGCTCATAGTTTAGATAATAATTAAGATCTGTTGTGAATAGATATTACTGAGTTGGTTAGGATCATGCCTTATCTTATAGATAAGACCATATCTATTGTATCTTATCTTTGTACGCTACTCTGCTGTTATAAATAAAGAGCTGAGGGTTCCTCCCCCAGATGATGATTTATAACACGTTATCAGCACGAGTCTCTAAATAATATTTCCACAAATACCGATCGTTGCAAAAGCGAAGGAAAGGCGAGAGATCCACGCACGCGGCATTATATACCTCAAACGGGTGTCGTCATCAGGCTTCGTTCAACCGTCGCTAGATCTGGAGGATGGATCTTGAGGTATTTCTCGCTAAAAATCTAATTTTTATCATGCACATAACAGTTTTCTCCATAGATCTCGCAAGATCGGAGTGGAAATAGGGTTAATCACCTATATTCGACGATTTGTTCGTCTAAAAATCATGTTTTAACATGTTTTTAATCTGAAATAAAATAAAAATTATTGTGGAATCCCCCACGGCATCGCCGATGGCCTAGCCGCCGGTCGTCGTTGATCTTCCACCCCGAAGGAGGAATTGATCCCACATCCCTCCTCACGCTCGCAGCAAGAGAGCGGGCGCCGTCCAAATCCCCCCCCGACCCCTGCCTGAACGGTGGGGCTGTCGTGCCCCAACCCCCCGATTGGACGGCGGGGCTGTCGCATCCCCCCCCCCCCCGCTACGGCGGGGCTGTTGCGACGCCCATCCCAACCCCCGCTCAGTCAGCGTCACAACATATGAGGGGCAGCGGCGGCCAAAACCTAGCCGCCGCCCCTCCCCATCAAAAGATGGGCTTTCGAGCCCAAAACCAAAAAAACATTTGAATGTGGGCTTGAAGCCCACATTCGCCATGCGGGCCCTAGCCCGCACCACAAAAAAAATTCGACGCGGACCTGAAGCCCGCAGCCACCCTGCATGCTTCAAGCCCACAGGCTGAATTCTTCTGTTTTTCAAGAAAGGAAATAATAGGGGAAAGGGGCTAACGTATAAATCAAAATGTTTTTAGGGCCTAAAAATTACTGAAAAATAAGGATAAAATAAGGGACTTTAAGGGGACATTTGGGGATTTTTGGGGTTTATTGGGGGCAAATAAAAAGAAAAATTCCTTCCTTTTCATGAAGAACATGTCAATTTGGGCTCTTTTCAAACTCTTTTAAATAATCCCAACAAGCACAACTTTTTGCATTATATGATGCCTTTTTAGGATCATAATTATATGCTCTGCATCACTTTTAAATAGTTTATTCTGTGGATAAACTGATATTATGTTGTGCAATATTAACTTAATAATTAGTAAGATCCTGCGACCGCTCTGTCGTTAGTCACCTAACCTAACGGTGTAAGACGCTGCCCAGTGGTCCAATAATTATTAAGTATTTACATTGTTTATCCTTCTGTGAATATAATGCATGTGATGCATGTGATGAAAATGTCTGATGAGCACAAATTTTTGCATAGATGACTAATTGTGGTTTTGGATCGGCTGTTTAAGTCCAACATTTTATTTTTCCTGCACTTTTCTTTTTCTTTTGAGAGAAATTATAGTGAGGAAATTATGTAATGTTCAAGACCGACGATTACTTTCCATGGAGACGGAGGCCACACTTGAAGCTGAAGATCTTATATGGGACCCACGGGGTTTCCAAAGTTGTAATTTCTTTTTTAAGCTTTCCTTTGTATAATATGGACCGTAATGGGACTTTGGACTATTTTATTTATGTGGGACTGGCCGATCCACGCAATTAGCTCTTCATTTAAAAATTTCCTCTGCATGAAAATGTTTAATGTATAAATTATTAATTCATGCAAATTTGTGCTCTGCTAGATAAAATGGTCAAAATAGCAAGTGTCGATTTCGAAGTGCTGGATGCATCAGGAAGAAATTATCTAAGCTGGCAGGTCGATGTGAAATTTCACCTGTGGGCTAAGTCTCTCTTTTCTGCTGTGACTCTAGATGAAAATGTAAGCGATATAGAAAAGGCGCAAGCCATATCTATATTCATCGCCATGTGGACAAGACCCTAAAGGCCAAATACCATATGGTCGAAGATCTACTTGAGCTGTGGACTGCCTTTGAGGATAGATATAAACATCAGAAAGATGTTATACTACCAAGGGTACGATATGAGTGGGAGAACCTGAGACTGCAAGACTTTAAGTCCATAGCCGAGTACAACTCAGCCCTCTTTAGCATCACCTCACGCCTGAAGTTGTGTGGTGAAAAAGTCTCAGAAGATCTCATGTTGGAAAAGACATACAAGTCTTTCCATGAGAAAGATGCGATATTAATGCAGTAATACTGTGAACGCAAATTCACCAAGTATTCTGAGCTGCTGTCATGTTTACTCATGGCTGAACAAAACAGAAAGCTTCTCCTCGCCACTTACAACATGTGCCCCTGGCACTGTCCCTACCAGAAGCTCACAATGCATCTTCTTCTTTCAAAAAGAAGATAGACAACAAAAGAAAAGAAAGACCACAGAAAGGGGGACAGAACAAAAGGGCCAGAGGCCAAGTCCAACAGTGAAGAAATGAAGGGAAGCGGAAGTTCACCTGGCGCAGAAATGACAACAATAGAAATGATGCATCCCCATCTAAGAGGGAATGGGAAGACCAGTGTCATAGCTGTGTCATGAAAGGCCACTAGTCAAGAATGTGCTGAACTCGACAGCATCTCCAGGAACTGTATAAAGAAAACAAGAAAAAGAAAGCTGAAACAAACCTAGTGATCACAAATGCTCGAGTCAAGTTTACAGCTGATGACTTCGAAACAGATGACCTGCTTGATTAGCCTATATTTTTATCTTAGCAATTTGTTTCAGAACAATTTATGTCATGAGAGCAATTTGAATTAATGAATTTGTTTTTTAATGAAAATGTTTTTCTGAAAATGTGCTTATATGATTCATCTTATAATAGATAAACTGCCCTCCTGACTGATTAGTAGACAATAAACACATACGATCCTTCAATACAAAGCCCAATATCATGGCAATATTGAAGGTTCTGAGAACGCAACACTGTTGCTCCCAAATGACACAATAATAAAAATAAAGGATGCATTATTCTCTCCGAATTCCAACCGACACTTAATAAGTTTCAAGGACATCCGTTTAAACGGATTCCATTTGGAAACAGCAAATGTAAATGAAAAATAAATTCTATATGTAATGTCTCAAAAAAAAGATACTTGAACGTTTTGAGAGCCTTTCATCAGGCCTTTAACATACAAAGATTGGGAGAGAGGAAGCGAATTTCACAGAGCACCTGAAGTGCCCGACATCAGCCAAGTTTTTACTTTGGCATGATAGACTTGGCCACCCTGGATCAGTAATGATGCACTGCATCTTATCTAAATCCCATGGGCATGACTTGAAGAACCAGAAGATTCTTCAGTATGGATAATTCCCTCGCATCCCATACTTCAAGGGGAAATTAATAACAAGACATCACCACTAAAAGTGGATATTGAATCTCCAAGCTTCCTCAAAAGAATATAAGGAGATAGATGTGGATAAATCCACACCCCCTAGTTGGCTATTTCGGTATATTTTATACTGATAAATGCATCCTCAAAATATTCGTATGTGTGTCTACTACTGACCCGCAGCCTAGCTTTTCCAAAGCTATTGGCACAAATAATAATGTTACAGGCACATTTTCTAGACAATCAAAATAAAGAAAATACGTCTGGTTAATGTTGGGAAATTTATCTCCGGGTCATTTCAAGAGTACTGCCAGGCAACGAGAATAAAAATTGAACATCCAGTGCCACATCTTCATACCCAAAACGGGTTGGCAGAGTTACTGATAAAAAGACTCCAATGGACTGCACGTCCATTGTTAATCACAGTTGTCGGTGGATGCATGGGGACATGCATTTTTGCATGATGCATCGTAAATGAAAATAAGACACTCTGGATGTCTCTCTCAAATGCAATTTGCATATGGAACACCACCGAACATTTCTCACTTGAGAATCTTTGGTTGCGCAGTTTACATCACCATTGCACCACCACAGAGGACAAAAATTGGTCCTCAACGTCGCCTAGGTATCTATGTAGGGTTTGACTCACCCTCCATTATAAGATACCTACAACACCAAAAGGGGACGCATTTAAGCCATGCCTTGAAGACTGCGAATTTGATGAGACGGGTTTCCCAAAATAGGCCCAGATACTGAAAAAATCTGGCGCGAAGCAAATTATAACGTGTGATACAAAGAGTTTGACCTACTATGATTCGGTAACGAAACAATGTGAAGATGAGATCTTGAAGATCCTCCACATACAGAACAATGTTCACCAGTTACCGAACTCATTTACTGACAACTAGAAGATTATTAGGTCACGCATCCCTGCTGCAAATACTTCAGCTAGGATTGACATCCCCGAGAATGGATGCAATCTACCAGCAGTAGAAGTGGCCGTTCCTCAACAGAAAAGAGGCAGCCCACAAGGTTCCAAAAAACAGAAACTCCTAGAGACCTTGAGACAATACTACCACAGGACAATGAGCTCATGTCCACACCCTCTCCCTTCCCGGAATCCACTGCAGAGGAAATGCTGGTAAAAACTGAAATGAAAGTAAATGTTGTATATACTGGGGAGGTGTTGGATAGAAAAAACATAATTGTCGAGAATGTATTCACGTATCATATTGCTATATACATGGCAAAAGCGATGATATTTATAAATATCGTTCCATACTCTGTTGCTAAAAGGCAAACGTAGAGATTGGCCAAATATGGAACGAGTCAATAAAAAGATGCGATGGACTCACTTATGAAATGTAAAATGTTCAGATCTGTAGTCCGGACACCAAAAGGTGTCAAACCTGTGGGTAAAATAAGTATTGCACATATAAGAAAAAATAAATACAAAATCGTATGCTATAAGGTACAACCTATAGCTCAAGGACATTTTTGCTGAAACTATGGAATGAACAAATTAAAATGAGCATGACTCATAAATGATGCATCAGATTCCCTAAGTTATCAAATGTGAATACCTTACAATTTGGCAAAGAAAATTTTGATATGCCGTTATTGGATGTTGTGACGGTAAACCTTTGTGGATATCTTGGTAAAGATAAATTCCACATTCCCTTAAATGCCTGAACAGACTTTGGGATGTCTATTCTATTGTAGAAAACAATAAGAATAATAAATAATATACAACCAAGAGAATCACTTGACAAAGCAATGATTCCTACTGAGGGTTGTTTTTGCATCTGAGCAAAGAACAGGATTTGAGATCATAGTTGTAAACAACTTAAATCTCATCGGATCTCCTGAAGAGAAAACCGAAATATCTGTTCAAGCCTGATTATTCAACATGAAATGAAAGACCTAGGCAAAAATAAATTAAGTCATGGCTCATAGAATACTGTTACATCAAAATTCATACGCCCCCCGGTGTGTTGAATAAATTACAAGGACCATTGTCATCCAAAGTACACCTATGGTAGTACACTCTATGGATGCAAAAAAAGACCCCTTCCGTTCGCTGGAAGATGGGGAGGATATAATTGGTCCTGAAGTCCCTTATATAAGTGCAATCAGGTACTCCTGGCTAACTGCATGCATCCCGATATAGCAGTTGCAATAAACTCACTAAGCCAGAGATAATTAGGCACCTAAAATGGCCATTAGACTGGAGTTAAGCATCTTCTGCGCCTCCTCCAAGTGTCGAAAGATTTGGGCTTACATTAGAAAGTATCATCCTCCTTGTTTATGCAAATGCAGGTTACAGGTCTGATCCATATATTGAGAAATCACAAACTGGGTACCCACGGTGGGATGGCCATTTAATGCTGATCTGCAAAGCAAATTATGAAGGCAACATCATCCTATCATTCCGAGATCCTCACCATTCCAGAAACACACCAATGGTGTATTTGAGGGTGTCTGGTGGTACATCACATCCAGTGACGTCTGGGATAGAGGCTAGCACTGTGGAGCTGACCACATAGTCTGAAGACCAGCTTACCCCACTTTGAGGAGACCACACCAGAGGCGACGAAACTAAGCACGCCTCTTGAGAGTTTTTGGATTCAGCAGCTGCTTAATGGTGGTGATATTTATAATCTGTGTATAATTTCTGAATGTTGTAAATAGGAGTGATGTGATACGACTAAAAGATCTGAATGCATAAGGGCTTTTACAGATCAGGGGAAGTTGAGGGAATTTGTACTCTTTTCCATTAGCTATGGTTTTTCCCACATGATTTTCCATAGCCAAAAGTTTTAACGAGGCAAATCACATCAACTCGGGATCATGAAGTATCCATCCATTTGTGACGCTCAGAATCCCGAAGTGTTCATGAGCAGAGTCGCTTGTACAGATTAGGGGGAGTTGGATAGCGTTTGTACTCTTTTTTCTTAACTATGGTTTTTCCCACAGGGTTTTCCATGGCTAAATGTGTTAACGAAACAAACCTCACCAACTCAGGATCCTAAAGTATCCACCCCATGTGAGACTCCTACTACACTCAGAATCCTGAAGTATTCATGAGCAGAGTCCACACCTATAGCTGGATAAGGGGGAGTGTTGTGAATAGATATTACTGAGTTGGTTAGGATCATGGCTTATCTTATAGATAAGACCGTATCTATTGTATATTATCTCTGTACGCTACTCTACTGTTATAAATAAAGAGCTGGGAGTTCCTCCCCCAGATGATGATTCATAACAAGATCAATATTTTTAAAAGAAAAATCTTTTTTGGTAGAAATTCTTTCAAAAGAAAACCCATCATTTTGGTGTTGTTCTTAAAAGTTTTTAAACTTATTTCTTGACCATTTCTTGATCTACTTGCTCTTTGATTTTCATATATTTCTAAAGATCTAAAATTCTTAAAGCCACTATATAGACTGATGCTTCAAAAGGCTATAGGAGCTTGTTATTCAGTTCAACAAAAAGGTTGTAAGTTTCTCTCTTGGCTTGTAAGAGGGAAAGGGTAAGGTTGAGGCGAGCATTGTTCGTTGAGTTGCTTGATGTACTGTTCTTGAGAATAGTGGAAAGCCCAATTGGAACTCGTGGACTAGATGTAGGTAACGAGAGTTGACTGAACCAGGATAACTATCTTGTATTTGCGTTTGATTTTGTGTTGATATATTCTAGTGCAATCTTGTGTTTATATTTCCGCTATTTACCATTGCTGCAAGTGATTTGTTGGTTAAGAAACAATTTGGTAACACAAATTATTGATTTTTCTTAAGTAGAAGGCTAGAGATTTTATTAAGTTTTATTGAACACTATTCACCCATCTCGCGTATTTCTACTTACCATCTCGGTTCCTAACAGCATTGCCTACTTTGATTGTTTACTCTTTTATACCATGATCACTTTTATATTTATTCCGCTGTAAATTTTATTGAGTTTTGGTTGTTGAATATATATAAATTGCAACTCCTTTTGAAATCTATACCATTTATTTTAAAGACATCATTCACCACCATCTAGTGCCTATTTGACCATCCACAAGATCCAACACACTCCACCATGGCCTCCTTGGTTATGATCCTACACCACTGATTCCCCTAACCCACCTCTTCGCAGAGATTATAGAATCATTCCATATACTTGGCCTTTGAGTCATATCATCGACAATATTAGCTGGGGGAGTCCGCTTCGGTGACTCTTTGCCTTCCTCTTGCTTTTTCGCATCTTTGGCCTCAATGCTTCCTCCTCCTACAAATTATAATAGTCGACCCTACTTAGTCAAAGCTTATATGTCATGGCAAAGTGCACTACATCCATTACCGTACAATGCTATCTACGGTAATTCGACATGTCCCTTTGCCCTGCTCTTATATGCCATGAGAGCAACATAATGAACACTGCTTTTGTTAGATATGAGCATTTGGTTTGTGATTGCATACGCCAGAGACACTGGAAGATAAAGGAAAATGTAACTCCCTAGAGTGCAAAATTCGATCTAATTGGAGATCATCACTTCCGCTAACAAAATTGGTGCGGCTTCCAGACACAGTGATTTGGGCCTAAAAGCTCTCCAGCAATGGCCGACAATATTTTCAGTTCTCAAAGGGGAGTTGCATTGCCTTCCCTTCCACGCTGTAAATAGAGTCCATGTCACTGACTACTACACGAATAGCCCTTGGGCGGCGGGGAACCAAGCCTAGCTCGAGAATTTTACCCCATCGCCTTCTCCTATGAACTTGAGTATCTTTGATGCAAAACGTATTTGACTACTTCGTAGAAGGAAACAACAATTCCAACAGAGGGGCCAGCACGGCCAACGCGTGGGCCAATCCCGGTGAAAAGCTCCTTTACTCCCCCGTTCCTGCAAATGGAAATTTAAGCACAGAAGTTAATGCCAACAACAACTATCAGTACATGGCTTCCTATACTTCAAGGCAATAGGATCATGATCTAACAAAACGGAAATAGTTTTGGCATAGGGCGGCATCGTTTTTGGGAAATGGGGTTTACATAATATCCAATCACAAGTGAACATCATACATATAACAAGCTTAAAGAAGAATCATTCTGCATGCAAATAACATCAAAGCACCCAAAAAACGCCATGGTCAGATAAGTAGCACTTGATATCTGACAAATGAAAGAGCACAGTACCTCCAAATATCCGCTAATGTTTGCCGCGTCGTCATTTTCAATGCCTTGGTCGGATCCTTCTGGTAAATCCATTGCAACAAGACAGATCAGTATATACAAGAGATAAGATGTAATTTTCATAATTAGTGGTAAAATTTTATAGAATAAAAGCAGACTTCTAATAACTGACATGGTTTCTTTGTTCTTATCCATATCCCCTTTCCTAGTAGTTATTTACGGAGCTGTTTTTTGCATGGAAACCTCATGGAAATGGTTTCCTAAAAAGTTTTCTAAATCCTATGTTTGTGTGACTTGGAAATCAATGATAAATTAGAAAGAGCAGGCTGTGTGCGCGCGCGTGTGCGCAACATCGGATATTTTGGGAATTTTTTTGGGAAATAGGTTTTCCGCCAAATTAGCCCAAAAAATGTAAGGAAATATGGAGCCTACTATTTTATTAATAAAAGTGAGAAAGTGGTGCTTTCTCATTATTTCAGTGGCTTTTGTGATCACCTATCTTTTTCTCATGTCGTTTGAGTTCCTTCATCCACTTTTCAGTGCCTATCGACCTATGGCTCTCAACAGTGTGCTGGCATTGACTGATGATTTTTTACTAAAATTAATGTATATTTTCATCACTTCCAATGGGTTTGAAAATGAGAAGAAGTGGATCTCTCTAAAAATTGTTACTTCATCACTTACAGTGGTTGTTTGTTGCATCTTCTTCAGTAACTTGATCTTGCAGCCTGATTCAAAGGATTTCAGCCTTACATGTTAAAATTCATGTTTTTACTTGTATCCGCGTTGCTGAAGCTTTGTGTATTCGATACTATCTACCTTTGTGTTGAACCATCTGTGAATCAATCTAATATTTGAGGCTGAACTTGTCTATTTTATTGGATTTTCTGCATTATCTTACCTGTGATCTTCAATTGTGGTATAAAGGTAAGATCTTTTTTATTACAAAATTATCTTAAATTGATTGTTTTGGTAGCTTGCTATCGGACACTATTATGACCTGGATTTTGCATGCAATTGAATGTGGATTATTTTAATAGTTGTTGATTCTATATTAGGTATTTAGTTTTTTCTTTAAGGTTAGGTCTCTTTTATATTAGGACTACTTGGTTACCTGCCACTTGATTACTGTATTGTAATAATTTTACTGTGATAATTTAGATTAAGGATATGACTGATATTAATTATAATGAAAACTGTTACCATTAGGATTTTAACTGGGATATATATATTATAAATAAATTTACTGTGATAATTTCGATTATGGATATGATTGATATTAATTAGCATGGAAAAGGTACTATTAGGACTTTTACTATGATCATTTTGATTAGAGATATGATTGATACTAATTCTAATAAAAATTTGTACTATGATATTTTTATCATGCTAAAGCTATACATAAACTTTTACTGTGGTATTTTTTAAACCTTTTGACGTGCTTATGACTATGAACATGATGCATGTATCATTCTCTTGCAAGTATATATTTTATTATGCATCTCTTGCAAGTATATATGTTAATATGCATATATGTTTCTCTTGCATATATTTTTTGCTTGGTTTCATCAGTGATCCATGTTAATAGCATGGAGAAATTTGTACATATTGTACTAACATAAATGTGTAGTTGCAGATTTGATGCATGCATCATTCTCTTGCATATATGTACATGCATATTGTATATTGAGTTCTAAATAGAAATGTGTATGGAGCTTTTTAAAATTAACTTGTTCATGCATGTTGTATCATAAACAATCTAATAAAGTTCCATCTCAAGTGCATGGTTTATCATGGCATATCATTTATGAATGTTATGATGGATATTGTAAATGGAATGGCATACATTAAACAGAAAATAATTTTACAAATGTGTTGTGGGGTAGCATGCAATGTCCTAGTGTTTTTAATTGTTAACACTTGAACTTCATACCCAAGTTCATTCTTAAATAGCCATCTGAAACTAGAGACTTGTACATAAATGTGTATGTGTATCACAATTTTAATGGTTCAACTTTAAGTTATGTAAATTACCTTCAGATCCATAAAGGGTTTTTTTGACTTGATGTGTATTATGCATAAGAGAGACTTGCTGAAAGACACAATTCATGTTTAAGTTGAAGAAGTGGTTATGTTTTGCATATTTTGGAGCATACTCTAAAAATAAAATGGTGATGATAGAATTTATTAAATAGAGGAACAATTAGATGGTACTTCAACAATGTGTTAGGTGTTATTTGTGAATTGATCGTTTCATGAAGCAAGCACCTAATTAGATGCCCTTAGAAGTGGCCGACAGCAATTTCTTCTATACATACTTCAAGTTAAATTGTAATTAATAACTTGCATAACCGTGTGTAAATGAAAAGTTTAGGTATGTTTGATAATTAGTGAAATGTGGATTATCTACACTGATGTTATGGTTCCCACTAAATACAAGATAAAATTTAAAGACTGAAAGGATTACTTAAAATGGGCTAGCTACAAGTATCCCTGACAAGCGTTTGATATATGTGATGGCATGGTTGGATCTGTAAATGATTATAGCTGATGACAGGGTGGGAAGGATCTGCAATGACTTTATGGTACTTAAAGATGCCTTCTCATATCCACCCCCAAATGGGTTGAGAGTATATGATAGTAAAAACCTAAGCACTTTTAATCAATCATTAATTAGGATTGCATGTAGAATAAATTATATAATCTCACATCTTAAGAAAGAGATCGTTTATGTGGTAGGGAAATATTGTTTGTGTGATGAAGGGTATACAATGATGCCAAGGTTCATCTCTCCTTATCATAGTATATGTTATCACTTGAAAGAGTATAAGGGAAGGATACTGAATGATCATTGAGAGTTGTTTAACTTAAGGCATAATCCCAAATACTCCAAAAAATGAATCTGTTTAAGTACACATTTTTCTTGCTCCCAGAAGTGGCCATACCTACCACATGGAGACTTCCAAGTTTTTTCATATTTTCAAGTAACACAAATAAAGGATTTAAAAAACTATTGCGCTAATCAAGTGAAAAACCATATTGTCAGGTCGTGGAAACCAATTTCTGGAAGCAAGACCAAAGAGGGGTCTGTTGGTTGTCTAAGTGGAGGATCCAGTGTCGGTGTTGATGATATGGTGATGATAATGGCTCTGTAGACCAATAGCCAGTATGGATCCGGGTATGTTTTATTTATTGATCTTGACTTGGTGTGATGCGATGGTTGACAATGTATTGGGCAATAATGTCATGTGAGTAATGTATCATTGTAGGGTTTTTCTCATATTAGTCCCTTAAATTATGTGTAATTTGATATTAGTCCCTTAATTGTTGGTATTTTGAGTTTAATCCCTCAAATCTTAAGCCATTAACCTAAATAGTCCACACATCCTATATTTTGTTAAATAGTTAGATTAATTAACGATTAATTAACGATTAGTATTAATTAACTAAGAATTAAGCCCTAATGAGGGAGGGAGTCGGGTGGAGGCGGAGGTGGTGAAGGCGGAGGTGGGAGGGGGAGGCGGACCTCCTCCCCGTCCCGCCACCCCTCTCCCCGCCGTCCGTCGCTCACCCCCACCCCTTCCCCCTTCATTCCCCTCCTCCTCTCCCTCATCCCCTCCTCCCCGTTGTTGCTTCCCACTCCTCATCCCCCTCCTCCACCTCTCCCTCATTCCCCTTCTCCCCGTCATTGCTCTCCCCTCCTCCTCCCCCTTCATCCCCCTCATCACCGCTGCCGATAACCCACCAAAATCTCCCTCCTCCGCCCCCTCATCCCACTCCTCCTCGTCACTGATCCCCCTTCATCCCCCTCCTCCCCACCGCTGCTCTCCCCCTTCATCCCCCTCCTCCCCCCTCCTCCCTGCCACCGGGAGAGCTTTCCCCCCGCCACCTCATCCCCGCTGCCGATCACCCCTCATCCCCATAACCCCCCATCTCCCCCTCCCCCTCATCACCATCGCTGCCGCCGCGAACAAGCTGGACACGTCAGCACTAACAGCCACGTCATCATTAACGGAGTTTTAACAGAAAATTTGAGTGATGGACTATTTTGGTTATAGTTAATGATTTGAGGGATTAAACTCAAAATTCGAAGATTTAAGGGACTAATATGAGAAAAACCCATCATTGTGTTGATGGATTGGATGTTTTAGGCTATTGGTAAATTTAAACTAGCTGTTTGGATCCTCAATTTGAACATTTAGTTGTATTTGGCATTTCCTATTCAAATGATTCAATAGGGGCTTCACAAAAAATTATCTTACTTTGTGGTAGCCTCACCAGCTCTGACAAGAGATGCTCTTATCCAGATTTCCAGAAAAAAATAGTCCCGTCCTTCCAAACAAAGAAAAGGAATTCTATGCTTATTTTCCCATTTCGTATCATTTCCTTTTCAGAACTAGCAAACATAGGAATAGCAATTCATCGTTTTTCTTAGCAAGACTTCTCTAAATTTTGGGAAACAAACAAAAAATATGAAAACGACTGGAAATGCATGGAAACAGAATTCTTAACTTCATCATAAAACTAGAAAATAGGTTTCCACAAGCTAAACAGTCCTTAAGCATACTACTATTATAAGTGCTTCAGAAAATCATTGGTTTCCGCCCAAATGCATAAGGATCAATCATACCCTAAACCATACCCTAAACCATACTTCAAATAAAGCAAATAATTGGAGTCTTAGCAACTGATTCTCTTCTTAACCTCCACCCTTTCTGTAGATCCCTGAACGTCAGCTCCCTATTCCCATCCCTGAACAATTGGCCGCACCAAAGAAAAAGGCCAATTAGTGCTCCCTCAGTTTTGCAATGACACCCCGCCGATAGCTAAACATGTGTCCCTTGAGAGCTTGTCCATGATGGAGCACATAAAAATGGATAAAGCAGCAGTACATAAGCAAATGAGGTGAACTAGGGAATTTAGCACCAAGGTAGAGAAAAAAGAAGACCAAACTCAGGCTCAGATAAATTTGAAACTCTGATGGTTGAAAAGAGAGAGCTCAGAGGCATTCTTAAGACTTGACTATCTAAAAAGCATAACATGCCTCTACAATTTCAATCTTGTACGTCTCAATCTCAAGTGAAATCAAGGTGGGATACCCCGCCCAAATTTTAAGACTCGTACTCTTAGCATACAAGATTCGAATAAAATTCTTCATTGGGGTACCATGGTGACTTATGGGCTTGTTTTGATTGTTAAGATCAAACCCTGTTGAATTTCATCTTGGATAAAATCAGAAAACTCCATCGGACTGCATCGATATTCCAAGGTGATAAAATCTTCTGTTTGGATTATCATCCACAATGCAGTATAATGTGTTTCCATTACGTGTTCGGTCCATGAGCGCATAGCCCATATACGTTATACGTGCCGCCTACTGGATGCACGAGGATTACACATAAATAAATTTGTTAATGTGCATGTATAATATTATACATAAACCACAGACATAATACATAAAAATATACATGTTAAGTGTGGAAAATTCCTAAAAATTCAGGAAAATGAAAACCCAAATTTTGCTTCATATGACAAAATTGGTTTAGGCCCAAAACTTGAATTATTATGTAATAATTATATTAAATTATATTAAAACTCATCCTGATATCACTTGGTTTATCCCAGCAAAGCATCAGACGTGTAAGCAAATCAAGCTTTCTTTTTAAAAAATTATAGAAACAATCATGGTGTAGCATTGCTCCTCGTTGTAGATCTTCGCGGTTGATGTCTTCTTGATGTTGCTAGAGAGAGAGAGAGAGAGAGAGAGAGAGAGAGAGAGAGAGAGAGGAGAAGGACAAAAAAACACATGAGATGGAGAGCAAGAGATCAAAGATGGAGTAAATGAGATGGGAAAAGGATGAGAGAGAGATGGGGCGGTGGATGAAATAGGATTTTAGAATACAGATTCAAGGGTATTGGGTCAGGTATTGGAAATTGTTGTTCTTTTAACAGACCCGGCCCGACCTGATTACTATAATCCACTGCGTAATCAGGCATGAGGGAGCATAACCAGCATAAATCCAATTACGCAGTCTGTCTACATAACCTATTCATATCTGGCCAATGCAAAGCCAAATTTTGCTTCATATGACAAAATTGGTTTAGGCCAAAAACTTGAATTATTATGTAATAATTATATAAAACCCCATCCTGATCTCACTTGGTTTATTATTGCTTGACGCGCGGGGGGGGGGGGGGGGGGGGGGGGGGGCAGAAGAAGGACAAAAAACACATGAGATGGAGAGCAAGAGATCAAAGATGGAGTAAATGAGAGGAAAAGGATGAGAGAGAGATGGGGTGGTGGATGAAATAGGATTTTAGAATACAGATTCAAGAGTATTGGGTCGGGTATTGGGTTTTTTTGTTCTTTTAACAGACCCGGCCCGACCTGATTACTATAATCCACGGCTTAATCAGGTATGAGGGAGCATAACCCGCATAAATCCAATTACACAGTTTGTCTGCATAACCTATTCATATCTGGCCAATGCAAAGCGGTCAAATTCTGCATCCGATTATGCCGCTGCATAATCCGTTTCTTCCAACACTTATCATCCAAAAAGCTTGGTTGGATGTCATATTACCTCCGTCATAGATTATTAATTTTTGGTCATTGAGCTACTTATGGAATTATCATTCTTAGGATTTGTAGTTTAAAAAGCCTAAATAAACAACCAAATCCCTTGGATTGTCCCCAATCCATTGGAAAAGTACAACTTAGGATTAGAACCTCCGGAGTTGGTGCATCCAAACATGCCTACCTCAGATCCTTTCCGTATACACCAATTATGCAATCCCTTCTAACCAACCGCGCTCTTTCAGGTTGTCCAATTCTCTCAATATTAACGCAGTTATTGGCCTAATTCAGACCATTTAAGTGTAAGTTTGGAAAGTAACAGTGCTTTAATCAGGCTTACCCAGAGGTCCCAGACTATCCTGCCAACTTGGGGTATCTAGGTGACATCCTCACACATCTGATTACAAGGCTACATAATCGCATTGTTCAGTAAGGTCTATTTTCTGTTCTTTTTTGGTTTTTTTAGAACTTAACCTGCAACCATAAACAGTCTATCCGCCACCCCAATTTTCTTAACCTGACGTTGGCCTCATCACCCCTTCTCTCTCTCCTATGCAACTCTGTGACAGCAGCAACAGGGTTTAATGCAGTGTCGATATTAAGGTGGTAACAATGGTTGTCAAGCCCAGCAGCAATGCCAGTAAAATCAGAGGCTTATTCTTTCCTCTCTCTTTTTCTATACTTGTGCTGCGCCAACTGTCTAATTATTTTCTTCCTTCTCTGATCTAGGTTTTCCTTCCTTCATGTCTCTATCTCTCGGCAAGCCAGCACGCACAGCAAAGACTCTGCAATCGGCCATAAAGGTTTTAATGTTAGCTTTCTTTTTCCCTTTTTCCTGTCTTGTAACCAAATTTCCATGTATTGTAGTTGTAATAGCAAAGTTTCTGCTATTTTGTACAGCCATGGTCCCAAACAATAGCAGCAAACAACCCACTTTTTCCCCATAAAAAGGCCTAATGTATATAGTCAATGATGGGGGTCGTATGTCCTTTGAGCTTTGAAGTACCAAATCGTCAACCATACTCGTGTCAGGTACAACTCCCATAAGAGTACTCCCAGGTCAGGCCTGATTCATGTTGTGCTTTGTCGCGCACAAATTCCGCCATATGTGGATTCTTATTGGGTGTATCAGGTTGCGTGTTGCGGATATTCATATCAAGTCATGTCTAAAACTGGGCTCAATATAAGCTAGCATGTTTCAGAGCTCAAGTCCATACCTGGCTTTGTAAGCAGCACGTCCTTCCACTCTCACCCTCCGTCACCCGAGGTTCTAATCACAAGTGATCGAAGGCAAAGCGATGAAGATGATGAAAACAATGAATATGAGGAGAAGACAATGGCGACAATGGCTATGATTGGCATGCGATAAAGAGAAGGTCAAAATTGTAAAACAGTTGCCCCTCGACAAAAATATTCTCTATGATATATCCTTTGATTTGTTGCTCTAATATTTGTGGTTTTCAATATGATGATTATTTGAGGAAATATAAAATCTTTTTGAGTTAGTGTGTTTTATAATCATCATGTACTTTTGGCATTTTCAATGGATTTTTACTTAGAATGTCATTTATTGTATTAAATTTTATTTACAAATTAATGATGTATTTGATAGTTGTCAATGATTGAATTATTTTTTTCCCTACTTATATATAATAGTAAAATTATAATTGATTTCCATGCCCACCACGAATCATGCCCATGATTTTTTGACATTTTGTGTATTCGTGGATCTGTATCAATATCCAATACGGTATTGGTGAGACATAGCTTTTGAGGTTCTGGGATTCAGAGCTTCCTGATCAGATGTAGGTATCACTTCTCAAAATAGTTGTATTTCGTGTTTCAGTCATTCTATAGTTGCAATTTATTTTTGTTAACTTTTTAAAATGGGCAATAGGCATCAAGTGCAAAGTTTAGTATCAGTTGTCTGATGAAATAACACGCTCATTGAAGTTCACGGGGCAAACCTCAATCTGTCTTCGTGTTTTTGCTACATCAAGTGGACATGTAGCAGCAGCAGCAATGCTGCCTGCAACAAACCCAGCTGAGAAGTTTGCCCCCAAAACACTAGCTACATTGCCTTCTTCACCAACAAGTGCGAGTAGTCTTCGTCGGATCTGCATTCACATAAAATGTTGATATACATCAGCAAAAGCTACATGATATTATAAATAAACATCTACCTTTGTGTCTTCACATATTTGTGACTATATGAGATATAAAGGGCGCCAAAACTATCTATCAGTTCTACATAAAGAACTCAAAGCAAGGAAATCTTACTGGCTCAAGGGTTGACCAACAGATAGCAGAATAAGGAACATCACGAGCAAGTTGAGCTCCCACACCCATCCAGAGGACACGATAGCTCTGCACTGGTAGAGTTATAAACAAGTTAACCATCCCATGCATTAAGTGACCAACTATATAGGTTCCAAAGAATATCATTGCATGAAGCATTGTGAGGATTCAACTGCCTAAACTGAACACAGATCAAAGTAAAGTGATAAGCTTGGAGAGCAGCTGATTTCCACTGGTTACATTATCATTAGATCCCCGCCACCCCACCATATACCTACCCCCCCCCCCCCCGGCCACCCCACCATATACCTACCCCCCCCCCCCCCCCCCCCCCCGCGCGCCACCCCACCATATACCTTCCCCCCCCCCCCCCCCCCACCCCCGGGCGGCAAAACCCCAAAAAAGGAATTGTGGGGAGGGGATCTACCATTTACCGCATGTGCATGTGGGTTGATTTTTATTTTTCTTTTCTTTTTGTGGGGGATGGTTTGTTTGGTGTACCATTGATTAACGTCTTTTTGAATCACTGGCGACACAACAATGAGAGATTTGGTTATTTTAGGCCGAAGAGAACTTATGTACCCCGGGAAAAAAGAAAGAAAATAAAATAAAATAAAAATGAATGTGACCAAGTGATGATCTATTGAGTGCAAGGATATACATACAGCTTTGATGAGTACTTGTACTACCAACAGGCGATAAAACACCTAGCAAAGTTTTCAAGATGCCAGGGGGCTTGGCTCCATTCCGGGACACTTTAAATGCCTGTTATTGTCAGTGAAAAGGATATCTAGTAAGAACAGTCACTGACAAGTGCTGAGAATGTCAGATAACAGAAAGAATATAATAATAATTCACTGGCAACAGCAATGCCCAACAACTACGCTGGAATCAAAGACCATAAAGCATGGACATGAACATGGACACTACACGAATGCGGAAAACGGAAAATTCTTAAAAAGTAGAACATGGGAACACAGTGATACAACCACGCATGTGTGACTATACATCAATTCTATAAAGGATGAAGATTTTGAATCTTATCCTACTACGTGGCAAATTTGTCCTAGGTGACAATGTCAATTTTGGGGGAACTTAAATTTTGGGGGGAAACTTAAATTTGGTGGGAAACTTAATTTTGGGGGAAAACTTGAAATTTGGAGGAGCTTGAAATTTTTTTTGGCCTCGGCCATTAAATAAACCGTGCCCATAGGGCACGGGTAATGACTTATCTATATAAAATATACATCAAGACTCGTAGAGATTAAGATGTGTTATATTAAAACTAAAAATAGAAACAACAAAATTTCTATGACCAAAATCCATTAACTTTTAATCAAATAACAAAATCAAACAAGATTAAATCTAATTGATACCTAATCTTGTTGAAGCAATGTTTAGACTTTGTTGACATAGTACCCACTTAATTAAAAAGATCATTTTTATATAAAGTCTTTCATAAGATGTGTGGAGATCATTTTAATATATAGTCTTTCATGAGATGTGTGACTCTAACATATTCGACACGCAATCCTAAGTTCTATTTAAAGCTGAAACAGATCCGCCGCATGCCTTTTTGAGTTTTTAAAGTTGAGCATGGCTTTGGAACGTCTGATACATGTCGGACAAGTGTTGTCAAACCATTAGTGTATAAAACGGACATGAATAAATTATACGGGTGTATGTGCTCCATAGATCAAAGAAATCCAATATTTATTGCACCATGTTAATAAAAAAATAAATATAATCAGCATTCCCTTTATGATCTCATTCAACAGTACAAACAAACAAATAACAAATGACTTAAGTCGAACAAGCATCACAGAATCAATTTCATGATAAATTATTAAACTTTCCAAAGAATGACCAAGCATAAACAAAAGCAACAAACATTAACCAACTTGATAAATTGATGTGCACTATGAATGTCAAAATTCAGAAGCTATGTTGTTCATATGTCAAGGTTATAGACAGACTCAGAAGAAACAGAGAACTGTATGTAGTCTTCATCAATTTAGCAGACACACAAGTCAGTATGAGGTAAGACGTTATCTGTTACGGAAGTAAAGATTTTCTACCAAGTATAACAATGTAAATGCATGCAATATGGAGCAATGAGCAGACACGGACCCACATTGAAAGCAGGCTTTCCTTATTACCATAGGCATATAAAACCCCGCAAATATTGATTCATGAATCACATGCCGTCCTTAACACCTGGCGTTAGTCACTTATGAATTTATTAAGTAGGAGGTTATATGTCAACAATATTGATTTAGTTGAAAAATAAGATAGATTCAAACACGTAATATACGAGTACTAGAAATAACCCGTGCACACAGTGCATGGGGCTAAAAAAACACCACATAAACAGGACGATGTGCACGCGCGCAACAAAAAAGGAGTGAGAAGTGTGGATGTGCGTGTCGGCAGCGTAGGGGGGTTACATGGGTAAAAATACCAATGGCAAACATGTAAATAAGGGGGGTTCAAATGGGGAAGAATTGCCATTAGCAACCATGTAAATAGAGGGTGACCAAGGGGCAAAAGTGGGAGGTGGTTGATGTGACATTTCCACATGTGACAAAGCCATAGATAGAACGAAATTTTAAACAAAAAGATTGGATGAGATAAGCACAAATAAGTGAAAATTGTAGAACCAAACAAAAATGGCAATTTGTTGGAACTCCATGAAGAAACAATGATATTTTTGAAAACTGATCGTAAGCAGATATCCAAACATGGCTGCTTCCATTACTTAGTCAATCATCCATCAGTAAAGCAAGATTAACAAAGTTGTTGATCATGGTACAATAGCAGGATTGTTGAAGAAGGCTAGAGTTTCTAGGTTTTGTGATTTAGATACCTATGAAGCCAGAGGGAGAATCATACATGAAGCTATATACAAACACGAAAGGTAGATGATACAGAACAGAAGAAGAGTAAGGGGATTGTTGTGGGGAAATTTGGGGGGAAATTTTAGGGATTTGATAAAACTTTAGATTTCGTGCTCCAGAAATCCGACGATCACCGACTAATACTCGTTACACGTGAAGATTGTTCAAACCTCACGCCCAAGCCACCAAGTTCACTCTCACACTCCAAAGTAAAAGATTTAATTTTAGCAAATACAAAATTTGCATCAATTTTCTCAAATTCTATCAATCCCTATCAAATATAAAACAAACCTAAGGCTTTTAAATAGGTTTAAAACTTGATGCCGCTCATAACACATCTGATGTCAAACCAAAAATAACTCAAAGACTCGAAGACTCAAATTACTTCAAAATACTCAACTAAAAATTAAACATAATACTAAAATAAACTCAAATAAAATCTAAAAAATAGTCAACACGAATCCAAATTGGATTCTCATCATTCTTCTCAACTTTGAGAACTTCATCACCTGGTGAACGGTAACAAAATGAGCTCAACCGGATAGAAATCAATAGTCTTTTGTAATTGGAGAAGAAATATCCGTGAACATTGAAGTGTGGCAATAGATTTACAAACTAATATCTTCTTAAAATATGTTCTAAGTCATAACAGATAGGAAAGCATACAGAACAAGCTTATTCGTTGACTGAAGAGGATCAGGGATACTTAAGCCAATGTGCACAACAAGATCCAATGAAACTTTCAAGCTAACCTCTGACATAGAATCATTATGCATTTCATATTACAACTCATGCTCAGTCACATGCTCGAACTTAGGCTCAAGCTTAGACTCAAACACAGGCTCAATCTTAATCATAGGCATAGATCCAGACTCAGTTTTAAGTTCATACTCTGGCTCAAACTCTGACTCATGTTCAACCTGTGACACATGTTGGGACTCTGGCTTAGCTCAAATCCATCTCAATTGTTGGCTTTGTTTGAAATCCTTGCTCCAGATCGGATTTATTGTGCAACTCTTAAAAACGTATCTTTGTTGCTCGAAATTTTTTTATCAAATATCTCATCAAATCTTTGATTGTATTTTTTGATTTTGATAACGGTGCAAGTAATTGATGTTAGGGAGATACCGATGTCAAAGTTTGGCTTTCATTTGTGCTTATTGTTCACGTCCTTTACCATATCCTTTCCACCAATGGTAGGCTCTCCCCTGAGTTTAAGCCGAGCATAAAGGTAATTTTTCCTCCTCAGTTTGGTTACAGCAAGCAAAAAGTCTCACAATACAACGCTCCCAATCTTCATACTTTAAAGAACCATCGAATCCATTAAAAAACTGGGACACAAAAATCGGATTGGTCTAGCTAGGTGATACTTGAGCAAGTCAAAAAATATGATACATTAAGCAAATCGCTCAAAACTAACTAAGTCTTCAAACTTGATTCTAGCTCGAATAGGTTTGCAGATGCTCAAACGAATCGTCAATCAGTTTGAAAAGGCTCTTAAAATCTTTAAAATAGCAAACTATGTAAATGGCTTGAAAATTTCTCAAAAATGCTCTGGAAATGGTAAATTTGTACTATAGCACGGTTCAGCATCTACTGTAGCTAGGTTGTGTGCTCGATCAATTGCTCAATTGGTGTCGTTGACCAGTTAATGGCTCACAGCTTGAGCCGACTCATGGTTGGCTCATGTTGGCTTGACTTAGCTCGGTTCGGGTTAGTCAGCTCTAACTTGAGCTGATGAACAATGATGCTCAAATCGGCTTGGGTCAACGCATCCTGAGCTGATGAACGGTATCGACAGTTGTTGGCAACTTGGCTTGGTGGCACGGCTCGATGTCAAAGGCTCGTCGAAATAGCTACTATAGTGGTTCGGCTTGAACAATGCTAGCAATGTTAAATGGTTATTTTCGTGACCGATCGATGTCACGGTTAGAGTTTCAAGTGAGGCAGCGTGCATGGGAACTTTTGGGGGTCGACAAGCCCAGCCACCGAAGGGGAGCTGGTGAAGTTGACTTACCTGATCTCCTATGGGTGGCGACATTCGATAGCGTTCGAACATCAAGACAATCGTGGCCGTATAGGATGATTGTAGGGACGTGGTCAAAGGTGAGGTCTGGGGCAAATGCAGCAACAGTGATGGAGACTAATCTAAGACTAGGGTTAGGATTTTGTGAGAAGAGAAGATGAACATGGTAAATTTTGTTTTTAACTGATTTCTACTATATCTGTGAAAATTTTCTGATTTCTCTCTTTATTTTGAAAATTTCTTCCCTTATGTTGATTCTTGTTTCTCTCTTTTTTTTAATCTAAACCTAACTAAAAATAGATGATAAAGAAGAAAAGAAGAAGAAAGTTCAAGAAGTAACTCAGGTATCAAGTATGACACATGACAGAAGAGAAAGAAGATGGTAATGGGGGAATTTTAAGGATTTAATAAAATTTCAAGTCTCGCACCTCGTAAATTTAAGGACCACCAACTCATACGCGTCACACATGTAGATTTTTCAAACCTCGCATCCGGGCAAATAACGCCACTCTCACATTTCCAATGCAAACGATTTAAAGTTTGACAAATACATAAGTTCACACCAAGTTTTTCAAATTTTATTCAATCTCTATCAAAAATAAAACAAATCTAAGACCTTTAAATAGGCTTACAACTTGACGTCTCATAACACATCTAAAGTGGGACTAAACATATTAAAATCAAATGATAACCAATAGATTCAAAAAACTTAAACTCCTTCAAAATACACAACTTAAAAATAAAACTCAAATACCTCAAATCAAAACTAAACAAGTCTCATCCAAATTGGATCCTCATTATTTTTCTGACTTGAAAACTTTATCGCCTAACGAATGGTGATAAAAAGAGTATAACTATGTAGAAATCAACAGTCTCTTATGATAAAAAATACATCCGTAAACGTTGAAATGTAATGGAATGTAGATTTGTAAACGAATATCTTTTGAAAAATATGTTCGAGTCAAAAGGACAGAAAAATATACAGAACATACTGGTTGGTTGGCTGATTATGATCAGTGATGATGAAATCAAGATGCTCAATGAGTTCCTATAAAATCTTCAAGGTGACCTTTGGCGTAGAATTACCGTGCAGCTCAGGCTCCAACTAGTGCTAAGTCATATGCTCGGGCTTAATCATGTCGATCATAGGCATGGATGCAAACTCAAGCTCTAGTTCTAACTCTGGATCAAACTCTAATGCATATTCAACCTGTGACATGTTAGTTCTTGGGTTCAAGACTAACGTTGTTTTGATGATGATCAATACATAATGTTAGTGTGCTAATCAATCTTATGTTTTAGTCTCAGTTTATCTTAATGATTATATGCTGATGAGACAAAGCATAATGCTTGGAGGATATTTCAAGGGATATCTTAAAGACCTCCAAGAGTGATGGTGTGCTCAAGCTTGGATGAAGTCATGAAGATTATCTAATGAAGCCAGAGCTTGGAGCATGATGATGGATGGACATCTAGAGAAGCATTGCCAAAGCTTGGGCTTGATGAAGGGAAGCTCATCAAGGAGTGCCAAAGCTTGGAGATGATGGGGAGCATCAAGGTATCGTGAGCTTGAAGACTTAGACTCTATGAGATGCAATATGTAATCCATGTAATTTCTATTACTTGCATTTCTCTTTTTGAGTCTAGGATTATTGTAATGCCTTGATAGATGGTCTTCCTCTCATGCATATGCATTTCACCATCTTAGTGAGCCTTAGGATTATCATAGAATCCAACCTAATATGTTCATCTAGCCCAAAGACTCAATTGGAGTCTCTGGCTCTCCATCAGTCGCCTGATGAAGGTTTTACAGTCGACTGGGTGATTCCAGTCGCCTGTCGAGCCTTCTACAGTCGACTGTGGTTCATAGATCAAGTCAACATTTTAATAACTTTTCTTGAGCTTTTCGCATCAGTCGACTGATGTTCAATTTACAGTCGCCTGTGTTTCTACAATGGCCTGTGAATTGGTCGACAGTCGACTGTGCGCTTCTTGCATTTTCTGGGCTTCATCCCAATTTGCAAGACAGTCGCCTGATGAAGTTTTTATAGTCGCATGTATATGTACAGTCGCATGTGAAATGGCCATTAGTCGTCTGAAAGGCGTAAGTGCGAAAAATGCATCTCTCTCTATTTTTCTTCCATCCTTGCAGTAGTCGCCTGATGAAGGATATACAGTCGACTGTCTGTTTTACAGTCGCCTGTGTAGTCTTCTACAGTCGACTGTCCTGGCTCAGATTATAGCCGTTGGTATTTTTCTAACCGTTGAACAGTCCACTGGCATTTGTTCATCAGTCGACTTTCTGTGCCATAAACTGCCAAAATCTAGCCATTGCAGATTTCTTCCCTTTGGGTTTTTGGCTGGTTTTATGGGTTCCTTTGGGCTTCCTATATATAGGAGTTGGCTTAGTTCATTTAGAACTCTTGAAAGGGTTAGGAAATCATAGAAAATCATTTATTCTCTTCTCTGAGCCACTCCTCCCCAACCTTAATTAGAGCTTCATACTTATGCTATAACATCTAAGCTCTAGGGAATTTCTCCAAGGGATTTCAATCTCATTTCTTTTTTGGAGAACATCTTTCTTCTCTTCATTTCATATACTCAAGTGAGAAGTGTTAGGCTTCATTCCTAGAAGAGAGAAAGATCATCACGTGCAATCAAAACTCATCTCAAGTACTTGGTCATTCACTTGCATGCCTTCTTCATCGTATTAGTAAGATCATATAAAGGCATAGGTAAGTGTTGTTTCGTTTTGTTTTTTTGTTCGAAACTCTAATTCTCTATGTGGAAATTAGATACTCTCTTTGTGGGAGTTACTCTCTTTGTGAGAGTTTGGTTCTTTCTGTGTGAAAGAACAAATCCTCTGTGTGAGGTCTCTCTGTATGAGAGTAAGGATATCTCTTTGAGGGAATCCTAAATCCTCTGTGTAAGGTATCTCTGTGTGAGATTGTATTCACTTCTATATGTGGGAATATAGTGAATACTGGTGTGGCTGGACGTACCCAAGTTTTGGGGAACCAGAGTAAAATCCTTGTGTTTGCGATTGTTGTTGAGCACTCTGTTTATTTTCCGCTGCTTATTGTGCTTTAATTTTAGTAACTTTTAATTAAGCGATTTGCTTGCCATTACACTATTCATCCCCCTCTAGTGTGTGTAGCCCCGCATGGTCCCTTACATGACACATGCTGAGACTTTGGCTTGGCTCAAAATGCATCTCGATTGTTGGCTTTGCGTGAAGTCTTTACCCGATGTTGGAAAGTTTACTACGCAACTCCTAAAAATTCATGTTTATTACTCGAAAATTTTGTCAAATATCTCACCAAATCTTTGATTGTGTTCTGCTCTTGATTTTGATAGCGATGAAGGTGACAATTGATGCTTAGCGAGATACCGATATCGAAGTTTGGGTTTAATTTGTGCTTATTGTTCAAATCCTTTATCATATTCTAACTACCAAAAGCGATAAAGGTACTTCAACCCAGATTTTTCTTTTCGATTTGAAGACTATCTATCTTGAAGTACCTTGTTGTAACCTAATCGAAAATAAAAAAGTACCTTTATAGCTATCGGTATCTCGCTATACGACTATCGGTTTGAAGACTAGTTTCGATAGTAGGTGACAATTGATGCTTAGCGAGATACCGATATCAAAGTTTGGGTTTCATTTGTGCTTATTGTTCAAATCATTTATCATATTCTAACTACCATTAGCGATAAAGGTACTTCAACCCAGATTTTTCTTTTCGATTTGAAGACTATCTATCTTGAAACAAGTACCTTATTGTAACCTAATCGAAAATAAAAAAGTACCTTTATCGCTATCGGTATCTCGCTATACGACTATCGGTTTGAAGACTAGTTTCGATAGTCTTCAAACCAGGTTTTTAGCTCGAATGTGCTTGTAGGTGGCTTAAACAGATAGACAATCGAACTTGTAATGGCTTCAAAAACTTCAAAATAGAGAACTGTATGTAAAATGACCTTAAAATTCATTTAAAATGGTTTGAAAATGGCAGAATTGTACCATAGCACAACTCGGTCTCTACCGTAGCTCGTCTGCTGACTTGATCAATTCTTAGTTGGAGCCATTGAATGATCAACGGCTCACAGCTCGAGCCGACTCGCAAAATGCTCCAGTCAGCTCATGTCGTCTAGTGTTGGCCCGAGTCAGCTCGGGTCGGCTCAATGATGAGACTGCATTTTATAAACAAAAGAACAAATCTGGAAATTTTGGAGTATAATAGGTATTTTATTAATTTTCAATTTTAGGGGTCTTTTTGTAATTTTATATTTTTAGTTTAGTATTTATTGGGGCTAGAAGGATTAAGTGTTCTCGTGCTTGATTTGGTGAGAAAAACTTCATAGATGTTAAGATTCCCCTCTTTTCGGGAGAGTACGACCATCCTATCAAATTAGTGGCTAGAGAGAGTTTCTCTTAAAAGAACTCGTCGTTATTCTTTTGTATCGCTTTATTTTCAGTTTTTCAAAAAAAATCCCTCCTTTTCCCCAATTCTTCTCATCAAGCCCCCTAAAATCCCACCTTTTTTATCAAAACTCTAACTTTCTACATCAAAAACTAGACAAATCCTATCAAATGGTATCAGATCGGTACAATCCATGGCGGCTACAAGATCGAAGGAAAAGTATGAAGTTTTGGATGAAAAATATGACGAGATTAAATACTTGAAAAAATCATGGAGGAGCATTTCGCGTCGATGAAATCCATGGTGAAAGCGGTGGTGGAATGGATTGATGCAAATTTGGATGCAAATTTGGAGGCTATCGTGCAAAAAGTAGCTCAACAATTTGCCCTAAGATCTCAAGATAAAAAGGCGAAATCTTTGGCAAAAAGTTCAGATTTGTGGGAAAATCCAAATTTAAGACAAGAGGCACGGCTTTGAAGAAGGGAAAAGGAAAAACGGAAAAATACGTTGAGGGTTTGCTCTCCGACGCCGATTCCAACTTCGAGGAAGCCGAAGACGATCCCCCAAATGGGAGAAACCTTAACAGAGCCGCACAGTGCCTGTAAACAGACCGCAGGGCCGTGCGGCCCCTGCAATCAATCTACATGGGCGCCCAGCCCCTGCACAGGCAGTGGAGCTTGGCCCCTGCGATGTCCCTGCAGGGCCGCCAGGGCCCTGCGGTCACACTACATGGCTACTGGGGCACTGCCAATGTCCAGCGCGACCGACGGAGATCCTGTGGCCCCCAGCGACACACCGAGACACTGGCGGCCCTCAGAAGCACCTTCTGAAGCCCAATGGCGACTGTGATGACTTCCGAGGCACCCACGACCCTCAATACGCTGTAGAGAGACGATGACATCTACTTCCAGCCTATGAAGAGTACCAGAAGGTCTATGGCGATGACATGGACCCGAAGGAGAATGATCAAGGCTCAGTTTGGGGTGATGATGGCTGGGTAGCTATGGTGACAGAGATGAAGGCCAACAGAGAGGTTTTGAGCGACACAGGGACATGTGGCAATATACTTATCAACCTCACCATCAAAAAGACAGATTGGGAGCCGAGCAGATCAAAAAATATTGTGATAGACAGTATAGTAAGGAAGCTGAAGATGCCCATATTCGATGGGGATGATCTTTATGGCTGGATCTACAGAGCTAAAAGATATTTTTCGGTGACATGTCTGACGGATGGGCAGAAATTGGAGGTGGCAAGCGTATGTTTCGAATGGAAAACGCTATCTTGGTTTCTTTAGAAGGAGAAGAGTGACCTTATACACTCATGGGAGGAGTGCAAAGATAGTTTGGTGGATATGTTTCAAGATATTCAGTAGGAAAGCCTACATGAGCAGTTGATGACGCTCAAACAGGATGGGACTGTTGGGGAGCATAGAAAGAAGTTTAAGACACTCTCAGGACGAGTCGAGGACTTACTAGAGAGGACTTTAGAGGAGTGCTTCAAGAAGAGTCTCAAGCCAAACATCTGCACAAAACTCCACATTCATCAGCCTAGGTGTTTGGTGAAGACGATGGACCATGTACAGTTAGTAGAGGATCGCCTTACGGAGGAGATGATGTCTAGAGGGACTTGGAGTTGACCCAACCTTTGCAGTCAGTAACCAGTATAAGAACAAAAGGCACAGCAAGGGAGGACTAGTCCAATAAGGAGAAGAGCAGTGAGCAGGGTAAGATGAGACAGTACAGGCTCATGACAAATGCTCAAATGAAAGAAATGCAGTCGAAGTAGGTGTCCTTCAACTGCAATGAAAGGTTCACACATGGGCATCGTTGTCGCAACCACGCACTGTAGTTGTTAATAGCAGTTGAAGGTGATACGTTTAAAAGAGATGAGCTAGAAGAGCTATGAGAAGAAGAGCATCTTCACGTGGAGTAGCATGCCCATAAATTTCATGCACCACCTAGAGGACAATGTGGATTTTTAAAGACGAAATGTCACGACCCGCTTCCCTAAAATGGAGGCGAGACGTGAGAAGGTCCGCTCAAACGTGGAGCTGTGAAGCCTCACGCCTGATAAGCGTAAATTTTGTATAAGCAGGTCCCTGTAATTGCAAACGAAACAACAATAACAATAATTATAATAATATGAGACGGATATGAAATACCAATCCCACAGTTTGTCCACAAAATGTTCAACATCACAGAAAAGCCACCAGGCTAAAAGAAAGAGTCTAAAGGCCCAGAACAAGGCCAAACAAAAGGCGAATATAACAGAGTATCAAACTAGGTGCCACGCACCGACAACCCAAAAGATCTAACAAAACTAGACGTAGACACTAAGACTGATCTCCAGTGTCCACGAAGTCCTCGTCCAACACGGGCGCAAGCTCGGCGTCCGCAAACACCTCGCCCTCAGCGAGTAACTCGGGCTCAAGGTCTAACATGTGTCACCCAAAAGAAAAAGGGGCACATGTCAGCAAGTCTAAAAGACTTGAGTAAGGAAACTGAAGGTAACTAACAACCTAGCATTTACAATATTAAGCAATGACATGACAGTTAAGTATGATGCGATAGTTTAAAGGAAGAGACAAACATGCACGATGTAGCCAAAACTACCAAATCACTAATCACTTATCATTTATCACTTATCACTTGTCACTGTTAATCACTTAGTGCATAGAGAGTCCACCTGCTGGCCAGCTCGTGGCTCAGTCCGCTTATCTCGTATCACTATTAATCACTTATCACTGCTTATCACTTAGTGCATAGAGAGTCCACCTGCTGGCCAGCTCGTGGCTCAGTCCGCTTATCTCGTATCACTATTAATCACTTGAACACTAGAGATTTCGCCTGCTGGCCGGAGTGGCGGATCAGGCCAACTCGGGGCTCAGGTGGCCGCTTATCTCTTACCCCACCCATATGTGTCGAGCGTTGGGGTTTCCAACTACAGGGCTCGCTTCTGGAACACGAGCCAGGAAAATAATAGCATTGTAGCGTGTGCTACGCAATCACGATGACAAATCAATATGCAATGCCAGGAACAGATAATTGCGTACCGTTAATTGAATTTAAACGTGACAGGCAAGATGCAATGACATGAACATATTCGCGTACCGTTAATTTAAAGTAAATGTGACATACAAGCATGATGAGGGTGACGGACCAAGCTTCGTTGTCAAGCTAGGTCGATGGCGTCTAAACGGCTATCCTTTCACCGTTTAGTCTCTTTTACGCTAAAACAAGGTAAATGGCCTAAGACATGGCCCAAATCAAGAGATAGCAAGTTTCACTTGCCTGATACCGGGGTTGACGAGCAATGAAGGTCGTCACAAGCTAACTACGGCTATCCTTTCACCGTTTAGTCTCTTTTACGCTAAAACAAGGTAAATGGCCTAAGACATGGCCCAAATCAAGAGATAGCAAGTTTCACTTGCCTAATACCGGGGTTGACGAGCAATGAAGGTCGTCATAAGCTAACTACGGAATAGATCGCTGTTATGGCAAAACAATCATTAGAACAATGATTCTAAATCAATTTCTTATTAGAACCCTAACTTTCTAATAATCCATTTTATTAGGGTTTCATACATGTCAATGGGGGTTATGCTTAAACTAAAAGAATCGAGTATTACCGTGAAGAGGCGGAGGATCGATGTCGAGCAACCACGGCAACGGAAGAACGATCTGGCTCAGATCTGGAAATGAGGGAAAAATCTGGAGAAATGGGTTTGGAGGTGGATTTTGGGGTTTTGATGAAGGTTTGGGGAAGATGAGAGATGAGTTGTGACAAGGGAGGGTTTGGATGATGGAGGATGAGCTTGGGATGAAGGATTAATGGCTTGAGGAAGATGGGGGCTCAATGGGGGAGAAATTAGGGTTTAGGTCGTGAGGGAGAAGAGGAAAACGTTTGGGGGGTATTTATAGAGTTTGGTGGCGGCTAGGGCAAAACTAGGGTTTACAGCACTGGTTAGTCGGTCAAAGAACAACCACTGACCGACTAGTTTGAGAACTAGTCGGTCGGTCGACCAATGCAGACCGACTAAGTGTAAACAGTAGCTTCAGTCGAAAACCTGAACTAAGAGTTAGTCGGTCAATGAACAACTACTGACCGACTAGTTTGGAATCTAGTCGGTCGACGAACGTTCATGGACCGACTAAGAGTGAACAGTATTGATACCAAAAATTAGTTGAAGAGTTAGTCGGTTAAAGAAGCATTGCTGACCGACTAGTTTGCAACCTAGTCGGTCAACCAACCTTCTTAGACCGACTAACGATAAACAGTAACTCCTGAACAATTTAGAAAGCCAACTAGTCGGTTCAAGAAGGATTGCCGACCGACTGGATCGTCATCTAGTCAGTCGGTGCCCCTTCTTAGACCGGCTAACGTGCACCAAAAGTTCCGATACGAAGCGCGGAGCTCCGGGATCGATTCCTAAGACTCCTAGGCTTGATCTAACAGTAAGATATGACCGTTATGAAGCTCGTCACGAATGACTTACTCCGAAATCGACGATCCTAAGGAAGAAACGAGAAAACACGACGAAACGATCGAAAATGAAAGTTACGGAGACGAAAACCACACATGAGGAGAAAATCCACCAAAACATATATTATAATATAGTAAATCCAGATAAATGAAAACCAGTCGTTACACGAAACATTGATGAAACCGCATTTTATGAAGAAAATGACAGATATGGAAATTTTGGAGTATTTGGGGTATTTTAGTAAGTTTCAGTTTTTAGGAGTCATTTTGTAATTTTGTATTTTGATACTATTATTTATAAGGTGCCAGGGGGATTAGAGGTTCTCATGCTTGATTTGGTGAAAAAACTTCATAGAGGTTGAGAGTTCCCTCTTTTCAGAAGAGTGGTCATCGCCTCAAATTGGCAACTTGAGAGAGATAGTTCCTCTCAAAAGAACACATCTTTATCCATTTGTATCTCTTTATTTTCAGTTTTTCATCAATAAAAATCAATATGATTCCCAAGTTCTTCTCGTCAAACCCCTAAAAATCCTACCTTTCTAACCAAACACTAACTTTCTACATCAAAACCTAGAAAATTCCTATCAATTAATCGGTTCTAACATGAGTCAATGAATAGTGTGGCTCAAAGTCGGCTCGGATTAGTTCGAATCGGCTCGAAATGAGTCGATGAACAGTATTGATGGATGTCAACGACTTAGCTTAACAGCTCAGCTTGATGTCAAATTCAGCTCGTTGGAACCGTCGGTAACATTCTCTGACAATTGTCATAACTGATCAACATCACAATTAGAGCTTCAAGTGCGGCAGAGGATGAGAAATGTTTTGGGGGTCGACAAGCTCAAATGTCAATCGTGATGGCGCTTGCAAAGTTGACTTCTCTGGTCTACTACTAGTGGCAGTGTTCACCGATGTTCAACGTCGAGATGACAACGAGCATAAAGGATCATGGTAGTTGCAATGTGGCCGGATGTGAGGGCGGCAACGATGACTTATCTAGGTTTAGGGTTAGGGTTTTGTGAGAAAAGATGATAAATAGTGTAATTTTGTTTTTTTTCATATTTCTTCTTTTTTCGAAAAAAAATTTCATTTTTTTGGTTTCTTCTCCTTTTTTGAAGAGGACGATTTTTTAATTAAGTCTAAATTTTAAAAAAATATTTAAAAACGACCAACTAAAAAACTAATTACAAAAACCGACCAAGTTTGGTCCAACTCAGCGCCCGCGCGTGTGGGAGGCAGTTTTATGCTTGGTCGTGGTTTGAAATCGCGGCTAAAACATAATTTGGCCGTGGTTTGAAACCGCGGCCAAAACGCAATTTGGCCGTGGTTTCAAACTGCAGCCAAAACACATAATAGAGGCTTGTTCATCACAAGTTGCTAGCCATGCTCATGTTCACTGGCTACCCCGTCTTTGCACTTTGGCCGCGGTTTGAAACCACGGCCAAATTGCGTTTTGGCCGCGGTTTGAAACCATGGCCAAATTGTGTTTTGGCCGCGGTTTGAAACCACGGCCAGGCATAAAACTGTCTCCCACACGCGCGCGTGCTGAGCTGGACCAAACTTGGTCGGTTTTGAGAAATAATTTTTAAGTTGGTTGTTTTTTAAAATATTTTTAAAAAATAAGCCTAAATGGAAAAATCGTCCATTTGAAAAATTTCACAAACCTAACTAAAAGAAGAGAAAAGGATGATAAAGGAGAAGAAAATAAAGAAGAAAAAAGGTGGGTACCAAATATGACACATGACAGAAGAGAGAGTGGATTGTGGTGGAGATTTTAGGAATTTAATAAAAATTTCAGATCTCACATCCCAAATATCAGAAGATCACCGACTCACACGTCTCACCCAAGGAAATTTTTCAGACCTAAAGCCCATTATCGCATTCCGATGCAAAAGACTTAATTTTGATAAACATAAGCTTACACCATTTTTCTCAAATTCTATTCGACCCCTATCAAAAATAAAATAAATCTAAGGCCGTTAAATACGCTTACAACTTGACTCATGAACACATCCGAAGTGGGACAAGAAAATAACTAAAAGACTCAAACTCCTTCAAGACACTCTACAAATTAAAAATAATATTAATAAACTCAAATAAAATGAAAAAAAAGAGTCAACGCGAGTCCAAATTGGATCTTCATCATTAGGATACTCAAGGGGTAGAATTTTCATAAAAAGAAAGGAAAAGAAAAAACATGAACCTGAGGTGCAAGTGCTGATATGGATGACAAGAAAAAAGGACAGCGATGAATGAATTGAGGATATATGTTTTATGTTCATTCATTGACAGGCAAGTTATTATTTTTGGTCCCTGGCCTTTTTTCCTTGAGTGAGCAAACCCTTGTCTACAATGACTATTTTGTGCTGCATGAATGCCTAGAAGATGGTTTAGGAGAAATAAGAAATCTCCAAAGCATCCACTTGCGTCAATGGGGAAAGTTAACTCTCAAGCTATTTTAATATAATAATTTTGGGAATGAAACATCATCTTCCCCTTCTTTGCTTCCCAAAACCCCAGCCCACTAATCTCTCCTTTCCCTTCGTTCTCCAGACAACGTATCCACTTTCACACTTTATTCTTCATCCGCATAACTGCAACCAATATCACTCTTTCTTTTTTGATAAATTTTAAAGCCAAATCTTCTTTCCCCTTCTCTTTTAAAGTATTGTCTAGTGTAAAAAAATTCTGCTGCTGAAATCTTGGATAAGTTTGTTTACTTGGAAAAGTGCAACATGTGAAAAGTAAGTCTTTATGTCACGGTTTCGGTCACCCGGAAATTTAGGTTTTGTTATCGGTATCGTCCGTTTCGGTGGTATCCGAAGTGAGTTTTGTTTCACCCGTATCGGTAGTTTCAAATATTTAAACCCCTATCAAATACTTAAAAAAATAGAGTATTAAACAGATACTATCAAATACTTATCAAATTTATATTACTAATATGTAATTATAAATTTGCATAATACTATCAAAAATTAAAAATAAATTTAGAAGAGTGTTTGCTATTCAATTTACACATTTTGCTAACTATAACACACATTTTTACAAGTTTACCGTTCCCTTGCTAAAAAATAATGGCAATCCTGTAAATAAATTGAACTACCAAAATGCGGAGGTGAATAGCAAAAAGATAAGCCGGCCATGGAGTACAGTGGTGTTAGTCAAATTACACATTTGGTTAAACATATTACATTTATTAACAATTTTGCCACTTCCTTTCATTAAAACGTTAAAAGAGAATGGCAAACCTGGAAATAAATGTAGTATGCTTAAACAAATGTGTAATTTGACCAACAGCAATCAGAAGTCACAAAGTTGAGGGTTTCGATTCTTTCGCTCACGCTCTCTCTCTCCATCTTCCGTTGCACAAATCAGGCAGCTGCTCCATCTTTCGTTGCAAAATCAGGCGGCTACTCCTTCTGTTGCAAAAATCAGGCGACGATGAGGCTAGGAAGGGCGGCGATGAGGCTAGTAAAAATCAGGTATCTTCGATTCTCTCCAAGTTCTTCGAAGCAAACGAAACAAAGGGTGGTGGTTGGAGAAGGGTGTCGGCTCTTCGAATGGGAAAGGGTGGCAGGCTTTCGAAGGGCAGCAGATCACGATCATGTACGTATAAAAAAAATTCTCTACCATTTTCTACCTTTTTCCGTTCTCGTTTTTGTCTTCTTTTTTCTTCTTATTCAACCAGGTTTCATGCCGAAATTCTAGGGTTCCTGCAGTTTTGTCCGAAATCGGGCGAAACTGACCGACACCCTAGGGTCCCAACCGAAACCGAGTTTCATGTGCAGCATCAGTCTCGTTTGCCTCCGAGACCGGTAAGAAAGCCGATACCTACTGGTATCGGCTGATGCCTCAGGTATCGGCTGATGCCTCAAACCATGGTGAAAAGTACAGCTATCTTTCCCTACAAAGTTACAAATATTTATTTGACTCATAATTAGATGGAGATTCCACTTTAATAGGTTTCTACTCTCATAATACTAATTAATTGAGATTTTGTTCTAATGTGTTTCCTTACAAATCGACTTGGAATTATACTTTAATATTAATTTCTATGTTTTTATGTTTCCTTTTTAAAAAAATTAGAAATCTACTTCCATAATTATTTAAATTGCTTAATTAGTCCATCTAAATTTTTTAGTATTGACTTATTTAAATTTCTACATTATATGTTTCAATCAAGGTTTTAGGTATTGGTTTCGGAGAGGGTATCGCTCTCTCGAAAATTTAAGTTTCGGTATCGGTATCGTCCGTTTCGGCGGTATCGGACGTGGGTTTCGGTTGGTCAGTATCGGTAGTTTTAAATACATAAAATCTATGAGATATGTAAAAAAACTAAAGTAGCTAGAATTTTGCCTTGCACACTCACCGTTTTACTTTGCGCACGTATCACTTATTAGCAAGTTTGCCTTGGAGTTGCTTTGCGTACCTACCATTTTGCTTTGTGCACATATCACTTATTTACAAAGTTGCCATAAAATATCTTCCTCTACCCATATAACTTATTTACAAGTTTACCATTCAAAATATTCATCTCTCTCTCTCTCACGCATTCTCTCTCTCTCGGTCCCCCCCTCTCTCGTTCTCTCACGGCGGCGGCAGCGGCGGCAGGCGGCGGCGAGGCGCGGCGGCAGGCGGCGGCGAGGCGCGGCGGCGACGAGGTAAGTTTGATTTTTCGTTTTTTTCAGTTTCTTCTTCTTCCTCCTCTTTTTTTTGATTTTGGCCAGTTTCTTACCCATTTGCTGGCCGAAACCCTAGGGTTTCGGCTAGTTTCGTCCGATACTGGGCGAAACCGGCCGAAACCCTAGGGTTTCTGCCGATACCGATTTTATGCTGCCGTTTCGGACCGGTACTGGGCGGTACCGGTCCGAAACGCCCGATACCAAGAGGTATCGGGCGATACCTCAAACCATGGTTTCAATATTATAACGTAACGTCTTTCCTTATATAGATAAATTAGACTCATTAAATTCTAATACAACCTCTCCGTATCAATTAAGAGTATATTCCAAAAAAACCATGATAAAAAGAAAATAGGTGGGGCAAGGGAGGAAAGCATGCTCCAAGATAATTTGTGTTTAATAAAAGTTAAAGATGATCATATTTTTACATGGCACTTCTCTGAGTGATGTTACTTTGAGATTGATTTTCTCTGAATTGATATTTTAAACCAGTGTAATTCTATGTTTGGCTCATTAGGCTCATTCAGTTGTTCCTAACAATTGACTATCAGAGTAATGACATGCAAATGGACACATCCACCTCACGCCTTTCACACCATTCATTTTACAAACAATCCAAACTTGTCAGTTCGAACTCCTATCTTTTAAATACAAATGCACAAAAGATCATATAATTCAGAAATCTCTAACTCGCTTTACCTACTTGTTACATTATCAAAAACAGAACAGTTTTTTCAATAAGAGGTTAAAGTTGGTCACTTGACGGATAAGTTAGATATCTCCAAATTGTGTACTTTTTTGTGTATTTAGTATTTACACTTCAAGGAAAGAAGATCAAGAAAATAGTTTGGATCACTTGGAAATTGATCCATTTAATGATAAAGCAACATAACGTATCATTTCCAAGTGATAAGAGCTAAAAATTCCCCTCCGGAAAAAGGTGTAGTGTTCCATTTCTTCGTGATCAGATTGAAATTGCCCAGGTTCCTTCTAAATGCATGTGACCTTTTTTGGTTAGGAAAAAAACGTTTATGTTTGGGATTTTTCGGTTAGAGAAAACCGATTATGTTGAGTTTTTTTTTTGTTAGAAAAAAATGATAATGTTGTGTTTTTTCTCATAACCCTCAAGAAATTCGTGCTTATTTCCAAATAACCCAAAAGAAATCTTTGTAATTTCAAATAACCCAAAAATCTTTAAGTTTCATCAAATAACCATCAAAATGACATAAGGATCTTTAGATCCTATTTCCTCGTTATTCCTGCAATCAACTCGTTCTTAATGGCATTCCAGTCGTTTTGGGGTCATTTGAAAAAAAACATATACTTTTGGAGATCTACAAAGAGTTTTCGGCGTTATTTGAAATTGAGCAAAATATAAGGGCTTGTTTTTTTAACAAAAAAGATCTTTCAGGGTTATATGCTTGTTTGGTTTGGTTCATTGTAGGGTTAATTTAGGGGGAAACCCCTGTATAACATAACTAAAGTCAGATAGCCCCCCAAACCATTTTCCGGGTCATCTTGTGATCCAAACATTTTTAGTCTTTTAACACATCCATCTTATCCATTATGTTTTTGACACAACCCCCTTTTTATGACGAAAATGCCTTCCATCTCCTACCTCAGCTCATAACATCAACTTGCCACCCAAACATTTTTTGACACATCTATCCTATCCGTTCAGTTTTTGACTCAACACCTTTTTTTATTATGGCTCATCTCCTGCCCCAGCTCATAAGGTTTCGGGTTTGGGATGCTTTATTTTTTTACAAAAGATTTTCATTAGAGAAGAATATATGAAAAAGAAGAAAAGATCCTACCAAAACCTCCAGCGAATGTAATGATTTAATGAGAATACCAAAGTAACAAGCGAAAAATTAAAAAATTAAAAAAATATGAACCCTCATCTTGCTCCCCTTCCGAAAATCTTGGTCTCTTCCCATTCCCAAAATCGCATAGTCCCCTTCTTTCTGTTTACCTCCCCCAACCCAAAAAAAGGAAAGAAAACGGATGGAGATGGACTGCCTGCTCCCATCCGCCTGCAAAGACTTCCCTGCCACCAACCATGGTAACAATCGCTTCCCCAATTCCCCCAAGCCCCTACCTTCCTCCTCCCCTTCCGTTTTCATCCAAAGCTCGATCCATCCCAACCCCAACCCCAACACAAAACCAAACCCAACCCATCATCTTGCCGATCTGCCCAGTGCAGCAGCAGAAGTTAAATCAACAAAATAAGTAGCTCTGCTGTTGTTGCTTCTTTCGGCTCTGGGAAAAAGCAGCAGCAGCAGCAATCGCATGAGTAGCACATGAATCAATTGAACGCAAGGACGGCAAGCAACCCCCTTCCAACTTGAGGAAGTTGAAAAGAGAAAAAAAAGGGAAATTGGATGAGTGTTGGTGTGGCCTTTTCACCTAAGAATTAATGGCATTAAGCCCCCCCCCCCCCCCCCCCCCCCCCCCCCCCCAAAAAAAAAAAAAAAAAAAACAACAACAACAACAACAACAACAACAAAAAGAAAGAAAAACAAAACAAAACAAAACAAAAAAGCAGAACATAGCTGAAAGAAAGATTTGGGTGCCAAGCCGATGTCAGAAAAAAGTTTTGGGGCTTATATGTCTTTAGTCATAAGCCGGGGGTTTCTGACATAAAGCCGTCATTGTATTTTCTTGATATGAAAGCAGTTTACAGAAATGCTTGTTTTTTCAGTTACATTTCATTAAGAGTGCGAATATCATGGGTTCCTCACGAAAAGTTCCTCACGCAAGGACTTCTAATGAAGAATTTTCTTGTACCAGTTGTTTTGATTCAGGCTTCCTCACGAAAAGAATGGATGTTGACTTTAAGAAGTAAATGCAATTGACTATATCCAGTGCACTGAACTGAAGAATTTCCTATCTACGTGTCAATTGTATTTAACTACACCAACATGGAAAATCTATACAGTAATCACCTGTTTTGCAGGTTCTATGACACCGCATCTGCAAGTTTACTGAACTAACATATAGATATACTTTATATGCCCTTAAAAATCTCTTTCATGCAAAACAAGTGATTTGGGCTTATGAACTAGCATATAGATATAGCCCAGCCCTCCCCTAGGCTCCAATCCCCACAATACTGTTTAACTTACACACCATCATTTCATAGATGTCTGTGAAAAGGATTCCAATTTACCAAACTCAAATTCACATCCTCATCAAAAAATTTATTAACGTGCAAAAAAAGTTACAATGCATTTCAAACATGAAACAAATACCTGCATGCGTGTCCTGGCTAGCTCAATAGGATAACAAGTAATACAAGCTAACGATCTTGCACCTGCTCCCGCCACCAGTGGAGCATATGGTGTCAAACTAGGAGCATTAGATGAAGTGAATTCTTCAATCCAATTGCGGAAGATGTCATAACAAGGTAAATATATCCCCACCTGTTGGTAAATAATCATGAAGTATTAAAATAGTAGTTGTATATGACAATTCCATTTCATTTGTCACACTCCAAAAACAACAATTTGCTCTCTGATGAAGGCTGTGTAAATATGCCACATGAAATCACTAGCAGACGAATATCATTTATCCTTTCTGGAAGCAAATCTCAATAGCTTGATTCATAAAATATATAGTTACTTCTGTGAACAGTTTGCCTACTCAAAATTGGCTTGTTTATTCATGTCAGAAATGAGACCAGTTCCTTAGTCCTACAAGAACAGATTTCTTTTATTTACCTCAAAGATATGGGATAAGATGAATTGCTACTCGTACATGGATAATATGAATTGCTACGCGTACAGCAAGGATATATACATATAGATACTACGTATTAATTGCTTTATAAATTTGTTTCCTTCTATATTCCTTAAAATACAAACTCAAACATATATAATTATAAGCCCCCAGAGAGAGACTTGGTGTGTAGTGTAGTGTATACCCCCAATACATGTTTTGATGATGAGCAAACATAATGCTTTCATTAATATTTTATGTAGGAAAGCATTAGCCAATGTCTAAAACATTAACATAGAAGTTGTAGATCAAAGACCATGTGAAGTTTTGCTTAAGCATGGATCTCAATGAAAGATTACAAGATAAGCTTGACGATGGTGTGACTTCAAGGTAAAGAGTACTTGCCGATTTCCATGATAAGAATATGGACTCCTGGCAAAATCAACAAGGCATTGAAGACATATCTATATAATTGATGTAATGTTTTACTCTTGTCTTAGATTTCATGTTAAGGCATTGAAGATGTCTCTCACACTCATGAAGCCCTAATAAAACAATCTAGAAGACTAGAATTAATAGAAATTAATTCATACATAAAACCCTAGGTTTCATAGCCAAACAATTTATTCTATGTATTAGTCGACCAACATGATATCATGTATATTGGCATTTAAATAGTTTGGCTGATAGAGATTAGTCAAATAGAGAACACTGACTAATCGACTAATCAAGAATTAGACGACTAGCTACTAAATTGTAGTCGACTAACTCAATGGCAGAATATTGGCTGCTTGTGCACTGATTGACTAGTCGACTACTGCACAACTACTAGTCCACTTATGGCCTCTAGGCCATTAATTGTTATACTCTAGTCGACTAATCAATTAGCGATTGCAGAAAACATGGTTTACACATATAGTAGTTTTCTAGTCGTTGGTATGAGTATTGTGTGTATTTTCTCTCCCAGATTTTTACCTCTATATATTGGGATTAATTCTGAGATTTAAGTTAAGAATTTAGATGAGAAAGAAAAAGAGAAAGAAGAGAAAACCCCAATATTTCCATATTGCTCATTGTACTCTAGCTTCTTTCTTCACATCTTAGAGCCAAAATTTCCATTCTCCATTGCTTTATCTTTAGAATAGAAATCACCTCCCTTAGCCACACATATGCTCACAAACTTCGTCTTCAAGGCTTAGGGATTCTTGTAATCTTCAAGGCTTAGGTATTCTTGTAATTGATCTCAAAGTTGTACCTCGGTTGAGGTGTTGGCACCAAGTGTAAGAGGTGGCATTGCTCTCGGTGTGAGATGTTGACGCTCTCGGGTTATGAGATCGGATTTTTGCAATTGGCAAGGGTTGTTTGTCAAGTTTTGTGGTTTACTATTCTTCTAGTTGGGAAGTCAATAGTGAAAAGCTCAAGTGGGATTTCGGGATTGAATGTAGGTCAAGGGATTGACAAAACCTAGATATAACCTTGTGTTTACGAGTGCGACTTGATTTCTTTATCATTGTTTTATCTTGTTGTGAATGTGACAATTCTCTCTTTATTATTCCGATGCACTTTATATTGAGAATTATTTTGTTGAGAAGCTTACATTAATCATAATTGTTTAGTGTTTAAGCATCACATCCACGGGCACGGATCCCCATAAGAAGAAATGTGACGGGAGGAGGAAGGATGGATTGAGTAGGGTGAGGGGTGTTCAATTCTCTAGTCAGGAACGCTACACATGTTACATTCTAGAAACATGTAGGCTTCTTTAACATAACATAAAATAAAAACAACATCGCCCAGCCTATTGCCAACCTCACGTTGAGACATGACCTTTACCAGAAGAATGTCCATGAGACGGCTGTGTGTGTATGTTATTAGATGGTACGTCAAGCTGCTAGAGCGTAAAAAACACGTGGAGTGATAAAAGGACGAAAGGGAAATATTTACCCCAACAATTCAATCTTAGGTGTACGTCAGCTGTAAAAGCATATGCACGGATATGAATATGAGACAACACAGATAATGACACGGTGATGCGGCAAATTCTTAATTGGGATGCAAGGACACAGTAGCAAGATTGTATGTGTGTAATAAGCATCAAAAACCATATTGCGTACATGCATCAAATGTAAAAGAAAACACATGGTTTGAAAATCATCTGATACCATGCATAACACTCATATTATATTGGATATCAAAAATGTCAATACAATCCATCAGAAACCGACTAATACAAAAAACCTTAACTAATAGAAACTAATATGAGAGTAGATACAGGATTTGAAGTGCCAAAAGTTAGTATTTCGACTTAATTCAGAAAATAGTTGAAAGAACATCATTTAGCAATCAAAACAATGCTTGAAGAAGGTGTCAATGCCAATATATTAGCCTTTTCAGATGAGTTTTGTAAACAATGATTGAAACGGGGCCCCCTCTATACAGCAACCGGGTAAACTCGCCAAATTTTGCCAAGACACCATATACTTTTGCCTAGATAAGTATAGTGTCTGACCATTTGATTCAACACTAGGATATCAACCTCTAAAAACAAACTGAAGCTGTGTCGATGGATTTACATAATATCATGAAGACTTCCCCTTGAGGAATCGGTTATTGAGATGGCAATGCCTGGATGAGGCAAATAACCCATAAATAGATGCATTAAACGAAGATGAAGCGCTGTCTTCAAACAACACTCAAGTTAAGATAAACCCAGGTACTTCCGAAGCATACCACCCAATTATTCCGATACAACCAATACCAATACTACAAAACAAGTGCTGGCCGATAACAACAGAAATCCAAATTTCAAACCTCGAGAAAAAAATAAAACTAATTCATTTAAATCATGGTTTTTAATCAATTAACTAATACAGACAAAAGAAAAATAAATTCCATCTTCAACCTACCTAATGCAAGCTCATTGTACTTCGACATGTTTAGTAGGTGTTTATGTTCAACTCCAGTGAAGTCAAAATTTCTGTTTTCTGCATTTAAAATTTATTTAAGTACAACATGGCTCTATACTAACTTGCCGTCTTTAGGTTGCTTTGTTAAGATGTCACGGCTCAGATATGTATTTTTAATTGTTTTCTTTTCTTTCAAATAAGACAGGCCCCTGCTTCTCTGATATGTGACGGGAAATATCAATCAAGGGCTTGTGTTAGGTATGTGTTGTACACCTGAAACTCAGTTTTAAGCGTCCACCCTTTGTATGAAGCTATAATTCATCACACTACAGTCCTCATTTGATGCCAGTGCCCGTGGGTTAGCTACAAGTTCAAAATTATAAACAAACTCCAAGCAGATCAGATTAGCACAAGAATATAACTTAAAACTAACTTGCATACATGGTAATGTCAAGGTAAATAACTAAAAAGTGAACTTGAAATCCAAGTCAAACAAACCAAAATCACACAAAATGCAACCAGTGACCACCTAAGCCAAATAAGTAACCTAGTCGGATCCATCCAACCATGTAACTTGGTCAAGTTACAATGTCAATCCAAGGTCAGAAGCCATTTCAAGGCATAATTGGTTTAGATGGTTATGAAGGGCCACCTTGTACCCCAGCATAATCTTAGGAAAATAACTTATGTTCATAACAAATACAAAGCCCATATAGTTTACCTACAGATATGTTGCATTAATTGGTCATTATTTCTACTGTATAAAGATTATTGTAATCCAAAAAGTGTGAAGTAATAGCACCAATAAAAATGATTACAGAAAACAAAATGACAGGACAATGACATATAGAACCCTTTAAGTTTTAAAACAAATGTCTCCTAGATCAGTTATGATCATAAATAAGTATGTGATCATGCTTCCGTATTTTTACTAGTATCTCGCATCTATGATGTCCGTTCATAACTAGAAATTGACTGAGAAAGATGGCACCCAATCTTTTATTCCATGTGCTAGTCAAGTAATAGTGCACCATCGTGGCAAATAGGATACAAATGTGACAACAAGGTCAATTTATTTGTTTTTAAATGTCTGGTCCAAACTTTTCATGGATCTGGCCTTCAATTGCAAGATGCTGACCATCATATATTGTATTGAGAAAAATGAGAAAAAAGACAAAGCAGGAATGTCTATTGCGAACATAGGAATGTGCATACAATGTTGTAACCATGTAACTTATCAAACCATGCAGGACAATTCACAAATAAAAGGACCATTAATATCAATATCATTAAGTTATAAATTATAATAAGTCCAAAAGTATGAAAATCACCTTGTCAGTATCAATGGGCACAAAATGAAACAAATACTCTAATTTGAAAAGGTGACTTCAACTATATTCATAACAAAGGTTTTAGGTTTCGGTTTTGGTTTCGGTCGCGGTTTCGGTCTTCCCAAAATTTAGGTTTCAGTATTGGTATCGTCTGTTTCGGTGTTTTCGAATGGTAGTTTCATTTCGTCAGTATCGATAGTTTCAGATACTTAAAACCATATCAAATACTATCAAATATTATCAAATATTACAATACTTTTCTACTAGTAACACATTTTGTTAAATATATTACATTCTTTTTTACCAACAGCACTGGAAATAAATGAGAATGGCAAGCTTGTAAGTAAATGGAAGAGTTTAGTGGCTGAGAATGACAAGCTTGTAAATAAATGGAAGAGCTTTAGCGGCCAGTGCACTCGGTGTGGTAATAAGAATGGCAAACTTCTTAATAAATGCAAGGCACTTAGCATTTGTGTTGGATAGTTGCACACGCAACCTGCCGCACGCAACCAAATGAAGGCAATCGATGGAGACGTGGAAATGATCAATGGAGAGAAGTGGTCGATGGAGGCGTGGAAGCGATCGATGGAGGCGGTCGATGGAGGCGTGGAAGCGGTCGATGGAGGCGGTCGATGGAGGTGGCATTGACACAATTTTTGGAGGCGAGGATTCGTTGGCATGAATTTTGAAGGTGGAATGATCAGATCAGGTAAGTCTCTTCTCCATCTTCCACTTCTTATTCTTCTATTACTTCTTCTTTTTGAATGTTGCTGATGTTTCTGTTGTTTCTCTTCTTCTTTTCTTCTGATTCATGGATTTATTTTTTTAATTTTCCACATCCATCTCTGACGGTAGTTTCGAGCGAAACTGTCGAGTGTCAGTCGAAACTATATAGTTTCGCCCTAAACTGTCCGATACCGAGTTTAAACCCCCAATTTTGTATCGATTCCCACCGAAACCGATACGAAACGGCCGAAACCTATAGGTTTCAGATGATACCTCAATCCATGTTTATAATTGTTCGAACGGAGAGGGGATTTGGATAGATTAAGACGTAAACTTGGTAATTTTCATTTTCTAACATTAGCTTATTAATAGATACATAATAAACTCACAATCACTCACACTTAACACTCCCCATCAAGCTAGAGTATAGATGTCATGCATGCTCAGCTTGTCACAGATATAGTCCACTCTGCTTTCCCAAAGGCTAAGCTTGTTCGTCAGTTGATTTATCAATATGATATGATGTCGTTATAACATTCTTGTCATCCTGTTTCTCGCTATGTGACAGTCTATCTCAATATGTTTAGACTTCTCATGAAAGATCAGGTTATTAACTATGTATATAGCAATCTTGTTATCGGAATACAACCTCATCAATGTATATGTCAAAAATCTTAACTCGGATAGTAACCACTGAATCCAAACCAGTTCACAGGTATCGTTGGTATGAACTCTGATTTTGTACTGAATCGAGAAATAACTGTTTGCTCTTGCTCTTCCAAGATATCAAATTACCATTGATGAAAAAATAATAACCAGTTGTCGATCACCGATCAAGTGATGAACCGCCCTAATCTGTATCTAAAAAGGCTACAATTATTCAATGCCTAAAGGCTAAGTATAGAAGTCTTCTTCCTGGTGCATTTCAAGTATTTCAACACTCGCACTATAGCATCCCAATACGTAATTTGCAGATTAGCCATAACTTAACAAATACACTCACTAAAAAGATAATATTAGGACATGTCATAGTAAGATAATTTAATTTTCCAATCAATCTCATATATCATCATTGGTAATGCATTAGCTCTCCCTAATAGTCTGGTACAAGTTTAGAGTTTTGATTTATTAGCGAGGAGTTATGCTTGCATCATAACATTCTCGTCTCCAATACTATATCCAAAATAAACTTTCATTGGGATAATAAATGTTTTCCTTTAAGTGTTCGAGCTTTATCCTAAAAAGAGTATTCAAGTGATCCAAGATCTTTCTTTTGAAATTCATTTTGAATGAACTACTTCAAATTCCGAATCGCAAAGACATCATCTCCATTTATTTACAATACCAAATCAACATATACCACCGGATATTACTTCCACTGATGGTCCGACAGAAGACTAGGTGATCACTAAGACAATGCTTAAGGTTAATTCATCTTATAGAATCTGCAAAGCATCCCAACCAAGCTCTTAATGATTGCTTCAGGCCGTATGATGACTTATAACTCCTCCTGAGCAACAAAGTCTGATGATTGCTCCATGTTTACATCTTCTTCCGGAAAGTTGTTAAGGAACACATTCTTAATATCCAACTGATGCAACAACCAATAATGAGAGGCTGCCAAATAGATCAATAAATACACAGACGCCATCTTTACCATGGGAAAGAACATCTTCTGTTAATATATGACATTCATCAATGATTAGTCTTTGGCAACAAGCCTGACCTTCAATCAATAAAGAAAACTATCAGTAATCAACTTCACAGTATACACATATGTACATATCTGCAACCAACCACCTTCTTACTTAGTGAAGCATATACAAAATCTAACGTTTTTCAAGCTCAAGTGCAATCATTTTTTTCCTAACATCAAGTTACACCAAACTAGATGCAATAAAACCTCTAAAAGAAACTTAGGACTTCGATGAGAATCTAAACAGAGAGAAAAGCTATATATGATGGAGAAAGAGGTGATAAGATACATGCTTGTGAAGAGGATAAGTTGTACAAGAACGAGTAGATTTTCTATAAGCAATTGCAATATTCAAATCTGAAACCAACTCATCTTTGCTGGTAAAAATCTCAGAAGTATGAACTGACAAAGAAGACGTCACGGTGTCTGGATGTGATGAGAAAGATGCTCTAGGAGCTGAAATGGAATTAGAGAGCTAAATTCTGATCATGTTTCGATGTTGATATATGTAGTAAATCTCAGACTGTTGTGTCGTAACTCAGTAAACTCATCATCAATGTCATGTTTTAACGGCTGGTCATAATTTTTGGATTTGGTGAAGTATAATTAAGACCCAAAGAATTTGGCATCAACTATAACAAAAGATTAGTTGTAGGATATTAACATTTATAGCCTTTCTATATGCGAGAGTATCCAAAAATACACATTTTAAATTTCAGATATCAGGTGTAAAATTATCAGTAACATAATTAGCTAAAGCAAACACATACAAAAATCTTAGATGGTAAGGAAAACAAATCAACATCAATCTCACGAAACAATTAGTAATGAACCTGACCAGTAAGCGTAGATGACGCCAAACGATTAAGAAGATAACAAATGATTATGATAACATCAGACTAAAAAATCTTTGAAAACATGCATATGTAACAGAAATATGCATACAATTTTTAGTAAATGTCTGTTTGTGTTCAGCCATCCCATTTTGTTGGGTATGTGTGCGCAAGAAAAAGACTGATGAATAAGTCCAAAGTCTGACATAAATGTTGTAAACTGATTAGGAAAATACTATTTTACATCAATGCTTGTTAAAAATTTTATAGAATATCAAATTGATTCTTTATTTTATAGAATAAATTTAAAGAAAATTCAAGCACTTCAAATATATCTTTCATTGAGAAAATTCACGTTAAACGTGAAAACCATCCACAAATGTGAAAAAATATCTAAAACCACATCTAAACTCAACATAACAAGATCCACATGTATATGAAAATATTTCTAAGCTAACTTATGAGCTAACTTAAAATATTTTTAAGCAACCTTATTTACACGTCTGGTAAGACACTCGGTAGTATTTTCCTAAGTGAAAAAACTTACTATCTAGGCTAGGTAGACTTTTAACTAAGAATGAAAAAGTTTCAATTTCGAAGGACCAGGATGACCCAATCAGCAATATGTAATAAGGAGAAAGTAATGCCAGAACAAACTACTGATCTAGACAGCATCAAAATGATAAAAACCTCTAGCCTCGCGAACTATACCAATCATAATATTCGTTCTAATCTCATGGAAGCCACAACGATTTAGAAAGAAGATTATGGATCAATTTAAAAATAAGCATGTAAACTAGCTAACAAAAAACAGATTAAATGAAAATTTAAGCAGATACAAAACAGATGCCAAAAACAATGAAGATGTTATAATATTATATTAACAAATTTAACATGTGTAACAGTAGATGTAGAACCATCCGATAGTGCTACTATCTGTCTACAAATAGATGGATAAAATAAAAATAATATACCTGACTCTCCAGGCATCTGATTTAAATCTCATGAATCTATCATCCAAGTTCAAGAATTTGACATAAAAATACATGCAATGCATTTGTGTTACCTGATCTAAGTAAAGTCACAATGACATGAGACAATGCAATCAACCTCCATGAAACTTTTAAAACATCTAGTACGGGCACCACTCACTATTAGATATTTGAACATTCTTTAATTAAGTTTAGTCTTCTTGTGATGTCATGTAAGCAGTGCTTATCTAAACTTTCTTCCATGTGGATGATAAAGCTTGGCTTGGTACAAGCAAACTTCATGTGACCAAACTTTTTACAATAGTGACAAATTAGCTTCTTGATCGAGAGACTCACCTTTGGTGCACTTCTATCCCTGCCACGAATACAAATACATCCATGACTTTTGCCTCCTCTGATCTCAAGTACCTTGATATCCACATGTTCCTCCAAATCTATGTTGTGCTGCTAATGCTGATTCCCCCCACCCAAACTCTATCTCTAAACTTCGACTACCTTTGAAAAAAATTTACTTCAAGGTGTAAAAAGTTATTGGTAAAGAGAGTGAAATATTACCACATATGATCTGATGATGTTCTATGACATATTCCGAGCATAGACACCCCAAGAATGTCAAAACTTCCAGCTGTTCCTTTTGTTCTTTTATTTTTTTCACATTTCCATGATTGGAAAGATAAAATTCAACTCCTCACGTAGCTTGTGGACGCCTGCATAATGCTAAAACAACATGTTTTCTTCTTACTGATTTTTTTCCAAAATAATTATGATACATCATAAGCTTTGAAAAGATTGTTCTTCCTTGAGTATAAAGTCTCCAGTGGAACCTAAATTACATTTGCGGTCTTCTACTAAATCACAAGATCATGAAACTAATGTTCCATGAAGTTCAATAGTTGACTCTTCATTCGAGTATCATTCCGCTTCCAATCAGCTACACCATCTGATGTAAGATTATCAGTTAAATAGTCCTTTCCTTTACCTTTAAGATAGGTCTCCACCAAACACTTCCAAACACTTCCACTGCTTGTAATTAATCTATAATCTAATTGAGCTTTGCAGTGTTTTTAAAGATCCAATATGCGGCTGCATACAAGGAAGCGGTCCCGGTCCCTAAACGCACTTAAATTGGGCTAAACTCTGAAATTATGCGGTCAGCCACATATGCGGGTGCCTTTTTGTTATGTGCTTGCATGTATGAATATGTGGGCGCATAATCGCTAACTTCAAAACTAAAAATCCAACCAGTTAAGAAACTAACTCGAACCGACCCATTATTAAACATAAAAATCACTGATTATTTTGGTTTTTAGGGTTTTCTTTCTCCAGAAGCAACGACGGCTTCCTCTCTCTCCAGCGAGCAGCACCAATGACGGCTTCCTCTCTACAGCGAGCAGCGCCAACGACGGCTTCCTCTCTCCAGAATCCAGCAATCAACGGCGGTCGGCGATATCCCAGGTACACATCACCCTCTCTCCTCTATTCTTTTTTCTTTTTTCCTCTCTTCAGACTACAAGTGGCATCTTTTTTCTTCTTTTTTCCTTTTCTTTTTTTCTTTTTTCTTTTGATTTATCAGTTGATATCAAATGAGATTAAATAAAATTATATCTAAGCCCACAAAAAGACATGCTATGAACAAATTATTTCTGGAAGTTTGATGACTTTCCTTTTCTCCTTATTTTTTTCTTTTTCCTTTAGTATTTACTGTAGGAGTCTTTCTTCTACTTTTTTATATTCTTCAAATTATTTCATGTGAATGTCATCATCGATGGCATCCAATTCATCGTCTTGCATTGTTTATCTAGTGACCATCAAGATGAGACTACTTTTGTTCTGAAAAGGCCACCCAACTCCAAAGATGTAGGCTGGGTATGGAGAGAAAGAATCCAGGAAATACTAATGATGTGATCTGCTTAAAATGTAATAAAAATTTTTTGAAGGAGGCATTAATCGCTTAAAGCAACATAGAGTTGAAATATCAAGTGATGTACGGATGCATTCAAAGGCCATCGATGAAGACAGTGCAATTTATAGGAAGAATTTAGAAGTGATAAAATGACTAAAATAGAGACAAATGGTAGAGTTTGAATTGATGCAAAGGTACAAATTTCTGATTTCCCGAAGAATGTGAATCCGAAGAACCCTAACTAGCAAATATTGAACCAAAAAATCTCGTGTTATTGGGCTTTTGAATCGAATGATGGATGAAGAAAAGCTAAGGCAAACATTTCATAATGAGGGAAAAAAAAGCGACAGGACTTAGCTCACAAATATGTTAGTATGTGGTGTTATGTGACCGACCTTCCATTCTATGATTTTGATTTCCCTGAGTAGGACCTTGCATGTGAGGCCATCAGTAGACATGGACTGGGATACAAAGGACAGAGCGAATATCGGTTGAGAGTATCACTTTTACGTTGTTCATATCATAAGGTGAAAGAAGAGGTTAAAAATAAATAGGCGGCTTAGGATGAATATGGTTGTAGTATTTTGTAGTATTTTAACTGATGGATGAACTAATAGGATGCATACTAATGCAATGGACTTATGTGTGCATTGCAAAGGAGGCATACGTTTCATTAAGTAAATCGAAGATTCTGAAAATACACATACTGGATTGTATATATATAAGTGTGTTGAGAGATATATTAAAGAGATAACAGAAGATCGATAATACATGTAGTTACTAATAACCACTCCTAAAATATGATGGCAAAGATATGAAGATTACTTGACCAAGATCGTTTTGAAGTAATTGTGCAGCACACACCATAAACCTTGAGTTGGAAGATATCGGAAAACTTCTCAATTATAAAGTTGTGATTACGAAGGCAAGATCGATTACAATCTTTCTATATTCTCAAATTAGCACTCTTACATTGATGTGTAAGTTCACTAATAGAAGAGAGCATGTTCAACCAGGTATGACAAGATTTACTACCATATTTATCAGCTTAGGTTGCCTTCTTAATAAAAAAGATGCAGATAGCTAGTATTAGCTAGTATTAGCTAGTATGGTGACATCCACAGCTTGGTAAAAAATAGATGGTCCAAGACAAGACAAGAAAGAATAGTTAAAAATACCATCTATTCAAACCTATTTTGAAAAGATGCACAACAATTAATGAAGATTTACACTCCTCTTTTTAAATTACTGAGAATTATTGATGCGAATAGGATGCCATCAATGGGCTCTGTTTATGGAAAAATTCAAGGTGCAAAGAATGATGTCATTATTATTTGTAATAAGTATCAGCATGTGCTCGCCATCATTGAAAAGAAGGCAAATGGTAGACTTGATAGTGCACTACATTTTGCTGCATATTATTTGAATCCTCATTATTACTATAGGGATAACACAGTAAAAAAAGACTTCATGGCTAAAAATAATAAAATACAGTCATGTATTTCATAGATGTGTTCTATCCTAAAGTCGAGATTCAGAATACAATTGGAGCAGCCGAAGAGTTTGTCGCAAACAAGAATGCAAATGGAGTAATAGGACGTGGAACGGCAAAGAGATACTGGAAAAGTTTAATGGTACTGATAACTTTGATTCAAGTAATGTATTACTAATTTATTATTATCACACTTAAATATTTATTCAATGTGTATCTGGGGCGGATGCCTCTTAAAGAGTAACAGAGATGTGCAAAGGTAGGCTCAAGCGTTGATTCTACTCGTAAGTGCAATGGTATAAACCTGACTGACTGTGACTAGTCAAAATTTCTAACATGCGTATTGGTTTTATGTTCATTTTTATAAATAGCTCATTGGTGGGAGTTATATAGAGGATGCACTGTATCTAAGAAAAATGGCGATCAAAATATTGTGTTTAACTAGTAGCTCCTCAGGTTGTGAAAGAAATTGGAGTCTGTTTGAGGGTGTAATTTCCAGCATTATAATATGATTTTAAGTTATTTATATTTCATTGTTACTCGTGTTATATAAAATTATACACATACATACAAAGAAACAAAATAGGCTGAGTCCAAAGAGGTTGCTAGATCTAGTTTATGTGAAATTCAATAGAAGAATATTGCAAAAAAGAAATGCAAAGACAAAGAAAGGACATGGCAAAGATGTGCTTTTGACAACGGATGATTCAAGAGCTCTTCTTAGAAGAATACTTGAGCCAAAGAAAGAGAGAATGAAGTAAAAGAATAGGCATTTTCCGGTTCTGGACTTGTATGGGATGCTGTTGCCGAGGCTAATGGAGCGAATGAAGATCCACTTAATAGGAGCACAAGAACATTGATGAGATATACACGAAGAGAAGAGGGTTCTTCTAGTGCAGCAATGGATGAGGTTCAAGTGCACTCAGATGAAGAAGATTTGGAGGGTGACGATAATGTTTTTAATGAGATTGATGAAGTTCATTCTAATGGGAGGTTAGATGATGATGTTCGTTATGAAGATGACGAGGAAGATAATGAGTAAATATAGAATGGAACTTTTGTTATTTCAAGTATTTGTGTTTGACATACTTTTGATTTGAATATAAAACTAAATATTTATGTGTTGTGTGTAGATTGCTTTAGACGTTAGACTTTAGTTATTTTATATATTGACCGTCTTGATGGTGCTGATGTTTATTATGAATTAATCCATATTTTTAAAAGTTGATAAGATATTTTTCTTATTTCGATCTTTTAGATTTTTTTAATTTAATAAACACAGACATATGTCAATATAGTGTATGCTAATTTATTTACTAAAAATTCTTTTTGCTAAACCGCATAATCCATATAATCGGTCGCATAATCCGCATATGCGCTATGCGCTTCTAGACCGCATACATAATGAAACTATCTTTTAAAACGCTGGAGCCTTCGATCGATAATCTTCAAAGAAATCAATTTTAAAGCCATAGATGATTTAAATTTGCCCTTCAAATTCGGCATAAAAGTAACTCCTTCCTCCCAAAACAGGCGCTAAAGATAAATGCCAACACTAAATCTAATATCAACTATCAACCATACATCAGACACCAAAGTCATAACCAAACAATTATTCCAATCTACAAACATCAACCAAATATTATTTCTAATACAAAAAAAAGCAAAGCCGTTTTCATATACATATGTTATATTTTAAATATATTACTTAGCTATATAACTGGGTAAAAGGTGAAATTTTTTAAAACCCTTTGGGTGGTGTGGTAGCCTTGGAGGTTTGGAAAAGCTTCAGAGATAATTGAAGTCATCTGAACTGAACTCAAGCGACAAAATTGAGGCCGATTAAGTCTTCTCACATCAACCATGTCTTCGACCGTGATGACTTTGATATCATATTAGAATCAAAGAAAAGATTTGAAAATACTAGCACGATGTGATTTGAAAATTTTGGTTAGTAAATTTGATAATTTTCATTCTCCTAACATTAGCTGATTTATAGAAATATGATAAACTTCTAGCTACTCATTTTTTGACAATCTTTAAACCACTCACACGTATGTCACTCATCTCCCAACTATTCATTTAGTACATCTTAACATTATATCTAGGGGTGTGCAGGGTACCCAAATACCCGATCGGAACCTACCCAAACGTGTAGGTTCCGGGTAGATACACATTAGTTCCCGGTAGTTTACGAGTAGGAAAATTAGGAACTGGTGTGAATCGGGTCCGGTTCCGGATCCCATCTTTAGGGAACGGATACCCGGATCCGATATCCGGACCCGTGTTTAATTATAGATAGCTTTATTTTTTTTATAAATAGTTCAGTGCAAATCGAGTCTCATAGTATCAGGTCAACACACTGGCTTTAAAATAGGAACCGGTCTAATTGGCAATGTCATCTTGGTCGGGCATATGATGCAACTGGTTAAATGACAGAACTTCTTCACGGAGGTATGGGCATAGGTTTGCATCGGCATCATCCGCAACTGCTACCACAAGCATAGCAAGAAGCAAAAGAATTATTTTGGTTGTTTGCATACATCAATGGTTTCAAATGTTAAAAGATTTAAGTTACAAGAGCGTGTAGAAATGAAGGAGATGAATAACATGCTAAAACTGACATAAAATAAAACAACAAAACCAGTATGAGAATGAACACAAAAATGCAACTGTTTGTGAGTTGCCTATTTTTACAGAAAGGTATAATTTGTAGGAATGGTTAGTACAATTATTCTTTTTAACTTTCAACACATTATGACATTGATGAACTGTAGCTGTAGGAGAATAAAACCAAATAAGGTAAGTAGGAGGAGAACAGTGCATAAAACATTCTTGAAAATTGCAGCCAGTATACATTAAGCAAATGTCAATGACTTTTAGTACATAAAAATATTCTAAAATACAAAGAAAGGACACAGAGAGAGAATTAACTGCTGAGGAATGACAACTTTTGTTTATGTTTTTACCGGGTATCCGGAACCTATCAGGAACCATAGGGTACGGGTAGGTTCCGTGTAGATGGTCTAACTGGGTGGGTTCCGGATCCAAATTTTAGGCACCGGTCTCTTACCGGGTAGGGTCCGGATAACATAAAAAAAGGGTATCCGGACCCGCGCACCCCTAATTATATCACTCTCCTAAACACTCAAACTTATGGCATTCATCTCCCAACTACTCATTTAATATATCTTAAAATAACAATTTAGTCCATGATGTGTGCCTGGAAATTACTTTTCTAGTGCATCATTTATCTTCCAACTACTCATTTAATATACCTTAACAATAACAATTTAGTCCATGCTGTGTGACTAATAACAATTTAGTCCCTGCTGTCACAGCCTGAAAATTGCTTTTCTATAGCAACAAAAATCACTGCAGGTGTCTCCATTACATCAACGTCCGGTTCAAACAAGAATCCATATTTGTGATACACTTGACTAAGAAGTTTGTCTAAAATCAATGAAATGCATCAACTATTTCCTATCTCCCTTCTCAACAAAACTATCACCTGGTGGTAATCTCCCTGTAACAGTAAAAATGCCATATGAACAATATTTCACCCAGAAACATAACAACAGATTCCATTTATGTTTTTATAATCTCATAAAATTAGACGCAATATTTAAAAGAGGTTTCTAACATTCTTAAAAGTTGTGCCGATAAAATATTGTGCCGGATGAAAGAAGACTTCAGTCAAGTGTTAAGGATTTGCAAGCTACTGAATGATTAACAGTGGAACTCCACCTAGCCGGAAAAATATGAAGATAATCTTACTATAGACTTATAGTTCGCATCTTCAACTATGTCATGGCAAGGATCCAAATAAGAAAGAATTGAGAATTAAACCATGTAAAAGCCTGCAAATCAGAGATAAGCAGACCATTGACAGCATGTGTCCAGCGCTCATCTAACCTCATATGAAAAAACACCAAATGGACAGGAAAATTGCAAAACTATGTGACGGTTGAAATGATTTTTTCCCCATACTATTATGAGATGACGCTACACTATGTGGATAACATTGGAAAGATTGCAAGTGTCTTAAACCTTTGAAAAAAAATCAAAAGGGAATATAAGAAGAGAGGTGCATTATAGCCTTTGCGAAGTTAATACTAGTGGTTATCAGTGTTCTAAAAAGCAATTTTATTATTCATGTGGTCTGACCATGCAAAGCGCATAGACTGGTTATGCGACCGATTATGCGGATTATGTGGATTACGTAAGAATAAATATTTTAATTAATAAATAAACATTAAGTATATTTACATATATGTGCATACGTATATCAAATTAAAAAAAATTATCACCATCATCCTGATCTTCTCCATGCTCATGAACCTCATCCATCACTGCATTAGAAGAACCATCTTCACTCCTTGTGTATCTCCTCAATATTCCTTTGCTCCTCTTATGTGAATCCTCATTAGCTCCATTAGCCTCGGCAACAACCGCACATGCAAGTCCAGAACCAAGAAAGGCATCTCCTTCGCCTACATTCTCTCTCTATTTAACCCAATCACTCATCTAATGAAGAGCTCTTGAATCATCCATAGTCAAAAGCACATCTTTGCCATGTCCTTTCTTTGTCGTTGCATTTCTTTTTTTGCAATATCCTTCTATTGAATTTCGCATAAATTTCACATAAACTAAATCTTGCAACCTTTTTGGATCCAGCTTATTTCACTTCTTTGTATGTATATGTGCAATTTAAAAAATATATAACATGAGGAACAATGAAATATAAATAACTTAAAAACAAATTATAATGCTAGAGATTACCCCCTCAAACACACTCCAATTTATTGCACAACCTGGATGCAACTAGTTAAACTAAAGGTTTTAATCTCCATTTTTCTTAGATAAGAAGTATCTTCTCCATACAACTCCTACCAATGAGCTATTTATAAAAATGATCATTAACAAATAACCATGTTCGAAATTTAAACACACGTTGAATAAATATTTAAGTGTGATAATCGTAAATTAGTAATACATTACCTGGATAAAAGGTATTTGTGCCATTAAAACTTTTCCATTATGTCTATTTCATTCCACGTCCTATTACACCATTTGTCCTCTTGCATATGACAAACTCTTCGGCTCTAATTTTATCCTAAAGCTCGACTTCAGGATAAAACACATCTGGAGTCTTCTTTTTTGTGTTATCCATATAATAATCATAAGGATTCAAATGATATGCAACCAAATGTAATATGATATCAAGCCTGTCATTTACCTTCTTTTCAATGATGTCAAACACCGATTGATATGCACGATTTTCTATTACAAGTGGGAATGACATCATTCTTTGCATCTTGAATCATTTGATAGACAACGCCTATTAATGGTATCATGTCCGCATCAAAAATTCTTAGTTGAAAAAAAGGAATGTAAATCTTCATTAATTGTTGTGCATCTTTTCAATATAGGTCTGAATAGATGGTAGCTTTAACTGCTCTTCCTTTTCTTGTCGTGGACCATCTATTTTCTTCTCAAGACGTCGATGACACAATACTAGATAACTGCATCTTTTTATTAAGAAGGTAACCTAAGCTGAGGAATGTGATCGCAAATCTCATCACCCCTAGTCGAACAAGCTCTCTCTCTTTTATTAGTGAACTTACGCATCAATACAAGAATGCAAAATATAAGAAAATAGAAAGATTGTAATTGATATTACCTTCTCAATCACAACTTTATACTTAGCTTTCAGATATCCTTCAATATAAGGTCTATGGTGTGTACTGCAAAACTACTCCAAAACAGTCTTGGTCGAGTAATCTCCATCATATCCTTTGTCATCAAATTTAAGTAGTGTTCTCATAACTACTTGTATTACACGATCTTCTCCTATCTCTTTAAGACATCTCTCGACCTATTCATAGATATCCAGCCCATCATTTGCATTCTTAGAATCTTCGATTGACTTGATGAAACTTGCACCTCCCTTGCAATAAACGCGTAAGTTCATTACACTCTTATGCATCCTATCGGTCCACCTATCAGTTAAAATACTGCAGTCATATTCATTGCAGTCATATTCATCCCAATGTACACCTCTTTATTTTTAACATATTTCCTTTTCTGATAAGAACAATGTAAAAGAGACACCCCCAATTGATATTCGCTCGGCCCTTTGTATCCCAGCCTATGTCAACCAGTGGCTTGGCATGCGATGTCCCACTCAGAAAAATTGATAACATATAATGGAAGGACGGCCGCATAACACCACATACTAACATATTCGTGTACCAAATATCGTCACTTTTACTTTTCTCCCTCATTAAAAGATGTTTACCTTAGCTTTCATTCATCCATCATTCGATCCAAAGGCCCAATAACATGAGGCTTTTTATCCAATATTTGCATGTTCGGGTTCTTCATATTCACATTTTTCGGAAACCTGCACATCTTTCCTCAATTCAAACAATTCACTCTTTTCCATTTTTTTTCCATTTTCTTCATTATTATCGCTTCTAAATTATTCCTACAAATAGTCATATCTCCATAACTAGCCTTTAAACACATCCATACATCGCAAGACATTCCAGCTAGTAGTTGCTTCAAGTGATTGATGCTTCCTTTGAAAATTTTATTACATTTTAAACACCTCCCATCATTACTATTTTCTGGAGTCATTTCCTCTCCATATTCCTATTCTACATCTTCAGAGTTAGGTGGCCTCTTCCGAACAAAAGTAGTCACATCTTGATGGCCACTAGATGAACCGTGCATTCTTGATGTATCAAATGTCATAAAAGATGACATGCTCCTACAATAATTTGAAGAATGTAAAATGTCTTCTTTCTAAGCTAAATAATTTCTTACACCAACAACAATGTAAACAATAAAACAAATAGTTTTGAGATGTGAATTATAAGTTTATTTTTGTAAGGTATAAATTTTTACAAGATCTGAAACGACATGAAAAGTTGGTTTTTGTCATGGTTGCAAGGATTGCTATTTGAGTCAGCAAAGGCAGATGAGAGTATCAACGGACTGAAGATAATACTGCTGCATAAGCCTCATTATGAGAAGATAACTGATGACAAATGACAATCATTCCAGTCATTCACAATGTACAGATGCAAACAGAAAACTCAATTCTAGCATGATAAGTTTGATGTTGTGATATGTACAAACGTAAGAAAACTCAAGCAGCAATCACCTTTAATGTACTAGTAAGCATTCAAATTCTAATATGATAATTTTGATGTCATAACCTGGTTGTTTCAGCCCTTAGCATATCATAGTATTCTTGTATGACAGCTCTGAAGAAATAAGCATTTTATCAATATTGATGTCCCTATGTATACAGCAAACATCAAACTGATACAACACGGCGGCTTGGGGAGACGGGCCGCACGGATAAAGAGTGGGCTCCGGTTCAGGTCTATCAACGGAGGAGGCGACTTGGGTCCACCACGGACCCGATCCCAAACTTGTAATTTGGCATCCGGATGGGAGGGTTAATCGGTAATTGGACATTTACTAATCCATCCCCTAATAAGGAGCCGGCCGGCCCTAGCAAAGGATTTTATCGAAGAATTGAGAGGTATTTTATTTTCCCTAAGAACCCTAGTTTAATTCTATTGTTAATTAGTTGTTCGTGACTTTAGCTCTATTATTCTAGGATTTAATTCGTATTTTCAGATCAGTTCTTCGTCTCTAAACCCGAGATTAGGAAGTCCAAAGCCAAAAAATCCCACATTTGATCCCCACAAAAAGCCCTAATCGTATCAAATTGGTATCAGAGCGATTGATCCATGGCGAGCACGCGATCTATGAAGCGGATTGAAGTGTTAGAAGAGAAGGTTGAACGGATGGAAGCCCAAATCAGAAAGAGGTTCATAGACGTGAGAAAGGAAAACGCCGAGATAGCCGCGGAGATCCGGGGAGAGATGAAAGAGAACCAAGAGAGAACGGAGGCAAAATTGGCGGAAATAACGGAGGCTATAGCGGTGTTGACCGCACATCTCGCACCGAAGGTGGATCCAAGCAAAAAGGAGCCACCTTTGGCGAAGGACAAGGGTAAAAAGGCAATTTTTTCGAGGAGGACCGGAACGAGATGAAGACGGAGGCTTCGATCCACGAGACAAGGAGTGGGGGTATCATGACCCCACGCCGCCGTGCGCAGAAGAAGGACCCACCGGAGGGGGATTCCCGCCCCTCCGGTGGGACGGGGGCTGGCCGCCGCACCCCCACGGGACTCTAGGGGGCCGGCGAACCCCCAGAGAGCGGCGGGGGCCCACCAGGCTCCCAGGAGGGGCGGCCGCACCCGCCGCCCCTCCTTACTGTGTCGGCGAACCCAGGCGGGCCCGCCTGGGGGCCGTCGGCCCAAAATCAGGGCCGGCCGGCCGCGGCGAACCCCTGGGGGGCTTCGCCCGACCCCAGGTGTGGCTTCCGAGCACCGGCGGACCCCCAGGGGGCCCCACCAGCCCTCCAGGACATCCGACAGACCTTTTCGAGCAGATCCAGGCTTTTGGGGGCCCAGCCCGACGTCCGAGGGGCCCAATTTCCTGGTTTTCAGCCACTTGCAGGACCCGGCGGAGGATTTCAGCAGCCTGGAGGGCACCACCAGCTCACGGGTGGCCCGTTGACCCAGCCTCCACCCTTGGGGGAGTGACGGGTGATTGGAGAGCATACCAGGGCACACCAAGAGGCCACCAGGCAGAGTATGGACATCCACAGGGTGACTGGCAGGGACATGCAGCAGAGAGAGGAGTCCGAGATCGAGCCGAGGCATATTTTCCAGACAGACGACAGGGGTACCAGCAGAGAGGAGGATTTCATCAGCAGGAGAGAGATGGATTCGCTGGGGAGAAACGTCTGAGGAAGCTCGAGGTGCCCATTTTAAGGGGGAGATCCTGATGACTGGCTGTACCGAATGGAGAGGTACTTTGAGGTGTCAGCAGTCCCAGGAGAGGAGTGGCTTCGGGCGATTGGTGTTTGTTTGGAGGGGGAGGCTTTAGGCTGGTTTCGGTGGACTGATCAGCTGCATCCATTTTAGACTTGGGAGGAGTTTACGTCGCTCTTGATGGAGCGATTTGGTGCAGGGCGGTCTAGCGGAGTATTTGAGAGACTCTATTCACTGAAGCAGGAGGGGAGCGTAGAATATTATATCAGGAAGTTTGAGTCGCTCTGCCACCGAGTTCGGGGAGTATTTGAGGAATCACTAGAGGGCTACTTTATGAAGGGGCTGAAGCCTACTGTGAAATCAGGACTGAGGCAGTTCGAGCCAGTGGGTCTGCGCGGGATGATGACATTGGCTAGGAAGGTGGAAGACCATCAGGAGATGGAGCGGAGAGCCCGCGGGACGTGGGGAGGTGCCACGTTCAGGGGTCAGGCGGCAGCTACAGGACAGAGGACTGCACCTACTTCAGGAACCACGCCTGGTCAGGGAGCTACAGCCGTTGCTGGGGGCGGCAGAAACAGGAGACAGGAGCCTCGAGCAGGGGGCAGGTGCGGAGGATGACAGATGCAGAGATACGGAGAAGCGAGTGAATGGATTGTGCTTCAGATGTGATGAGAAATTCACCCCAGGACACCGATGCGCTGATCGGACTCTACAGATATTGATTGCGGCCGATGATGAGGGGGAGGACGAGGTCGTCATACTAGAGGCAGGAGAGGATGAGGAGGAGCCAGAGCACCAGCACTTGAACTTGGCGAAGGTGTCCCTCAATTCCGTGGTAGGGTTCACACCGAACCATCCCATGAAATTGGTGGGACGAGTGGGCAGTCACGAGGTGATCGTGTTGGTAGACAGTGGGGCCACCCACAACTTCATTTCCAGCAGGTTGGTGAGAGCGCAGAGACTGCAGCTGAGTGACACGGGGAGATATGGCATGATGATGGGCACTGGACAGGTGACACACAGCACAGGTGTCTGCCACGGGGTGATTGTGACAATTCAGGGAGTGCAGATTGTCACAAATTTCCTTTCCTTGGAGCTAAAGAGTACCGATGTCATCCTGGGGATGAAGTGGCTGCAGACACTAGGGAGACCAGGACGAACTGGAAGATATTGAGGATGGAATACCAGGATGGGGGGAGACAGTGGTATTGCAGGGGGATCCCAGCCTCTGTCGTTCCTTAGTGTCCTATAAGGCCATGTCCAGAGCAATCCACACAGCAGGAGGAGGTTTCTTGGTTGAGCTACAGGCCGTGGCAGCATCAGTGCAGAGCGAGGACCAGACACAAGTGGTGGCACCGGAAATTGAGCAGTTACTGGTTCAGTATGAGGAGGTTTTCCAGACACCACAGGGGTTGCCACCACACAGAGACCACGAGCACGCCATCGTCTTACGTGAGGGCGTGTCTCCCATCAGTGTGCGACCCTACAGGTACCCTCAGGTACAGAAGGACGAGATAGAAAGGCTGGTGGAGGACATGCTACAGGCAGGGGTGATTCAGCCGAGTACTAGCCCGTTCTCCAGCCTGGTTTTATTAGTTAAAAAGAAGGATTGCAGTTGGAGATTTTGTGTAGACTACAGGGCCCTGAATAGGAGACGGTCGCAGATAAATTCCCCATCCTCGTGATTGATGAGCTGCTGGATGAGCTCCACGGGGCAGCTTGCTTCTCAAAGATTGATCTCAAGTCAGGGTACCATCAGATACGGATGAGGGCGGCTGACGTGCCCAAGACTGCTTTCAGGACTCATGAGGGGGTACTATGAGTTCCTGGTCATGCCCTTTGGCCTGACAAATGCCCATGCGACTTTTCAGGCCCTAATGAACAAAGTGTTCCGACCTTACCTGCGGAGATTCGTGCTGGTATTTTTGACGACATCCTGGTGTACAGTCGCAATGTGGAGGAGCATGTGGGGCACCTACGAGCAGTACTGCATGAGTTACAAGAGCAGCAGCTGTGTGCCAATAAGAAGTGTTTGTTTGGACAGCGGCAGGTGGAATACTTGGGACAAGTGGTGTCAGCAGAGGGGGTGACGGCATATAGGGCCAAGATTGCAGTCATGTTGGACTGGCCGATACCTACCACCTTACGGGGTTTGCGAGGCTTCTTGGGCCTGATAGGATGCTACAGGAAGTTTATCCAGGGGTATAGTTCGATTGCTTGGCCACTTACCGAGCAGCTCAAGAAGGACAGCTTCCACTGGGGCGAGGAGGCGACTAAGACATTTGAGGCCTTGAAGCAGGCCATGACGACGGTGTCCGTTTTAGCACTACCAGATTTCAGCAGACCATTTGTGATAGACACCGATGCGTCGGGATATGGGTTGGGCGCAGTGTTGATGCAAGACCAGAGGCTCATTGCCTTCTTTAACCAGACTCTGTCAGCACGGACAAGGCTAAAGTCAGTATATAAGCGGGAGTTGATGGCGATTGTCCTATCCATACAGAAATGGCGGCCCTACTTGTTGGGAAGGAAGTTCACAGTGAGGACCGACCAGCGGAACTTGAAATATCTACTGGAGCAGCGCATGGTTATCGAGGAGCATCAGAAGTGGCTCTCCAAGTTGGTACATTTCACCGTCGAGATACAGTACCGACCAGGCCTGGAGAACAAGGCAGCAGACGCTTTGTCTCATCGCGAGGAGCTCGCAGAGGTGGCAGCCATTTCAGCACCCGTCCTCCTAGACTGGGAGCCGTTGAGCAGGGAGATTGAGGCTAATGAGGACCTGGCGAAGATACGTGAGGCACTGCAACAGGGATCCGCAGATTTTCCGAGATAGACCATGAGCGGACAGAGACTACTATATCACGGCAGACTGGTGATTCCCAGAGGCTCCGCCCATATTCCGATGATATTTCAGGAGTTCCACGGCAGTGCCATCGAAGGGCATTCCAGTATACAGCAGACTTACAGGAGGATGGCGAGAGAGCTATACTGGCTAGGAATGAAGAAAGACATTGCCCAGCGGATAGCAGAGTGTGACGTGTGTCAGCGTCACAAGTATATGACAATGACACCATCAGGGCTTTTACAGCCGTTGGCCTTACCGGAGAGAGTATGGGAGGAGATAGCATGGATTTTATCGAGGGGTTGCCGCGATCAGAGGGCTACAATTCTATATTGGTGGTGGTTGATCGGCTCAGCAAATATGCCCATTTCAGACCCCTCAGGCACCCGTACACCGCAGTCACAGTGGCAACAGCTTTTATGAGGGAGGTGGTTTGCTTGCACGGTTTTCCTGCCTCCATAGTGTCAGACCGCGATAAGATTTTTATTAGCAGTTTCTGGAATGAGCTATTCAAGGTGCAAGTGACCAAGCTACGAAGGAGCACTGCCTATCACCCACAGACGGATGGACAGACAGAAGTGGTGAATGGAGTGTGGAAACCTACTTGAGGTGTTTTGCGTCAGATGCGCCAAAGCAGTGGGCCAGATGGTTAGCATGGACGAAATACTGGTACAACACCTCGTACCACTCGGCAGCGCAGAGTACTCCTTTCGGATCTTATATGGTCGGGACCCGCCCCATTTGATACACTACAGCAGGGGGCCACACCTGTGTCACATGTAGAGGAACATTTGGATGAAAGGGACAAATATCTGGAGGAGTTGAAGAAGCATCTATTGCAGCCAACAAGGGAGCAATTGATATTTTTAGGTACATTACAAAGGATATACTAGCAAGTGGCAACTAATCAAATGCAACGCTCGTCATACAAAACTTATACATCTTGTGATATTTGCAATTATTTGCTCATGCTCAGCTAGACTTCAAAGTTGCATCACATCTACTGAAAGTTAGATGAAGCTAAACCTAGTATCAAAGCCATAATCGATCAAGAAAGGCTTAGAAGGGCATATACAAATTATAACTGAAACATCCGCCAGTAAATAAAAAAGGAACAAAGAAAAAAGAATAAGGAGAAACATGCAAAAATTGAAGAAAGCCTCCTACAGTAAATAAAAAATGAAAAAGAAAAAAGAATAGAGAAGGATAGACCAAGAACGTGACTGGAGATTGTAGCGCCGCCACTAGCGAGAGAAAAGGGAAGAATAGAGCCACCATCGATTGCCAATGAAATGGGAAGAAGAGAGCTGCCACTAGTTGAAGAAAAGAGAACGGGAGAAAACTAGGAGAGATGAAAATCTAGAAAACCCTTTAGTTATTTTTATGCTAAATATTAATGGGTCGGGTCGGCTTAGTTGGTTAACTGGTTGGATTTTTATTATGTAAGCCAACAATTATGCGGCCATGTATTTAATATGCGGGCGCATAACAAAAACGCTCTAGCATATGCGGCCATCCACATAATTTGAGCGCATATCCCAGATTTAATACAATCAGAACTCACCTCCTTTGTCCTTATGCAGCCTCCTCTAACACCCTTAACCAATCACTTAAAGAGACCAACAAATCGATCTTGAAAAGAGGTAATCTCCCCCCACCAACTCCCCCCCCCCCCCCCCAAACTCCCCAACCCCCAAAGAACCCCAACCCCATTCCCTAATAAGAAAAAGAAAATGCAAGCGGGAAAAAAGGTGTATGCAAACAAAAAGAAAGGGCCCAAAACCATCTTGTCTATAATTAAGAAAGAAAATACCAAGTCCATCAAAGTTACTGTAAACATGGGCAGCTATGATAAATGAATATATATGATCTACCCCAATAAAATACAGATAAAAATGACTGATCTGAAAAAAGCTTTTGATGATGCAATAATGGATACAGACGTGAAAGATAATGGAATTTATCTAAATGAGAAATCACAATTAAAACCATGTCCAGTAACAAACATTGGCAGTAGAGAAACATTTTAATAATTCACAAGCATAAACAACCGGCAATACTTCTGGAATCAGAAAACATGACTGCATACTAATTTTCAGGAAGGAAAGGTACCTAATCCCCCAAATTTTTGGGATGAAGGCTAAGACGATGACGACGAAAGATACATAATCCATACAGAAATTCCTAATACATTGTAAGGAAGCACATGATTGGAGTTTGTTCTCTATTCAGTTGATGAACACATGGCCCACAAATTTTTTTAAAAAAAAACAGATAGCATTGTAAGAAATCTTAAAAGGTTCGAGTACTTCCCAAGAGTTGTACACAGTAACTTATTAAGTAAATAGAATAACGTAAGTTATGAATATAAATTCCAAAAGTAGCAAACAAACTATGTAAACAGTAGACAAAAATGGTTGTCCAATAAACCGGTATTTGCTCTAGATGCGTAAAATTATCCCTTAAATGGACTTACAGTTGGCACAGCTAAGGCCAAGCCAGCATTTGTGCCTCTCCACAATCTAGCCAGTCCCTCCTGTATGTTTCCATTCCATTAGATTAAAACATTCAAGTCTAACTTGCGATATTAACAAAAATAACTACAGAATACTGGAACAAATTACAAGCGTGAAAATGCCAGAGAAACACATGCTACAAATTACAAGCGTGAAAATGCCAGAGAAACACATGCTACAGTAACATACTTGTCTAATAACTTTGTAGAATACGTCTATTGTTCCCTTGTATCGGAAACAATCAGGAGGACACAAGGTTGCAGTACCAAATATTCCAGCACGAGTGCATGATGGAGAGCATCTGAAATCTGAAAACAGCTGAGAGAAATGATAAATAAATAATCAGTTGATTGCCACAAAATCGGTGAATTAGAAAAGGTGAAATGTTGAAAAGAATAGATAAAAATGTTTAGGGTTTTTAGCATATATGTCCCTTAAATCTTGTGTATTTTGATATCTGTCCCTCAAATCTTGATATTTGCTTATAAGTCCCTTAAATTTTAAACGTTAACCTTAATAGTCCCTCAATCCGGTTTTCTGTTAAAAAGTTATATTAGTTAACGATTAATTACATTTAATTAATCATTAAACCCCTTAATTAAGTCTTAATTAACCCCATCCAGAAAACATTGGGAGGGGGTGGCGCCCCCTCCCCCAGAACAGCAGGGGAGGGGCGGCGCTCTTCGTCTGAGGCGGAGGGGGAGGGGGCGACGCCCTCCTCCTCAGACGAGGAGGAGGGGGCGGGGGCGGCGCCCCCTCCCCCTCCTCGCCGCCCCCTCCCCCTCCTCCCCAGACGAGGAGGAGGGTGAGGGGGCGCCGCCCCCTCCCCCCAGAGCAACAGGGGAGGGGGCGGCGCCCCCTCACCCTCCTCCTCGTCTAAGGAGGAGGGGGAGGGGGCGGCCCCCTCCTCCTCCGGCAGCGGCGCCGCCACCGCCTCCACCCTAGCGCGGCGCCCAGAACCCCCACGTTATTAAGCTCTAAACTAACGGAATATTCCCATTTCCGTTAAGATTTTAACAGATAGTTAGTGAGAGGGACTATTAAGTTTAAATACTAACTTTTGAGGGACTTGAGGGCAAATACGAAGATTTGAGGGACAGATATCAAAATACGCAAGATTTAAGGGACAAATATGCTAAAACCCCAAATGTTTAAGCATGGAGAGCATAGTTAAACAATGAGATAATGTAGCCGTTAGATCTTCCCTGATTAAAAGAGCAATAGAAAGTATAAACGATCCGATAAAAGCCAGATAGTTGAAATATTTGCACAAGGATTGATAAATTCACATGGAAGTTATGCCAGTGGTTATTATATGTGCCATGAGATAATTTCAAAAAGGAAACAAAATCCAATATAAGCATATATTCTATAATATAACAAAAGTAAGAAAAAAAAGTAAAGAAAGGTTACTGATCTTCAAGTAAAATGTTCAGTACATGAGCTAATCAGTTAATTCCTCTTCCAAGTAGATATATTGCTAGCGGAGGAAAAGAAGGATCCAGCAGCCACGCAAGCTACCAAGGTGGTAGGAGATTTTGTTTGGTTCGGGTTGGTGGGGGGAGGGGGGGGAGTTTACATTCAAGGCAATATGCATCAGCTGATATAGATCAAACACACTGTGATGTAAGGATCAAGCAGCATGACCAGAGTAACTCGACTTCAAAAAAAGAAATAATGTGAAGAATACCCAAAATGGGCACCCAAAAGGAAAAGAGATAGATTTTTGTTAGACATGCTATAACATGAAAACTACTTTAATACACAAAATTTCATCCGTGCTTTTATAAAGCTCACAAATGGACGCACTTCATTAGCGTTTACAAGATAGTGTTCCATTATTCACAGCCATGCTTCTACAACCTTGTTTATTTATCAAATATATCGTCTTATTAGTAAGAAGCATAAAATTTCCAATTCAGAAGCCATGACAATGTCCGATACCTCGAACACTGACACCTCTCTGGCATGCAACTGACACATGCCAGGCAAACCATACAGATGTCCCTAAAAATCATCACTTTCTCCCCATGTTCACAATTTCAAATATGGCATTTGCTGGACACGATCACACTGTACTGTAGAAGACTATAGTGTCCTTTTTTCCTTGTGAATGTTTGATTTTGAGGTGAAACTGTTATTGGTAGCATAAGTTAAATTTTATTATGGATTTTCACTGTTCGGTGTTCTGCATGGACTAACGATGGTATATGGTTTGGGACGATGGTGTTGACATTAGGATGTATAATGACTAATGTGCTAGCATATTGTGTGAAATATGGAACTGGCAGAATCAAATATGGCAAGCCGGACAAGTGAGAACACACCTATGTGTCATTATCTAAATATTGGATTAAGAAATTATAACTTCTATATCTTTAAACATAAAACCTCAACATGTTTCATATGTTTAGCTATGTAGCGAGTTTTCTCCATGGTGTATATGTATTTCAGTCAGAACAAGACATCCCAAACTACTTAAATATATTTGAATAACATGATATGGACCTACAAGATAGATGAAAACAGAAGATAACAGATTAAGACATGTGAAATAATGCCCCAAATAAAGAAACAGCGGAAGAAAAGCTAAATTAGAGAAAACAATTAAGAAACAATAAAAATAGATTGGTGCATAAGCAAGGGAAACAAAATGCCTGAAAGCACAATCATAAAGTCTGACAAAACGTAGAAAACAAGTCTCTACAGCCATCATATCTTAGGTCTCAACTCCATAACTCTTCACCAAAGATAAAACATGATCAATGATAAAAAATTTATGAACTTGCTACTTTGTTGATCAATCTTCTTTCAGTGTGCAAAAAATCCACTTTCTTTTTCCCAATTGCACAAGGATCCCAAATGTTCATTCTCATATAACACATGTCAAGAGCCTCCAAAGAAAACATCAAAATTTATAAAGTTACCCACTACTCATTAACTTATTGGCTGACATCAATTGTTTTCCACGGACTTCAACTGACTGAACATGGACTGCTTAATGCCACTTAATCTGTACAAGAAGTCACTCTATACGTAATGGGGAACCTCCTCAATTAGCACCTACCCAGGGAGGCAACCTAAGAGAAGAATTACATTAATGCCTCGATTACTATTTACCACAGCTGCTTCTTAATGATAAAGAACAACAAATTACCCAACGGGCCTCGACAAACATAGCAAACGTCTTTGAATTTACACAGCTTTTCAGAAATACAGGACTCCATTGGCGTGATATTAGGTTTCAAATAAAAATCATAACTTTACTAATAACCCATTTCCCTTTGATCTCATATCTCAACCAGGAAAAAAGACACAAAAGAAATTACCGTGGTGAGGCCAAGAGACGCCATATGACCCCCAAGATGATGCTGCGAAGAATTATACAAAACCCCAGCCGCCTGCGCCTGCAACCTCGTCTGCGACCAAAACAAACCAATCACTTTTTCATCCAAGAGAACCCAAATTTTTCAAGCAAATTTATGATTCTCCTACCTTGGCAACGTCGAGAGGGTTGACGAGGATAGCAGAGAACATCGCAGCGCCGGCGGCAGACATCGCCCGCTCGCCAAACCCCATGGTCGAGTCCGACGACGACCGACGATTAGACGAAGAAGAACAACAAGAAGAAGACGGGTCGGGCACGGAGATATTGGGATCGAAATCGACCCGCGATGCTGCGTTCGCCCATGCCAGCGGCGTGTGCCGCGATGAGCCGCCACAAACCATCGAAACCATAACGGAAAAATAATCAATAATATATGTGCTCCTCCTTTGTCTGAGGAATTGGACAGAAACCCTAAAACAAGGGGGGAGGATCGCGAGAAGTGATTGAGATAGAGAAATTTTTGTTGACTAAATTAGAGTTTGAGGGTGAGATTAACTTTGGAAAGTTTGATGGGAGCGTGGCGAAAGGAGGCGCAGGCAACGTGTGAAGAACTCCCAGCACTCGGGCGGACTCAACTCTGCTCCTCCTTTTAAGGGAGGACAATTTTTTGAAAAAGGACAAAAATTAAAATTAATTAGCCACATTGATTAAAAAAGAATAATAATTAATGCGTGTGGGGTCGGTATGTTTAGTCTTAGACATCGTACAACTCATTTTTGCAAAAAATGATTTGGCATGATAGGATGGTCTGCAATTATGCAGACAACCATCTTACAGCCATTCTTGGCCAAGTGTTTACAATGTGTAGATCTAAGCCTCATTCTTGTGTGTGTGTGTGTTTCAGTGTGTGTGACAAGTCAGTGTGTCTATGTCATTCAGTGTGTGCGTGTGTCTCTTTGTAGAGGCTGTGTCTATGGTAGTCTGATGTGTGTGTGATGTGTTTGTGTAGTCTGTGTGTGCAGTTTGTGTGGGTAGTCTGTACGTGTAGGCAGTGTGTGTGACTGGTTCTGCGACTATGTCTTTGTAGGTTATGCGTGTATGTGTTTGCGCTTGTGTCTATGTGGGTTATGTGTGTTTGTGTATGTGTCTGGGGTAGTCCCGTGTGTGTTTGTTTGTTTGTTTGTTTTTGTTACAATATTGTGTATCTGTGTGAGTGTGTATCTCTGTAGAGCTTGTGTCTGTGGTAGTTTGATGCGTGTATGTGCTGTGTTTGTGTAGTCTGTGTGTGTGATCTGTGTGGGTGTGAGTAGTCTGTATGTGTAGGTAGTGTGAGTGTGTGTGACTGCGTCTGCTTCTGTGTCTGCTTCTGTGTCTGTGTAGTTTGTGTGTGTTTGTGTCTGTGTCTGTGGTAATCTGTTGTGTGTTGTGTGTGTATGTTTTTGGTACAATATTTTGTTTGTGTTTTTGTGTATGTGTATCTTTAGAGGCTAGGATGATGATGATCTGCCTAGACAGTGTACATCTTATTTTTGGCAAACATTGTGTGGTAAGTTTGGATGGCATGCAAACACAGCCTACAAACACAGCCTACACATACAAACTACACATTCTTGATTGCATTTTATATTAGCCTTCATAATTTTTTTCCATGGTTGTTTTCCACATATTCTATACTATTATTGTATCCCTCCCAGTTTAAAATTTCCAGGGAAATGAATTCTACAGTTGGTCTACTTGAACACACATATGCACATACACTCAAACAACACACACACACACACACACACACACACACACACACACACACACACACACAGAGAGAGAGAGAGAGAGACTACACAGACACACAGTGACTACATATACAGATTACCCACCCAACCACAGACTACACAAACACAGCACACACACACATCAGACTACCACAGACAGCCTCTACACACACACACACACACACACACACACACACACACACTATTGTAACAAAAGTAGACACAGACACACATCAGACTGCCACACACACACAATACATAGACACAATCACAGTCACAGTCACACACTTCCTATACATACAGCCTACCCACACCCACACAGCCCACACATAGAGACTACACGCACACACACACACAGACTACACACACACACATCATACTACCATAGTCACAGCCTCCACAGAGACACACTCACAGAGATACACAATATTGTAACAAACACACACACACACACACATCGGACTACCCCGGACACCGACACACACACTGCCTACACATGCAGACTACCCACACAGACCACCCACAAAGACTACACATACATACTACCCACCCGCCCACAGACTACATGCAAACATCTTGCGGCCATTTTTTGTCAAGTGATTACAGTGGGCATTTCTAAGCCTCATTATTTCTTGTTGGGTTTTCTTGTGTAATAATATTATTGTAGTTTGAAGAAAAAATATTTTTTTAAATTTTTTCTTTTGTTTGCTTTTCTTTTATTACGAAATGATTTTTTACTTTTGAATATTAATGTATTTTGATTTAATTTTTTAAATTTTCAATTTCATTGACAGCTCCGTCAGTGAAAATTAATTTATTTTTTAAATGTTAAATTATTACTGATGGCCCGTCAGGAAAGATTGAAATATCATTGACGATTTCATCAGCGATACTTTGGCTTTCGATGACGGCCCCGTCAATGACATCTATTTACTTTTAAAAAAAATTGAAATGTTAATGAAGCTTCCGTCAGCACATTTATCATCTTTACTGACAGAACTGTCACTTAAGTTAATTAACTTTTGCTGACCGGTCTGTCAGCAGTATTCTTTGTTTTACTGACAGAATCTTCAGTAAAAGTGGAACTTTCACTGACGGTAAATTTAGCTGTCAGCCACTTTTACTGACGGAGCCATCAGTAATTTCGTCACTAACCTAATTCCACTGACGGTCGTTTTGACGGACCTTTGTCGTCAGTGACGCCTTTCACTGATGACATATTTACTTTTACTGACGGCAAATGCCGTCAGTAAAGCCCCTTATTCTTATAGTGTAACTCACTGGCCAGATGATGTGGGTACAATAACAGGTTTACTATAATCATTTTTTCACTCTCCTTCATGGAAGTAGTGTATACTGCATATATTCATTTTTCCTCTTCTTTACAGAACAAGGGGTTATAATAAATATATATATTCCTTCTTCCTTTGTTAATGAGGGATTACACTTCTATATCCATTTTCCTCTTTCTTTTATGGAATGAGGTGTTATATTACTAAGCTCATTTTCCATTATTCAAAATGGTAGCATGGTTATACAACAGAACCCGTTTCTTGTACATCGTACCCTCAGACATGGGTCACAGCCTAGGTTTGGTATTACTTTACATTCACATGACACAAAAATATTCGCAACAAAGTTATTTAATTTCAAGACTCATGTACATGTCTTTCTGAAATTTGTTACATTTTAGTTTATTAGTTTACCTTACTAGTGGTTTAATAGTTTGATATATTCATAACCTGTTCCACATTGTTCCGTAGCTTTCTTCTACTAGCATTGTAATTTTACGATCTTGCTTTGTACAGAAACTGTTTGCTTGGATTAGCTATAATCCACTTTTAATCATGTGATACATTTTTAGGTATAGTACGAGGCTTCAGAGTTTTAGGATTGGTTCCCACCACTTTGAGTTGTGCACAGAGCTTCTGAGACTACTCGCTCAGGTATGTTTTGCGATATTTTTTTATTTTGCATATATTATTTTCAATGGTAAACAGCAGGTCTTGCAACTCTTGAAAATTGTAATGGCTGTAGGAAGCTAGGTCGTTAAAAGTGGTATGTAATGGTCTGAAATCTTAGTAGTAAATTTTTTTTTCCTTTAACTTTCCCAAAATCATTTTGTTATCTAACTCTTCTTTTCTTTCCTCTTTTCGTTCGGCCCATTGTTCTTATCTTCTCTTTTCCAGCCAAAACAAAACACAAGACCTATATTTCTTTTATTTTCTTTTCCCTTTCCTCTACTTTACTAACCCCTCAAGCCCAAGACCACTAAACCCCATTTAATCACTAGCCCCCTCAACTTGCTTGATCCAATCGAATCGAATGGATGATTTCTTTTCTTTCCCTTCAGCAAAGAAATCCTAAAAACTTCCCCTCTCTTCAACAAGAGCCGTTGCCGCTACCCTCTATCCGTGCATTTCGCATATCCTCTTGCCACGATTTCGTACGAAACACGGCCATAATTCTCCTACGGCTCTCTTCCTTCTCTATAACTCTTTTGCACCCTATGGACACTGATAACTAGACAACAATATACTTCAGACTAATGGGGTTTTGGGATAACTCAGTGTCCAAAGAGTGCATATGCGACTATAGGTCATGTACTCCATTTTCCTCTTCCTACATAGAATTAGGTGTTATAATGCTACTTCCAATTTTCTCTTTCTTTATGGAATGATGGTTTATACTATTATATCCATTTTCTTTTTTCTTTATGGAATGAGGGGTTATACTATTGTATCCATTTTTTGCTATTCACACTGGTTGCAGGGTTATATTCCATGACTATGAGTCTGCCGGAGTTGCATATCGTACCCTCGGACATGAGTCATGATTTAGAGATGGTTAAACGAAACATTTAAAATGATATATATCTTTAACATGCATATCTTGTTATTTACTAGTCATAACCCGTGCCCAGAGGGCACGGAGGCAGTTGTCGCCCTGGCGCAAATGCGGAGAGAAGCGGTCGCTAAAGTGAAAAAAGCGTGGGTGTATGTGAGAGAGGAGGGTCGGGGGCAAAAAGAGAAAAAGCAGGGACTAAAACGCAAAAAAAAAACACCAAAAATCCATCCCAAACCTAAGTCCAGAACCACACCCAAACCCCACGTGGCGTCCCAGTCAGCAACCAAAAATATGACTGGGATAAAACTGCCACGTGGAACAAAACTGACACGTAGGACAAAGTTCGTGAATTGTATAATAGATTTTGCTACATAATTTACAATTGTGTGCTTTCATCTGGCACGGTTCGGTTCAGTTCAGTAGTTACCTTACATGTCTTTTAATTGTTCATATGGCTGAACAACGTTAAAATGACAATAGTTGTTGTTAGGATGTTTAATATCTATCTCTTAAATCTTCATATTTTGATATTAATCTTTTAGATTTTTGTAGTTGGAAAATATCCCGCAAGTAATGTGGTTTAACTTAAAGTATTTGAGGGACAAGATTCGAAATAAAAATCAGTCAAAAGGACCAACTTGGTGTAATTTAAAAAAAAAGAAGATTTGAGGGAATACTTTTCAAATATAAGATTTCAATGACTGGGATGAAATTTACGAATAATTTAAGAAACATACATTAGGAAAACCCATTGTTGCTACTGTTGATGTACATACATTAATTAGTTCTGTTAGGTTTGAATTTCATCTGATATTTGTTGGCATTAGTGGCACTACATCTGGAGGTTTCAGGCTGCGGAATCAGATGTCTTTTTGAGCAGCTTAAGCAGTAATGTTGAACATAATGTCGTTCAACATAATGTTTAACATTCGGGATCTGAAATTCTGGTTAGTATGCTAAAACTCTGCTTTGGTTTCAGATCTGATTTGCTGCATATAATGCCGGGGATTTCTGAATTGTTTGTGGAATATCTGCTTGAGAGATTTCTGGAAAGCCCTTCATAAATCTGTTGCTAAATTGAAGGGATGTTGGGTTGCAATAGAAAGAGAGTATCTTGCAGATTTGTTGGTTGGAAAGATTGATTGCTGCATATCTTTTTATTGTTTCTATTTCCAGAAGATTTGAAAGAATCTTTTTCTATCTTGGTTCAGTTAATTGTGGGTGAGCTGGAGATATATTTGGAAGCTATTATCTCTCGTTATTATTGTTGATTCGGTTGGAAAGAATCTCGCTCGGTTGGAAAGAATCTCGCTCGGTTGGAAAGGATCATTATTGTTGCAATTGAAGATCTGTTGGAGATATAACTGGAAGTTGCTATCTATCGGGATTTGTTATTGAATTTGTTAGAGAGATTTTCACCCGCAAATATTGGTTGGAAGGTCTTGTTGAAGATATTGTGGAACCACTTGCCCGAAGTGATTCCTTAATTTGTGGGATGCCGATTCTACATGCGATTTTCAGCGAGCGACCTTCCTTATCTACTCATGTGATTGAGGGGGAGCGGGGATTGAATGTGTGCGGCTTTGCGAAAAAGGATGGTTGTTTACGAAAGTTTTTTTTGAAGAACTCGAGGAGGAGGCCGACGGCGACGGACGTAGGATCAAGGGAGTTGATCTAGTCGGTTGTGCAAGGGGAGCTTGCAGGCAAGGGGAGCTTGCCGAGAATACTCCATGGGTTGGTAGAGACCACCCATCACGGTTTGTATTGAGGGGGAGGTTGTTCCTCCTAATAGAATCGTGATAATTAGTGATTGTACTCATTGATTATTTTAGTGGAGTATTCTGATTTTCTGGGCGTGGCCCCGCAGATGTAGGTGTGCGCACCGAACTGCGTTACCAAGTTTCTTGTGTCACTTTGATATTGATGTGTGTTTAATCTTTGTGTGTTTTTATTAATCCTACGTACTGAAAACAACATTTGGTATCAGAGCAGGTCACCCGTGTATCTTTGTTAACAAAGAAGGTGTGATCTTGGATTTCAGTACTTGAATCATGGCTACACGAGAAGGTGCCTCCGTTGTTCGTCCTCCACTGCTCACGGGTACAAACTACACTTACTGGAAGTCTAGGATGCGTGTATTCATCAAGTCCATTGATGAGAAGGCCTGGATCGCTGTTGTTGAAGGATGGACACCGCCGATCGAAATTGACAAAGATGGCAAAGAACACCTCAAGCCGGCAAGAGACTGGAGTCGGATTGAAGAACATGCGGCCTTGTGCAATTCTAAAGCAACTAATGCTATTTTTTCGGCTGTAGATGAAGAGCAGTTCAAGCTGATCTCCACATGTGAGTATGCCAAAGAAGCATGTGATATTCTCCAGAATGTTCATGAAGGAACAAGTACCGTAAAAGCTTCCAAACTCCAGATGCTAGCTTCTCAGTTTGAAAATCTAAAGATGTATGACAACGAGACTGTTGCCGAATTCAATGGGAGGTTGAGAGATATAGCCAATCAGGCCTTCCAGCTTGGGAAGAAATATTCTCAAAAGAAGTTAGTTGAGAAAACCTTGAGATCTCTTCCAGACAAATTTTCAGCCAAAGTTGCAGCCATTGAGGAGGCCAGAAATACGTCCACCATGAGGCTGGATGAACTTATGGGGTCACTTCAGACCTATGAAATAAATCTGCAGCAGAAGAACGTGGACAAAGTAATGGCCCTGGACAAAGTAATGGCCCTAAAAGTTGAAGCTAGAGATGTCTCTAAAGAAGATGATGAATCGGGTGTAAATGCAGATATTGTCGTGTTGACTAAAAACATCAGTAGAATGCTGAAGAAGATCAGTAGTAAAGGGAAAAAGAAAGGAAAAGGGATGCAGTGTAGAGTATGTAAAGGATTTGGGCATATACAGGCTGAATGTGCAAACACTCAGAAGAAGAAAAAAGGGAAGTCCTCGACCAGTACCTGGAGTGAAGATGAGTCTGATAGGAGTGCTGAAGATGAGGAAATCGACAGAAATTACATTGCCCTCGCAGCCTCTCAGAAGAAGCGACCTGATTACAACACTAGCAGCCATGTTGAATCTGATGTTACAACATTACATACAACATCAGCCAACAAATCAAACAGTGTCAGATCCAGTGTTGCAACATCAGGTTCAACATCATCCACAACTTCTACAACTGAATCTGAGTCTGAAGTCGATATCGATGAGGAAGTTAGTGATGATGATATCCGAAAAGCATACCAGATGATGTTTGAGAAGTGGGTGCAAATCTGCAATATCAACAAAGTCTTGAAGGTGGAGAATGAAAGACTGAAGAAAGAGAAGGAGGAGGTCAAAATCAAATGTTTGAAAGTTGAGGAAAATTGTAGAGAATTGGAAAGCAACTTCAGAAATGTTCTTCTCAGGGCAGAGAAAGCTTAATGCACATTGGATAAGTGGAATTCTGGAAAAGCAAAGCTGGATGATATCTTGAACATGGGTAAGATTTCAGGAGATCGCACCGGAGTGGGATACAATAGAGGAGCTTTCTATAATGTGTCTGTTGAAAGAAGAAGTCAAGTTACCAAAGAACTTGAAAGAATGGGTCAGCACAAGGAGCATGATCAGAAGAAGCAAACTAGAGGTGTAAAAGGTGGTCGTCCTGTGTGTGCTTACTGCAAGTTCATAGGCCACACTGAGAGAAACTGCTTCAGTCGCATGCGACATTGGTCAGAAGGAAGAAATGTTAGACACCCTGATATGAAGATGAAGAAGCAATGGGTCAGAAAGTCTGAATTATACAGCAAGAACACTACAGCTTCAGAGAAGGCACTTCATGTTGTGACTAATGTTGTAACATTAGATACAACACAGAACATTGTTGTTGCAGATGTTATGACACCAGACTCGACATCTCCCCTCGACAATCACTGTGAGCAACCTGCGCCAAAGTCTCATGAATCTTCCCCCAGAATTATTAGAGTGCTATCTCGATGCTCTGCTCACTGCTCTTCCTCCACCGGTGCCATTGGATCTTCACATGTACCCTCTGACAACACCGCCGATGTTTTCAATTCTCCAACTACTTTTCGGCCCCTCAGAACTCGACTTCTACCCTGGACATCATTTCATTCGTCACCCTACTGTCAGATGTGAGGTATAGTGCTCTCTCTTATTCCGATGAAATTTTATGTGCTATTAAGAGAGACAGAGGAGCCTCTGGATGAGCCTCGGTTGAGTTGTTCTGAATTTTTCTTTTGGAGTTGTGAGGCTAGCTAAGGGGGGAGAATGTGGTGTCTTTTCTGAATTAATTGGCTGTATTTTTTGAGGTGATCACTGCTCGGGTTGTTCTGGTAAGGGGGAGAATGTGTTTTGGATTATTGTGGCTCAAAGGGGGAGAATGGTGTGATTGGTTAGTGCTTGCTTGGGTTGTGCCACATAATGCCAAAGGGGGAGATTGTTAGGTTTGAATTTCATCTGATATTTGTTGGCATTAGTGGCACTACATCTGGAGGTTTCAGGTTGCAGAATCAGATGTCTTTTTGAGCAGCTTAAGCAGTAATGTTGAACATAATGTCGTTCAACATAATGTTCAACATTCGGGATTTGAAATTCTGGTTAGTATGCTAAAACTCTGCTTTGGTTTCAGATCTGATTTGTTGCATATAATGCCGGGGATTTCTGAATTGTTTGTGGAATATCTGCTTGAGAGATTTCTGGAAAGCCCTTCCTAAATCTGTTGCTAAATTGAAGGGATGTTGGGTTGCAATAGAAAGAGAGTATCTTGCAGATTTGTTGGTTGGAAAGATTGATTGCTGCATATCTTTTTATTGTTTCTATTTCCAGAAGATTTGAAAGAATCTTTTCCTATCTTGGTTTAGTTAATTGTGGGTGAGCTGGAGATATATTTGGAAGCTATTATCTCTCGTTATTATTGTTGATTCGGTTGGAAAGAATCTCGCTCAGTTGGAAAGAATCTCGCTCGGTTGGAAAGGATCATTATTGTTGCAATTGAAGATCTGTTGGAGATATAACTGGAAGTTGCTATCTATCGGGATTTGTTATTGAATTTGTTAGAGATATTTTCACCCGCAAATATTGGTTGGAAGATCTTGTTGAAGATATTGTGGAACCACTTGCCCGAAGTGATTCCTTAATTTGTGGGATGCCGATTCTACATGCGATTTTCAGCGAGCGGCCTTCCTTATCTACTCATGTGATTGAGGGGGAGCGGGGATTGAATGTGTGCGGCTTTGCGGAAAAGGATGGTTGTTTACGAAAGTTTTTTTTGAAGAACTCGAGGAGGAGGCCGACGGCGACGGACGTAGGATCAAGGGAGTTGATCTAGTCGGTTGTGCAAGGGGAGCTTGCGGGCAAGGAGATCTTGCCGAGAATACTCCATGGGTTGGTAGAGACCACCCATCACGGTTTGTATTGAGGGGGAGGTTGTTCCTCCTAATAGAATCGTGATAATTAGTGATTGTACTCATTGATTATTTTAGAGGAGTATTCTGATTTTCTGGGCGTGGCCCCGCAGATGTAGGTGTGCGCACCGAACTGCGTTACCAAGTTTCTTGTGTCACCTTGATGTTGATGTGTGTTTAATCTTTGTGTTTTTTTATTAATCCTACGTACTGAAAACAACAAGTTCAATATAAACTTATGTTTACTATTTTAGGGAGAATGTTGGGTCCAACAAGTTAAGCCGGCCAGCCTTCTCCATGCTATTTTTTTATCTTCCATCATGTTTTTGATAGAGCCAACAAAATTGTCCGATGATCACGTGCAGATTGTAAGTATATATGACTAATAACTATTAGCATATGATACATTGATATGGATTTACTATACGTAATTGGGGGATACTTACCCATTTTTAGGAATATGATTTACTAGCCATTTCTGGGATACTTGGCCATTTTTGAGAATAGGAATTTTAAGTTTATTGCTTTTATTTTTTTGGTAAGACCGTATCAGTCTTAAATATATGATCTTTCATTTTCCAACACGCCTTTTTAACTATTGAGCCTCACGCCAAGGTCTTGCTCTGAATATCAATATATCACCACAAAGGAAATATTAAGAAAATGCTGATTATGTTCAAGAAAATTTATTTTTTGGTTTGTTGGCATGAAAATACATGTGATTTGATTAGCTATTAGATAAATAATAAAATTAACACAAAAGAAATATTAGCAATATATCACCACAATAGAAATATTAAGAAAATGCTGATTATGTTCAAGAAAATTTATTCCTTGGTCCGTTTGCATAAAAATACAGGTAATTTGAGTAGCTATTAGATAAATAATAAAATTCACAAGGATGCAGTTGTAGTAAAGCAAGAAAAAGGCCCTAATCTTGGTCGAGACTTACTCGACACTATCCTTAAACGTAAATTTTTATCCATTGGAGATAATCTCAAAGTCATGCTCAATAGACTACACGTAAAAATTAATCAACCTCTAGTTGTGTAAGCATGCACTCACAAAAACAATGCTAGGTTGAATACAATTGTTTCTTCCTTCTCACAAATTTTGAGAGTAGAAAGGGAAGAGCAAAAAGAATATTTGAGAGGATCAGAAATTTATTTATATTTTTAATGTTATGTCAATGAATAACTTTTATAGAAGAAGAATGAGTGTTAGAATTCTTGAATTGGTTGGTTGTTGGAGGTTGGCTGATATATGATATTAGATGTAGGAAAAACAAAAGTCATGTTAGGGAGATCACTAGATATCTATGCCAACTAGTTTTTAAAATGATTATATTCTTACCAATAAAAAACGAATATTGCCGGAATTTTCTGTTGCAATTCTCACTGATCACAAGAAGACTTACTGATTACCGTAAAACAATAAAAATACTGATCATGGTAAAACAGTAAACCCTGAAAAGTAAAAAAGGACTTCACTATTTCTCACTGGAAATAACTTTACACACTCTAGGGTAAACACCAAAAAAACTCACTACAACTTTTACCTCTTTGGTGTAACTTCCCTCTATGGGGTAATTTTCTCTCACTGGAGAAATCCCTCACTCTTACCTCTCTGGGTTTCCTTCTCTCTTTCTCTTGAAGATGAAATTGTGTGTTGTGTTGGGATGATCTCAAAGCTCTGCCTTCATCCCCTTTTATAGGGATGAGAACCTTGCAAAAATGTCATCAATGACGTTTTTATATTTGACTAATCAAAACGATTAGCAGCCCCTTGCATTTACAATTCAAACTTGGCTACCATTTGAAAGGGATGTGTAGCTTGGACTTTGTCTTGTAGCTTGTCTTATAGCTGGACCTTTCAATTCCCCCCTCCAGCTGCATCAAAAGTGATTGTCACTTAATGTAATGACCCCAAAATCCATATAAGTGTATTAGTACACATTCTTGGACGTATATATATGCGTATAAATTTTTGGGAGTCCTTATGTATTTTATTTAATTTTGTCAAGCTAAAAATTATTTTTAAATAATTTGTATGGCATGATTTTATTAAATGAAATATATGGGTGGAATACTAATGTCTTGATGAGTAAGTATTGCATGTGTATTAAGTGTGTATAATTATTTTTCTAAAAGACAAATCCTAATTTTACCTAAGTGACACCTCACCCTTTGATGTGTCAATAGCTCCTTGATCCTTACCTAACCCAAGGCTTGGTGGCATGCTTAGAGGATTTTAGGGAGTTGAGGTGGCTACTCTAGGAATTAGAGAGAATGTTTTATTCACTCACTCTCTTCCCAAAGATCAGACCGAATTCATTCCTTCCCGTTGCTCTCTCTTAGACATTAGGGGGGACTGAGCACCCATAGGGCTACGCCAACCTCACTCTGCACACTCCTGTAGCATCCCTGTCGTCGTTTAGGTGATGTTGCTCATTCTGGGAGCCAGTGGAGGAGAAGAAGGATTTAGAGAAAGAGAAAGGGTATGAAGAAGGAGGAGCCATAAGGATTTGGGCTACCCCCTTGTCTCTCATCACCCCTAAGGTAGGATTCCATCTCCAACTAGTATTAGAGTTGCATGATTAGTTTCATGGTTGTTGTTGTTGAGGTTTTACCTTTTCTTATGTTAATCCCGAGTTTGTATGGTGGTGTGCGGTGAGCAATCCTGAGTTTTGTATGGTTGTGTGCTGTGAGCAATCCTGAGTTTGTATGGTTGTGTGCGGTGAGTAATCCTGAGTTTTGTATGATTGTGCGCGGTGAGCAACCCTGAGTTTTGGGTGGTTTTGTGCAGTGAGCAATTCTGGACAGATTTACATGCTGATTATTTTGCTTAGTCCTCCCAATCTAGAATTTCGGTTAATCTGAAATTTTTATGGCTTAAAGATTAGACTGTTATCAATAACTTTCATGTTGTGAACTTTTACTAATTCGGACTGTAATTAAGAGTAAAAATTCCATCTTTACAACCTGTCGGAATTTCATCCAGTCTGTACACAGTTTGGCAAAACGTAGATCAGTCTCTGCACACTCCTTAGAAATTGATGAAGTTGGTCTCGTTAGAAATATAACAACTTTTTCTACAACTTTTCGTGAGTGCACATTTTCGAGATTCTAACTGTAACATGTCCTACACTAGCAATCTTTACAGCCCTTAGAATCTGTCTGAAAAACAGATTCATCAGGTCTTACCAAACAATTCACCGTAAATCACTCAGTTCATATTTCTGCATGAAAATTTATAGGTGAATCCAGCACAACTATATCTACAACTTTCATTTGTATTGTATATGCATGTTGGATACAAAATTATGGAGAAATATGCTTCTTAATCTGACTGTTCTGTTTTTCCAGCAAGCTGAAAGATTTGAATGTTGTTTTAAGTTCCTTTTGAGTTTAAACTTACCATCAATGTTCTTGATTATTTCTGTTACATGGTGATATGTGGTTTATGTTCTTGGCACATGCAAAATGATGATGTGAATATGGTTATACGTTTCATGTATATTATGAGAAATGAGAAAGGGAATGCACAAGGCGATGCATGTCCCAAATATGTGATGAACTGTGGAAAGTAAAGAAATGGAAGATGTTATGTTTCATGAAAATGACTAAGTCCTCTTAAAGGAGGGTGACATGGGGTTTGGGGGAAACACGGGTAAATTAAAGGAGTTAAGGAGCGGACAGATGATATGAATTCTCGCCCGTTGTATCACTCTCGGAAGGGGGAGTTGGAAGGGTTGGAGATGCCGCTGGTGTACCCGTGATGCACCATGACGGTAATTGATGGTTTACTCCGTTTGTCCGACAGAAAAACCGAGCAGGTCTCTCTCCAGTACCTTGCCCCGTTCGGGTATGGAGTTGCGAGAGGCCCCCTCCGGTGCCCGTGTTGCTGGTTGGGGTACCACTTTTCACCCACCCTGGGTGAAGTCCGCCTCCTTAAGGTCCTAAGATTTATCCGGGTTCCAAAATGCTAACCAATGAATTAATTGTTAATCCTCATTACTCTTGTAGCAATGGTAAATGTATGCGTTGTTTACTTGTGTTTCTTTACTATGGTTCTTTTATGTTGTATATCATTGTTGTACACCTTACCTGTTGCACTTCCACACTTTCACATGTTCATAAGTATAGTTGTTACTTCCTTTACTATAGTAGATGTTTATGCCATGACATACACTCTGCCTGTTCACGTGCACCCTTTCCACACTTCATGTAAGGACTAGTTGAGATATGGAATTCCTACTGGGTCACGCGTTGACGTGCCCCACCGTTGACTTTTCAGGTTGGTTCTTTAAGTTGGAGGCCCCTTGACTCAGTTAGTTGGAGTTGTGGGTTGTGAGAAGTGTGGATGGCTTGGGAGTGTTGTTGTATTTGGGTGAGATGTGATTTTTTGTACATTATTGAGATGTGAGTAATATTGTATATAGATTTGTATAAGGAAGTTGTATATGAACAGTTTTATTTATATACATCAGTGCTTGAGTTGTTGGTTCTCTTGTGTTTTGGGTTGACTGGAATGCTATATGTACTATCCCAGCAGTGCGCAGTGGACCTGCTTGTGTTTGTAATTTCGTATTTTCTTCGTAGCACATGTCTCTTTGGGAATACCTGATACGGATTCGTACTTATCGGGTATCCCGGGGAGCGGGACGTTACACTTAACAACCACCCCAACTATGTCTCTGCATAGCTCTAGCTTTTTCTGTGTCACCACCTTCGTGAACATGTCTGCTGGATTTTCCTTCGTATGGATCTTCACTAGTCTCAACAGCTGTTGATCCATTACCTCGTGTATCCAATGGTAACGAATGTCGATATGCTTTGTCCGAGCATAATACATCGAATTCTTGCTCAGATCTAAAGCACTTTGACTATCATAATGTACCTTGTACATTTTCTGCTTGATCCTTAATTCTTGGAGAAATCGGTTTAACCACAACATTTCCTTACCAGCTTTTATAATTGCAAGATACTCCGCCTCTTTTGTGGATAGCGCAACAGACTTCTGCAATCTTGACTGCCAGGACACAACTCCCCCTGTAAAAGTGTAGACAAAAACCCGATGTAGATTTTCTACTATCAAGATCTCCAGCCATATCTGAATCTGTATAGCCCTCCAAGATTAGATCAGCTTCTCCGTAGCACATGCATGCCTTTGAAGTACCCTTCAGGTATCGAAGAATCCACTTGACCGCCTCCCAATGTTCCTTTCCTGGATTAGAAAGGAATCGACTCACCATTCCCACCGCATGGGCAATGTCAGGACGTGTACACACCATTGCATACATCAGACTCCCAACTGTTGAAGAATAAGGTATCGATGACATCTCCTCTGTCTCTTTCTTGAATGAAGGGCTTGGCCTCCTGCTCAACTTGAAGTGGTTGGCCAATGGAATGCTAATTGGTTTGGCATGATTCATCTTGAATCTCTTGATCACGCATTTGATTCGGGTTGAATATTGCATATTTAACCCCCCCCCCCCATTTAGCCCTATTTTGTGCTATATGATGCTTAATTGATCTCTAATACGTTCGTATTTTGTATACCATCATTTATTAGAGATATCACTTGATTTGTGCACAAAGTATGAATTTTATTGAGTATTTCTGCCTTTTATATTTTTCATGGCTTGGTCTCGATCTCACGATTCCAACGACTATTTATTTGTGTTTTTCTGAGATCTGTGCGAATTACTGTATATTTTTGAATGCAGAATACCAATTAAAGGGGCGAATACGCACGAAATACGGCCGAACGTACGAAATACGGCCGCTTATACGCGTATCAGCTCAAAGCGGGCCATGTGGCTCAATCGCTGCAGCCAATTCTTCATCGAGCGGCTCCCAGAGATGCGGCCGTGGCAGCTTTACGTCCATTAAGATCCAATCCAGCGGCAACAATGCTTGGGCGACGTGTCCGATTCTGGAGCGTCGGATATCTATCGGACGGCGCACGAAACTCCCGCTGAGGTGAGACGGAGCGGGCAACGTGGACAGATCCAGGGGCGTCGATCGACGATCCGACGGCGCGTACAAATTCCCGAAGAGAACTCGGAGGCGGCAACCGCTTGGCGACGTGGCTTCCCTTGGACAGTCCGATGTTGATCGGACGAACGAGAGCAAATGCGCTCGGATGCATCGCGGATGCAGGCGCACGGTTTCTAAAGGCCATGCTGCAGCCCCTGGATCAATCCCGCATAGATGTGCGGCTGAAAATTGCCCCGGCCGTAACTTAGGGTTTGGATGGTGAATTGAAGCGGGTTTCGACCCGTTAAGCCAATAAAACCCGCAATGTTCTTATATAATGTATTCTTAAGGTTTTTGCTTGGTATTCTTGGCGTATTTGGGCGATTTTGACGGCGATTATTGCAGAATTTTCCTGAGATTCCAGATAGCAGCCTGGGGTATTTTTCAGAGAGTTTTTAGAGAAAGAAGAAGGGCTTTCTTAGGCAAAAAGAGGGTGTATTTGGTGATATCTCTTGAACTTAATTGTGTATTTTCAATTCTAGTTACTTCTATTGCTTAGAACCATGCTTAATATGATGAAATCTCTTATTATTTTCAGTATGTGTGGCTAAATTATTATTGTGCATGGTATGGTGTAGTTAGGGGATATGATGTGTATTTTTTTGGTTGAATCGTCGCGCTAAAATTGTAACATTGATAAAGTTATAGTCTTTAGTTTAACATCTTCTCTTCATATTTTACAAGAACGTGATTGAGTAGATGATCACCTCACAAGGGTGAGTTTTGATCTCCCCAAAAGGGAGTTAATCGCTTATATTTAAAAGACTATAGTTTTAGCAACGACTTTATTCAATGTTGTGCTTTAATCCCCAAAAGGGTATTTTCCGATGAATTTCTCTCAAAAAGAGGTTTCATTGAGTTATCGTTAATCAACCAAACTAATACAAATCATGGACCCTAATGAACCCATATCATGTGCATACTTCTCATAGGTATTTTCATACACGAAACTTTCTTTTGCTCGTATTGTTCATGTATTAAAAGAACCACAATCAAAACCCATTCAAACCATCAATATCAAAAGTGGTTGGTCTCTTTACGTTGACTTCTATTTGATTTAAGCTTTGTGATTGCAACAGATTTTCTCCCGAGGATTCGACATCTGGACTCCCAGATCTATATTACTTGCACGGACTCTTTCGCTTGAGAGAAGCACATTTTTGGGCTAAGTAAGTTCTTGGCGCCGTTGCCGGGGAGAGCGGTTTGTTACCACGGTTTATTTCATTCAGAGGACCTTCGGTGAGATCTTTCCACTTTACTGTACATAAATTTTTGTTTATTATTAAAAAAATTTGTATAAATTTTTTTTATTATATATAAAAAATGGAGTATATGAATTTCTATTGCACAAACAATTGGTATGATGCAGACTATAATGTTGCACACAAAAATAGGATAGAGAAGCTCAAGATCGTTAGTTTTAATCAGACGAATTGTGAAACGTTCTTTCAGGCCTGGAGGAGGTTCACAGACATAATATCGAGCTATCCGCAGCATGGGTACACAAAGGAAGAACTTATAGAGTCCTTCCTAGATGGACTATGACCACAGCTGCAGGAATTTTTGGGAGTCAAGACGCCGACAGAGGCATGGAAATACATGGAGTCTTTACAAGAGAATGAAGAAATCATGAAAGAGACTTCAGAGTGCGATTCAACGGAGCCTTCATGCCTTGATCAAGTGGAGCAAAGCGTAGACGTACCTTTGCAATCCTTGAAAGAGGAAGTTTATTTACTCATTCAGACACAGGAGGCCACATCCCATCAATTCCAAGAGAACTTCCTTGCTCGGAGTCGGCAGATTCACAAATCCATTGAAAATCTTAATTTGATTGCCACTTGCTTAGAAGAAAATAATTCTTTTGAAATTCAACTTCAAGAATCTGATATGAGTTCATCTTCTATTGCAGGTACATCGAGCGAGCCATGTCACGATGAAGGTACAAATTAGAACATTAACATGGCTGGAAGCGTGTGCAAAAGAGAGGACGAGCTAGCAATTTTGGATGAACCGGAGGCGGAAATAGCGAGGGAAATGTGTTCAGAGATTATCGCTATGGAGCCCGAACCATTCCCTCCCCCATTTTTTTCCCAAAATCATTTACCCCTCTCCGCAATGACTGAGCATCATACCGAGAGTAGTCCATATCTTTCAGGGAGTAGTCATCAATATTCTTTAATTTATTTCACCTATTTTGATGACTACGTTTGGAATACTTTTATTGAGAAGAATCTTAGACTGAAATGGATTGACGTGACTCATCTCTTGCAGGATACAGGTGAACATCTTATAGAGATGCTGGGAGTTACGTTACTGGGATCCAGTTTAGTCATTGAAGGAAGATTACTCACCGAGGAGCGCAAGGAGCAAATTGAACAACTTCCTCCATAATTAAAAATTCGGGATCCGCCATTTGACCACTGTGTGTTCTTTCCATTAGTGTAGTTTTTATATGATCTCTAGGTTGCTTGCTTTGAATAAACTCGTACCCCTTTCGACATTGAGGACAATGTCCATCTTTAGTTGGGGAGGTGTATGAGACGTTAGGATTTTTTTTTCAAAAACAAGGATAAGAGAAGAATAAATCACCATCCTCATCTTTTAAAACTCCTTCATATACCACAAATGCGGATGATTATGCATTAATTGATTTCTAAAAATTTTTGATGGCTTGCGTTAATTATTTTTCTCTTCATGGAATTACTGTTAATATGCTATTCATGAAAACTTTCAATTGCCTTGATTAATATCTCGAAATAGTTTGAATTTATTTCATGCATGCAATGGTGGTGAAAAAGCTTAAGTATACACGATTCATTAGAATAGTCTTCAAGTTGAAGAGGAATTTGGCCATTGTTAGTTTGGTACTAATGTTTATGTTCATATGTATGGGTGTTGAGTTGCTTACAAAGAAAAAAAGAGAAAAAGATGAAGAAACAGCAAAAAAAAATGAAATGCACAAGTGTGTCACTAAATAAATAACTTAGTTGGCTCGAGTAGTACAGTCCGAGGGGTCCTTTTTGGCCTAATGCCCTATTATCGTCTGATTTGGGAGCCATTGACCGGAAACTCACTCATTTGATGGAGCGAACCAAATATACATTTTTTTCCGCAAATGTTGCTTTATGCGCGTTACGCGGAACTAATAAAAGAAAAGAAAACGGAAAAGAAAAGAAATGGTGAATAATCTAAGCAACCTCAATGCCCATGATTTGAACGATCTTTGTGAGATGCAAATTCCTTGGAAACAAGAAAACTAGAACAAAATGACGTGTTATACTTTCGCTTGCGCAAAACGATGCTTGCATGTTATTTATTCAAATTAAATTAGAGAAAATATCATGTGATTGATCTTGTGCATGGATTGTGTATATTGATGGTATAAATCATGTTGGAAAGCGTATTGTTAAGCCAGGCCATAAGTGATTGATAGAATTTATTGTTTTATTAATCATTCGACTTCATCGCTCTTTTTGCTAGGGACTAGCAAATCGCTAGTTGGGGGTCTGATTCGGGTTGAATATTGCATATTGAACCCCCCATTTAGCCCTATTTTGTGCTCATATGATGCTTAATTGATCTCTAATACCTTTGTATTTTGTATACCATCATTTATTAGAGATATCACTTGATTTGTTCACAAAGTATGAAATTTTTCATGGCTTGGTCTCGATCTCACGATTCCAACGACTATTATTTTGTATTTTTCTGAGATCTGTGCTAATTACTGTATATTTTTGAATGCAGAATACCAATTAAAGGGGCGAATACGCACGAAATACAGCCGAACGTACGAAATACGGCCGCTTATACGCGTATCAGCTCAAAGCAGGCCACATGGCTCAATCGCTGCCGCCAATTCTTCATCGAGCGGCTCCCAGAGATGTGGTGACGCATCAGCTTTACGTCCGTTAAGATCCAATCCAGCGGCAGTAATGCTTGGGCGACGTGGCCGATTCTAGAGCGTCGAATATCTATCGGACGGCGCACAAAACTCCCGCTGAGGCGAGACGGAGCGGGCAACGTGGCCAGATCCAGGGCGTCGATCGACGATCCGACGGTGCGTACAAATTCCAGAAGAGAACTCGGAGGCGGCAACCGCTTGGCGACGTGGATTCCCTTGGACAGTTCGATGTTGATCGGACGGACGAGAGCAAATGCACTCGGATGCATCGCGGATGCGGGCGCATGGTTTCTAAAGGCCACGCAGCAGCCCCTGGATCAATCCCGTTGGATGTGCGGCTGAAAATTGCGCCGGCCGTAACTTAGGGTTTGGATGGTGAATTGAAGCGGGTTTCGACCCGTTAAGCCAATAAAACCCGCAATGTTCTTATATAACGTATTCTTAGGGTTTTTGCTTGGTATTCTTGGCGTATTTGGGCGATTTTGGTGGCGATTTTTGTAGAATTTTCCTGAGATTCCAGAGAGCAACCTGGGGTATTTTTCAGAGAGTTTTTAGAGGAAGAAGAAGGGCTTTCTTAGGCAAAAAGAGGCTGTATTTGGTGATATCTCTTGAACTTAATTGTGTATTTTCAATTCTAGTTACTTCTATTCTTAGAACCATGCTTAATATGATGAAATCTCTTATTATTTTCAGTATGTGTGGCTAAATTATTATTGTGCATGGTATGGTGTAGTTAGGGGATATGATGCGTATTTGTTTGGTTGAATCGTCCATCCATATTTGGCAACTTGCAAGTATTAAATATATTCAAATCCAAAGTCATGTTACCAAAAGTAATTTTTAGTGATAAAGTTATAGTCTTTAGTTTAAAATATTCTCTTCATATTTTACAAGAACGTGATTGAGTAGATGATCACCTCACAAGGGTGAGTTTTGATCTCCCCAAAAGGGAGTTTCATCGCTTATATTTAAAAGACTATAGTTTTAGCAACGACTTTATTCAATGTTGTGCTTTAATTCCCAAAAGTGTATTTTCGATGAATTTCTCTTAAAAAGAGGTTTCATTGAGTTATCGTTAATCAACCAAACTAATACAAATCATGGACCCTAATGAACCCATATTATGTGCATACTTCTCATAGGTATTTTCATACACAAAACTTTCTTTTGCTCGTATTGTTCACGTATTAAAAGAACCACAATCAAAACCCATTCAAACCATCAATATCAAAAGTGGTTGGTCTCTTTACATTGAATTTCTATTTGATTTAAGCTTTGTGGTTGCAACAGATTTTCTCCCGAGGATTCGACATCTGGACTCTCAGATATATATTACTTGCACGGACTCTTTCGCTTGAGAGAAGCACATTTTTGGGTTAAGCAGCGTTCAACGTACTTCTCCTGAGATAGCCATAGCTTGTTGTGTTTCCTATCTCGGACTATCTGCATTCCCACAATTTGTTGAACCAAACCTAAGTCTTTCATATCAAAAGACATAGAGAGTTCCTTCTTCAGTTGGCCGATTTTTGTTGCATATCCAACGATCAACATATCGTCGACATCTAAAAGAAATGCAACGAAGTTACCGTCTGGAAACTGCTGTGTATAAACACACTGGTCTGCAGCGGTCCTTTTGTAGCATTGACTCATCATGAATGAGTCAAACTTCATGTTCCACTGTCGTGGTGTTTGCTTGAGGCCGTACAGACTCTTATTCAACTTGCATACGAGGTTTTCTTTACCTGCAACCTCGAAACCTTCTGGCTGCTCCATGTAGATTTCTTCATATAGATCATCGTGAAGAAATGCCGTCTTGACATCCATCTGCTCAAGCTCTAAATTTAACATGGCTACCAATCCGAGGATGACGCGGATTGAAGCCATCTTCACAACGGGTGAAAAGATCTCGTCAAATTCAATACCTTTCTTCTGAAGGAACCCTTTAACCACCAGCCGAGCTTTGTGTTTTACCATCTTTCCGTTGCCATCTTTCTTGAGCTTGAACACCCATTTGTTCTTCAGTGCCTTCTTTCCTTGTGGAAGCTTGACCAACTGTAACGACTGCTTTTCATGTATCTGGATTTATTATATTATAATATATGTTTTGGTGGATTTTCTCCTCATGTGTGGTTTTCGTCTCCGTACCTTTCATTTTCGATCGATTCGTCGTATTTTCTCGTTTCTCCCTTAGGATTGTCGATTTCGAAGTATGTCATTCGTGACGGACTTCATAACGGTCGTATCTTACTATTAGATCAAGCCTAGGAGTCTTAGGAATCGATCCCGGGGCCCCGCGCTCCGTATCGGAACTTTTGGTGCTCATTAGCCGGTATAAGAAGGGGCACCGACCGACTAGATGACGATCCAGTCGGTCGGAAATCCTTCTTGAACCGACTAGTTGGCTTTCTAAATTTCTCAGGAGTTACTGTTTATCGTTAGTCGGTCTAAGAAAGTTAGTTGACCGACTAGGTTGCAAACTAGTCGGTCAGCAATGCTTCTTTAACCGACTAACTCATCATCTAAATTTTAGTATCAATACTGTTCACTCTTAGTCGGTCTAAGAACGTTCATCGACCGACTAGATGCTAAACTAGTCGGTCAGTATTTGTTCATGGACCGACTAATTCTAAATCCTATTTTCGTTCAGAAGTTACTGTTTACACTTAGTCGGTCTGCGTTGGTCGACCGACCGACTAGTTACCAAACTAGTCGGTCAGTGGTTGCTCTTTGACCGACTAATCTGTGTTAAAACCCTAATTTCTGGGCAGCCGCCAGCCCATCCTATTTAAACCCATCCCAAACGATTTCATCTTCCTCCACTCGACCCTAAACCCTAAAATCTCCCCCATTGAGCCCCCATCTTCCTCCAAGCCCTATTTCTTCATCCCAAGCCCTAAATCCATCATCTAAACCCTCCATCAACTCTATCTACCTCTCATCTTCCCCAAAATCCCATCAAATCCCATCAAATCCCCAAAATCCCCCAAAAACCCTAGTTCTCCAAACTTCTCCAATCTTTTCCAGATCTGATCCTAGGGTTCTCCGGAGTGTTTCTTCCGCCTCCTCTCGGTAAGAAATCGATCCCTTGGTGTTTTATAACATATTTGTATTTTTATGAAACCCTAATAAAATTTCATGTTGTTTGTTGATTGTTCCCCCATAACAGCGATTTCCCCGTAGATTAGCATCCGTGTGACGAAGTGGTCGTCATCCCCGGTGCTAGGCAAGTGAAACTTGCCACTTAGGGTTTAGGCCATGTTTTAGGCCATTTGCTTGTTGTAGGCGTAAAAGAGGCTAGGCGACGAAATGATACTCGCCTAGGCGCAAATTGGGGAACTAGCTTGACAACGAATCTAGTTCTGACATTTAGCATGTTGCACAATTACCATGTCATGTTTAAATTCCATTAACGGTACGCAATTTAATTGTCATGTCATTGCATTCTTTAAGTGATCCCGTGATTGCGTAGCATCGCTACAATACTTGTGTTTCCTGGCTCGTGACCAGAAGCGAGCATAATGAGTTGCTAACCCCAACGCTCGATATTGAATTGTGAACTAAGAAACAAGCTCCAGTGCGGGGCAACCCTGGCTCACTTGCTGGGCTCATGTGCAGGGACCCTGGCTTGTTTACGTGTGGGATGTGGTAAGGGTTAAGCGGTCATTCAACTGGGGGTCTGCCTGATCAGCAACTGCAGTTGTAAGACGTAAACTCTGGGGTGGGGTAGTGTTTAGTGCCGATCGGTGTGAATGATGTACCATTCAGCTGAAGGGCGTAAACATCTACAAACAACAGTGAAACGTGAATAGTGTTTAGTGTCGATCGGTGTGAATGATGTACCATTCAGCTGAAGGGCGTAAACACCTACAAACAATGTGAATTGATTGAGAATGTTAGTAGCTTGGCTACTCTTGACTTGTCCCGATAATTTTACTCGTGTACTTGTTGTTCATCATGTCTTAATTGTGCACTCATGTTATAACTGCCATGTCATGCATACTATAACTGCTAGGTTGCTAGTTGCCTTACTTTCAGTTTCCTTGTCCAAGTCTTTTAGACTTGCTGACATGTGCCCATTTACTCTTTTGGGTGACACATGTTAGATCCTGAGCCTGAGTACCTTGTTGAGGACGAGGTGTTTGCTGACGTCGAGCCCGAGCTTGTGTTTGACGGGGAGTACGTGGACACTGGGGACCAGTCCTAGTGTCTTCGTCGTGTTTTACTTTTGTTTAGACAGTTGTTTGTTATCGGTGCGTAGCACCTATACTTTGTTATGTCGTTGCTTTTGTTGGCCTTGTTCTGGGCCTTTAGACTCTTTCTTTTAGCCTGGTGGCTTTTCTGGATGTTGGACTTATTTTTATGTTGGACAATTTATGAGATGTGAGATTTTTATTTCAGTATCTCCTTGTATTATTATTGTTGTTTCCGTTGTGATTACAGGGACCTGCTTATGTTTTATTGACGCTTATCGGGTTTGGGGCTTCACAGCTCCACTCTCGTGCGGACCTTTTCACGTCTCGCCTCCATTTTAGGGAAGCGGGTCGTGACACCAACTCATAAGTATGATTCTTCTGTAGAGATTCCATCTCATCCTGCATAGTTTGCAGCCAACTTTCTTTATTCTTGTGAGATACTGCTTCTTGGAAACTCTCTGGCTCCCCCACTTCAGAAAGTAGATGTAACGGCCTGTATTTTTCCAATACATTTGAATTAAGTATTTAACGTAATTTCATTTTTAAAAGGTATTTTGTAGTGGTTGATCAGGAGTTTTAAATGATTTCAAAATTTTCTTATAAAAATATTTTGAAGTACCAGACTAGCTATGGAGTATTTTAGTAAGATCGGGTTTCAACAAATACCTCTAAAAGATCTGATAAAATATCATTTTCAAATATTGATGTTTTGGCTCAATGAATTTATTTTCTATTCAAACATCTTCAAAACATTTTCAAACTTCTACAGTAGCATCCTATGATCATTTAGGGCTCCCCACATTAATTTCGTAATTTTCTGATATCATTTCAACCTAGAACCTGCAAACCCGCTTTCTAAACGTTTTGGCCTAAAACTAGTATCTCCGTAACTCAAACCCTGAAACAGACTTCGTATTCACGATCCTCGCGACGATACGATCTCGTGGGTATCTTTTCGTAATTTTTCGGACACATTTACTAGTAGGGGCAAAATTGTAATTTCGTGTTTCTAAGTATTTTTACTAATTACACCTCTAACTATTACCCCCCCTAATTACCTTAATCAACTTACCCCTCACCTACTCCCCTAATCACCTAATCTACCAGTATCTACCCTCTCCCAGCTAACAATCCCAATCCCAACTACCTTCTTTTTATTTGTTTAATTATTTTGCAACCCTATATATTAACTACCCAAACCCAGGGTCACTCAAACCCTCTCTCTTTCATTCTCAAGCCCCACTCACGCACACAGGCAACCCTACTCACAGTATCCCTCTCTCCTTCGTTCTCCTTCCCCCAAGCCCGAACAGAACTCACACACCCTCTCCCTGGTTCCGCTCTCTCCCTTCTCACTCTCCCTCCCTCACCCACGTCACCGACGGGCTGATCGCCGCCCGCCACCACCGCTCTCCCCGCTCTCCCCCCACGCCCTCTCCCCCACCTCCTCCTCTCGTCGGTGTCGTCTTCTCGACGTCACCTCCACCGTCAGACCCCAGCTCCGCCTCGCCGTCCTCCTCCCCTCTCCGACGCAGACGGAGTTGCCGTCGCTTGCTCCAGGGATCTCCGACGACGTCGCCATCCCCGAGCATCTCCGACGAGGCCCCACCACAATGCCAACGAACGCCGACCCCGGGCGCCTCCCGCTCCGTCAAGCTCCGCTGCCTAGCCACCTCGACGCTGCCACCTCGACGCCATCCGCCGCCCGCTCCGACGTCGAGCGAACCCCACAGCGCCTCCACCGCTGGCGTCTTCAAACTACCCCATCGTCGTTGCATGCAACGAAGGTGATGCGTAAATGATCGATGGTAATATCGTAATTACGATTTAATTTTGTATTTTCGTTTTTAATTAATTAATAATTAGGTATTATTGGTTTTAAATTCATAACTTGAAATATAAGCCCCATAAAAATGTGAGACTAGCTCTAGAAAATCAGAAATAATATTATGGATCCAATGGCACTAGTTTCATCTCGATCAGATGCTTAGTTTTCCCTGAATTAATTTTTAAGCCAAAAAATTAAATACGTTATTTTCATTTAAAAATACATAACTTGTTATGTTTACGTATACTAATATGTGAGAAAAATATATGTTATAATACTCTTCGAGACGGTCGTTTTGTTAGCTCATTTGCAACTTTTCGATGCAGATTGCACCCAGAAAAAATTATTGAATAAATATGTTACTAATTGAAAAATAGTTTTAAATTGTTTTGAGCTTTTAAAAATTCTAAAAATTACTATAAGCTTTAGAAAAATATTTTCTGCTGCAGTAAAATTATTTTTAATATATCTAGCCTATATAAAAATTTAGAACCTTTTTCAGCACCGTTTCAATCAATTTAAAAATCAAAACGACCAATTAATTAGATAGTAATTAGTGTAGCCATTAACTGATAACTTATTGTGTTTGCAGGTATCAATCCTCATGCACCAGCTTCTCTAGCTCCAACCTCGTCTTGCCACGACGAGCTCGAAATTAGTAAGTCACAGTTAATTCTAACCTTAGAAATTTAGATAGTGCACGTAATGGAAAATAGTGTACTAAATGGAAATACCGCATGCGTGAAGCATGGATCGGTGTCTTAGTTGTTGGACTTCAAATCATTGCTCAGGATTGACATTCTCTGTTGAGGTTTCTGCCTTAACTTTTCAACAAGCAAAGATCTTTGGAGTGTTGTTAATGCATGTGAACAGCTTTACTTTTGAAATTGACATATCTTATTGCAACATAATGACTGAGTGATATACTGCATTGACATCATACTGCTAGAACATCTTATTGAAATTGAATGCTTAAAGTTAGTTGGCACTGCACTGGGTTTTTGGGGTAAACTTATATTAGTGAAAGTGCGGGAGCGACCGCGAGCCATCTACACATTGCACCATACCGTACCGACCGACTGAATGAAATGTACCGACTAAAGTGAAATGTGATCCGCCCGGGTGAGCGCCCCTGTGGCAGGAGATGAGCTCAATGTTTGTACACTGTACCTTCCTATATAAGTCACGTAGCTTTTAGTGTTACTATTGCCTGCTTGTACTTTCAGTGTTACTACATCTGCCGGGTGGTCCTACTATCGTCATTACTATTGCCTGCTAGTTGAAATATTGTTGCTACCTTATGCTATACCATAGTTGTTGCTATTGCACGTTACTTTTACACTTGCACCGTCACCTTTTCTTTATGTACTACATGTACTTTATTTACCACACCTACACCGTCACTAGCACTTTACTTATTGCTCTCGCATGCATGTTCGTTTTTTACTTTACTTTCCGCACTTGTTTACTATAGCCTGCTCCATATTTGTGCACTCCTCTTTTTCTATCGCTAGAATTATTGTGACTTACCTACGGTTCCATCTCCGTGGCACCGCAGACGACGTACATATGGAGGCAGATACTCTTGAGTTGATATCGTTAGAGTTCGACCCTGAGACCGCAGCTTTCAGTTTTATTTTCGCTATATACTTTCTTTCTTTCATGTATCATTGTTGGAACAGTTGTACAGTATGGATTGTAATAAATGGACACTATTTGGGTATTTTTGTACATCTCTGCATCGTGGCTATTTTGGTTTCACTGGTTAACTGCAGGACCTGCGCAAATATCAAATAAGTAACTGGCCCCAGAGAGCGGGTCATTACAGTAGAAGATACTCTGCTTCTGAAGATCTGGTTGATGGAATCCAGACTCGTTCAGATCTCCGTGCTTGTGAGTTATTGACTTCAGGAGGCGTACCATCATCTGCCTATGTTGTTGGTGGTGCAGTAGCTGCTGAAGAGGGTTGTGGCTCCCTCTGCTCAGCATCCGCCTCTTCTTCCAAGTCTTGTTCAAAAGCCTCCTCTTCTTCTGGTATTTCTACATGCACCTCTTCGTATTGCATTGGTGCTGGGTCTGGAACAATGTCTTCAGCACTTGAGCTTGCATTTGAAGATACCATGGGCTTTTTAATGTCTTCCAGTGTCTGATTTTCTTGGAACAACACATCCATGCTCCGAATAATCTTCTTCGTCTTTGGGTCCCACAACATGTACCCAAATTCTTCATCTCCATAGCCGATGAAGATACAAGGAATGGTTCTTGCATCAAGCTTCTGCCTTTGCTCATTGGATACATGTGCAAAGGCTACGCAGCCGAATACCCTCAAGTGGGAGTATGATGGATTCTTACCAGACCACATCATTTCTGGAATCGCGAAATCCAAAGGTACTGATGGCGATCTGTTGATGAGGTAGCAGGCAGCACGAACAACTTCTTTCCAGAATGGCTATGGTAGCTTAGCCATACTGAGCATGCTTCTGACCTTCTCCATGATCGTCCGGTTCATCCTTTCAGCAACGCCGTTGTGTTGTGGAGTGCGAGGAACCGTCCTCTCATGTCTAATGCCTTGACTTCTACAGTAGATATCGAATGCTCTGGAAGTGTATTCGCCTCCATTATTTGAGCGGAGGCACTTTAACTTCTTTCATGTCTCACGTTCGACCATGACGTGGAACAGCTTGAAGAAGTCGAGCACTTGGTCTTTCGTCCTTAAGAAGTAGACACACACATTCCGAGAAGCATCATCAATGAAGGTCAGAAAATACTTATTGCCACCCGGCGATTCAACCTCCAAGGGACCGCAAACATCAGAGTGTACCAGACTGAGTAACTCTGATCTCCTTGTTGAAGAAGAACTGAAGGAGACTCTATGTTGCTTGCCAACTAAGCAATGCTAACACGGATCTAGTCCAACAACCTTAGTAATTGAGATCAGCTACTTCTTTGTCAAGAGAGATAACACTCTCTCACTCATGTGACCGAGTCGTTGGTACCACAGATTTGAGTAGCCTCATGTTCCACCACGTTAAGGCTGTCGGTACAAATCTTCACATGAGTTTTGTATACGTACCACAAATGTGCCCCTTTTGGTAATCATGGCACCTTTTGTCATTCCCCATGTGCCGTTGCTGAAGTGGTTGTCGAAGCCCTGTTTGTCAAGGGCTATCCCCGATAGCAAGTTCATTCGAAGGTCTAGAACATGTTGGACATCCTTCAGCGTTATTGTGCAGCCGACGTTCGTTTGAATCTGAACGTCGCCAATTCCTACGATCTTGCAGGAACTTGTATTCCACATCTTCATGATGCCAAAGTCTCCTGCTTTGTAGTTGGTGAAGAAGTCTCTTCGAGGAGTGGCGTGGAATGATGATGCTGTATCAACCACCCACCCACTGTCCTGGTTGGAAACATGAAGGCATGTCTCTTCTTGTATAGAGTAGATAGCCACTTCTCCGGTACAAGTGACTAACGCCTCTCCATCCTTCGTCTTTTGTTGAGAACCATTTTGACCTTGTTCTCGCAACAGCTTCTTGCAGTTTTTCTTCATGTGGCCCTCCATGCCACAGTGGTAACACTTGTAGGTAGGCCTCCTCCTATCAGTGGACTTACCACGGCTCTTGCTCCTGCCTCTGTCCCAGCTTCGACCACCTCCTTGTTGTCTCCCTCGAGTCTCTGTCACGAGGGCATGTGATTGGTCGATGCCAACTTCTTTTCTCATGGCCTCCTTGTTGAAGAGGGCATCCTTAACCATATAGATGGTAAGTTTGCCGTTTGGTGCCGAATTGCTGAGAGAGACCACCAACATCTCCCAGTTGTCTGGAAGAGAAATGAGGAGAAGAGCTTGCTCTTCATCCCCAAGCCGTAACTCCACTGCAAATAGATGATTCACCAGGCTCTGGAACTCACTCGTGTGCTCCGCAATGGAAATTCCACTCCGTAGCTTCAAATTTACCAATCGCCTCATTAGCAAGGTTTTGTTTCGAGCAGTCTTGGCTTGGTACATGTCCTCTAGCTTTTGCCAGAGGGCATATGCGTCCGTCTCCTGCGCAATATGATGGAAGACGCTGTGATCGATCCATTGTCGGATTTGACCGATCGTCTTTCGATTCATCTTCTTCCAGTCAGCTTCTTTGGTGGATTCTGGCTTTACTCCTTTGACCTCTAATGGGTCAAATAAATCTTTACAACTGAGGAGACCCTCCATTCGAGGTCTCCACAATGTGTAATTTATGGCCGTCAGCTTGACCATAGCTCTAGATGAGTATGATTCTTCCATCTGAATAAAAAAGAAAAATATAAAAAAATCCCCCCCCCCAAAAAAAAATTCACTCCCTCCTTTTTTAACTCTCTCAGACACAGCTCACCTAGGCTCTGATACTACTTGTTGTGATTCTCACTGATCACTAAAAGACTTACTGATTACAGTAAAACAGTAAAAATACTGATCACTGTAAAACAATAAAAACTGGAGAGTAAAAAAGGACTTCACGATTTCTCACTGGAAATAACTTTACACACTCTAGGGTAAACACCAAAAAAACTCACTACAACTTTTACCTCTCTGGGGTAACTTCCCTCTCTGGGGTAATTTTCTCTCCTTGGAGAAATTCCTCACTCTTACCTCTCTGGGTTTCCTTCTCTCTTTCTCTTGAAGATGACATTTTGTGTTGTGTTGAGATGATCTCAAAGCTCTACCTTCATCCCCCTTTATAGGGATGAGAACCTTGCAAAAACGTCATCAATGACATGTTTATATTTGACTAATCAAAACGATTAGCAGCCCCTTGCATTTACAATTCAAACTTGGCTACCATTTGAAAGGGATGTGTAGCTTGGACCTTGTCTTGTAGCTGGACCTTTCATTTTCTGCAAATCAATTGCAAAATTAGAAAGAGCCAAATAATTAGGAGTAGAAAGAAGCAAAAGTTGGCCCAATTTGCATGCTCCTACGAGACCTAAATCTGAGATTTGCTCCTTGCATGTGTATCATGTGTGCACGCATCCAATTAATAGGTTTTTGAATCAATCATCCAATTTTTACATTACCGACTTATGTGGGCTCATGATCGGAGAAGTAACTCCTTATCTCAAGCCTACTCAAAAAGCATAACAACACAAAGGCTATGGTTCTTATATAACCACCATAAATAGCATATGAGAGCACAGTGGGCAGAGTATAGGAGAGCTTGGACTCATGTGACTGGCTTCCCCCTTGCTTTCAGTTCCACCACCCACCGACCGTCCTCATTTGATTTAATTATTTTTTTTGATACATCGAAAAGCCACAATCCAGATTCGATCCCGCGACCTAAGACTAGGAGGGGGGAGACATACCACAAGCGGGATTTGATTTAATTATTATGGTAAATTGCAGAAAAATACCCTCACGTTTGGGCCATTTTACGTAAATACCATGACATTTATTTTCATCAAAATATATACCCAAACGTTTTTCGACGCTTTTAAGTTGATACCCTTTTTTAATTTTCCATCCAAAAGACAGAAATTTGGACAAATTTACCCCTGAATGTTCCTTTTATAAGTTAATACTCTCACATTTGGGCCTTTTATAAGTTAATACTCTGAATTGGGTGTGTGTCCATTGGGGTGGGTGGGTGCATAGGTGTGGGGTGTGTGTGCACGCGCATTGGGGGTGTGTGTGCATGGGGGGGGGTGTGTGTGCATGGGTGGGTGGGTGGGTGCATGGTGCGTGTGTGCATGGGGTGGACGAGTCTTTGCATGTGTGGATGTGTGCATGGGTGGGTGGGTGTGGGCATGGGGTGTGTGTGCATTGGGGTGGGTTTATGCATGGGTTTGTGTGTGGGTGTGTGCGTGCATGGGGTGTGGGTGTGTGCGTGCATGAGGTGTGGGCATGGGTGTGTGTGCATGGGGTGGATGTGTGCATTGGGTGTGTGTGCATGGGGGAGGGTGTGTGTGCACGCGCATCAGGATGGGTTGGTGCATGGGTTTGTGTGTGGGTGTGTGCGTGCATGGGGTGTGGGCGTGGGCGTGGGCGTGGGCGTGGGGTGGGTGTGTGCATTAGGTGTGTGTGTTTGTGCATGTGGGGGTGTGTGCACGCGCATCAGGGTGGGTTGGTGCATGGGTGTGTGTGTGGGTGTGTGCGTGCATGGGGTGAGTGTGGGCATGTGTGTGTGCATGGGGTTGGTGGGTGTGTGCACTGGGTGCGTGTGTGTGCATGGGTGTGTGGGTGTGTGCATTTGGGTGGGTTGGTGCATGGGGGTGTGTGTGCATAGGGTGGGTGGGTGGGTGTGTGCATTGGGTGCGTGTGTGTGCATGAGTGTGTGCATTGGGGTGGGTTGGTGCATGGGGGTGGGTGTGGACATGGGGTGGGTGTATTGGGTGGGCGTATGCACCGGGGTAGGTTAGTGCATGTGTGATCGTCTACCTTATAGTGCCCAGATTGAACCAATACTTCAACAGGTCACATACGCCCATGCACCCACACACCCCAAGCACACACAACCCATCCATGCACGCACACCCACCCCATGCACACAACCCACACACCCACACGCCCACCCCACACAATCCCACCCCCAACCCAGGCACACACTCACCCTAAGCACACACACCATGCACACAACCCACCAACCCACGCTGACATACCCACCCCACGCACACGCACACACACCCAATGCCCACACCCACCCACCCATGCACACACACAAACACATACACCCCTTAAGCACACATACCCCACCCACCCCACGCGCACACACCCACCCTACGCACACACCCTCCAACCACACCTACACACCCCATGCACACAACCCACCAACCCCCATGCACCCACCCACCCACACCCATAAACACACCCAACCACCCATGCACACACACCCCCCCCACCCCAAGCACACACACACCCCCCACGCGCACACACACACCCACACCACGCACACCCACCCACCCACCCACCCATGCACACACCCACCCCCAAGCACACACACCCAAGCACACAACCCACCCACCCACGTGCACACACTCCATGCACACACCGCACCCCAGCCCCCCCCAATGCACACACCCCCACACGCACAACCCACACACCCCACGCATGAATGCACACTCACCCACTCACCCACCCCATGCACCATCCCACCCGAGAGAGAGAGAGAGAGAGAGAGAGAGAGAGAGAGAGAGAGAGAGAGAATCGGTAGAGAGATTCGGTGTAGAGAGAGAAAGAGAGAGAGAATCAGTAGAGAGAGAGAGAGAGAGAGAGACCGCATGGTATTTACGTAAAAATGGCCCAAACGTGAGTGTATTTACCCAAACGTGAGAGAGAGTGGCAAAATGGTCCAATTTAACACCGTCAGCCCATTTTCCGTTACATGGTATCAATTTATCACAAAATAAAATGAACCTGAAGATATTTACGTAAAAATGGCTCAAACGTGAGGATATTTTTATGCAATTAAACCTAATTATTATTAGGCTCAATTCCTCAATTATTTAACTCACCGTAAACTGCTGACTTATTACACAGTTAATTTTAATTGAAAACATGCTTCATTTATCATCCATCACTTTTACCAACAGTAAGCATAGTAATTTCTTATTGCGAGCAGATTTTAAATGTCGAAAGATTTTCTACCTTTTACGCCTTACATAAAACCACAGTAAAATCGAATCACCTCTCCCCATGGAAAAAAAAAGCGAGCTAATGATGCAAGAAATTTATAGAAGCTGGCCTTCATCATATCCAATAATAACAAAGTTAAAAAATGAAAACGAGCTGGAAATAAAGGACTGCAATTCTAAGTATCTGCAGTGAAAGCAGAGCCATCAATGGATGTAAAAATGGATCATAAACAGAAAAGCGTTCATAACAAATACCTATGTATGTAAGAAACGTTTGTGTACTTCGAACCAGATAATTTAGGATGAAGATGATAAGCGTCCATAATAAATACTTGAGATGCAGGGTCAACACTCTGAAGTGAGGCACGCAATCAATCAACAGCAATGATAATGATACGTTCTCTTCTTCATTTTATACAAAGCAAGGAGAGGGAGGTTCTTCCCTTCCAAGACTCTTGGGAGACAGTAGAAGTTAATTGCATCCCTAATTTTATAATAAATATATAAAACAACAAGCGACCCAAATCAACAGAAGATAACGGGGAAGGAAAGCAGCCTCACACAATCCTCTCACCCCCACGCTGCTGCTGCTGCTGCTGCTGCTAGCCCATGGCGTACTTCTGGGTCCAGCTCCTAGCAGTGGTTTCATACTTGTTCCGGTCTGTCTTGTACATGTGAGCGATTTCTGGAACCAACGGGTCATCTGGGTTTGGATCCGTCAACAAAGAACATATTGAGAGCAACACCTGCACGGAAGCCCCCCCAAAAAAAATACCACTTCATTCCAACTTGCTTAGGGTTGTGAAAAAAGAACAAAAAAGTTGAAATTCAACAGCTAATGAAAGGATGCCATTGTCTACTTATTACTTTCTGCAACTAAAGCAAGCACATGTTAACATCTATTTGCGGTGCCACATCCATCAATGCAACAGCACAAAGCCATAGATCCTCCAACACCTTCGAAGACCGGCATATAGACATATATAAGCCACCTTTTTCCGCAGGAAATAAACCATCACCCTATTAAGGGCAATCCAAATGACTGTGTTTACTGTACTAGGAGATTTAATCAGAAGTACCTCATTCAAATATAAATCGCAATGTTCAACACTTCAGTTTTCAGAAAAGATCTCGGAAATTATTCGGCGGCAATGATAAAACAATAAAATCAGACTTAATATTGTACACACACACAGAATATCGGAAAACATGACATGTGGCTAGCTACATATGTCACCCTTTAAAATTCCCATATTTTTCGAAAGATCGAAACCGTTCATTTTGTTCTTCACACCCTACAAAACCCAAAACACAAAGATATCAGGTGAACCCAAGGGGTTTCACCTAAGGGGTTTTACAGGATCATCCACCCATCGCAAAGAGTTCAATTCATGCGAAACTGTTAAATGTGTGACAACTGTTAAATGTGTGACGGGTGGATCAATGGGCAAAAACCCATTAGGTCACCTGATATTCGGTATTTTGTGGATTTAGAATATGAAGATCAAAATGAACGGTTTCGATTGCCCGAAAAAATAAGGAATGATAGACTTTTTGAGGGGCAGCCACATGCAATAGGTTTCCCATTATTCTCATATATATATTTAAGGCGCATATCCACGTGGCATGTGTGCGTGTTACAAATGAGAGTGGTTGATATGATGTTTGTCCCACATGGCACCTTTGTCCTGTGGCAAGGGGGAGGGGTGCCACCTCATCATGGTGGAACACGTGGGGGTGGGTGTGGGGTTGGGTTTGGTTTGGGGTGATGTTGTAGATCACCCAATGAACAAGGAACAACCCCCCTCATTCCCCTTATTTGCAAGATTGCTGTTGCTTTTTCGTAAAACTCAAATGACCATCCCTCTTTAACATATTTACATGTTTGCCATCGGTATTTTTTCACTTTGACACCATGCATTTTTGTGTTATTCGTGTTAAAACCTCAAACTACTAATTTTAGGGTGAACCATAAGCGTTTTGATCATTCAACTAACCTTTGCAAAAAGTTCTCTTGCGACGAAACTGTTAATGGTTGCATGAATGAGCAAGACACCTTAGAATCACTTGAAAATTATGGGTTGGAATATTAGAACATGAATATCAAAATTAACGGTTTAGATCGGAAAAAATAGGGGGTGGTGGTTTGATGACATCCAATAAGGAAATTAGCTGATATCCATTATATATGTATTATATGTGCGTTGTGAATGTCTCTTCTGGGGGAGACCACATGCCTTTATTCGTAAGGGGTGGGAGAATTCATACATGGATAAGATACAATCTTTCAAATAGATACATTCTTATCATCCCACATCATATTCTATTTACAACACTCCCGCTTATCCTGCCGTAATCAAATACATATACTCTATCATCCCACATCATATTCTATTTATAACATTCCCCCTTATCCTACCATAAGTGTGAACTCTGCTCATGAATACTGCAAGATTTTAAGCATCATGCGAGTATCACTAGGGGTGGATACTTCAGGATCCGGATTTAATGGGATTTGCCTCGTTAAAACCTTTGGTTATGAAAAACCCTATTGGAAAAAACTATAGCTAAGATAAAAGTGTACAAATTCCATCTAAATCCCCCTGATCTGTATAAGCCCTTAGGCTTTCAAATCTCTTAGGCACCTCACTCCAATCTTTTGCACAAACTTCTTGAAAGTGGTTGTAAGAAGTGACTTATTGAATATGTCTCAGGTTTTCACTTGATTGCACTTGTTTGGCGTTGATTTCGCCATTTCTTTGCAGCTCATGTGTCCAGAAGAATTTTGGAGAGACGTGCTTTATTCTGTCGCCTTTGATACAGCCTCCTCGTAATTGGGCAATGCAAGCAGCATTGTCCTTGAACATAGTGGTAGGTTCAATATCACCCTTCTTCAATCCGGTCGTCACCAGGTTGTGATGTACAACTGAGCGTAGCCAAACGCAATCTATGCTTGCTTCATGTATGGAGAGAATCTCTGAGTAATTGGATAAGGTCGCCGTCACGTTCTGCTTGACAATTTCCAAGAGATTGTTGTCCCACAATAGGAGAACACATACACTGTTCGTGACTTTTCATTGTGGGGATTAGACATGTATCCTGCATCAGCATAACCGAGTGTGGAGGATGATTTGCTTTTTTGTAAAATAAATCCAAATCTGTTGACCCTTGGAGGTAGCGCAGAAGATGCTTAACCTCGGTCCAGTGGCGCTTCGTGAGCGCTGCACTGTATCTGGCTAGTAAATTCACTGCAAATGCTATATCTGGACGCATGTAGCTAGCCAAGTATAGAAGTGCTCCAATAGCACTCAGATAATGGATTTCAGGACCAAGTATATCCTCCACTCTTCCAGCTGACGAAACGGGTCCTTTTGTTCATCCATTGAACGTACTACCAAAGGTGTACCTATTGGATGATAATGGTCCTTGTATTACTTTTTTTAATACACTCTGGGTGTATGCAATTTAATATAATAGAACTTTATCTTTTTTACAGATAATATATATGTGAGCCATGTCATATCTTTATTTTTGCCTAGGTCTTTCATATTATATTTGATAGTCAGGCTTGAACATATATTTCGATTTTCTCTTCAGGAGATCCGATGAGAATTAAGTTATTTACAACTATGATCTCAAATCATGTTCTTTGCTCTTTATAAAGATGCAAAGACAATCCTTTAGTATGAATCCTTGCTTTGTTAAGGAATTCACTTGAATATTATTTTATTTTCAATAGAATAAACATCCCGAAGTCTATTCATGGCATTTAAGGAAATGAAAAAATATCTTTATCAAGATATCCATAAGGGTATGCTGTCACAACATCCAATAACATCATATCCAAATTTCATTTGCCAAATCGTAAAGTATTCGCAACTTATAATTGGGGAGTCTGATGCATCAATTATATAAATGAGTCAAAGCTCATCTTAATTTGTTTATTCTCCAGTTTCAGCGAAAAAACCTTGAGCTATAGGTTCTACCTTAAGCATACGATTTTGTACTTATATTTTTGTTTATACAATACTTATTATGCCCACATGTCAATTCTAGCTGGATTATTAGCAGCAGGGATGTTTGATCTGACAAATTCTCTTGTTATACTATATCCGATAACTGTTGCACAAGTTTCTTGAATGTGATGGATCTTCAAGATCTCATTATCACATTATATATTTTTTGGATCATAGATTTTTGTTTATTTATTTTGAATGGTCAGTGAGGCTTCATACATCAAACGAGTTGAGGCTAGCTTTGAAAATGTGGACACACCTATGCACAGTTTTCGAGACGTGCTTTTAACGCCTCGCTCGTTTGGGGTGCAAGGTATATAGGGTGTATCAACCCCATATGGATTCCAAGACAACGTTGATGTCCTCATTTTATTCTCTGTGGTGCTGTGGAGACGTAAACTGCACACCCAAAATCCTCAAATAAGGGCTATTTGGTGGTGTTTCGTATGCTACTTGCATCGGAGAATGGCTCTGATTCCCAGAGGATCTGAGTCTTATAAATAGCAGCATGCAAGATTGTATATCCCCATATAGTCACCAGTAACTGGAATCAATGGATGTGTAAACCATTGAAGTCGTTTTTAATAATCGGCTTTTTAAACCCATTCTGGTGTGAACACATACTTCAGGGTGTTCAACTTTTATTCCAGTTGCACATTACTTTTATATCCCAGTTTTATCCATTGTACCTGGGATTTTGATGATTTGTCCTAATAGCTTTTAGAAAAGCTCGAGTGTGGTTGTATAATAGGCCTACATATAACCATTTAGAGGATGATAAGTACTGTAAAGTACTTTATCGGCCATTCAATGTGAGTGGATAAATATACCTCAAGTACTCTTAAGGAAAAATATCTTATTATTTTATTTTTAATGGAGATTGGTTTTCACTCCATAAGGTGGAGATTCACCCTTCTAAAGAATCATCGTGTTCTGCAGATTTAATTTATGGGACTGTGATATGACGGAGTGCATCATCACCGATCCAGGGTGTCTAAACCACTCGTATCAAAGTATAAACTTTTGCGAGGTAGGGCACAAATGTGCGCTTCGTGAAATTTGCTCCATTCTTCGAATTTCGTATGGTATGGACCTTTTGAAGGTGCATCCAAACGCTCAAGTATGGTCTTCAATCCATTAATTATCTTGAGTCATTATATATGAATATTCGATATTTATTTATTTCATTAGTTTGAATATAGATTTTGTATCGACGAATATCCATAAAACTTTTCGTTTTCCATATTTTCTGAGAGTACTAGGCATCCTCACATTTTGTTCAAGAGTTTACATACTTGTATTGTTTGATTCTCAATGTAGACGTGGGACTAAACGGTCGATCCAAAACCACAATTAGCCATTCATGCAAAATTTGTGCTCAGATAACATGTTTATAACGCATCACAAACATCACAGATTCAACAGGATAAAGACATTATGTTTAATTCTTAATAATTATTCAAACCACGGAGCGATGTCATACACTGTTAGGTTAGATAACTAACGGCAGAGCAATCACATGATCTTTATAAATTATTAAGCTAATGCTCGCATAACTAAGCATCAAATTTATCCCAGAATATGTGGCAGAAATATGCGACTTTTTAAAGAATCTGCGGGCCTGAAACCCGTAACCTATGCCGCGGCAGTAATTCCCTTCTTTTTTAATAATGTACCAGTGAGCCAATGCCTGCAGCTAGGCCCGCAGGGTGCAGGCCTCGGCCCTAAAGAAAAAAATTCTTTTCTTTTTGGTTTGGGCCAATGGCCCAATCAAAGTTGGAGCTGCGGGGTTTGCCACTGCCGCTCCCCACGGCGTTGTTACGCCAGGCTGAGGGGGTGGGGGCATGGCCGCTTTGTAGAGCTGCGACGCACCGCCGCGTAGGGCGGTGAAGGGGTCGCCGCCAGCGATGGCCGCCGGCGTTAGGGTTAGGGTTTTATTTTATTTTTTAGAAACCCAAGTCTAAAGTCTTTCAAATAGATACATTCTTATCATCCCACATCATATTCTATTTATAACGATGTGGAAATTTTCATGTGAAAAAAGTCGTCTGTAAAAAAACGTGAGAAAAGAGTTTTGTGGGGGTTTTTCAATGATCCAAATCGTTAAATTGTTCTACACATGTTAATACACATACACACCAAAAATCAAGAAACTCACCCTATGTACACCATGATCGGATCGGTACAAAATGTTCAATTGTTCTTAAACAGTTCAATTTATAACAACTTAATCAAGTGTCAAATCCCCCTAAAGTTCACCCATTATTTTTTCTGAGGTGCATACATGTATAGATTAGACCATGAAATTTTTAAAAAAAAATTCAAAAAAACATAAAATGTTTTTCACACGGAGTATATGCGAAATTTTCACACACAAAACCCCATATATATATAGGAATATAGACGTGTGCTGACAGCACAAGATTTTTTCATGTGATTCAGCGATTTGGGGGCTAAAAAGATTTTTTTTTAATTTTATTTTTTGCATTGTGTTCTACAACTATGTTCTACAACTTATTGACCTCCACACCAATTTTTAAGTAAATTCAACACTTTTTGACCATCCATCCATCCATTACAAAAACACTGCTAAAAAACTGGATCGGTCAGCGCAATCTTTTAGAAATGGATGAATGGATGGTCAAAAAGTGTTGAATTCACTTGAAATTCAGTGTGGTGATAGTCAACAAGTTGAAGAACACGCTACAAAAAATAAAAAAAATGTTTTAGACCCCTAAATTGCTGTCAGCACATGCCCATATTCCTCATACATACATATATATGTGTGTAGAGGGGAGTCTTCATAAGGTGACCCCTTAGGAATTTATCTAAGGAGTCGGCCTAAAATCATATAATTGAGCTATTTTGTAAATGATCCAATCCGTCCATCATGATCTACAAGTCAACATATACTTATTTATAAAAAATCATAACTTTTAAATGTGTATTAACCATAATTTATGTGGTTACAAAATGAATAGTTTCTTAATAATAGAACAAATATTGTCACTTGATCTATGGTCAAAAAGTATCTAAATAAAATGATTTTTCATAAACAACCATTTTGAAATATAAAAATCATGATGGACGGATCGGATTACCAACAAAATAGCTCAATTATATGATTTTAGGTCGACTCCTTAGATAATTTCCTAAAGAACCACCTTAGGAACACTTTTCCCATATATATATAGTAGCTTTCGGGTGCGAAAACTATGGTGCGAAAGCCCGTGCAAAAAAACATTTTATCTTTTTTAGAAATTTTTTGAACCCCGGGGGATTTTATTTTTTGCATTGTGTTCTACAACTTATTGGCCTCCACACCAATTTTTAAGTAAATTCAACACTTTTGACCATCCATCCATCCATTACAAAAACACCGCTCAAAAACTGGATCTGTCAGCGCAATCTTTTTGAAATGGATGAATGGATGGTCAAAAAGTGTTGGATTCACTTGAAATTCAGTGTGGTGATAGCCAACAAGTTGTAGAACACAATACAAAAAATAAAAAAATGTTTTAGACCCCCTAAATTGCTGTCAGCACAGGCCCATATTCTTCATACATATATATATATGTGTGTGTGTAGGGGGAGTGTTCATAAGGTGACTCCTTAGGAAATTATCTAAGGAGTCGGCCTAAAATCATATAATTGAGCTATTTTATAAATGATCTAATCCGTCCATCATGATCTACAAGTCAACATATACTTATTTATAAAAAATCATAACTTTTAAAAGTGTATTAACAACCATAAGTTATGTGGTTACAAAATGAGTAGTTTCTTAATAACAGAACAAATAATGTCACTTGATCTATGGTCAAAAAGTATCTAAATAATATGATTTTTCATAAACAGCCATTTTGAAATATAAAGATCATGATGGACGGATCGGATTATCAACAAAATAGCTCAATTATATGATTTTAGGTCGACTCCTTAGATAATTTCCTAAAGAACCACCTTAGGAACACTTTTCCCATATATATAGTAGCTTTTGGGTGCGAAAGCCCGTGCAAAAAACATTTTATCATTTTTAGAAATTTTTTGCAAAATTTTTTTGATGTTTAATACATACAATTATATACTCCAGGAAAAATAATGGGTGAACCTTAGGGGATTTGAGCACCGATCCATCCGTTACAAAATTTAACGGTTTCAAAACAATAGAACTTTTTGTAATAACTTGATCGATGGCCAAATAACATTATTTTTCAACCATTATTTTTTAGGGGGCGGATAACAACATAAATGGAGGAAAGAAAATTTGAAAAAAATTCCAAAAAAATGAAACATTTTCGCATGGAAAATTCCGTGCGAAATGTTTGCATTTGAAAATTTTCCTATATATATATATACTAGTCATGAACGTGCCCTCGGACACGGTTCATTTAAGACATCCCCTCAAAATTTTTGTTCTCCCAAAAAATTATTTCCCCTCCAAAATTTAAACGAATTTTTTTTGCTTCGGTACGGGTGCCTTTGGCCCTTAGGCACGGTTCATTTAAGATATCCCGTCAAAATCTTTGCTCCTCCAAAAATTATTTCCCCTTCAAAATTTAAACAAGCAAAAATTTAGCTTCGGCGCGGGCGCCTTCGGCTGTGGGGAAAAAAATCTAACCTGGGCCAAAAGGAAGGGGGGGAAATGCATGTGGGGGGTAAAAGTGAAATGGGAAGGTTTTTAGCAAAAAGGGAAAGGGGGCGGCATTCTGCGCAAATGCGCAAATGTAGTGATTGTGGGGGGTGGGGTTTGAAAACCAAAGAAAGAACAAAAAAGTTGACCCTTGGATGCTGTGCGTTTTGTGTTGTGCTGTGCGTTTTTGATTCCCCACACCCCAAGATTTCAACTTCTCGATTTTTCCAACAGAAGTTCAAGTTTCCCAGAATTAAATCTTGACCCTTGGATGCAAAGGATGCATCTGCAAAGGTTGCAGATGCACTTTTTCTAATGTAATATATAAGTATTTCTTTTAGGCTTTTCTTTTTTAGATTGTTGTGGTGTATATATTTGTCTACAGAAGCTATACTCTCTCTTGAGTTGTCTTGCTATGGTTAGTGAAGTACATTTCGCTACTAATTGTTCTATTATAAATTTAATTCTAACAGTAATATTGTCTAATTGTGGAACATAGAAGATAGGAACCAGGATTTTGATAGTAGTGATGAAGAAAACGCAGAATTCATTGAAGGACTAGTTGAATCAAATAGGATGGTAAAAGAAAGCTTTACATCTAACATAGGACAGACAATTAGATGATTTAGAAGATTATTTAGAAGAATTAATAGAAGTAGAATGTACACATGGAAACATCAACAAGGAACGGATGACCATCCTTGCATAAATTGTTTAAGATACACTAGTTTTAAACTTTGGTACCAATGCACAATACACTGGTTTTAAACTTATGTATCAATGCACAAATTGTAATATAGAAGCATGTAAATTATGTCTCGACAAACAAAATATAGAATTAGAAGAAATTCCATTCAAGACAGACAAGAAAAAGGACAGATGATAATCTTGCCCTTAAAATTCTAAAATTAGAATAATGAAGAAAGTATGCTTGAAAAAAAAGATCCTCTAGATTCAAATCATCCAAAAAATAAGGGCAAATGAATAACTCTGATACTTTTTAACTGATACTTTAACAGAATTAGAATATGGATTAAATAATAACCAAAGGATAGAATTTATAAATAATAATATAATAAAATTAATCATAATATGTATTAAAATAACAATATGAACCTTCCAGTTATACACAGATGCACTTGTAGAGACAAGCTCAACAAATACAATTTTGGATACTAAACTAGTACCTGAAAAAATATCATGTGACCATGAACAAGTTCTGGGAGAACAGATGGGCGGAAAATTATTTAGATATGAATTTATACTAGCCAAACATAAAATAGCATTCAAAGTTGGACACATAAACATCAGTAATGAACAAATCAATGCATACACACCAAATGCCCCTAGCAATAAAATATTTCTGTGCGATATGACCCTTAGAAGTATTCATTGTATCCTTGGCCTAGGTACTATTATGACTGACAATTTTGGTCTTCTTTTATTACGTTTTCTTCATGACCCCATTCTTCCTTTTTCATCAGAGTTCGCTGAAAAGCGTTGTAGACTACCGCATGTTCTTACACAACTCTTGGTGCATGTAAAACCAAAACAACACCAACAAATAGATGAAACAGACGACATTGATGACACAGAAAAATTCAAAGACCACCTCTGACTTAGACGTAGAATCTTTAGAAATAGATACTTTTACACCTTTACATATGAATCGAATTTACGCATGCCTACAAACAGGTATTGATGAGGTAGATAATATCTTAAATAGACTCTTGCAAAGTACTATTGTAAGAGAAGACCCTCAAAAAAATTGGGAGAAAAACAAAATGTGGTAAACTAGAATTTAAAAACCCAGACTTAATAATAAAATGCAAAAAATTAGTAACTAAAGAAAATTTAGAAGAATTTAAAAAACATATATCAGAATTAGAAACCCTAAATATAATTAGAAAATCAATTAGCCCTCATAGAAACCAAGCTTTTATTGTAATGAAACATGCAAAACAAGTTCGGAATAAATCTAAGACGATAATATTGTAGATGATGGTTATGATATTTCAGATAAGGATGAATTATTAAACAAAATGCAAAATGCAAATATTTCTAGTAAATTTGACTATAAATCAAGATTTTGGCAAAGTAGGATGCATGAGGAAACTATAGCATGGACACCATTTACATGCCCTTTAGGACATTATGAATTGTTAGTAATGCCTTTCGGGCTTAAAGCGCCTCCGGCATATTTCAAAGAAAGATGTATAATATGTTCAACAAATTTAGTAATTTCACATGCATAATTTATGAAAAATGACATGGTTATTAGTGAAAATAAAGCTAAATTCTTTAAACATATATAGAATTTTTTAGGAGTATATATAGGAAGCGGCAAATAGAACTACAATCCCACATAAGTCAAAAGGTTTTAGAATTTCCAGAAGAACTAGACACTAAACAATTACAACAATTTTTAGGATTAAGATAAAAGTCCAATAGACAGAATCCCCCAGTAGTATGATAAATCTCCACTTAGACTATAATCCCCCAATAGTATGGTAAAATTCCCCTTAATAACATATCTTCTTTACTAACGTTTATGCAGGAAATGGACAAAAGGAAACAACTGCAGGTAGAACTGTCAGCCGTATGCCAATACGGATAGATCAAACTCCCACAGTACAAACCTATAACAAATTTGCATTTTAGAAATATGTACAATTACAAGTAAGATAATAGTCAGCAAACTTTACTAGACAATGTATGAAACCTTAGAATTGAGCATACATCCATATCTAAGAAAGTAACAGTCTTGAATGCATTAGAATATTATCTGCATAACATTAGAGAAAAACCTTTGTAAAAAAACTTTGCATATTATATAGTATTTCAAGGTAGTTAGCCAAAAAATTATGTACAATAGTTAGATGATGTACTTCCACAAATACAAGATTATACAAATGCAATATTAAGAGATTTTACAATTTAGAAGACGCTTTATACCATGGAAAAAAAATTAGGACATGCATATTACATTGACCCAATAGTCAATAAAAGCCATGTTAGCATTGTTCAGAAAGATAAATCATACGCATCATCATTAGGAAATAATGCAGACCCAGCACTTAGAAAAGCTTCAGACCCAGAAGCCCCATGTAAAAATTGTGAAATCATTGCATCTTTTAGAAAACTAAATATACAAAAACAACACTTAGAAGTAAAATATGCATCTATAGTCCAAAATCATAAAGACATCATATCAAACATGTAAACATCGATAGACTTTAATACTCTTAATACCAGCAATCCACTCCAAAGCATGAACACTGAACAAAACCACCTGAAATTTCCTTTAAAAAATCCATTACTACAGCTCCTACCAGCAGCTATTACCCGAAAGTCTACCAGAAAGCAGAAGAATCCTTTTTAGAAAATTTTTTAAATATCCAATCCGTGTCGGAGATTATTGAAGAAAGAGTCTTGTAGTCAAAAGTCTGACTAGAGCTCCGTAAGATTCCCCGGTTTCTTCCGGTTCCATGGGAACTCCAAAGTTAAGCGTTCGGGGGGACAAGAGCAGTACCAGGATGGGTGACCTTTAAGGAACTCCGCGTGTTTCTATGACCCATGTGCCCTCCCTCCAGCTGTGTGAGGTCTCGAGTGTTCTTTACTGTTTTTCGATGAATAAAAAAAGGTCTGACTACGGTCAAAAGACAGATGAGAATATTAACTCTAGCAAGCCAAAATTCTCTATCTTAAGAGCCAATTTGAACTACCATGCTTCATGTCATTTACGGTCAATGATACTAATTACACTCTGCAAAACATTCTTAGATTATGGCCTAGTTGAAGGACTAATAGTGAAAGATCCAGACCATACTGACTACTTTGGAAGACAATTAAGCATAGCAATTTTGAATATGATGGAAGATGTGGCATAAACAGACTATACACATATAGAATCATGACCTCCTGAAAAAATAATTACACTTGAACCGACCCAGCACAAAATTGGGGTTACTTCAGAGAAGATGTTTTCATTCAGCCCACAAGATTTAGAAGACATGCTTCTGTGCACAGAAAATCTAGAACATCAATTAATGCATTGGAAGGTGTAGATGATGGCCTCTGACTTCTTATCACATGAGCATCCAGAGTTCAAGTTGTTCATTGAAAGCCCAAATACAGAAAATCTATGTTCCAATAAAAGATAATATTGGGGAAGTAATGAATGTTCCTTACAAAAGTTAAAAACCAAAATCTCGTCAACATATACCAAGCCAGACTTTGACAGATTTCTTTGGAAAGACTAGGGTGAAGAATTGTTACCAACAAAAGATGAGGATGACGGCATTGATAACATCGGACAAGCCAACAACATCAATAGTATGGAGACATAAATCATCATTACCTGTATTCCGCACTTAAGAGCACTCAAGGATAATTGGAGACAACTGGAAAGAACGCATAGCTTTATTTCGCACTAGCAACCACACGTAGAGAGAGTGGAGATAGATAGCATCTACTTTTCAAAAAGGAATTGATTTAAGCAAAGCAATGTAATAAACTCCAAGAGAAAAGCAGGAAGAAGAAAGATATTTCTAACTAACTACTCAGTCATGAGACAATATTCAGATGACGTACTTACAAGAGATTTTATTGATACTTACAAGAGATTTTATTGAAGAAGTTTCAACGAGCTTTCACGAGAATGATCAATCTAACGAGAACGATTTTACAAGAGGTTTTTCTAATGGCAGACTCTGCCCACATCCTTCTGAAGACGGGGAATTTTATAGAAGTAGAGCGGGGGAGAATTCCTTCGTGGCAAAGGAAAGATAAAGAAGATACTTGCGTTACAAAAATAGATGCTTGCTTTACAAAAGTAGATGCCTTCTTTACAAAAGTAGATGCTAGAGTTGATTCTTCTTTTTGAAAAGTAGATGCTATCTATCTCCACTGTCTGTAAGTGCGGTTGCTAGTGCGAAATAAAGTGATGATTTCTTTCTTGTTGTCTCCCATTATCGTTGAGTGCTCCAAGTGCGGAATAAAGTTAATGATGATTTACGTATCCATACTATTAATGTTGTTGGTTTGTCCGATGTCATTAATGTCATCGTGCTCATCTTCTCATAGTAATATTACATTCTTCACCTGAGTATTTCCATAGAAATATATCAAATCTAGCTTGGTAGAGGTCGACGAGATATTTGGGTTTTGACTTTTGTAAGAAACATTCATTACTTCTCTAATATTATCTTTTAGTGGAACATAGATTTTCTGTATTGGGCTTTCAGTGAACAACTTGAACCCTGGATACTCATATGATAAGAAGTTTAAGGCCGACATACACCTTCCAATACATTAATTGATGTTCTAGATCTCCTGTGCACAGAAGCCTGTCTTCTAGATCTTCTGTGCACAGAAGCATGTCTTCTAGATCTTGTGGGCTAAATGAAAACCTCTTTTCCGAACTAACCCAAATTTTGTGTTGGTCGGTTCACGTATATAATTATTTTTCAGGAGGTCGTGATTCTATATGTACATAGACTTATCATGTCCCTTCTGCCATCATATTCAAAATTGATGTGCTTAACTGTCTTCCAAAGTAGTCAGTATGGTCTGGATCTTTCATTATTAGTCCTTTAACCAGGCCATAATCTAAAAATGTTTGCAGAGTGTAATTTGTATCATTGACCGTAAGTGGCATGAACTGTGGTAGTTCAATATTGCCCTTAAGATAGAGAATTTTGGCTTCCCAGAGTTAATATTCTCATCTGTCTTTCTAACCATAGGCAGACATACTACGACTCTTTCTTCAATCCTCTCCAACACGGATTGGCTATTTAAAAACATTTCTATAAAGGATTCTTCTACTTTTTGGTAGACTTTCATGGTAATATCTACTGGTAGAAGCTGTAGTAATGGATTTTTTTGGAAATTTCTAGTGGTTTTTTCAGTGGTCATGCTTTGGAGTAGATTACTGGTATTAGATGTATTAGTCTATCAATGTATGCATGTTTGCTATGAGGTCTTTATGATTTTGGACTATAAATGCATATGTTACTTCTAATTGTTGGTTTTGTATATTTAGTTTTCTAACAGATACCATGATGATGTCACAATTTTTACATGGGGCTTCTTGGTCTGCACTATTTCCTAATGATGATGCATATGATTTATCGTTCTGAACAATGCTAACATGGTGTTTACTTACTAACGGGTCAACGTAATATGCATGTCCTAAATTCTTTCTTGCATGGTATAACACGTCTTCTAAGTTGTAAAATCCATTGAATATTGCATTTGGGTAATCTTGTATTTGTGGAAGTACATCTAACCATTGTACATAAATTCCCGACTCTACCTTGAAATACTATATAATATGCAAAAAATTTTGACAAATGCTTTTCTCTAATGTTATGCAAATAATATGCTAACGCATTCAAAACTGTTACTTTCTTGAATATGGATGTATGCTCAGTTCTAAGGTTCCATACATTGTCTAGTAAAGTTTGCTCACTAATGTCTACTTTGTAATTATACATAGTTCTAAATACAAATTTGTAGTAAGTTTATAGTGAGGGAGTCGGATCGATCCATATTGGCATACGGCTGACATTTGTACCTACGGTTTCCCTTTGTTCATTTCCTCCATAAAAGTTAGTAAAGAAGATATGTTATTAAGGGGAATTTTACCATACTACTGGGGAATTATAGTCTAAGAGGAGATTTATCATACTACTGGAGGATTATATTCTAAGAGGAGATTTATTATTCTACTGAGAGATTCTAACTGTCTATTGGACTTTTACATGCTTCTCCTTTCAAGGAGGTTTTGCCGAATCTAATAAAACCACCACTATTATACTACTAATTTCTTTAGTATCTTTCCTAATCATATTTATGGGGTTAGCGTTTTAGGATTGCTCCCCATCCTAACTGGCTTCCATCTGTTTCTATTATTAAGTAATCAATGTCGAAGGGTAGTTTTAAGTGTGGTAGTATTTTAACAAAGTTTTTGATTTTCTTAATTAAGTTTGTCTTCATTAAATTGTTTTACCCCATTAATACTAAGCTTAATGTATAATGGTCCAATTAATTTTCCTAGGTCTTTTATGAATTGTTAACATAATTTAGTAATCTTAAAAATTGTTGAAATTGTTTAGTACCAGTTCTTCTGGAAATTCTAAAACCTTTTGACTTATGTGGGGTTGTAGTTCTATTTTTCCACCTCCTATATTTACTCCAAAACCACTTCCTATATTTACTCCTAAAAATTCTATAAATGTTTTAAAGAATTTAGCTTTATTTTTACTGATATCCACGCCATTTTTCATACATTGTGCCAGAACTATTTCAAATGAGTTATATGCTCATTCTTGGATTTGCTGAATACTAGAATATCATCTATACATACGCATTTGAATACAAAATTTGTTGAATATATTATCCATCTTTTTCTGAAATATTCTAGGAGCATCTTTAAGCTCGAAAGCCCATTACTAACCATTCATAATGTCCTAAAGGACATGTAAATGCTATCCATACTATACTTTCCTCATGCATCATTATTTGCTAAAATCCGGATTTTCAATCAAATTTACTAAAAATATTTGCATTTTCAATTTTGTTTAATAATTCATTTTTATCTGAAATATCATAACGATCATCTATAGTGTTATCGTTTTATATTTATTCCGAACTTGTTCTGCATGTTTCATTCCAATAAAAGCTGGGGTCTAATTGATTTTCTAATTATTTTTAGGGTTTCTAATTCTGACATGTTTTTAAGTTGCTTCTAAATTAGTTACTAATTTATCTAGTTTACACACTATTTTATTTTTATCCCAATGTTTCTGAAGGTCTTCTCCTAAATATTACTTTGCAAGAGTCTATCTAAGATATAATCTACCTCATCAATACACGTTTGTAGACATGCGTAAATTCTATCCATTTGTAAAGGTGTAAAAGTATCAATTTCTAAAGATTCTACGTCTAACATAAAATAGCACATCATCAATACCTAACCTCATCAACACCTATTCTAGAGTTGCTGTTTTATATGTCTGGGTCTAACATCAATACCTAACGTCATCAACACCTATTTCTAGAGGAGCTATTTTATATATCTGGGTCTAACATAAAATAACAATCTCTCGGTGCTATTTTATGTTAGACGTAGAATCTTTATAGATAGATACTTTTACACTGTTACAAATGGATAGAATTTATGCATGCCTACAAACGGGTATTGATGAGGTAGATAATATTTTAGATAGACTCTTGCAAAGTAAAATTGTAGGAGAAGACCCTCAAAAACATTGGGATAAAAATAAAATAGTGTATAAACTAGAATTAAAAAACCCAGACTTAATAATAAATGCACAAAATTCGTAACTAATGAAAATTTAGAAGAATTTAAAAAACATATATCAGAATTAGAAACCCTAAAAATAATTAGAAAATCAATTACCCCTCCTAGAAACCTAGCTTTTATGCAAAAACTTTCCCATGCACGTGAAAAAAGTGTCTATTTGATATTGTCTCATCTGTATGGATTAAACATCAAAAATATGTTTGCATGGAAAAAATTTGCAAATAATCATTTGCATACACACACACACCTCTCTCTGGCATGGGAAATTTCTTGCGCTGTTAGCCCCCAAAACTTAAAAATCTGAAATTGAAAAAAACTAGGAAAAAACTTCAAAAAAATTTCGCTACTATTTGGATTTGGTTAGACTCGCGAATTATTTGCTAGTATTTGAAAAAATCACCAAATTTTGTAACTATGCTGGGAAGTGGGCTCTGGCACGGTTATGGCTTGTAACTGCTCTTAGAACCCTAGAGCATTGACAGTTCAAGCATTTTATACCTAAAGATACAACTCTAAACATCTACGGGTGCTAGTTCATTCAAAGGAGTTGTAGATAAAATGATCAAGGAAGTAAGTAGCGACCTTGGAAATAGTTAATGCGGGGCTCCACTGCTCCTTCAAGATGTCGAGACAAATGCTTCCATTGCTGTTAATATTTGGATGGAAAACCTTCGTCCTGAATGCCACCTGTCAGGAAACAAATTATTTAATAAAAACTGATTCTGCAATTATTTTTACTGCATGCATGATATACTGTGCTGTTTAAATCAGGTAAGATTCAATAGCTGAGTAACATGCAGTTTCCAAGGCTTTGATTTTACATGAAGGTAATTAACTATAGTTAATATGAATTCAGCACCCGAAATGTAAGTCGACATATCTAAATTAAACAAGCAGTCAATTAATTAAATTGCAGAATAAGAAAAGATGAACATCCGTTTATTCTAGAGGATCTGAAACGGTCGTTGAATAGAAAAGGCAATAAACAAATATATAAGTTGTTCAATGAATCATATCCCATTCCTTTGACAGAGTGAATGCAGCTTAGACATGCTTTTTCTTTATTTTCCATATGAAATGTCTTCTTCACATCACAAATCAAAATTCTATATCTGATATGTGAAGGCATCTCCATAAAAGGAAATCCGAGATTTTAAATAGAAGACTTTTAAGAGAAATACAGCTGCTCTTAATGTTATGTTGGACATTTCACATTACTATGATTTGGTATTTATTTTGAATTCACTCATCAACCGTGTAAATTTTGTTCAGCATTAGCAAAACTAGCTCGAATAAAAAAACATGAATCAACAACACTTGCTCAACTCATGCACCCTAATGTCTAGTATTCAATTTGTCAGTTCATAATTCTCCACTTTATGGATTCAAGATGCACCTCCATTTTCAAGTACAAGCAACCAAAGGAACCATATAATGGAAATTAACTTATATTTCTCCCTCCAAATTGCAGACTTTATATACCAGGTTACCAATACCAAATTGATCCCAAACATCATAATTGCAGCTCCCATTCAAGTAGACAACATGCAACAAAAAATGATATGGATCAGTTCACCAATTACAGAATTTTAATGATATCACCTAATAACTTTAATCACAGTACCTCCACCAAAAATGCTAGCTGGTATAGTTCTGGAGTGCATAGGAGTATCACATACCAATAGCAATTCTAGAACACACCCGTTGTGGAACTATTCACCACCAAGACTGTGTCACTTCTACTTAAAGCGTAACACTAAGCTAACTTTACACACACATTGTGAAGAAATTGTGTCCAGTGTATATCGTCTTCATAAATAATCAAGTTACACAGCTAAATTCATGTCCCCTTCAGAACATGAATTTCATCCAATCTTTCATAGTAGGATTGTAATGTCCATGTCAATTAAGTAACCAGAATCATCTATCAGCATCTTCTACTTTTCTTTTGATTACTTTGGTTTGTGTGTGATCTGCCATTCTAGTAAACAGCTAATAATACACCCGAGAGAAGCACAACCTAAAACGAGGGTGTTGTGAAAGAGGCGTTCATGGAAAATGGAACTTGACAGTCCTCATTTTCCCGAATTCACATCATAAGTCATTATCGACTTCCTACCCACACCATAACATGATTATGGTATTTAAGAAGCTGAGACACCAAACCCAACTTGGCACAGCAACTAAGGGCAAAGCCTGTCCTGGACTAACAATAAATTCATAAAATTTTCTTGTCACAGATCAATCATCAATTCAATTTAAATACAAAAACTTATCAATTAAATTATAAACATTTAAATCCAAATCCACTTGATAAAGAACAAAAAAGCAAAATTCAAGCGTACATAATAATGTTTAAACATACACAAAATAATAAAAAAGGAAAGTATAACATTCTATTGAAGTTGCACCCTTCGATGTTTTATAGGATAGAATTCATCTATATTATCGAATCCGAATCGATATCTTCAGCAAGCTCTCGTTCATGTTCACTGTAAAGAATCATAGAATCTGTCAAAAACTCATCTTCCATCTTATTATGTAGAGCAGTTTTAACCAAGATTTTAGGTCTCGGTTTCGGCCTCGATATCGCTCTTTTCAAAATTTAGATTTCGGTATCAGTATCACTCGTTTCGGTGGGTTCGGAAGCAAGTTTCGGTTTCGTCCGTATCGATAGTGTCGGCAGTTTCGTTTCGGGTTTCGGTTTCGGAGATGCTTTAAATACGTATATACTATATAATATATACACATAGTGACGTATTACATGTACAGTTATATTGTATTTTATAAATACAAATGCGTACAAAATTTTTAGCTATGACCCATAGTAATCCAGCCAGCCCTTCATTATTTTATTATTATAAAAAGACAATAAAAATGACGAGTCATAAAATATGACCTCATATTACAAAAAATAAACTAAAACGATCAATACAAATAAAACTATACTAAGTCAAAGTATGACCGAATATAATAAAAAGATGACACATTTAAATGCTGAGTCTTGAAATATTTCTTATATGTGATTATGTCTCATTCCTTCAATTTAAAAGCCAAACTTTCAACAGTAGGCCTTCAGAATACCAGTAATACAATAAAAATGGTCAATATGATGCGTATAGACAATACAATTTTGAAGCATGCAATGTGTAGTTTGAATGAAAGCATGCACGTGAACATATGCAGTACGTGAACATAAGCAGTACTTATGATACCGGCCTTTAATCTGATTAATGTAGAAATCAAATCGTACATTAATCAGATTAAAGTCCAATATCATAATAAGCAAATGTCCATGTGCACGCCTCATTCAAACTACAGATTGCATGCTTCAGAATTACATTGTATATACACCTCATAATGGCCATTTTTACGGTATTACTGAGGTATTCGGGGAACCTCCCGTTGAGATTCTTCTTTTGAATTGAAGGAATTCAAAAGGAGATAATTGCATATAAGAAATATGTCAAGACTAGGTACTAGTATTTAAATGTGCCATCTTTTCTCACCGGGCATGGTTTAGACTTGAAAAGGTAACACGAACACTTTATTTTTGGGCCCGGAAGATGCATCCACTTTGAAAAATCAATGCACTCCCATCTTTCGGTGCTTCGAAATCATCACATCGATGGGTAACTTGTACACTTGTAATCGTGTAACAAGTTAACATGTAAAAAGTTTTAAGCACTTATGAAATATAACTAACAAATATGAAATACAGCTAACGTTTATGAAATACTGGTTAACATGTAAAAAGTTATAAGCACTTATGAAATATAGCTAAAAAGTATGAAATACAGCTAACTTTTATGAAATACCTCTAAAGATCTGCATATACATTTTCCGTAATTTTCCTGTTTTCGGTATTTTTCTATGTTTTCCCTGTATTTTCCTATAATTTTCATGTATTTTTCTATATTTTCATGTATTTTTCTATTCATATTACTCATTTGTAACAACAATTAACTAATTAATTAATATAAAAGAACAATAAAAATTGATGAGACATAAATATGACATCATAATCGAACTGTGCATGTATTAACTACCATAATCCGCATAGACATCAGCGTGTCTGTACGGTGCGAAATAACCGTCATGACTACCTGAGTATACACCAGAATACGATTTATGAATGACATGAATATCATAACATCCATAATAATCGGAAGAATGTTGATACCAGTGATAGCCATATTATCTACTGTAGGGTATCGTCCCCACGTTCTTCACTTTGGTGATGTCTATCATGATCTCTATACATATGCAAATGTGGTATATCATAAGCATGGTCCACACGTCTCTCAGTAGGGCGAACGGATTCCGACGGACAACAAACTCAGTCTGCAGGACCTTGGTCATCGGGAGACGAATCATCATCGCTATCATGTCGAGCCTGAGTGGCTGCCTTCTTTCGCTTGTACGCGATATTTGATGGGACGTGACTTGGTCGCGGCTGATTGCTTCTTGTACGTTCTGCTTTTGCAAGCACCTCGTCCAACCAAAGATTATCTATGTAATCGAGCACCTTGTCTTTTGTCTCCCTGGTCCATTCATGCAATGAATCATCGTCATGGAAAATCTGATCCAAGTCAATGAGTTGGTGGTCATCCTTCATGCTCCTTCCCACATGTCTTTGTCTCAATCTCATAATGTAATGCACATAGACGAACTTTTTAAGGTGTTCCATTGTTAGCCTATTTATGGTCTTAGTGTGAATGAGTGAGAATGTGGTCCAATTTTGTTCAAATTTGGATGAAAAGACCGTTTGGCTCAAAACACACAACTAAGCGTGTAAGAGTTGGAGCTTACTCTATTCCAATGCTTAACCACTATTGAGCTACAAAGGTTTCATTGGTTAGAAAATATGAATCGTTTTATGAGGAACATATAGAAATCTAAAATCCGTATAGATAACTGGGGTGACCTTTGTTATCGTCATTTCTGCCTTACCAGAGCTGAAATAACTAACTCTCATCTAATAGGCATCCAGCTACAATTATCAAGCATAATTTTAGAATGTGAATAACTTCATCGAATTATATATCAAAATAAAAATATACGAATTCATTTACCTCTGTCTATATCAATTTGCTTCGAGATGTCTGGTTCCAACCTCTCGATCACACGTCTGAGTCCAACCAGCACCTCGTTGTCGTTTGTAGCATTAGAAGAGCACAGAAAACGAGGATTCAGAAAATAGCATGCGACATGAATATCTTGAAGTAGCTGCTTATCCAATCTTTTGTCGATCATGTCCCATCATTTTATGTATTCTCTACCAACATTCTTTCGAATTTCCTCTTTTACACGATCCATGGCCTCGTAGAGATACCCCACTCGGCCTTATCATCGTTGTCGACCATTCGAAGAACTTTCACCATCGGCTCAAATACGGCGATAACATTAGAGATTTCTTGCCAGAATTTATCGCCGTGAATCAGATCGTATGCGGTGTCCAACAGTCCTACCTTTTGGTTTAAGCCTTGGAAAGTTCTCGGACCACTTCCTTGAGGTGATCATTCTCCGTAGGTCATCTCGATGCACATACAGAGTCCAAAGCAATAAAGTGGGTTGCAAATCTTGTGATCGTTGGCCTGATTAACTCTTTTCCATCCATCTCTATTCTCATCAAGCTGCACACACATCCTTCGTTATATATAAATCATGTCACCATCTAACTTTGTACGACGATATTTTTGACTATTTCTTTTGCCATATTAGAAAATATCAAGTCAATACAATGCGCCACACAGAGTCCAATACAGATGTTGTCTCTTTCGCATCAACATCTGCACAGCTGACTTGTTATTTGCTTCATTGTCGGTAACTACTTGGACTACTCTATACTCCCCAATTATTTCTACATATTTGTCCATAAGATCAGATATGTATAGACCGTTCTGGAATTGATCGGTTGCATCCACAGAGTCCAGGAACACCGTCCCGTGAGTCAAATACACAAGGAAATATAATCTTCCTTCTGTTTTGTGTTGTCCAACCATTGCACATCAGTGTGCGACCATACTCATCCCACTGACTACGAAAAGTTTTTACATACTTTTGATCTGTTCATACTCCATGTCCAAATATGTGTGTGACAACTCCCAAGAATTGGATGGAGTAACGCCACGATCCGCTTCCGCAATAGCATCCACCATGGGCTTGTAATATGGGCTATTGGTCACATTATATGGAATGTGGTTGAAGTATAAAAATTTGGCCATATCTCGACCGACAAAGTACTTGGCATTTTTCATAAAGGAATTCTTTATGGTTGACTGGGATTTACCTAGGGGTGGCAAAATAGACCCGACCCGAACCCGGCCTCTTGGGTCGGGTATGGGTAGGGACCAATCCGGGTCGGGTCGAATTCGAGTCAACCCGACCGACCCGAATAAAAATCTGGGTCGGGTACGGGCTTGAACCATCGACCCGGTTGACCCGAATTCGACCCGTATTTCACTCTTTTCACCCCAAAACTGACCCGGACCCGACCCGAATCGACCTTTTTTGCAAAATAATCACTCTTTCACACCGAACCTGACCCGTACCCGACCCGTAAGACAAACCGGGTCGGGTACGGGTCACCCGGGTTACGACCGGGTCGGATACGGGTATCCGAACCCTGATCCAAATTTAATTCGGGTCGGGTTTGGGTTTACCCTTATTCGGGTCGGGTCAAACCTGACCCGAACCGAACCTGACCCGACCCGTTTGCCACCCCTAGATTTACCCTTCTTCGTTAGAGAAAAAGGGTCGGCACCGGATCTGAGAAGACCAGCTGGTGTACCGGTTAGTTCAATATCGCGAGCCGAACCACACGCGAACATTCCAGCCATTCAGCTAGCACTACCCGATCTGGCTAGCCCAGAGGCCCCAGATGATCCTGCTCACATCCTTCTGCCCTCTCGTCTAATCTCTTCTTCGGCAAGTTCTTGCCTACTTGCTCTAAGAGCTCTTCTAAGGTCTCTCGCCTCCTCAATATCATCCTCATACTTATCTGAATCATCTAAGATTTTCTCCGTAGCCTTTGCCCGTATCTCCTTATCAATCTTCTTCTCAAATCTGGCATATGTACCCTTTCTTTCTTCTTCTCAAATATGTGTGCTTTCATCTCTGCATGAACTTCTTTCGGTGCCTCGGGGCATGTCAGCACATCCCCGGTAATTTCCGCCAAGTGTTCCTTAAGGCGAAACGCATCCATGCATTTTTAGGGCAATAGTTGCACATTATATGTCTGGTTATTTCTGATTATTGTACAATGAGAACACTTAATATCCACTATTTTCTCCTTTGGAGTTATCAAGACGTTTTAATTACTGTGACAAATAACGAAGTAAAATTGTAGTGAAAATGGCATTTTTAGTATTTATTATTATTTTTCTACTAACTAGAAAGTATGAAGTACTAACACAATTTGTTAACCGTGTTACTTCGTAAATTTGTATTATTTGTCTAACATCTTTTTTAGTATTTCTAACATTAATTTTTAAGTCTATTTAAGTATTATTTTTACAATTTTCACTATATAGTATTTCCTAAGTATTTTCCTAATCACTTTTTTATAATTTATAACCACATTTTTATAGAAATATTAGTATTTTTAGCATCTATTATTATTTTTTGTAGCAATTACAAAGTAGAAAGTACTAACACAATTTGTTAATGTTAAATGTGTTATTTCCTAAATTTATAATATTTGTCTAACCTCTTTTTTAGTATTTCTAACATTAATTTAAGTCTATTTAAGTATTATTTTTTACTATTTCAGTATGTCTGACATACTTGTATTCTCTTATTATTTTCCTAACCTTTTTTATGGTTTATAATCGCATTTTTATAGAAATGTTGGTATTTTTCGTATTTAGTATTATTTTTTTTGTAGCAACTAGAAATTACTAACATAATATGGTAAATGTTTTATTTTCTAAATTTTTATTATTTGGCTAACCTCTATTTTAATAATTCTAACATTGATTTTTAATTATTATTAAGTACTTTTGAATATTTCCATTAATTTTGTAGTATTCCCTTAGTATTACTATTTTCATAACCTCTTTTTTATACTTTCTGACCTCACTTTTTCTAAGAACGTTGGTACTTTTAGTTTAGTTTTATTATTTTGTAGCAAGAATTACTAACATAATTTGTTTAAATCATAAATGTACTATTTCCTAAAAATATTATTTGTCTAACCACTTTTTTTATTTCTACCAGTAACTTTAAAAGTATTTCAAAGTATTATTTCCGTATAATACTCTCTAAATAGTATTTTTCGGATTTATTAAGTATTTTTAGTATTTTGCGGTATTTGGTCTAACCACATATATCATCGGCTATTCACATTTCACACTACATTTCGATAAAAATATTTGTGTCTTTGGGATTAATAGCAATATGGTAATTAAAGTGCGCGTGTTTAGCGACAAGTATGCCATTCCTTATATTAATTATGTTTCGTCTCATCATATCGAACTTGTATATATACCGAACATTGTGGATATTATGGTAATTTAACTACATTAGGTTTTAGGTATCAATTATGGTTAACTATATTAATTATGTTGGTAATTTAACTATATTAGGTTTCAGGTATTAATTTAACTATATTAATTACGTTTTCTTTGTATTTACAAGTATGACATTCTGTATATTAATTAGATTTTAGACGTTTAGTCTCATCATGTCGAACTTGTAAATACACATTCTAAAATATATTCCTACATATATTTATTTACATATATTAAATCTTGTTAATCAAATACATCTAAAAATTTAAACTAATAATGATCAAAGAGAGTTGCTTACTGCGCCCACTGCTTTACACCGTGCATACCATTATTTACAAGTTTGCCATTTTACTCCACGGAGCACATATGACTCGAATGGCAAACTTGTAAATATTGGTATGTGCACGGATTAAAGAGAGTTGATTCGTGCACCGACCATTTTACTCCTCGCACATACCACAATTTACATGTTTGCCATTTTACTCCCACGCACATACCCCTTGAATGGCAAAATTGTAAATAGTGGTATGTATGCAGAGTAAAATAGTAGGTGCGCGAAGCAAGTCTCGGATTAAAACGGTGGGTGCACTGTATAACTTATTTTTTAAGTTATTTAATTATAAACCCCCACCACTAACCTCTTCAGTCCATCGATCGAGCGCGACAGCGTCTTCCGTTCTTCGCCTTCTTCGCCAGCGTTCAACGCCGACGTTCGACCCTCTTCGGTTCCGTCGAGGCTTCGAGCCTTTCCATCTGTGTGCCTAGCCTTACGATCGAGCAGGCGAGCCTCTTTGAGTTCCATTGAGGCTTCGATCCTTCCGATCGAGCCGTCGAGCCTTCCGATCAAGCCTTCGAGCCTTCCGATCGACTTTGTTCCTTCTTCGAGATATCGGCTGCTCGGGAGTCGGCAAAAATTTGGAATGTTGTTTGGAGATTTCTCGGGAAGACGAGGTATGTAATAATGTAACAAATCTCCCCACTTTTTATAAATTTTTCTTTATGATTTCTGTTCCATCACATAGTAATTTCTGTTCACTCATGGGTATGTATTTTTTCGGTTCGTCTCCTTCCACAGTAGGCTAGCCTAGGGTTTTCTTTTGGGCTCGTCATCTTCCACCATAGGCAGTTGCCTACACCTAGGATTCCCGGAACCCTAAGGTTTCGGTCAGTATTGCCTGATACCTGCGAGACTGGTTGGAACCCTAGGGTTCCGACTGAAACCGAGACTGTGGGGTCGTTCCGGTATCGGCCAGATTGGTACCGGTAGTTTATGGTACCAATCCGGACGATAGCTCAAACCCTGCTTACAATACTCTAGCTGATTTTTTAAATAATGCATTTCCTGTTTACTAAAATTTTCAGGATAAATAAATTTCTCAGGAAGCCTACAAATATCATCAATTTTAAATGATCTAAAATTGTCCTTAAGTTCCAAAGCAGAGTTAAGAACAAGGAGTTCCACTGCTCCATTACTGAATCTAAAATTTAACTCTTTCAACTGAAAATCCATTGCTGAGTTAAATATATCAAAATGATATTGTTCATGAACTATCATCGAATCATTTTGTTGGCATAAACATGTAGCTCTTTTGTATAGAGCATTTATATCTGGTATGTCAATATCATACTGTGTAAGCAGATTGCAGATTGTACATACATAAGACCTTACGATGATCAAATCTCATCTCTCAAAGTTTGAAGTAATGCTTTATTAGTTGATACTAGATATATAACATGGGATTAATGTAGAGCGTGTGGCACCTGATCCAATGGATCAGGTGCAAGACACAAAAAGGTGGGTCCCAACGAGTACAAGCCCATGTGGGACTTGTACTTTCCACCTTTTTTGTGTCTTGGCTCCTGATCCATTGGATCAGGTGCCACCTTTTCTACATTAAATCCATATAACATTTAAGATGTCAAGAGATTCTGCAAAGCTTGACAAAGCAAATCTGTAACCTCATAATTTTATGCAACATATATAAAATGAAAATAAATTAAAAAACCTTATCACCATCAAATAACCACCAACTTCTCTACGCAGTGGCAGAGCCAGAAAATTTTCATTTAGAGTGCAAATTTAGGGGGCACTGGTAAGACCCGCCATCAATCGACCGTGAAGGGCTTTGCCCGCCGTTGATCGGAAGATGTGGGTTCTCCTCCTAAGCTCTGCCATAAAAACCTGAGGTGCTCAGATCCCCTCTCGTTGCCGGGGTCTGCCGTGATGGGCTTCGCCCCACCATCAGCCAGCCATGAAGGTCTTCGACCGTCGTTGATCCGAAGATGGCATTTCACCTCTCGCTGGTAAGGCTCGACAATGAAGAACCAAGGGGCTCTGATCCCCTCCCATTGCTGGGGTCTGCCTTTGCGGTGGGGCTGCGACCCCCCTTCCACTACCGATCGCTCCTTGGAAATTGCAGTGGGGTTGCGCCCCCATCTCCATTACTACGCATGGGGAGGATCGGGCCTTTGTTTCTTTGGACGTAGGGGCTTCGGTGCCTCCGTCGCAGAGGCCTCACTGCTTGTGATGATCCCTTCTGTAGACAGCCCTTGGGGCTTCTTCCCTCTGTTGATCGGCCATGGATTCCTGAAAGAGGATCTTGATCGGCTGGGGTTTGGCCGTCAGAGGACTGACCCATGGGTCATGGGGCTTCACCCCTCCTCACCTTTACTCGGTCTGTGCTTTAACCGTAAGGCTACGTCTTGTTCCTTGGCTTTGTGGTCTGCCCCACCTAAAGGGCAGAATCAAAGGGGGGGCCTAAGAGGGCCAGGAGCAGCCCCCTCAGACCCCCATTTGCCTCAGAACATGTCTTTACGTATAGAGTTTGAAGATCCTTCTTAAACAATACTTTCAAGCATTGTTATAGATGCACCATACATATCAATTAAATTGTAATAGAATCAAAAAAAGGCTCCACCGAGTAGTTCCATTTCGATGTAAAAATTATCAATCTGATTAATCACCCTACTAGTATTACGTTCACCAGAAGCTACCATACGTGCAATTTCACTCACTTGAGCAAAACCTAACTCGGTATGTCGTTTGGGAGAAGCACCAATAAGATTGATAATGGATGTTAATTTTGAAAAAAATAACCAAATAGAAATCTTATTTCCAGCAGCAGCAACTAATGCTAATGGTAATCGGTGGGCAAAATTATATATATAACATGCATATGGGCAATCTTTAAGAAATGAAGCTTGAAATCCGTTCTACGCATCACACATATTACTATCGACATCGTATCCTAGACCTCATATATTGAGGATATGCAAATTATTTTGGGTAAAGACATTAGATATTTCTCTTTTCAGTGTTGAAAAGTAGTGTCGGAAAATGCACAATCTCAAAAAATGCTCTCATAAAAAACCATGACAGTCAACAAAGCTCAAAACAATAGCCATATGCTCTTTTTTAAAGCATCTATCAACCAAAATACAGAACTTTGCATCTCTAACTTGTTCACGAATATTTCCATTTACTTTGTTTGGAAGAATATGTAAAATTTCTTTCTGAATAGTCGATGAATTATATCTTGCATTCTTCGGAGCTTTTCTACGTCATCATCATCAATATTAACATTTAATTTCCATGATTGATAAAAGTTGAAGATTCATTATGACCTTTATGCACAAGCTTGCAATCTAAGCCACCAAATACAAATACTCTCAATTATTGATGTAAGTCATTGTCGATCGCTTCTTCTGAACTTCTGTAGTCAGGGCATTTAGCACTTTGTCAATATGTCGAGTTCTTTTCGTCAAGTCTTCAACAGATTTCATAACATTATTATGTGGTGAAGTGGGATCTGCACATGCATCACAAATGCACATCTAACTCCATCGTGAACCCTCTTCTCACTACAAAACCATTGAGTGACGAGGCACTTTATCTTGAAAAACAAAATATGAAAAACAAAATGTTGCATCTTTGATGAAGAGTACTTCAACCAGGAAAAGTTTTCAACACACAATTATCGAAATTTACGATTTTGTGATCCTGATTCAGTCCTCAAGTGCTCTATCAACTTAGGTTGATATGGACCCATTTTGATATAAGGTGTCTTAATTTCATCTCGTTAACCAACATAATGTTGACATATAGAAATTTGAATCCCAGGATCCTGCTCCAAGAGTATGAAGATCAATTTCAACTCTTCGAGTTTTAGAAATCGGTTTGTCATTAATATTTGAGATATCAACATTAGATGGAGAATACCAGTCACTAGTCGATGCACGCTCTCTTGGTTTAAAGAATGAAAACAAAGTTTGCAAGTTTCAACCACATGTGTAGCTCCGCCCATTTCAACCACATCCCAATGTAGTTGGCAAGTTTTGTGAACGTGTTCAATGGTGAAGTTGGCTTGAATCTTACCACATTGGTATTTCCTTGATGTCACAGGCGAAGCTACTCATGAGATTACCCGAGCTATTGCTCGCATAAATTTTGGGTTTAAACTTTTTTATGTATAAGTCAATTCCTAAACCAAAGCCCACTGTAATACATCCCCAACCAAATTGAGACTAAAGAAAAGCATCAACTGTTGTGCCTCAAATATTACATTCTTAAATATAACCCCAAATTGAGACCAAGCTTTCAACATTGCAAAAATGCAACTTTGGCCATCGATTTCGTCTGTTGAACCAAGCCCGTTGTAATAAATCCCCAACCCAATTGAGACTGAGGAAGAGCAACAACTATTGTGCCTCAAATATAACATTCTTAAATAGACTCAAATATAACTTTCTTAAATATAACCCCAAATTGAGACTAAGCCCTCAGCATTGCATAAACACAGCTTTGGCCATCGATTGCGTCTGTTGAACCGTGTCATGGCCATCGACTTCGTCTGTGACCTATCTCTTCTCCTCTCTCTTTCTCTTCTCAAATCTAAAACCCAAACCGTCGATAGTCGCAAGCTAATCTTATCGACATTCGCTTTGGGACTCAAAGCTCCACTCAAAGAACTCAGAGCAGATGGCTATTTTTTTAGATTTGTTAACACTCATGGTTTCTTATGCAAGCATTTTTTTAAGATTGTGCATATTTCAAACGCTACTACATCAACACTAAAAAGAGAGATCTAAGGTGATTGCCCAAAATTATTTGCATATCCTCAAAATATGTGAGGTCAATGGTATGATATGATGGTGCTAATAATATGTGTGATGCGTGGAACAAATTTCAACCTATACTACTTAAAGATTGCTCATATTCATATTATGTATATTGTTTTTCCCATCAATTACAACTAAGCTTAGTTGCTGCTGCAGGAAATGAGATTTCTGTTTGGCTATTTTTTAAAAAAACTAGCATCCATTATTAATCGTATTGGTGCTTCTCCCAAACGACATATTAAGTTACAATGAAGGTGCATGTATGGTAGCTTCTGGTGAACGTAAGACTGGTAGAGCAATTAATCAGATTGATAATTTACATCGGAATGGAACCACTCGGTGGAGCTTTTTTTATTCTATTTGCAGCTTAATTGATTGTAAGGTGCATCTATAACAATGCTTGAAAGTATTGTTCAAGGATCATCAAACTCTATACGTGGAGAAGCTGGTGGCTTTTTGAAGGTGATCAAGTCTTTCAAATTTATTTTCATCTTATATATGATGCATAAAATTATGAGGATTATAGATTTGCATTGTCGATCTTTGCAACATAAATCTCTTGACATCTTAAATGCTATGGATCTAGTGTTAACTACTAAACCATTGCTGCAAGCTTTGAGAGAATGAGCTTTCATCATCTTCTTATGCATCTTCTTGTGCATGTGCAATTTGTTTACACAAAGTATGATATTAACATACAATATATGAATGCTCCATACAAAAGAGCTACATTCTTGTCAACAAAAAGATTGATAACAGTTTACTAACACTACCATTTTGATAAATTAACTCAGCAATAGATTTTCAGTTGAAAGAGTTAAATTCTAGATTCAATGATGGAGCAGTGGAACTCATTGTACTTAACTTTGTTTTAGAATATAAGGACAATTTTAAATCATTTAACGTTGATGATATTTGCAGGCTTACTGAGAAATTCTACAATTCTATCTTGAATATTTTAGTGAACAAAAATGCATTATTTGAAAAATCAGCTAGAGCATTATATGAGCGATGTGCTTCATCATAAGAGCTTTCAAAATATGCCTATAATTTCTGAATTGTATCGAGGATTACTTGAAACAAATAAGTCACAACACTATCATTTAATTGTCAGACAGCTTCGTTTCACTGACTCTACATGTTTCCACTGCTAATACGGAACATGCATTTTCAGCTATGAAACATATTAAAAATGTTCAACATAAAAGATGAAAGAGGAGTTTTTGACATATTATATGATGCTTTACATTCAACGAGAGCTTACTGAAGATATCAATTCGGATTCGATAATAGTTGAATTCTAATTTATAATAGTTGAATTCTAATTTATAAAACATCGAACTGTGCAACTTCAACAGAATGATTTGCTTCCCTTTTTTAATATTTTGTGTATTTTTGAACCTTACTATGTATGCTTGAATTTTGATTTTTCATTTTTAATCAAGTGTAATTGGATTTAAAAGTTTATAATTTAATTGACAAATTTTTGTATTGAAATTGAATTAATGAGCGTATTGAAATCAAATTGATAATTAATCTTGACGAGAAAATTTTAAGTATTTATTGGTACCCCAGGTCAGAAAAATTTCCTGGCTTCACCCTTATACACACACTCGCATGCACACATATAAACACATGGGCACACATGATGCACACATGTGCAAGCTGATTGAAAAGGAGGTTGTTTATTTGAACCAGGCAAACACTGGGGAAGGGCAACTCATAAAACAGCCAAATCATGACCAAAAAGCTTTCGTGTGGAAATTGTCCAAAATAACTTACGCTTGTTCAAGAGGTGATTGCAAAGGAACTCATTTTTTGTCCATGTAAATCCTTCACTACCATATTTATGCAAATAAAGCCCAACTCGTGTCAGGGGTGGCAAATAGGTCAAGTTGGGTAGGGTAGGGTCAGATTTGACCTGACCCAGGTATGTGAAAATCCGAATCTGACCTGTATTAAATCCGAGTATAAATCGGGTAATCCATACCTAACCCGATTTGTCTGACGTGTCGTATTTGGGATGAAAAGATGAAAAAATCAACATACGTCAAGCAAGATTTGAACCCCGATCTCTCGTTTGTTAATGTGAACACTTACCAAGTGAACTACAAAGTGATAGTAAGAATATGCATTATATATACATATATATTAAAAATACAAGATTGAAATTGATTTATATATTGATAAGTAATTTGTTAGATCCATGATTTGAATATGATGGCGATTTAAAGGCGGCCACGCGTCCCCAAGGCGAGCAGGCCTTGCAGGGGCGCGTGCAGAATCCTGTCGTAGCCCCTTCACCCGGCAACCCAGGAGCCCCTGCAGTGCAGAATCCTGTCGTAGACCCCCCGATGTAGCTAAAACAGCAAACATTCTCCGTGGATTGGATGGCCTTTTGTGCCCATAATTTGAAAACCTATCTTTGGTTGGTTCCTAACATAATTTGAAAACGATAACCACAAATACACTAATAGTACTCGAACCTGAGCCGCCTGGATTTTAAAATCTTCACTTACCAATAAGGCATATGGGCTTGTGGGTATATGATAATAATATGTTTATATTTATAATAGATAAGTGGGTGGAATCCGAGTTGAGTCAGATTGGCGGGTCAAACCCATAACCGACACAGATTTTAGGTCGAACCCGAATCCTACCCGATCCAGATTGGCCCCTTCACATAGCTGACCCAAGATGCTGGTTTCGGTTCGGGTAGGATAAGGTTCACCACCCCTAACTCGTGTAACTGAAACCTTTTAAGCTTTGGATCAGAGACGTGGTTGGCTAGATCAAAATATTATACCAAACTGCTACTCCACAATAATTAGAACTAGATCAAAAGATTATACCAAACTGCTACTCCTCCACGATAATTAGAACCTTGATGTGTGTCTCTGACTCTCTGTAAAGGAAAAATATACCAAATTGGAGCCTTTTAACCTAACTGAAAGGATTCACCTTTATCTTCATGCATATGTTCCCACAACGCCAATTGGACATTCATAGTACCTTCTAAGCACCACCCTCTATGTCAAAGAAAATAGTATATTAGATGTGCTTTAATTGAGGATTAGGGAGAACCGTTCCAATGGTATGGACAAGAGCAACATATACTTTGGTGTACAACATGGTTTGGACAAGAGCAACATAGACTTAGGTATACAACAGCTAGAAGGAGCATATGAATATAATTTTCTATTTGCTAATATAAATGTTCATAGTGAAATCGCTTGGATGTAAGACCAAAACGAACATGGATCGACATATTAGAAAACAATTGTGTTGGTTCCTAATGCAATAGAGCTGATGCTTTAAACCAAATATAACAAGGGTCTAGCATATACTGACATGGCATTTGCGATAAAAGCTTTGTGGTTACTATTGTTGTCATTGCTCTAGTAGTTCCAGACAACTCATTCGAATTCAAAGAAATTATATCAACCGCAAGGTCTTCCCTAAGCAAAGAGTCGCTGCAGCACAAATCTCATTGCATAGTCAATGGTTCTCACAATTGAATACACCTTACAACATACCTAAACAAACTACGAGACATTTAAATCATCTTGGCAATTGATCAAGCGAGTAGTGGACTTCTCCAACCGCAAGGTCAAAGTGATTTGAGTACGATTATCTCCAAAACAATTTTGAGTATTCACACGAGGTAATCCAGATTCCAGACAGAGCATAAACACAAAACCCGAGTCTTATTTGGCATTCTCCATCTGCAAAGAGATGGTTTCTGGGGAAAGGACCATAAATGGGGTAAAAGAAAAAAAATTTATAAAAAACTAAACACTCACCTGCCCAAGAAAAACACGACCACATGTCAGTAAATAAATGGTGTAAAGAATAAAGAGACGGTGGCTTATTAGGTAAAGAAATAAGTCAAACAATGGCCATGTCATCAACCAGTCCGTTCCAAGAAAGCATCCTGAGTGCAGCTACTTATCAAATTACTAGTCATAACCCGTGCACAAAGTGCACAGACACCCCCAAAAACCAACCCACACGATCAGGATGTGGGCCCCCACGGATGTTTCGATGAGTGAAAAACGGGTGAAAATGAGAAGAGTGGGTTTGAGTGTGTGTATTGTCTTGGGGATTTTGGTTTTTTTGATTAGGGGTGTGATTTTGGGTGTTTTGGGTTTGGTGCGTGTTTTGGGGGTTGGGTGGGATTTTGGGGTTTTTGGGTTTTGGGTTTAAAGAGGTTGTCAAGAGGTTGTCCCATGTGGCGATGTGACATTGCCACATGGGACAAATTCAAAAACATCCCTCAATTGTAATAAGGATATCTTATTAAACTCAACTATTGAAGCAGTGACAAGTGTCATATGCCAAAGTGTGACAGTTAGAAAAGATTTCATGTATATGCACAACAATTCAGATGATAAGGTTCCAAATGAACTAGATATGTCAAACAGAGGGCAACAAGACTAATCTAATATTGCTCAACAATTTCTATACTCTCCGCACATGGTACCATTTCAAACAAAGTGTACATACATGAAAATGACAGAAGATGCTAGGCAACATTAAGATATAATGGTTTTGCAAATATACCCTTACCATATTCTCACGTCTAGAATTGTCAACATGTAAAAGGATCCGCATTGCCCTTTAATCAAACTTATGGCACAAATGCTCGTGAATTGAGACAGTATGAAGGCCATACAACATTCACTCTTTGTATCTGGCAACTTGACAAAAAGCAAAAAGAGATCCTACACTTTCCACTTTGCATATGAGTTTTACAATATTTCACTCTCAAAAACCTCAAAAATCATTAGAAAGTAGGGAAGTGTCTCATCAATTATGATTTCAAAAGTTGATCTGATCCTTCCAAGTATAACAACATAAACATTATTTTTGTTTCTTTTTAGTTCTTACCAAGTTAGCACCAACTCAACTTTTTAACTACTCCATTGATAGCAAAACAAACAGATTTTGGATTCTTTCTCACTTCATATCTCTACCACTTCCTCATTACTTTCTTCACTTTCTCACTCACTCATGTTCCCTTTCTAATTGCCAAACACACCTTTAAGGTAAAACATGTATATCCCAATCTGGAAATTGCCATGCAGAAAATACAATTGGTTAATGGAAAAGCCCAGAAGTAACCACAAAAAAATAAAAATACCTTAGTGCCAAGAAGATACATATACAAAAACCATGCCAAGAAGATACATTGTCGTACAATAAATTGATCAGTGATATAGGTACCAAAACCATGGTTGAATCAAATTATACAAAACATGCCAAGAAGATACGTTTCCGTACAATAAATTGATCAGTGGTATAGGTACCAAAACCATGGTTGAATCAAATACGACGATCCCACCTTTTTCTCGCTATTTATTGTTGGCTGTGAAAAGGCAAATACTAATATACATTGATCAATGGTGCTAAAACTCCGAACAAAAGTGTAAATAACATTTGCTAATTTCTTATTAAAAACCAAACTGTAGCATTACTTTAAAGGAATAAAACCGGCTTGATACAAGAACAGTACATACTCAAAAAGATTAAAGCTTTATGGAATCAAAAGCTTGCCACGGCTCTTTAATGCAGAAAAAGTCTTGACTGATGCATAAACTAAACAAAAAAACTTCATGATCAACTGTTTGCTAACAGTAGTCTAGGAAATACCTTAGGCGGTTTAAAAGGATAATCTGGTGGGAAGTGGATGGTAACTAGAAAGACACCTCCTGCGTAAGGACTGTCCGGCGGACCCATAATAGTTGCTTGCCAATGGAACATGTCTTCAGCAACAGGGCCTGGAAATGCAAAATATAAGCATGTTAGCAATCAATGCATTCATTTTACCAACATAAGCATTCGCAAACTCAATTTAATAACAATCACATTTATTTCCTTTTTATGGGATAAAAGTTTCTTCATTATTCATTTCTTCCTCCAAATGAAATGGTGTGTCTACAGAGTGAACCCCATTGAGAGTTATAAACATTAAAAGATTAATGGTTATCAGTTTATGGTCGGCATATGTTCATTTTGTTTTCCCAGATCCCCTCCAATGCAACCGATTAGGCCCATTGGTTGGTATACAAATCTACCTTATAAAAACCAAACCCATCGATTCGGTACTAATTAAAATAGAAAAGAGCTAAAGATGATCTAAGCTGTGAAGGAATGCAACATAGACAGACATAACACATCTACCTTATAGTCACCAAACCTATCAATTCAGTACGAAATAAAAACAGAAAAGAGATAAAGATGGTCTAAGCTGTGCATGAAAGCAGCATATGGATAAAATGATGAGGCGATGTAAAGTCTCAACTAAGGTGGATAGATATTGTGATTTCAAATTTTGATGTCTAAGCTTATGTGCCATAGTAAGATTAAAATTTGCAGAACTTTTATCTAACAGCATTAAGTTATAATCAGAGTTATACAAATCTAAAGAATAACTGCATGTTGAATCAGACTATGATAATCTAGATGCTAGGGATAAGGTATAACTGATATTGAGATGTATTTGCATTTCTCCATAATTAGATATGGAATCTACAACAGTATCTGTTCCAAAATACACTACGTGGGAAAAAACGGAACCAAATGCAACTTGAACATGACCTCCTGAAGGGCCTCACATCAATCGATGCACTTTGTAAATGACCATTCGTTCTTCACAAACTTCTCAAAAGAGGGGGAAAATATAGATGTCAATCAACCATTATAGATTGTTCAAGATTATTATTCATTTGGAGCATTCTCAGTGAGAAAATTTGGCAGAATTAAACTGAGTGACCAATATGCTTTATTCAAGGGACAAGAATTCCGGCACAATTAATTTAATTTTGGCATAAGAATTTCACATGCGAGACAATCAATGAAAATAGCCAAATCAATCATGGCTTCAAGACGGCAATCAAAATAGGACTTAAGTCAACACCAAATATAGTAAAGGTGTTGTGCGTATGTGGAAACGGATCGCCGAAGAACCCCGAAACTAGGACGAGCAATCAAGCAAATCAAACACTATGAGAATTGCCTTTAGGCAGTTGACCGGCCAAGAAGAAACACCAATAAGCTTTATTACGAAAGGAGAGAACAAACCAAATCTTCGCTTCCCAAACGAAGAAGCACACAAAATCTCTTCAAAAGCTCACAATACGATCTGTCAAAGTTGGCTCTCACAAATGACGGCTCAAATTCTCTCAATATGTTCAACACTGAAACCCTAGCCTAAGACCACCTATATATAGCCCTAAGTTACAATAGGTGTCATCATTGGCTAGGAATACCAAACAATACGAATCTTGACTTTAACGGCATTCTATTCAATCACGGCTCTACGTAATTAATGTGACGCACCCTAGTAAGCCTCTGCCGCATCCTAGTGGGCCACATCCTAATGGGCTCCCTTCGACCGACCGATTTTCTTTCTGTACCGAACGACCGAAGCGTTGAGCCGAGCGTTCGAGCTATCCGATAGCTTGAACTCGGAGAGCTGTCGACCAATGAGCCACCGAATGACCGATCAACCGAACACGGACTTCAACCGAGTTACAACCGAACAACCCAATGCCAAATGATTGACCATTAGAACATGGACTTCAACCGAGCTGACGACCAATCGACCAACGGCAATGTAGAAGACCAATAGCTTGACATCCTCGTACTGACTTGTGCAAAGTCAGATAGGTCGAACCCAAGCACAATCGAGTTAGCTCTGCACAAGATAACTCGTCTATTTGACCAACGCTCCTTCGGCACCGAATCGAGCCAACTTCCACAAAAGGTTTTGCTACACAAATAAAGCTCAAACTCAACATAAGGTGTGCATACATCATTAGTGTGTTTACCACAACATCGGAATATCTTTAATGCAGCCACAAAATATATTTGTTAACGGTGATTGACATTGCTTCTGCACTTTATGCACGGGAAACACTAATAGAAAATAAAACTCGGTCAACTAGAAATTCTTCATGAGTATGTGCAAATTCTTTATAGGCATGTACACTTTGCAAGTCAAACAATATGCAGTTCACGATTTTGCGAACGAATGTACACTTCACAATTTTGCAAGAGAAAAAAGGCGAAGAGAACCACGTAAAGAATCGTCACATTCCTATGATCAGAACCTGCGATTGCAAATTCCCAACATGAATTTTTTCTAAAGATCACATTGCATCTCCTTTCAGAATACTTCTATATCAAAAAATCTAGATGGGAGGTTTTCACTTAACAAACGAATGAATAAACGACCAATTTAATTCTAGATGCAAAATAAGATTTTTCTTTTTCCTTTTTCAAAAAAAATGGCCAAAATTGATCAGAAAAAGGAAATTAACGCGAGGGGTCGCGGATGTGATGATACCTGCACTGCATGATGTGGGCGGATCTTTCTGCAGATCCTTCAATTCCTTCAAGATCCGCTTCGACGCCATCGGGCAACTCCTGATCCCATAACAAATATCAATAAAATAAAACAAACAGATCCCTCGAAAAATCAAATCCAGATGGAGAGAAAGAGATGGATAACCTCCGATTTCTTGTGGATCCTCGCCTGCCCTCTCCGCTCGCGCACCAAAATTGAGAAAATGAAAATGGAAAGAAACGAACGGATGAGATTCGTACCGAAATTCTTTCTTTCTTTCTTTTTCTTTATATTTTAACAAATAAAATATAATTTATAGGGGAAGGAATCGTATCGAGAGTGCAGACGAGGGCGACTGGTTGACGATAACGGAAATCAGAGGCGGGAGTTGACGGGGCCGGCTTAATGGACGGTCAGTATATCGTCGATGAGAACGGATAGCGCGTTAGCGTACGGTAGATATCTTCTCATAGAGGATTGCTCTCTGCACCTCAGTTTGAGGTGCAGGGAGGTGACGTTTCGTTTAAAATGTGAAAGAAGGGGAGGAGATAGAGTAAGATCTGACCCTAAAATTTGATTTTCATTCTAGTATTAATAAACTGTCCCTTCCAAGCATCTCAATTGAGGTGTAAATAGCATTTCTCCTTCTCATATGGCGGGATGGGGAGCCGAGCCGTCGGATTTGATTGGATGTGAAAAAGTATCACCTTCCGCTCACTTGGTTAACCAATTGAATGGAACGGTCTGGCTTTGTCGGGCTCGCCCATGTATGTTGCTAGAAATGGTTGGGAGAACTTATGGGCTTGGCTTCAACGGAAAATTCGAAAATTTTCGGAAGCTTCAGAAATAATTTTTTAACATTTGTTTGAAAACCCTTTCTGATCTTTGTTTCTAATTTTTTTTTGAAAAACATAGATTGTTCAACAATACAAAGCAAAGATCATCATATCCATCACCACCATACAAGCACCCAAGAAAGCATACATCATTCTGAAGGAGGTTGCCTAAAGATTCTGGCTTGAAACTTTGAAATCTCCCTCTGAATTTCATCGATCTTAAAATATGTTATATCTTGTATTTGAGTTAGCTTGAGTTCCAACTGATCCAAACTCTTCATAAGAGTGTTCTCAAGAGTACCAAACAATTCAACTGGAATAGATTGATAACTAGATGATGTAGTAACTAAAGATCTAGATTTGCGTTCAAGCCAAACAACACAGATCTAGATAAAGAACATGCTGAACCTTAAATCATTACATACTCTGTTTAGCGGAAGTGTACCTGAATCCATCGCTAATAGTCTGAAAGAGATCATGACGATAACATGGCGGATGATCTTCCAGAACAGCACGAATCAAATCGTTGGAGAAATCCTTTGGCTTTCTTCCGGTTTCTCTCCTAGCGACGGGGCGTAGAAAAGACGGCTAACTTGTTCATGTGCTCCGGGGATCATGACCGCATATATATAGGGGCTAGCCTCCTTAGCCCTAGGTTTTTCAATTCGGCCCATTAACGAATTGAAGCCCAATAGTCACAACACATAAACGCACACAACCTATATGACTCATTCAAGCCCACTTAACCTAATAAATGAGATCACTTATACATTGGGCTTTAATATGACAGTGTAGCACCATATAATTATTTATTGCATATAAGCCCAATGTTGGATTAAGATCCAACTTAGTTGGATAAGTTCCAACAATCTCCCACTTGGGCTATATGCTAAACTTTATAATTATATTTCGTTGTGCATACAACCAAATAAGATCTTAACTTACTGTCATTTCTTTAATAAGTCAAAAACAATCCGGTCCATCAATTATATTAGCAAGGGATCAAAGAGATCTTCGCCGCAACAATTGCAGCTCGACCCATCAGTGGTCAACGTGCTAATACAAAAGAATGACATGGATTATGAAGTGGATGTGTAACATGGAAAATTACATGTAATGTGATCTAACATGTCTATTTCCAATTGATCCTCTTTAACCTTGGTGCGATCATAAACAAACCAAAATCGGAGTGAAGCCGGACTGAACCGAAAAACTTTATTTCTGATCAGAAAATAACCACAAGCTTAAGCTGGAGACTTAATTTGTCTATCATATGAGCACCCAAAAGAACTAACTCCCACAAAACTGATTGTTCTTAATGAAATGACATCCATATGAGTAGCTAGCTCATAAAACCTTTTGGATGACATTTCCTTACTATAACGGATCCGTAATTACATGGTTTGTTCCGATGTGCTCATTAGACAATTATACACTCCTATTATTAATCAACAATATAGGAACTTGATCTCTGAATATCTAAACTTTGTCGAGTTCCTGTTGTTGCTGGAATATAAAAATGCAGACTTCATTGTCACTAAATAAACTGTGTGGTGTTTTGACACCATCCCTAATTTGTAGCATAGTGACAAAATATGCAGATATGTTTCATGATTTGGATGTCACATAATATGATATGAAATCTAAAGCCATGTCAGAAAAGACTATATAAAGGGGACCATTTAAATCTCTTTTAGTAGATGACACCTAACATAGATTTTCATACATTCTTTGCATCCAATAAATGATCAGAGTCAGTATACCAAATTGATCTCAAACCCTTTTTGACTGCTGATCCTTGAACATATAACCCTTTTGTTCTCCATAAATACCGTAAGACACATTTGGCTGCTGTCAAATGGTTAACTCCTGAACTTAACAATCTGCCAAACACACCTGATATACAATAATCAAACGCATATAAAACTGATCATACTTTAGACTCCCTTTTGGTGAGATATAGGGAATATTCTGAAGTAGATTCTCGGGGCAATTAATGAGACTAAACTTGTCTTCCACAGAACTTAACATTCATTACCACATAGATATGAAAAAATTACATGCTCCCACAGAACTTAAGATATATAACATCAATAAACATCATCTCAAAATCGAACGAGGTGATCACTTAATGAAATTTAATATATCGTTAACGATATTGAAATGCTCTACTAATGCCATTATAAACTTTATAGAGTCTTTCGTGAAAGCTGAATAGAAAGTCTCTTTACAATTAATGCATTCTTTTCCGTATAAAGTCTTTAAGTGACATGCTTTAAATCTTTTCTTAATTCCCTTTTGAATTCCTTTTGCTTGTAAAACAATCAATAGGTTTCAAATCTTATGGCAATTAGAAAAGATTTTAAGTATCGTTCAAAGACTTCCTTAATTAATACATTAATCCATTTCAGAGATGTAGAATTTTTATGACTTGATGCAAGTCGAACTTCCATCATCCTAATGTCAACAGTGAGCTTGTCATCTCTTTAATGGATTTCCTGAATGGCAATTAGTGCTTTGAGGTGATAAAGTTTGTCCTTATGAACAATTTTCTGAATGGGAGGAATTGCAACATTATCTTGAATTTATTGTCTTGAACAATGTCAGAAATACCATCCTGAACAATGCTAACGACACCTGTGGGGATATAATCCTCTTCAAGAATAATGTCACTAACCAAATTTCCCCCCTCAAACTCAGCATCCTCAAATAGGTGTGCATTTCCTAATTCGTAAACTAACTTAACAGTGGGATTATGTAAAAACATACGAAATAATATCAACTTTTAAAGTATTCAACAAAACTAGAAAATCATTAGCATCATGTCCTATTTCTTTATTAGGCTTATAAAGCTTTACCTTAGTTGGACATCTCCAAACATGCAAGTGATTCATTTGTTGAAACATTAGTATTGATATAAGCTGCAATCAATAAATAACTGAATTCTAAATTGTTAATTCTTTCTTTATAACATATGTACTTAAACTGCAGGAATCCTAGAAATGAAGCAACATTTCCAAATAAATGAAGATTATAACGATCTTTTAAAGAACTAGAATAAACTAATTTTGAATCAAGAGACAACCAAATTTTCCATTCATAATTGAACACTTAAAACCAAATTTGTTCAAAATAGAAATGGAAGTCCAAATTTCGTTTAAAACGGTACATAATAGTCTCATAAAATTCAAATACAATCAAGCGTTTAAAAGAAATAATCTAAATTTAATTATGCTTCTACTTGAACCATCTTGCCATTGCCCATATTGATGTATCTTTCACCATCATTTGGCTCTTGGCATCTTAGGCAATCCTGCATAGACACAATGATGTGAATGGTTATACCAGGATCTTTCCATAACGTGTCTATAAGTACTAAAGTTTGCAGGAGAAGAAATTAACTTAGAATTAAACCAAATCAAAGAAACATACCCTTTTTAGCACGCCAGGCGTGATAATTTGTGCAGTTCTTCTTTACATGCCCTTCAGCTCCATAGAAGAAACAACCATTACCTTCCGAACTTTTCAGTTCCCTTTGTTTTTTCTTTTGAGAAGTTGTATCTGCAGCTTCAGTATCCTTCTTCCTTTTGTTGAAGGTGGATGTCAGGTGAGGGCTTTCTGTCATTTCTTGCTCAAGCCTTTCATCTTCCTTTACACAGTATGAGATGAGCTCATCCAGAGACCAAGTCACATCCTTCAGATTGTAGCTCATCTTAAACTGGTTAAACTGAGATGGAAGAGATATCAAAACAAAATGCACTAATAGAGCCTCAGAGATGTCTAGCTCAAGTGCTTTCAACCTTGAAGCAATATTAGACATCTTCAATATGTGTTCCCTGATGTTTCATTTACCTTCACATTTCATTGAAGTTAGGTTTGTCAAGAGTGTATTAATCTCACTCTTTTCATTCTTGACAAACCTCTTTTCAAGCTCAATCAGGAACCATTTAGCTGTGGCAATTTTCTCTGAAATAGAGCCACTGAGATAATCTGGAATGGCATTCTTTATAAGCATTAGGCACATGCGATTTGATCTCTTCCACTCTTCCATCTCCCTCTGTTCATCAGAGGTACTCTCATCAGTGAGTGGTGGGGGACTATGAGTCCTCAATGCCAGATCAAGATCAATGACTCCGAGAATTATCAAAAGATTTTCCTTCCATGCCTTGAAGTTAGTGCCATTAAGTACTGGAATAGATTTGAGTTTGGCAGAAAAATTTTCAAGAATAATAGCTGAAGAAGAGAACACGAAAACAATTTTAACATGTTCGTATGAGTATTAAACTAAACAACACCAAATTCAAATTAATGCTATTTTTCCATCTCAAGACATCCCCCACTAGCCCAATATTTATCTTTGGATAATCTATTGACTAGACATCTTGTTGTAGCAATCAGACAATGACAATAATAACATGCCAAAAATAAAACTTCCTTTGGGCCGAATTAAATTTGCATGCATTGATCTCACTAATCATCACCTTGTCTATTGCCACAGGTGCGAATGAAATGGTATAGAACGGTAATCTTCCTTTGGGCCGATTAAGCATTCTTACGAAAATCATTGGCACATTAAATCCTTTTTATATTTATGAAATGAAATAATGCAAAACAACAAAGCCCACTTTGGCGAGATGATGATTGCACGAATTCATTTCAAAAAATATATATACCTTTACAAAATTTGAATTTATGTCGCAATTTAATACATGAATTTATACTTTAAGTGGAGATATTCAAGTCCACTTTTATTCAAAATCAAATTTAAGGCAACCAAAATTTTCATATAAAAGTATGTATTTGACTTGTTATATTTCGAGAGTAAAATTAATCTTCACAAGAAAACCCACTTTGGTGAGTTGATGATCCAATCAATCCATATACAAAATATATAATTAATTGTGCCAAAAATTGAAATTTGAAACTAAACTGAATTTAACACAAAATGATTACACTAAGTGTAAATATATATATAAACCTTTTATTCCACCATTCAAACTATTATTTTGAGTTAAATAAAATCCATAGATTCAACACAAATTTTCCTCTTTAAAATGGGGTATATAGGTGTACTAATGTGTATATGAACATACATAGAAAGTTATATATATAAATATACACCCTATCCCATTTTACATATAACTTTAAAATGTGTCAAATTTTTTTAAGGCCAGTTACTTGATGGTTAGTGTGCAAAATTCCTTAAGGCCTTTTAAACTTATCCTTGAGGAGAAATATATGTTAAAGCTTTTCATTTGCTCCCGAAGAAAACACTTGAATTTTGTGTTTTAATTTAAATCTAAATTTAGGCAAACTGAATTTTCATACCAAGGTATGAAGTCAACTTGTTATATACCGATATATATATATATATATATATATATATACTAGTCATTACCCGTGCCCATAGGGCACGGTTTATTTAATGGCTGAGTTTCCCCCCCACAAATTTCAAGTTGTCCCACAAAATTTCAAGTTTCCCCCCAAATTGAAGCTTCCCCCCAAATTGCAGTTTCCCCCCAAAATTGAAGTTTCCTCAAAATTGTCATTGCCACCTAGGGCAAACTTGTCACGTAGTACAAAGCTTTGTCCTAGTAGGATAAGATTCAAAATCATCAAAGTAATAGAAAAAAATGTTCGAAAGGGGGGGGGGGGAGAATATCTTCCCTCTTTTATATAATAGATATCAAAATTCTCTTATCCAATTTCTCATGTCCAAATTCTCTTATCCAATTTCTCTTGATAACATCCCTCTTTTATATAATAGATATCCAAATTCTCTTATCCAATTTCTCATGTCCAAATTCTCTTATCAAATTTCTCTTGATAACATCCCTCTTTTATATAATAGATATCTCTTATCCAATTTCTCTTGACCAATATCTCTTATCCAATTTCTCTTGATAACATCTCTCGTTTGTAATATAGATATCTCTTATCCAATTTCTCTTGATAACATCACTCTTATCCAATTTCTATTTTCCAATTTCTCATGTCCAACATCTCTTATCCAATTCCTCTTGATAACATCCCTCTTTTATAATATAGATATCTCTTATCCAATTTCTCTAGTCCAATATCTCTTATCCAATTTCTCTTGATAACATCCCTCGTTTATAATATAGATATCTCTTATCCAATTTCTCTTGATAACATCCATCTCTTATAATATAGATATCTCTTATCCAATTTCTCTTGTCCAATATCTCTTATCCAATTTCTCTTGATATCATCCCTCTTTTATAACATAGATATCTCTTATCCAATTTCTTATATCCAATATCTATTATCCAATTTCTCTTGATAACATCCCTCTTTTATAATATAGATATCTCTTATCCAATTTCACTTTTCCAATATATCTTATCCAATTTCTCTTGATAACATCCCTCTTTTATATTATAGATATCTCTTATCCAATTTCTCTTTTCCTATATCTCTTATCCAATTTCTCTTGATAACATCCCTCTTTTATAATATAGATATCTCTTATCCAATTTCTCTTTTCCAATTTTTCTTGATAACATCCCTCTTTTATAATATAGATATCTCTTATCCAATTTCTCTTGTCCAATATCTTTTATCAAATTTCTCTTGATAACATCCCTCTTTTATAATATAGATATCTCTTATACAATTTCTCTTGTCCAATATCTCTTATCCAATTTCTCTTGATAACATCCCTCTCTTATAATATAGATATCTCTTATCCAATTTCTCTTTTCCAATATCTCTTATCCAATTTCTCTTGATAACATCTCTCTTTTATAATATAGATATCTCTTATCCAATTTCTCTTGTCCAATATCTCTTATCCAATTTCTCTTGATAACATCCCTCTTTTATATTATAGATATCTCTTATCCAATTTCTCTTTTCCAATATCTCTTATCCAATTTCTCTTGATAACATCCCTCTTTTATAATATAGATATCTCTTATCCAATTTCTATTTTCCAATATCTCTTATCCAATTTCTCTTGATAACATCCCTCTTTTATAATATAGATATCTCTTATCCAATTTCTCTTGTCCAATATCTCTAATCCAATTTCTCTTGATAACATCCCTCTTTTATAATATAGATATCTCTTATCCAATTTCTCTTATCCAATATCTTTTATCCAATTTCTCTTGATAACATCCCTTTTTTATAATATAGATATCTCTTATCCAATTTCTCTTGATAACATCCCTCTCTTATAATATAGATATCTCTTATCCAATTTTTCTTTTCCCATATCTCTTATCCAATTTCTCTTGATAACATCCCTCTTTTATAATATAGATATCTTTTAACCAATTTCTCATGTCCAATATCTCTTATCCAATTTCTCTTGATAACATCCCTCTTTTATAATATAGATATCTCTTATCCAATTTCTCTTTTCCAATATCTCTTATCCAATTTCTCTTGATAGCATCCCTCTTTTATAATATAGATATCTCTTATCCAATTTCTCTTTTCCAATTTCTCTTGTTAACATCCCTCTTTTATAATATAGATATCTCTTATCCGATTTCTCTTGTCCAATATCTCTTATCCAATTTCTCTTGATAACATCCCGCTTTTATAATATAGATATCTCTTATCCAATTTCTCTTATCCAATATCTCTTATCCAATTTCTCTTGATAACATCCCTCTTTTATAATATAGATATCTCTTATCCAATTTCTCTTGATAACATCCCTCTCTTATAATATAGATATCTCTTATCCAATTTCTCTTTTCCCATATCTCTTATCCAATTTCTCTTGATAACATCCCTCTTTTATAATATAGATATCTTTTAACCAATTTCTCATGTCCAATATCTCTTATCCAATTTCTCTTGATAACATCCCTCTTTTTTAATATAGATATCTCTTATCCAATTTCTCTTTTCCATTATCTCTTATCCAATTCCTCTTGATAACATCCCTCTTTTATAATATAGATATATCTCTTATCCAATTTCTCTTGATAACATCCCTCTATTATAATATAGATATCTCTTATCCAATTTCTCTTGATAACATCCCTCTTTTATAATATAGATATCTCTTATCCAATTTCTCTTTTGCAATATCACTTATCCAATTTCTCTTGATAACATCCCTCTTTTATAATATAGATATCTTTTATCCAATTTCTCTTGATAACATCCCTCTCTTATAATATAGATATCTCTTATCCAATTTCTCTTTTCCAATATCTCTTATCCAATTTCTCTTGATAACATCTCTCTTTTATAATATAGATATCTCTTATCCAATTTCTCTTATCCAATATCTCTTATCCAATTTCTCTTGATAACATCCCTCTTTATAATATAGATATCTCTTATCCAATTTATCTTTTCCAATATCTCTTATCCAATTTCTCTTGATAACATCCCTCTTTTATATTATAGATATCTCTTATCCAATTTCTCTTGTCCAATATCTCTTATCCAATTTCTCTTGATAACATCCCTCTTTATAATATAGATATCTCTTATCCAATTTCTCTTATCCAATATCTCTTATCCAATTTCTCTTGATAACATCCCTCTTTTATAATATAGATATCTCTTATCCAATTTCTCTTGATAACATCCCTCTATTATAATATAGATATCTCTTATCCAATTTCTCTTTTCCCATATCTCTTATCCAATTTCTCTTGATAACATCCCTCTTTTATAATATAGATATCTTTTAACCAATTTCTCATGTCCAATATCTCTTATCCAATTTCTCTTGATAACATCCCTCTTTTATAATATAGATATCTCTTATCCAATTTCTCTTTTCCATTATCTCTTATCCAATTTCTCTTGATAACATCCCTCTTTTATAATATAGATATCTCTTATCCAATTTCTCTTTTCCAATTTCTCTTGATAACATCCCTCTTTTATAATATAGATATCTCTTATCCAATTTCTCTTATCCAATATCTCTTGATAACATCCCTCTTTTATAATATAGATATCTCTTATCCAATTTCTCTTATCCAATATCTCTTATCCAATTTCTCTTGATAACATCCCTCTTTTATAATATAGATATCTCTTATCCAATTTCTCTTGATAACATCCCTCTCTTATAATATAGATATCTCTTATCCAATTTCTCTTGTCCAATATCTCTTATCCAATTTCTCTTGATAACATCCCTCTTTTATAATATAGATATCTCTTATCCAATTTCTAATGTCCAATATCTCTTATCCAATTTCTCTTGATAACATCCCTCTTTTATAATATAGATATCTCTTATCCAATTTCTCTTTTGCAATATCTCTTATCCAATTTCTCTTGATAACATCCCTCTTTTATAATATAGATATCTTTTATCCAATTTCTCTTGATAACATCCCTCTCTTATAATATAGATATCTCTTATCCAATTTCTCTTATCCAATATCTCTTATCCAATTTCTCTTGATAACATCCCTCTTTATAATATAGATATCTATTATCCAATTTCTCTTTTCCAATATCTCTTATCCAATTTCTCTTGATAACATCCCTCTCTTATAATATAGATATCTCTTATCCAATTTCTCTTTTCCAATATCTCTTATCCAATTTCTCTTGATAACATCCATCTTTTATAATATAGATATCTCTGATCCAATTTCTCTTGTCCAATATCTCTTATCCAATTTCTCTTGATAACATCCCTCTTTTATATTATAGATATCTCTTATCCAATTTCTCTTTTCCAATATCTCTTATCCAATTTCTCTTGATAACATCCCTCTTTTATAATATAGATATCTCTTATTAAATTTCTATTTTCCAATATCTCTTATCCAATTTCTCTTGATAACATCCCTCTTTTATAATATAGATATCTCTTATCCAATTTCTCTTTTCCAATATCTCTTATCCAATTTCTCTTGATAACATCCCGCTTTTATAATATAGATATCTCTTATCCAATTTCTCTTATCCAATATCTCTTATCCAATTTCTCTTGATAACATCCCTCTTTTATATTATAGATATCTCTTATCCAATTTCTCTTGATAACATCCCTCTCTTATAATATAGATATCTCTTATCCAATTTCTCTTTTCCCATATCTCTTATCCAATTTCTCTTGATAACATCCCTCTTTTATAATATAGATATCTTTTAACCAATTTCTCATGTCCAATATCTCTTATCCAATTTCTCTTGATAACATCCCTCTTTTATAATATAGATATCTCTTATCCAATTTCTCTTTTCCAATATCTCTTATCCAATTTCTCTTGATAACATCCCTCTTTTATAATATAGATATCTCTTATCCAATTTCTCTTTTCCAATTTCTCTTGTTAACATCCCTCTTTTATAATATAGATATCTCTTATCCGATTTCTCTTGTCCAATATCTCTTATCCAATTTCTCTTGATAACATCCCTCTTTTATAATATAGATATCTCTTATCCAATTTCTCTTCTCCAATATCTCTTATCCAATTTCTCTTGATAACATCCCTCTTTTATAATATAGATATCTCTTATCCAATTTCTCTTGATAACATCCCTCTCTTATAATATAGATATCTCTTATCCAATTTCTCTTTTCCCATATCTCTTATCCAATTTCTCTTGATAACATCCCTCTTTTATAATATAGATATCTTTTAACCAATTTCTAATGTCCAATATCTCTTATCCAATTTCTCTTGATAACATCCCTCTTTTATAATATAGATATCTCTTATCCAATTTCTCTTTTCCAATATCTCTTATCCAATTTCTCTTGATAACATCCCTCTTTTATAATATAGATATTAGATATCTCTTATCCAATTTCTCTTGATAACATCCCTCTTTTATAATATAGATATCTCTTATCCAATTTCTCTTGATAACATCCCTCTTTTATAATATAGATATCTCTTATCCAATTTCTCTTTTGCAATATCACTTATCCAATTTCTCTTGATAACATCCCTCTTTTATAATATAGATATCTTTTATCCAATTTCTCTTGATAACATCCCTCTCTTATAATATAGATATCTCTTATCCAATTTCTCTTTTCCAATATCTCTTATCCAATTTCTCTTGATAACATCCCTCTTTTATAATATAGATATCTCTTATCCAATTTCTCTTGTCCAATATCTCTTATCCAATTTCTCTTGATAACATCCCTCTTTATAATATAGATATCTCTTATCCAATTTCTCTTTTCCAATATCTCTTATCCAATTTCTCTTGATAACATCCCTCTTTTATAATATAGATATCTCTTATCCAATTTCTCTTGTCCAATATCTCTTATCCAATTTCTCTTGATAACATCCCTCTTTATAATATAGATATCTCTTATCCAATTTCTCTTATCCAATATCTCTTATCCAATTTCTCTTGATAACATCCCTCTTTTATAATATAGATATCTCTTATCCAATTTCTCTTGATAACATCCCTCTCTTATAATATAGATATCTCTTATCCAATTTCTCTTTTCCCATATCTCTTATCCAATTTCTCTTGATAACATCCCTCTTTTATAATATAGATATCTTTTAACCAATTTCTCATGTCCAATATCTCTTATCCAATTTCTCTTGATAACATCCCTCTTTTATAATATAGATATCTCTTATCCAATTTCTCTTTTCCATTATCTCTTATCCAATTTCTCTTGATAACATCCCTCTTTTATAATATAGATATCTCTTATCCAATTTCTCTTTTCCAATTTCTCTTGATAACATCCCTCTTTTATAATATAGATATCTCTTATCCAATTTCTCTTATCCAATATCTCTTGATAACATCCCTCTTTTATAATATAGATATCTCTTATCCAATTTCTCTTATCCAATATCTCTTATCCAATTTCTCTTGATAACATCCCTCTTTTATAATATAGATATCTCTTATCCAATTTCTCTTGATAACATCCCTCTCTTATAATATAGATATCTCTTATCCAATTTCTCTTGTCCAATATCTCTTATCCAATTTCTCTTGATAACATCCCTCTTTTATAATATAGATATCTCTTATCCAATTTCTAATGTCCAATATCTCTTATCCAATTTCTCTTGATAACATCCCTCTTTTATAATATAGATATCTCTTATCCAATTTCTCTTTTGCAATATCACTTATCCAATTTCTCTTGATAACATCCCTCTTTTATAATATAGATATCTTTTATCCAATTTCTCTTGATAACATCCCTCTCTTATAATATAGATATCTCTTATCCAATTTCTCTTATCCAATATCTCTTATCCAATTTCTCTTGATAACATCCCTCTTTATAATATAGATATCTCTTATCCAATTTCTCTTTTCCAATATCTCTTATCCAATTTCTCTTGATAACATCCCTCTCTTATAATATAGATATCTCTTATCCAATTTCTCTTTTCCAATATCTCTTATCCAATTTCTCTTGATAACATCCCTCTTTTATAATATAGATATCTCTTATCCAATTTCTCTTGTCCAATATCTCTTATCCAATTTCTCTTGATAACATCCCTCTTTTATATTATAGATATCTCTTATCCAATTTCTCTTTTCCAATATCTCTTATCCAATTTCTCTTGATAACATCCCTCTTTTATAATATAGATATCTCTTATTAAATTTCTATTTTCCAATATCTCTTATCCAATTGATAACATCCCTCTTTTATAATATAGATATCTCTTATCCAATTTCTCTTTTCCAATATCTCTTATCCAATTTCTCTTGATAACATCCCTCTTTTATAATATAGATATCTCTTATCCAATTTCTCTTTACCAATATCTCTTATCCAATTTCTCTTGATAACATCCCTCTTTTATATTATAGATATCTCTTATCCAATTTCTCTTTTCCAATATCTCTTATCCAATTTCTCTTGATAACATCCCTCTTTTATAATATAGATATCTCTTATCCAATTTCTCTTGTCCAATATCTCTTATCCAATTTCTCTTGATAACATCCCTCTTTTATAATATAGATATCTCTTATCCAATTTCTCTTGATAACATCCCTCTCTTATAATATAGATATCTCTTATCCAATTTCTCTTGTCCAATATCTCTTATCCAATTTCTCTTGATAACATCCCTCTTTTATAATATAGATATCTCTTATCCAATTTCTCTTGTCCAATATCTCTTATCCAATTTCTCTTGATAACATCCCTCTTTTATAATATAGATATCTCTTATCCAATTTCTCTTCTCCAATATCTCTTATCCAATTTCTCTTGATAACATCCCTCTTTTATAATATAGATATCTCTTATCCAATTTCTCTTGATAACATCCCTCTCTTATAATATAGATATCTCTTATCCAATTTCTCTTGTCCAATATCTCTTATCCAATTTCTCTTGATAACATCCCTCTTTTATAATATAGATATCTCTTATCCAATTTCTCATGTCCAATATCTCTTATCCAATTTCTCTTGATAACATCCCTCTTTTATAATATAGATATCTCTTATCCAATTTCTCTTTTCCAATATCTCTTATCCAATTTCTCTTGATAACATCCCTCTTTTATAATATAGATATCTCTTATCCAATTTCTCTTGATAACATCCCTCTCTTATAATATAGATATCTCTTATCCAATTTCTCTTGTCCAATATCTCTTATCCAATTTCTCTTGATAACATCCCTCTTTTATAATATAGATATCTCTTATCCAATTTCTCTTGTCCAATATCTCTTATCCAATTTCTCTTGATAACATCCCTCTTTTATAATATAGATATCTCTTATCCAATTTCTCTTTTCCAATATCTCTTATCCAATTTCTCTTGATAACATCCCTCTTTTATAATATAGATATCTCTTATCCAATTTCTCTTGTCCAATATCTCTTATCCAATTTCTCTTGATAACATCCCTCTTTTATAATATAGATATCTCTTATCCATTTCTTTTGTCCAATTTCTCTTGATAACATCCCTCTTTTATAATATAGATATCTCTTATCCAATTTCTCTTATCCAATATCTCTTATCCAATTTCTCTTGATAACATCCCTCTTTTATAATATAGATATCTCTTATCCAATTTCTCTTGTCATAACATCCCTCTTTTATAATATAGATATCTCTTATCCAATTTCTCTTTTCCAATATCTCTTATCCAATTTCTCTTGATAACATCCCTCTTTTATAATATAGACTAGTCATTACCCGTGTCCATAGGGCACGGTTTATTTAATGGCTGAGTCCCCCCCCCAATATTGTGGGTGTGTGTCTCTTATCCATGTCCAATATCTCTTATCCAATTTCTCTTGATAACATCCCTCTTTTATAATATAGATATCTTCTTATCCAATTTCTCATGTCCAATATCTCTTATCCAATTTCTCTTGATAACATCCCTCTTTTATAATATAGATATCTCTTATCCAATTTCTCTTTTCCAATTCTCTTATCCAACTTCTCTTGATAACATCCCTCTTTTATAATATAGATATCTCTTATCCAATTTCTCATGTCCAAATTCTCTTATCCAACTTCTCTTGATAACATCCCTCTTTTATAATATAGATATCCAAATTCTCTTATCCAATTTCTCATGTCTAAATTCTCTTATCCAATTTCTCATGTCCAAATTCTCTTATCCAATTTCTCTTGATAACATCCCTCTTTTATAATATAGATTCTCTTATCCAATTTCTCATGTCCAAATCTCTTATCCAATTTCTCTTGATAACATCCCTCTTTTATAATATAGATATCTCAAATTTCTCTTATCCAATATCTCTTATCCAAATTTCTCTTGATAACATCCCTCTTTTATAATATAGATATCTCTTATCCAATTTCTCTTGTCCAATATCTCTTATCCAATTTCTCTTGATAACATCATAACTCTTTTTTAATATAGATATCTCTTATCCAATTTCTCTTGTCCAATATCTCTTATCCAATTTCTCTTGATAACATCCCTCTTTTATAATATAGATATCTCTTATCCAATTTCTCTTGTCCAATATCTCTTATCCAATTTCTCTTGATAACATCCCTCTTTTATAATATAGATATCTCTTATCCAATTTCTCTTGTCCAATATCTCTTATCCAATTTCTCTTGATAACATCCCTCTTTTATAATATAGATATCTCTTATCCAATTTCTCTTGATAACATCCCTCTTTTATAATATAGATATCTCTTATCCAATTTCTCTTTTCCAATATCTCTTATTCAATTTCTCTTGATAACATCCATCCTTTATAATATAGATATCCAAATTCTCTTATCCAATTTCTCTTGATAACATTCCTCTTTTATATAATGTCGAAATTTCTCTTGTCCAAATACTCTTATCCAATATCTCTTCATAACATCCCTCTTTTATATAATAGATATCCTAATTCTCTTATCCAATTCCTTATGTCCAAATTCTCCTAATTTCTCATGTCCAATATCTCTTATCCAATTTCTCTTGATAACATCCCTCTTTTATAATATAGATATCTCTTATCCAATTTCTCATTTCCAATATCTCTTATCCAATTTCTCTTGATAACATCCCTCTTTTATAATATAGATATCTCTTATCCAATTTCTCTTGATAACATCCCTCTCTTATAATATAGATATCTCTTATCCAATTTCTCTTGTCCAATATCTCTTATCCAATTTCTCTTGATAACATCCCTCTTTTATAATATAGATATCTCTTATCCAATTTCTCTTGATAACATCCCTCTTTTATAATATAGATATCTCTTTTCCAATTTCTCATGTCCAATATCTCTTATCCAATTTCTCTTGATAACATCCCGCTTTTATAATATAGATATCTCTTATCCAATTTCTCTTTTCCAATATCTCTTATCCAATTTCTCTTGATAACATCCCTCTTTTATAATATAGATATCTCTTATCCAATTTCTCTTGTCCAATATCTCTTATCCAATTTCTCTTGATAACATCCCTCTTTTATAATATAGATATCTCTTATCCAATTTCTCTTGATAACATCCCTCTCTTATAATATAGATATCTCTTATCCAATTTCTCTTGTCCCATATCTCTTATCCAATTTCTCTTGATAACATCCCTCTTTTATAATATAGATATCTCTTATCCAATTTCTCATGTCCAATATCTCTTATCCAATTTCTCTTGATAACATCCCTCTTTTATAATATAGATATCTCTTATCCAATTTCTCTTTTCCAATATCTCTTATCCAATTTCTCTTGATAACATCCCTCTTTTATAATATAGATATCTCTTATCCAATTTCTCACTTCCAATATCTCTTATCCAATTTCTCTTGATAACATCCCTCTTTTATAATATAGATATCTCTTATCCAATTTCTCTTGTCCAATATCTCTTATCCAATATCTCTTGATAACATCCCTCTTTTATAATATAGATATCTCTTATCCAATTTCTCTTGTCCAATATCTCTTATCCAATTTCTCTTGATAACATCCCTCTTTTATAATATAGATATCTCTTATCCAATTTCTCTTGATAACATCCCTCTCTTATAATATAGATATCTCTTATCCAATTTCTCTTGTCCAATATCTCTTATCCAATTTCTCTTGATAACATCCCTCTTTTATAATATAGATATCTCTTATCCAATTTCTCTTGTCCAATATCTCTTATCCAATTTCTCTTGATAACATCCCTTTTTTATAATATAGATATCTCTTATCCAATTTCTCTTTTCCAATATCTCTTATCCAATTTCTCTTGATAACATCCCTCTTTTATAATATAGATATCTCTTATCCAATTTCTCTTGATAACATCACTCTTATCCAATTTCTATTTTCCAATATCTCTTATTCAATTTCTCTTGATAACATCCCTCTTTATAATGTAGATATCTCTTATCCAATTTATCTTGTCAAATATCTCTTTTCCAATTTTTCTTGATAACATCCCTCTTTTATAATATAGATATCTCTTATCCAATTTATCTTGTCAAATATCTCTTATCCAATTTCTCTTGATAACATCCCTCCTCTATAATATAGATATCTCTTATCCAATTTCTCATGTCCAATATCTTTTATCCAATTTCTCTTGATAACAGCCCTCTTTTATAATATATATATCTCTTATCCAATTTCTCTAGTCCAATATCTCTTATCCAATTTCTCTTGATAACATCCCTCTTTTATAATATATATATATATATATATATATATGGTTTTAAGCCTTAAACTTAGAATTTAAATTTATTTTGCACAATCAACACAAAATTTATCTTTGAGGAGAAATATACATTAAAGCTTCTTATTTCATCCTTCAATCCAAATTAAATTCAATATTAGGCAACCAATCATACACCGTATGTATTTAACCATTTACATTTCGAAATAATAATAATCTTTACAGTAGAACCCACTTTGGTGGGATTTCAAGAAAATTAGAACCATTTTGAAATGTATAACCAAATGCGCCCAAAATTGAATTTAAACGACACTGAACTTAAATGTAAATATATATGAAAGCCTTTTATTTACTCCTTCGATCCGTTTAAAATTCATCCAGGCAACTAATCATACTGTGCATGTATTTTAATTCGTTTACATTACGAAATAATAACTATTTTATTAGTAGAACCCACTTTGGTGGGAATTCACCGAAAAAATAAATTATTTTGAAATGTATATATAAATGAATTTTGCCTAAAGAATTAAAATCGGAATGAACTTAAATTTAACGCACAAATAAAACCGAATGAGGAAATATACACAAGATGGCCTTTTATTTCCTCTAATTATCAGTGCATTAATATATTCAAAATGGGGCTTCAAAAGAGAATAATAGTATCCCAAAATAGGGTTCATACGCACCAAAATATTCAATTTAAGCCCAAAATTGTGGAGTGGCCAAAACAAGCCCAAATTAAAAGCCCATATGCTGAAAAATTAAAAAATTTCTTGAAAATTAATCTGTTTGGGCCCAATTTGGCCCAAAGTCTGCTAGGGTAGAAACCATAGCAGAATTTTTGGCTCAACCAGGGGGCCGGCGGCCGGCGGCCCCCTTTCCTTTCCTCCGGCGCCGGCATGGGGGGCCGACGCCAGTCCAACCTGACAGGGGCGGCGTTTCCCGCCCCTTTCCTCATCGTGCAGGCGCCAGGCGCCTACTGTCTGTGAACAGGGCCGGCAAACGCTGCCCCTTTACTGCAGCTCGCAGGCGCCTGAGGGCGCCTGCGGTTTCATCGAAGGGGAGGGGCGGCGGAGCGCCAGCCCCTCCCAGGCCTGTCGGGGCCGAATGGGGGCGGCCAACTGCCACCCCCTTCCCCATATCGGAAGCAGCAGGTGTAATGCCCTGAGTAGCTACTGCACAAGTACTAGAGGGGGGGGGGGTGAATAGTACTTTAAAATAATCAAGAGTATTATGTTGGATATTGGACTCCCCGGATTTGGTTTTGGATGATGAACAAACATAAATATATTGTGAACTAACAATTTGTGAGCGCAGTTATGGAGATCGTCGCCAAATTCATTTGAACATCCAAAGCGACGTCTCGAGACTTCTCAAAGCACGTGATCGTATGCCTAAAGCTTCGTTGAAGCTTTTGGACCATTTTAGAAGTCATGAAGATTCGGATCGAAGCTTTCGAAGACGGTTCGTCAAGTTTTATTTATAGTCTTTTAGCTTCGTTCCGTAGAATGTTAAGCCTTGAGTAGGTCTTACGTTTTAATCTTCATATCGCTCCTATCTTAGACATAGGAACTAGTAAGAAGTCCATACTAACTTTCCCGAAGCATCGCGCTTCGATTCGCGACTTCTTGTGCATGTTAGTTGGTTCAAGAAGAAGAACCGACCGACTAGATGGTGATCTAGTCGGTCGGCAATCCTTCTTGGACCGAGTAGTTTGCTTTCTCAAATCATAGCTCTTTACTGTTTACAGTTAGTCGGTCTACGTTGACTCACCGACCGACTAGTTTGTGAACTAGTCGGTCAGTGATGCGTCTTTGACCGACTAGTTGAGCTTCTACTGTACATGCCTAGTACCGTTTGTCGTTAGTCGGTCCATGTACATTTGGCGACCGACTAGTTGATGAACTAGTCGGTCAACTTTTGTTCTTGGACCGACTAATTCTATTTGTTCTCAGACTTTGTGTTTTATCTCTTAGTCGGTCTAAGTTATCTCACCGACTGACTAGTTGTGAAACTAGTCGGTCGGCTAGTGTGCTTTGACCGACTAGTTCCTTAAGTCTGAACTTCGACCTATTCCCTGTTCACCAGTTAGTCGGTTCATGTTGATTGACCGACCGACTAGTTGATGAACTAGTCGGTCGGTGGTTGTTCTTTGACCGACTAGTTTGGTTCAGAATAGAGCCGTTGGAGCTTTAATTGAAATGTTTTTCTCTCTCTCTCCTCTAACCTATAAATACTTGATGAGCTGCATTCATTGCACTCAAGGCTGATATTAAGACAAGTTTAGAGATCAACGAGAAATCATTTCCTCTCATTCAAAGCTCATTCATTCCAATCTTGAATCTCTTCTCACTCTTATTTCAAAAGAGAGATTCATTGATTGTGAGCCTTCCAAGCCAAGTGCTTGATCCTAGGTCACCATAAACCTCATAGCTCTCCATTGCTGGTCATCTACTTGGAGCTAGGGTTTGGTGCCTCTTCATCTTCCTCAAAATCATCTTTGCCCTAATTCGTAAGTTTACTCAAGGCATAGGTATTTTGTGGTAAGCATTTCATTTCAATTTACTTTGATATTGTAAGTGATTCGCTCTTGGTTGTGAGAGTGTGTTTGTGATCCCGGGTTGTGGGAGTCACAAGTTTTATTTGTGTATGATTTGACTTGTGAAGGTTTTTCACAAGTATTTTATAGTGGAAATCTTGAGTTAGGGTTTCTAACTCAAGTATCCGGAAGTGATCCGGGTGGTTGTGCCGTATGATCACCGGGAACAAGTCGGGGAGACTTGGGTGGATCCGAACCCAGTAATATCGTTTGTTTGCGATTGTTTATTTGTTGTCGATTATTTACTATTCCGCATTTCCGCATTAATTGGTAGAGTTTGCAAGGTAATTAGGAATTAGCCTCTTAATTATTTTAAAGTACTATTCACCCCCTCTCTAGTACTTGTGCAGTAGCTTAGCAGGGCATTACATATTATTCCTAATTATTGTGCAAACACACAAACAACAATGCGGAATAACTACAAACAACAAGAATAAAGCAATGCAAACAAAGTATGTAACGGGTTCGGATCCACCCAAGTCTCCCCGACTTGTTCCCGGTGATCCTACGTCCCAACCACCCGGATCCCCTCCAGATACTTGAGTTAGAAACCACTAACCCAAGCTTTGCACTATGAAATTCTAGTAGAAAAACCTCTACAAGACCAAATCATACACAAATGACATGTGACTCCCACAACCTGGGATCACACCCTTCTCTCACAAACCGAGAGAACAACTTGCAAAAGCAAAGTAAATGAAACAATGAAATACTTACCAACAAAATCCTATGCCTTGAGTAAACTTACCAATATTAGGTCAAGAAGGATTTTGGGGAAGAAGAAGTCACCAAACCCTAGCTCCAAGAAGACGCCCAGCAATAGAAGCCTAGGGGGAGTTGATGACCTTGAATCAAGCTCTTAGCTTGAGAGGCTCACAATGGAGAGAATCTCTCTTGAGGAATTAGGGCTCAAGAAGTTGAGGGAGAGATTCTTGTGAGAAGAGAGCTTTGGAATAGAGTTGAATGGCTCCTCTTTGATTTCTCTAAACCTCTAGAATATCAGCCTTTTTTTAATACTAGGAAAGAACCCCTCCAAGTTTATATAGGATGGAGGAAAGAGAGAGAAGAAATTCGAGCAATAAATGCTCCAACGGCTCTTTTCTGAAGCAGCTTAATCGGTCTAAGAAGGATCACTGACCGATTAGTTTCTCAACTAGTCGGTCGGTGATTCTTCTTGAACCGACTAAGAGGATGACAGCCAAGAATATAAAGTTCAGGTCGATAGAACTAGTCGGTCTAAGAAGACTTGCCAACCGACTAGTTTCACAACTAGTCGGTCGGTGAGTGTTCTTTGACCGACTAAGAGATGAAATACGATAGGCTGTCTACAAGGAGAACTAGTCGGTCTAAGAACAAATCTTGACTGATTAGTTTCTCAACTAGTCGGTCGATGATTGTTCTTTGACCGACTAACGATAAACAGTAGCTCAGGCTGTGAAATGAAAGACATAGCTAGTCGGTCTAAGAAGGATTCCTAACCGACTAGTTTGACAACTAGTCGGTTGGTGAACCTTCTTGGACCGACTAATTGGTCAACATGGAATGAGCTGAAATGAGCAAGGCATTCTAGTCGGTTCAAGAAGGAGTGCCGACCGACTAGATTACCATCTAGTCGGTTGGTTCTTCTTCTTGAACCAACTAAGATGCACTAGAAGCCGCAGAAAGAAGCGTAAGGCTTCGGGAAATTTTCTATGGGCTTCTATGATAATCCTAGCTCTAATAATGTAAGACCTACTCAAGGCTTAACATTCTATACGAAATGAAGCTAGAAGACTATAAAATAAACTTGACGAACCGTCTTCAAAGCTTCAATCCGAAACTCTTGACTTCAATACTGCTCAGAGAGCTTCAACGAAGCTTCAGGCACACGATCACGCGCTTTGAGAAGTCTTGAGACGTTGCTTTTGATATACGTTGAACTTTGGCGACGATCTCCATAACTGCGCTCACAAAGAAGTTAGTTCACGATATTTATGTTTGCTCATCATCAAAACCAAATCCGGGGAATCAATACTCAACAGCAGGCCCCCGGTAGAGGGGCCTGTTCATTGAGTCGCAAGGGGGGCGGCAAGGCACCGGCCCCCTTGCCGGAAAAAGCCCTTCCGGGGGCGGCGTGAGCCGCCCCCTCTGTAACCTAACGGGGGTGGCGTGAACCGCCCCTTTTTGGCCGCGATCCCGCCAAAAGGGGGGCAGCTGGAAGCCGGCCCCCCCCTCTTTGTTACCTACAGGGGCGGCTTTGTCGCCCCTTTCTGATGTGTCGACGCCGGCATCGCTGGCGCTGATTTGCTGTGTCGGGCGGCGGCCGGCAGGCCGCCCCCGATTTAGGGTTTGTAAAAAACATTTTTTTTAAACAGGGAAAAATCAATCAAAAAACCCAAATTTTTCACAGATCCGAATTAAAAACAGATTAAAAATCGGATTTTTATCAGATCTACTACGAGCAGGCAGAAAATTTAAGATCCACAACATACAGGCTCTGATACCACTTGTAGTAACTAAAGATCTAGATTTGCATTCAAGCCAAATAACACAGATCTAGATAAAGAACATGCGGAACCTTAAATCATTACATACTCTGTTTAGCGGAAGCGTACCTGAATCCATCGCTAATAGTCTGAAAGAGATCCCGACGATAACGTGACGGATGATCTTCCAGAACAGCACGAATCAACCGTTGGAGAAATCCTTTGGCTTTCTTCCAGTTTCTCTCCTAGCAACGGGGCGCAGAAAATACGGCTAACTTGTTCGTGTGCTCTGGAGATCATGACCGCATATCTATAGGGGCTAGCCTCCTTAGCCATAGGGTTTCCAATTCGGCCCATCAACGAATTGAAGCCCAATAGTCACCACACATAAAGGCCCACAACCTATATGACTCATTCAAGCCCACTTAACCTAATAAATGAGATCACTTATACATTGGGCTTTAATATGACAGTGTAGCACCATATAATTATTTATTGCATATAAGCCCAATGTTGGATTAAGATCCAACTTAGTTGTATAAGTTCCAACAGATGAACCTTCATGATGTGGTTGTGGAATAGGTTCATCCTCAGAATCATCCTCTGAATCCTTAGAATCATCAGTATTTTGCTCAATATCAGCTTGGTTCGAAGGAATATGCATCCTAGATAGGGTAGCGTTTTTGAAAGGTAATTGAGGATGTTCAACTAAAGCGTTAGCGCCTAAGTCAACTTTACGATAGCTAAAATGAGGGTGAGAAAATGACCATGATGTAATGAGGGTGCAGATGGTTAGGCTAGATTATCATAAGTATCCTAATTTACTTTTATCTAGCCAACTAAAGTATAGACACATATGGCCAAGCTATCTGATAAGTTAGCGAAGCTACCAGATTTTTGAATGATATTATAAGATAGGATTCTAGCAAGTATTCTAGTCTTTGAAAGAAACTCACTTGTTGTCATAATATCATGCCTATTGGGTTTTCCTCGTGGGAACAAGTTAACACGAATGTTTTTGTCATTCATTGTTATCTTTTAAAGGGTAACTCCCTAGCAAGAGATGCTTAATATGATACCTATTTTCATAAGCGATAATTTAAAAGAAACACCATTCACCAAGGTAGAAAATTCAAAATTTTCTATGGTCATGTTTATGTGAGACAAACAAACCAAGTTTGGGTAGCATTGGCATGCATTTTGGATTAAGAACAAGTCTTCAAGTCTTTGAAATGCAAAATTTAGCCTAATTCCATGACCACTTAAGTCCTCAAACTTAACAAATCTCTCATGAAGAATATTAAGTTGTAGTTCTTGAGGTGATCGGGTCTTTTCAAAAATTCTACAATCGATGAAGTGGGTTGTGTAGATTACGATGCGGAGGCTTGTTTCTTAGATGTTCTGTTGGATATTGAGTACCCCAAAGATAGTTTTGATGATGCTTAAACAAATAAAGTTACTAATCTTTATTATTGAGTGTGTAGGTTATAAAGATTGTTTCTATAAGATGGGTTCAAAGGAAAGTTCATCAAGACTTTTGGTGCATGCGCAAAGCAACGAAGACATGCAATTGGAGCATGATGTCACGATAGAATGTGGAGGATGTTGGATCCTGTAGATAACAGGATAAACTATATATGGGGTGATTAGTGATTTGCAAATCCAATGCACAAATTAAAGATTAATCCCTCAAGTTTAGCCTAAGCTACTTGATTAGAGTTGCCTACTCAAGAGCTTAATCAACTTAATCTATTTACTTGCTATGAAATGAGAAATGAAGCACAATGGAATATTGATCGCAAATGCAAGTAATGTAGAAAGGCACGCAACAATCACAAACACATTAGAATTATCCTAGTTCACCCTCCTTTGGGCTACTTCAGTCCCCGACCTCTTGTTGGGATTTCCACTAACCAACTCTCTTCAACAAGGGAGAAAATGCATCATCAAGAGGGCTTCCAATACACTTGTTTAGCTTTACTTACTAGGTCTTCCAATACAATTACCTAGCTTCACTTGCTAGGGTTTCCAATCTCAACATAACCTCTCCTCCAAAGAGGATGTTACAACAACAACACAAAAACAATAACCAACATACCAAACAAAAACACACACCTTAGAGGGGGTGAATATGGTGTAGGCACAAATAAAAAATTCAACCACAGAATAACCAACCTAAGACACAATGCAATCAGTGATTTTTCAACGAAGTGGTTCCTCGCCTCTGCTCTAACCCTAAATCCTTGAGGATGACACTCTCTTTTATAACTAAAAAGAGAAAAACAACCCGATCATACTTCTGGGTAGTGATCACACCGTACAAGATATCGTTCGAAAAGTTAAGCACAAAGATAGCTTCTAAGTGAAGCTATTCACAAATACAATCTTACACCAAAATAAAAATAGAAAGAAGTCACCGTTGTTGAGTATTGGGCTTCTCCCTACTTGGTGTTAATGATGAGCAAACATAAATACTTGTGACTAATCCCCTATTTGCAGTTAATCCATTCCCTAAGCATATCATTAAGATCAATTAGTAATGGATGTCACTCAAAGATCAATGAAAGCAAGAAAAGTGGATTGGATGATCAAAGATGGTGATTGAAGCTCCTTGAAGACTTCAAGCTCATACTTTGGAAAGAAGAGAGAGTTCTACAAAATGTTATCTTCTTTTTCTCTTCTAGTATATAGCTTAGAAGTAGAACTATGTTGGAGGACACACACATCTTCATTTCAGTCTTAGGAAATCATTAGAACAATTTTCCTTAGACTCCAATTCATTTCAAGCAAGCATGTGCATGTTGTGATTTCTACAGTCGACTGCTGAACGTTTTACAGTCGCATGTCTAAAAATAGTCGACTGTGATTTGTTCTACAGTTGCCTGTTATGCACATACTTAATCAATTGATTTTTGGGCTTTCTAAACTTTAACTCTTTCAGGCAACTGCTGTACATTTTACAGGCGCCTGTCCAAGAGACAGTCGACTGTGATTTATTAATCAGTCGTCTGTCTATCTTTAGCCCAAAGATCATTTTCCTTTTCATCTGGCCAGTCGACTGATGTTGTATTTACAGTCGCCTGACCAAGGCATAGTCGACTGTAAATGCTTCAATAGTCGCCTGTCCATGATTCTCTGCAGAACTTGTGATATGGAATATTTCTAGTTTTAGTGCCAGTCGACTGATGTTGTATTTACAATCGCCTGTCCATGGAACAATCGACTGTCAATGCTTTAACAGACGTCTGTCCTTAAACTTCGCTGCAGATTCTACTCTCTGGAAAATGTCATGGTTTGTGACAGTTGACTGATGTTGGTTTCACAGTCGCATGCCCATGGCACAGGCACATGTGTATTCCACATCAATCGCATGTCATGTATTCCCAGAATTTTCTGAGATTTTCTAAGCTTACCCATATTGCTTCCTGTCGCCTGTAGAAGGATTTACAGTCGCCTGTTGGTTTTACAGTCGACTGTCTTCTCTTCATCAGTCGACTGTCCACGTGGTAAGTTACCGTTTGAATTCTCACCTACCCTCTGACACAGTGCAGCAGTCAACTGTGTTTTGTTCGACAGTCGACTGTCGCGTGTGTAAATTTTATCTGTTGGCTTTTTCTCCACGGATTTCAAAGGGGTTTTTGGGGATTCAGTTTGAGGGATTTGAGAAACCTATAAAGGCAGCCTCTGCTGTTCCATTGAAAGGTTACTCACTTGACTCACTCATCTATTGAAACCCTAAGCTTTCAATCTCAAGCTCTCAAATCCTAAAGCCCTAGAATTCCTCTCTTTCAATCTCTTGCTCTCCAACCTAGAACCAAAGAGAAATCTTCTAGGCAATTGGTGCTATTAAGAGAAAGGGCTTTACTCTCTTCCAAGAGAGACATCAACATAACACACTTGCTCCTTCAAGTTCTACTTCAAGGCATATGTGATTGTAAGTGTTGTTATTTCATATTTCATAACTTTCGTTATTAGATTAACTCTCGGATTATGAGAGTGTTTTGCTTGCTCCCAAGTTGTGGGAGTCAAGGACATCTAGTGTACTTCGATTTCACTTGTAGGGTTGCTACAAGTGGGTTTAAAGGGAAACTCAAGTTAGGGTTCTAACTTGAGTATCCGGATGGTATCCGGGTGGAAGGGACGTAGGATTACCAGGAATAAGTCGGGAGTTGACTTGGGTAATCCGAACCCTTGAAACACCTTGTGTTTGCATTGTTTCATTTTAGGGTTTATTTTCATTCCGCATTAATTGTTGGTTAGAAATTTAATTTGGTGTAATTATCATTTTAAATTTTATAAACATTATTAATTCGTAGTGAAAAGTGTATATTTAAACCTCATAACTACACCCATCTTGTGCTTATAACTCATTGAATCATGCTCACTTAACTATATTTACACCAATTCATCATCTTTTGAGCATATGATTTTATTTCAGCACAATTTCACTCTCCAAAGCTTCATAAACATGAATTGTATTTTCACATATTTTTCTGGATTTTTCAGGAGTCCCGAAGGGGACAAAATCAAGTAATTGGAGAAGTGAACATGGGGCCAGGACAGTCCACTGTCCTTACAAAGACAGTCGCCTGTTATCTCGACAGTCGCCTGGAGCAAGCCAACGTGCAACACAGTCGCCTTCAGAAGGATTGACATTCGGCAGTACCACTGTGCAGTTGACTGCTAGTTCTTCAGCAGTCGACTGTTTCATCTCCTCCCAAAGGGCGAAGGAAATCCAACTCTCTGTCGATTTGAAGTTTCTGCAGCAGGCGACTGAAGCACAAAAGACAGTCACCTGTCTCATGCACAGTCGAATGTGATTTTCAAGACAGCCGCCTGCCCCTCCTTTGGAAGCTACGCTGCCTGACCAATGACAGGCGACTGATGTTTGTTCAGCAGTCGCCTGTCGTGGTTTTTCTTGGCGGATCTGGGTTACGAGAAACGGGTTTTTCTTAACCCGATTTCTCCCCAGTCGATGTGAACTGTTGGATGCTTCATTGGAGGGTTAGGATGCAATGCCTAGGGGTTTAAAACTCCTAAACTCTGATGCCTTAAGGAGATTCGGTTAGCCTCGTTTTTACTGTTCCATTGGGGGTTTTAGACCCCCATCTTCTTCCCCAAGAGCTAGGGCTAGGGTTGGAGCCATTGGAGGCTAGGAGAGCTTGGAGGAGCTTCAAGGAAGGGGAGAGCCTGCATTTCTAGGGCTTCTATTGGTGATCTCTTCCCTCTCTCGTAACATTTGGCTTTATTGCTTTGTATTTCTCAATTTGTAAATGATTGTTGAATGATGGTGAGAATCATGGGATAATTGTTTGCTTAATAGCTTGTAATGAAGATTTGTGTTTCCATTTTGAATGGTTATTATCTTGTTTTCATTATGAAGGAATAGAGCCATTTGTGTGTGAATTGGGTTAATTAGGGCTTGTGTGGTTGATTATTAATTGCTCATTCCTAGCATTTAATAGGATTAGCACGCCTTGAAATGGGTGCTAATAGTGTTGATTAATGGGTTGTGCCCTAGGTTTAATTGAGTCGTGCACCACTCTTGGCGGGGCCATAGAACGGTGGTGTACCTTAAGGGTCACACCCACGTGCACCATTCTTGCACCCTATTGACACGGATGCAAAGATTGACTCACGAGCTTAAGTTAGGGATTCCAACCCACTAATCAACACACGAATGAATCGTGCATTACTCTTGGTGGGGCCGTAGAACAGCGGTGTGCCTTAAGGGCATTACCTATGTGCATAACCCCGCATACCTTGAAATGGCTGCGAGGGTTGATTCATTTGGGATGAACCTATTGCTAATCAACCCACAACCCTAATGACATTCCATTCCACACACTTCTCCTCGCTTGACTAGCTCCCTACTTTGGTCTTCACCCTACCTACCTTGGGTCTAGTTCGACCGTCTTACCACCACACTTCCACTCATCACAGGTGTTAGTTTAGTTGGTTGTACCAACACCTTTAGCATTCCATAACCAACCGAGATTGTGAACGTGAAACGAATTGTCTCTGTGGATTCGACCCTGTACTCACCGGGATTATATTGCATTGACACTCCTACTCTTGGGAGGTGAGCGTGTGCATCCTACTTGGATTGTGCACGTTTCACGGTCAATCATTTTGGCACCATTACCGGGGACAACGGTTTTCACACTCACATTTTTGGTTGGTTTTGGACACTTTAGGTGTAGCACTTCCAGCTTAGTGTTGAGTCTTTTTGGTTGTTTATTTTATACTTTTTGAGTCGTTTTTCTTTCTTTCTTTCTTTTATTTCAAAAATCTTTTGTGGATAATTTTTTTATGGATTCATTTTCAAACTTTAGCGATGCTTATTTTGAGGATTCCTAACTCCCACCGTTCTTTCACGGTATGGAGTTGGAAAATCCTAGTTCATTTATGCAAAAGTTTGAAAAATGGTGTAGAAAAGAGTTTTGGGATTTGTTTGATGAGACCACTTGTGCAGATTTTATTTATTTTAAAGTGTTCCCATATACTTTGAGAGATGATGCTAAAACTTGGTTTGATGCTTATCCTCGAGATTCTTTTTCTACATGGCTTTCTTTTCAGACTGATTTCCTTCGAGCTTTCTTTCCTACTTATTACAGGAATCAGGTACACATGCGCCAGGCATTTAAGGAACACATGGAGAGCTTTGTCCGGTTTGACGGTGAGACTTACTGTCAGGTTTTGGAGAGGTTCGATGATTTAGTGCTTGGGTGCCCATGCCATGCTTTCAGCGCAGAGGATCTACTTCGGATTTTCTACACAGGGTTGCAGCCGTCTACGCGTGACTTTGTGCAGATGAGCAGCAGTGGAGATTTCTTTGCCTATACCACAGAGGATGCATGGTTGTGCCTGAGGGACCTAGTAGAGTGGGGGCAGACTGCGCCATCAGGAGAGCCGTCACTTGGATATAAGGATGATGGCTAGTCCCAGCTTCTACTTCAGGATTCAGAGCAGCAGGTTCAGTGTCAGTCTGAGGAGCCATCTTTGGGCTCTCTTTCTTGTGACCCTATGGGATATCTAGCAAAGCAGGATGTTGGGTCACATGAGAGCCAGGTAGAGGATATTGAGAGATTACATATTGAGGATCAGGAGGAGATGGATGATGGAGTGTGTGACACCCAGGTTGGAGATACGATGCAGTTTCGTTGGGTTGGTGGTGATGATCAGATGGAGATGTATCCAGGCGAGAGTGAGATAGATGACATCAGAGAGCCTGAGTCACATTGCATGTCTGAGCCATTATCACAGCTGGAGGTGTGCAAGCATCTTGGTTGGACCACTGGGATGGGTTACTACGGTGATATTGAGGAGTATGAGTGCACAAGACACAGCCTAAAGACTACTTTGGAGCCCGAGCTCTCCCTCCCTTCAGATTCAGTTCAGCAGTCATCACTTCAGACACCTCAGGACACGCATCAGTTCATCATCCAGGACGAGGATATTCAGGGTGGACCACAGAGTCCAGGGATGACTGCAGAGGCTATTACCTTCGATGGCGAGGATTCGGCAAGCAACAGTGACTGCGAGATGATCTACATCAAGCCTACGCTGCCTTCTCCTCCACACTTGCCTATGCAGCCATTTCACCCTCCTCCTGAGGATTCGCATCAGCCAGGTGATAGCATCGCCATTCAGGGAAGTTCTCATCACACCTTTCCCTTCATGTCTGAATCTCATCCTTCATTTCCATATGTATTAGATTCAGATTGTCGTCATATATATTCACCTCCTTATTTTTATTATGACGATCCTATTTGGACTTCCTTCATTGGAAGTCTAACTTATTTTCCCTGGATTGACACAGCTTGTCTCCCGCAGGACACATGATTATATTCTAGGGAGATGCAGGGAGCTGTGTTGCTAGGATCCACGGAAAGTGGAGGAGCGGCGTTTCCAAAGCAGCTGGCTGAGGAACGCAAGGATATGATAGAGCATCTGCCTTCACCATTAGACATTTGGGATCCGCCTTTTGCTAAGGTGTATTCCTTCCTTTCTTTAGTGTAAATAAAAAAAATAAACTTTTTAGTTTAGTTTGCTAAAGTATGTGTGTTTTCCCTCTAGCATCATTGAATAATATCTAGTTTCATTTCAAAATTGAGGACAATGCTCATTTCTAGTTGGGGGGAGTGAACTATTAAGTTGGATGCTAGTTTTGGGTAGTTTTGAAAATTTTTGATGTTAATAAATTTTTTTTCTCATTCATCATCATCATTCATTCATTTTGAAAATATCATTTTGATGCCTCCATCCTTGCTTCCATCACATTTCTTTTGCTTAGTCCCTACATGCTTAATGCAAAGCAATTTTTTCGGATTATTACTTTGGCATCAAGTTTATAGATGTTTGATTGGCGTGTTTTAATTTCTTTTCCATTTTGGAGTCAAATGCTAATATGCCATGCATGAAACGATTTTATATGTTTTGATGCTCTCTTTGAAATAATTCGGGAATAGTTTGGTGTAAATAATTGCATGAATTGGGATGAATGGCTTAGTTTTTGGTTGGATTGGATGTGGCCAATGGTGTATGATTTGTTTTCCTCTTAAGGAGTGGGTGGATGAGTTGATAATTCATGTTAGAATGAGAAAGAAAATTAACATAAGTGAATGGTTTTTCTAATCAAATTGAGTAGCCGGTGGCCCACGAAACATTGGGGATGACGCCAAAGATGAGATTTAGAGGATCATTCCATCCATTTGCCTATATAGCGTCATCGCGTGTATGCAAATGTGGTCGTGTTTGCATTTCATAGTATTATTGCTTGAATGCAAAACATAAACATATTAAAACAAAAAGAATACAAAAAAGAGAGAAAATGAAAAGAAAAAGAAAAATTGAATGAATAAATGAAAGAATAAGCTTCATGAATGATGCATCTCATCTTCCATAACTTAGAAGGAATTTCTTTTGGTTTTGGCCATTTCCATGAAAAATGAAAATTTTGCCATGTGCGCAGCTTCCCAAAGAATGTGATACGTGCTTATTTCCTTACTTTTCTTATAATTGGATTGAGGAGAATATCATTTATTGTCTACTTTCATACATTGTGTATATTAGCTTTGAAATCATTTGGAAATAATATTTTTAGTATTCCATGATGATATTTTGACTTTGGTGCATGTTTTTCCATTTAATCCGAATTAATCGCTTGTTTTGCTAGGGACTAGCAAAATGCTAGTTGGGGGTGTAATTCGTAGTGAAAAGTGTATATTTAAACCCCATAACTACACCCATCTTGTGCTTATAACTCATTGAATCATGCTCACTTAACTATATTTACACCAATTCATCATATTTTGAGCATATGATTTTATTTCAGCACAATTTCACTCTCCAAAGCTTCATAAACATGAATTGTATTTTCACATATTTTTCTGGATTTTTCAGGAGTCCCGAAGGGGACAAAATCAAGTAATTGGAGAAGTGAACATGGGGCCAGGACAGTCCACTGTCCTTACAAAGACAGTCGCCTGTTATCTCGACAGTCGCCTGGAGCAAGCCAACGTGCAACACAGTCGCCTTCAGAAGGATTGACATTCGGCAGTACCACTGTGCAGTTGACTGCTAGTTCTTCAGCAGTCGACTGTTTCATCTCCTCCCAAAGGGCGAAGGAAATCCAACTCTCTGTCGATTTGAAGTTTCTGCAGCAGGCGACTGAAGCACAAAAGACAGTCACCTGTCTCATGCACAGTCGAATGTGATTTTCAAGACAGCCGCCTGCCCCTCCTTTGGAAGCTACGCTGCCTGACCAATGACAGGCGACTGATGTTTGTTCAGCAGTCGCCTGTCGTGGTTTTTCTTGGCGGATCTGGGTTACGAGAAACGGGTTTTTCTTAACCCGATTTCTCCCCAGTCGATGTGAACTGTTGGATGCTTCATTGGAGGGTTAGGATGCAATGCCTAGGGGTTTAAAACTCCTAAACTCTGATGCCTTAAGGAGATTCAGTTAGCCTCGTTTTTACTGTTCCATTGGGGGGTTTTAGACCCCTATCTTCTTCCCCAAGAGCTAGGGCTAGGGTTGGAGCCATTGGAGGCTAGGAGAGCTTGGAGGAGCTTTAAGGAAGGGGAGAGCCTGCATTTCTTGGGCTTCTATTGGTGATCTCTTCCCTCTCTCGTAACATTTGGCTTTATTGCTTTGTATTTCTCAATTTGTAAATGATTGTTGAATGATGGTGAGAATCATGGGATAATTGTTTGCTTAATAGCTTGTAATGAAGATTTATGTTTCCATTTTGAATGGTTATTATCTTGTTTTCATTATGAAGGAATAGAGCCATTTGTGTGTGAATTGGGTTAATTAGGGCTTGTGTGGTTGATTATTAATTGCTCATTCCTAGCATTTAATAGGATTAGCACGCCTTGAAATGGGTGCTAATAGTGTTGATTAATGGGTTGTGCCCTAGGTTTAATTGAGTCGTGCACCACTCTTGGCGGGGCCGTAGAACGGTGGTGTACTTAAGGGTCACACCCACGTGCACCATCTTTGCACCCTATTGACACGGATGCAAGGAATGACTCACGAGCTTAAGTTAGGGATTCCAACCCACTAATCAGCACACGAATGAATCGTGCATTACTCTTGGTGGGGCCGTAGAACGGCGGTGTGCCTTAAGGGCATTACCTATGTGCATAACCCCGCATACCTTGAAATGGATGCGAGGGTTGATTCATTTGGGATGAACCTATTACTAATCAACCCACAACCATAATGACATTCCATTCCACACACTTCTCCTCGCTTGGCTAGCTCCCTACTTTGGTCTCCACCCTACCTACCTTGGGTCTAGCTCGACCGTCTTACCACCATACTTCCACTCATCGCACTTGTTAGTTTAGTTGGTTGGGAGGTGAGCATGTGCATCCTAATTGGATTTTCCACGTTTCACGGTCAATCAACTATTCATCCCCCTTCTAATGTTTTCCTCATAGCCAGTGACCTTACAATTGGTATCAGAGCGCTGGTTTATAGCTATGGCATCCAACAACAACAACAACGTTCCTCAACCGACTTTGTATAACAATCACGACCGTGATGGCACATCCACCGTCTTCTAAGGTTCGTCCTCCGCGTTTCATTGGCACGAATTTCGGCTATTGGAAATGCCAGATGGAGACGTTTCTGAGGAGTGCTTCTCTTTAGAGAACCCTCCACAAATAATACGTCGAACCCTCCGAAGAGGATTATGACAAATGGATACACTCCGAGAAGTCCGTCGAAGTGAACAACGCCAATGCAAAGCCCGCCGAATGAGTTCAATAAGATATGCACATGTAAGAGTGCATATAAAATTTGGGACCATTTAGTCGTTACCCACGAGGGAATGAATAAGGTAAAACTGTCTAAACTATATGTTGATGTACAAAATTTCGATATGTTTCACATGCGGGATAATGAGAGCATAGTAACGATGTACGGATGTTTCACCTACATCACCAATGAACTCGAAGCTCTTGGGCAAGTCTACACCCAACCAGAGAAGGTGAGAAAGATTATAATGGGAATGACCTCCAAATGGGAACGAAGAGCTATCGCCATTGAGGAGGTCAACGACATGAAGAACTACACCGTCGTAAATCTCATCGGTATTCTCATGTCTTACACAGTAAGACGGGAGAACCGATTGAACATTCGAGCTATGATGAACCCAACGGATGTAAAGAGGAAAGCATTAGCATTCAAGGCTAATTCTTCATCCTCCGATAGTGAAGAATTAGAGAACGAGATGGACTTGGAGGAAATGGCTCAAATAAGGAAGAAGTTTCAACGCTTCTTTTGCAAAGGTAAATTTCCCTCAAAGAATAAATTTGATTCCACTAACAATACTTCATCTCTTTATTTTAAGTGTAACAAGCCAGGGAACATCAAGAAGGATTGCCCAATGCTCCGAAACAAAGAGAAGTGGAAAGCTCCAAATACCACAAGTCCGACAAATTCAAGAATGATAAGAAGAAAGGACTTGTCGGTAAGTTTGATGATTCAAGCAGAGATTCCTCAAGCGAATCCGAAGATGAGAAAGGTGAAAGTGCCCATATGTGTTTCATGGCCCGAAAAGATCCACTCTCCGATGAGAGTGATACCGACATCGATGAACCCGAGGTAACAATGGATGAACTTCGTATAGCTAACGAAGAACTATTTTCTAAGTATCAAACTCTTATGCTTAGATATACTAGTTTAAAAAAATTAACTATTAGCAAATCATCCATACCATGCATTATCAACAATGACACCATTGTTGATACACTAACACTTGAGAAAGCCTTTTTGGTTTCTCAAAATGACATATTGATAAATGAGGCGAATTCCCTCAAATCTCAACTAGATCAAACGTATCCTAAGGATAATCGTGATCTAGCTTCACAAAACGCACAATTGGATATAGAGAATGATCTCTTAAAACCCAAGTGCACGAGCTCAAAGCACGGGTGTCCACCTTAGATACCAATATTTCTTCTCTTAAGGAGAAATATGAGCTCATGTCCTTCAAAGTTATAAGATTTAACAAAGGGAAAGGACAATTGGATGAATTGCTCACAAACCAATTTTCGGCCATAGATCGTGTTGGACTTGGTTATGTGGAAGCGAATGCATCCAATACTCGCACCTCCTATAGTGGTGTTACTATAGATTTTGTGAGGCCATCCTCCGGTGTATCCACAAGTGGTGTCAAACACCTCCAATAGTGGTGTCAAACACACTATTGGTCGCAAACCTACCAAGAAGGCCACCACTTCACAATCTCTTCCTTTTGGCAAGAAACCCACTAAGGGTGGAAACCAAAAGAGAGGACATGCTTATATGTACACCAACCTTCATCCACGTAGGAAATCTCCTACTTCACAAGTGGACACTCATGACACTTTTTATGCTCCACACATGGACACGTGCAAACCCACACATGAGAAATACTCATGCACGTGCCCCTACACGCTCATATGCTCATAAGCATCATTCTTCCATGTATGCACATCCTACTCATGTTATGCATGCACCATATGTTGCATATAACATGCATGTTCCTAAGTATGCATACAACACATATATGTTCAATACTTATCCATCTCCTTCTTCATATGCTAGACTTATGTTCCTAGGAAGCACGCACACCATAGAAATCAATTAATTGTACATGCAACTAGGAAAAGGACACCCAAAACATACACAATTTGGGGTCCTAAGAACACTAGCTTAAATGATAGGAATACTTATGTTGATTCCTATTTTAATGATGTAATAAATAGTGGTAATTATGCTGGGAAGCGGAAGTCCACTTGGACTTGGCTTCCAACGGGCTAATCCCCTTGGACCCAACAAAAATTGGGTACCATGAGCTTATGATATATTATGTAGGTACCCAAGAAAAAGAAAGAGAGCAATAAACGTCATGTTTGAAGGATGGATACTCGATAGTAGTTGCTCCAAACACATGACGGGAGATCCCTCATTGCTCTCCGAAGTGATTAGCATCATGGATGGTGCAACAGTCACTTTTTGGAGGTAATCAAAAGGGAACCATCATTGGAGTAGGCAAAGTCGGTAATCCTTCCAAACCACTTATTTCAAATGTTTATTTAGTTAGTGGTTTATGTCACAACCTTATCTCCATTAGTCAACTTTATGACAAATGTTATAAGGTTAACTTTGGAGAGGGTATGTGTGAAATTGTAGATTTTGATTCACATGTTTTATTTACCGGTATTAGGCACAAAAATATTTATTATTTGAGCTTGCTTAAAACCATAGAACATTGCTTAGTTGCTAATACAAATGAACAACTATTATGGCATCGCCGTTCTGGTCATGTTCATTTTAAGCACTTATATAAGTTAGCTAATCATGAACTAGTAAAAGGTTTTCCAAAATTTGCTTTTAGTAAGAAGAATTTTTGTGATTCATGTCAAAGAGGTAAACTTAGTAAATCATCTTTCAAACTTAAAAAAGGCATAACTTCTAAGAGGCCCTTAGAATTACTTCATCTAGATTTATTTGGGCCAACTAGAACCGCCTCTTTAGGTAATGCTTACTATGGATTAGTTGTTGAAGACTTCTCTAGATTTACTTGGGTTTTATTTTTAACCAATAAGAATGAAGCCTTTGAAGAGTATACCATATTTGCAAAGAAGATTCAAAATTTCTTAGGATCCACCATTATCACTATTCGTAGTGAGCATGGAGGAGAATTTGAGAATGAGTCATTTACAAAGTTTTGTGATGACACCGGGATTACTCACAATTTTTATTTTCCTCGTGCACCACCACAAAATGGTGTTGTAGAGAGAAAGAATAGGACCCTAATTGAGTGTGCCCGTACCATGCTCCATGATAGTCATCTTGGACTACAATTTTGGGCAGAGGCGGTGCACACGTCATGTTATGTGCTTAATAGGATCCTAGTGAGACCCCGAACAAACAAAACTTGTTTTGAGTTATGTTATGACAAAAAGCCAAAAGTTAAATATTTTCGTGTTTTTGGTTCAAAATGTTTTATCAAGAACACCTTTGGTAACTTAGATAAATTTGAGCCAAGATCCGATGAAGGAATTTTTGTTGGATATTCCACACGTAGCAAAGCCTACCGGATATACAACAAAACCTCTTTAATGATCAAGGAATCACTACACGTATCATTTTATGAAGATTTTGATTTTCCTCATATGGTTGATGATAGCGTAGATGTTTTATGTGATTCCCTTAGTAATGTTAAAACTAATGATTCTATTATTGAGACTAACAATACTAATGAGATTGTTGAGGATGTTCCAAGTGATGCAGGGATTCCCAAAGCTTACCCAACCATTCGTAACCACCCACATTACCAAATTATTGGAGATATTGGTGTGTGTGTTCGAACAAGGTCAAGAATTGATAAATTCTCTCACTGCGCATTTGTCTCTACCATTGAGCCAAAAAACATCCAAGAAGCATGTGAAGATAGCTCTTGGATAGTTGCAATGGAAGAAGAACTCATGCAATTTGAGAGAAATAAAGTTTGAGAGCTCGTTCCTCTTCCAAGTGGTCACCAAGTTATTGGGACCAAGTGGATCTTCAAGAACAAGACCGATGAGAACGAGGTCATCACAAGGAACAAAGCAAGGTTAGTAGCTCAAGGCTATCGGCAAGAAGAAGGTATTGATTTCGAAGAATCATTTGCCCCCGTATCTAGATTAGAAGCTATTAGATTGCTTTTATCTTTTGCATCCCATAAGAATTTTAAATTATTTCAAATGGATGTTAAAAGTTCATTTTTAAATGGAATTGTTAATGAAGAAGTTTATCTTTCTCAACCACCCGGTTTCATACATGAAAAATTTCCAAACCATGTTTTAAACTTAAGAAAGCGCTATATGGGTTGAGACTAGCTCCTAGAGCTTGGATGATCGACTCAAAACCTTTCTTTTGGATTTAGGTTTTAAAATAGGTGAGGTTGATTCAACTCTTTTCATTAAGGATTATGAAAGTGACATCCTATTAATTCAAGTTTATGTAGACGATATTATATTTGGGTCTACTAACTTTAATCTTTGCCAAGAATTTTCTAAGTCTATGAAGGATGAATTCGAAATGAGCCACATGGGTGAGCTCAACTACTTCCTTGGACTACAAATTCAGCAAATGAAGGATGAAACTTTCATACATCAAATCAAGTACACCAGGGAGCTTATCAAGCGATTTGGGATGGAATCGTCTTCAAGCAAAAGGACCCCCATGAGTACGACAACCCATCTACACAAGCATGAGAACTCAAAAGATGTAGACATTCGTCTATATCGAGGTATAATTAGTAGCTTACTTTACTTAACTGCTAGTAGACCCAATATTATGTTTTTCGTATGCCTTTGTGCTAGATATCAAGCTAGACCTAAATAGTCACACTTGATTGCAGTTAAACCAATTTTTCGTTATCTCAATCAATCACTAGATTATGGGTTACTTTACCCTAAGTCTAGCACATATGAGTTAATCTCATATAATGATGCCGATTTTACTGGATGCAAATCCGATAGGAAGAGTACTAGTGGCACTTGCCATTTTCTAGGAAATTCCATAGTTTCTTGGTTTTTCAAGAAACAGAAATTGGTATCGCTGTCCACGACTGAAGAGGAATATATTGCCGCGGGTCTTGCATGTGCACAAGTTCTTTGGATGAGATACACTCTTAAGGACTATGGTGTCAATTGTGATACTTGTCCTATCATGGTTGATAACCAAAGTGCTATCTGTCTTTCCAAGAATCCGGTACATCACTCACGTACCAAACACATAGATGTGAGACATCATTTTATTAATGATCCTGTAGCTAAGAAGAACATCATATTAGAGTACATTGAAACCCAAAAACAAATCACAGACATCTTCATTAAACCTCTTAAAGAAGATTCATTTGTGAGGTTGCGTAGAGAGTTAGGGATTATGGGTGAATCTGAATTGTAGGAGTTCATTCTTTCATGTTATATCTTGCTGGAACTCATATCATCATTTTTACTTCTCTTGTTTTGATAAATTATATGTTTCACATATATTTGTTTTAAGATATGTATTTGAAATTTTGATGATTTCGATTGTTTGGATTGATTTACGAGATTTGTACGTGAATCTTTTATATGTTGATATTGTTTTTATTAGATTTATGTTAGAGTAGGTCCTAGGGTGAGTAGTCGCTATCCTCTGGAGTTTAACCTCACTGTGCATTTCTGGACCTGGACAGACGACTGTCATTCCTTCGACAATCAACTGCCCCTCTCTATATTTTCATACAGTAGACTGTATTTTTCGCACAGGCGACTGATGAAGATTTTACAGTCGACTGTCCCTGTGACAGGCGACTGTAATTTGGTCATCAGGCGCCTGTCCAAATCTTCATAGGTCTCTGTTTTTATGATCATATTTTTGATTCTCTGTCAGTCGACTGATGTGTGAGTTACAATCGACTGTCTCTCTGACATGCGACTGTGAATTACCCAACAGTCGACTGTCTGTCAAGCCAAGCTTATTTCTATCTTATCAACCAGTCAACTGACGATTGTTCATCAGTCTACTGTCTACTGCTGTGGTGGTTCGTTAACTTGATCTGAGTCGTCGATTTTTCGATCCAACGGCCCAGATTCTTTGGACCCCTTCATTTAACTTCGGGAACCGTCATTTTGTTCAGAAAGTTTCTCTCTCATCCAACTCTGTTCCCTCGTCTTCCTCCTTTCGAATTCCACTGTTGCAATCGATCTCTCTCCGATTCGAAGCTCCAGTCTCCGATCACTCCTTCCGATCATTCGATTTCTAGGTCGATTGTCTCCTTCTCCGCCGTTCTTCTCGGATTAGGTATCTTCGTCATTTTCGTTCGATTGTGCCCTTGTTTCGATCGATCTTCATGGAACCAGCTAGTCCACCATGTTCGGGGGAGTATTTGGGTATTTTTGTCGCTGACCCTATTCCCTCAGCCACTGTTGCTGAACCCACTCATCCGCCTGCTGACCAGCCACCCTCTTCTCCACCGTCTGTTCCGCTGAATGACTTTCTCCTCGCTCAGATGTGTGACCGAGTTTCTTTGCTCGAAACTCAAGTTTCCAACATGGATCAGAAGCTCTCGCTTCTCCTTGAGCTTCAGTATAAGTCGTTCCTATTTCACGGCTTTCCTATTCCGGCCGCCCTTCAGGCCATGTTTCCTCCTTCCAAGGATTCTCCCCATTCTGATGTCCCTCCTCCTCCAGTCTTTGAGCCTTTGTCTACTGATGTACTGCCCTCTGTGCCTGATCACGTGGAGTCTCCTGCTGCTGGTGCGTCGTCATCCAAGCAGAAGGCTCGTGTGTACCCGACTCGTCGCTCTTCCAGATTGATGTTCCGTCGGTCTGGTCGCCCTTCAAACCCATCTGTCATCCAAGTTGATTGATGCTGCTCCGCATCGACTCACCATAGGATTATTTTGTTGTTATGGTGTTAGTGTCTCTGTATTTTGATGTGTTTTGAGTGCTGATGTATGGATGATGTTTGTATCTTGATCACATTTTATTGATGTACATGGAGTTATAGATGTATTTTGTACTCCTGTATCTAGTGATTATATATATATATATATTTTTTGACAACCCAGAAAAATCCCCAACCCCCTCCCCCAGCCTTCGGCATAGGAGGGTAAGGCGAGAGCCCGGCCGAGACTATGTAAACTGGGGGGAAACCGCCGTGCCCCCAACGGCCCCCGGGTAAGTCCGAGAGGGGAGATGTAGCCCCAGGATAAATAATCCCCCAACAAATACCAACCCATGTAGGCTAGAGGCCTTGAACCCATGACTCTTGGCTTTGGAGTGGAATGACTTACCACCAGGACACCCTCTCGTGGGCAATTATATATATATATATATATATATATATATATATATATATATATATATATATATATATATATATATATATATATATATATATATATATATATATATATATATATATGAAAATGCGTTTACTTCATATGTGGCTTCACACTTTGTTTCCTTTTTAATATATGTGTGAATATTGTGAAATTGTCTCTTTGTATGCTATATCATATATATGTTGTGATGTGAGAGGTTTTTCTCATTTGGCTTGAAATGTTCATATTGGATTCTCATTCCATTAGTCAACTAAGATTTCTTGTGTTTTATGAGTTTTTGGTATGCATATCTAAGAGATGCCCCTTTATGATTAGTTTTTCTCCAAAAAATTGTTGGCATCACTTTTGATATACATTCTATCTTTAGACTCTCATGATTGTTTTAGTACTTATTTAGCACAATTGTTGTTGTTATTCGATCAACTAAGATTTCTTGTGTTTTATGAGTTTTTGGTATGTATATCTAAGAGATGTCACTTTGTGATTAGTTTTTCTCTGAAAATTTGTTGGCATCACTTTTGATATACATTCTATCTTTAGACTCTCATGATTGTTTTAGTACTTATTTAGCACTATTGTTGTTGTTATTTTACTCCCACCTTTTGGATAATGCCATAGGGGGAGAGAAATAAACATATCATAATTATGTGCTAAGTAAATTCTAATTCTAAACTTGAATCTAAGATTGAAGTTGCCTTAGATTCAGGGGGAGTAAGATATAATGAACTTGGATTATAAAATCCTAGATTTCAAGATTTCATGAAAATCATTTCATTATATACATATCTTACATACTTGCTTCATTTGATCTATAGATGCCCTTATATTCATTGACTAACTTTATTGGCATCTATATATGGGGAGTAAGTTTTCTTTAAGCATAAGTATTTATCTTTTTGTTTATGTTTATTTGTCATCATAAAAAAGGGGGAAATGTTGAGTATTGGACTTCTCCCTACTTGGTGTTAATGATGAGCAAACATAAATACTTGTGACTAATTCCATATTTACAGTTAATCCATTGCCTAAGCATATCATGAAGATCAATTAGCAATGGATGTCACTCAAAAATCAATTAAAGCAAGAAAAGTGGATTGGATGATCAAAGATGGTGATTGAATCTCCTTAAAGACTTCAAGCTCATACTCTGGAAAGAAGAGAGAGTTCTAAACAATGTAATCTTCTCTTTCTCTTCTAGTATGTAGCTTAGAAGTAGAACTATATTGGAGCACACACACATCTTATTTCAGTCTTAGGAATCATTAGATCAATTTTCATTAGACTCCAATTCATTTCAATCAAACATGTGCATGTTGTGATTTCTATAGTCGACAGCTGAACGTTTTATAGTCGCCTATCTAAAAACAGTCGACTGTGATTTTTTCTACAGTCACCTGTTATGCACATACTTAATCAATTGATTTTTGGGCTTTCTAAACTTTAACTCTTTCAGTCGACTGATGTACATTTTACAGGCGCCTGTCCAAGAGACAGTCGACTGTGATTTGTTAATCAGTCGCATGTCTATCTTCAGCCCAAAGATTATTTTCCTTTTCATCTTGTCAGTCGACTGATGTTGTATTTACATTCGCCGACCAAGGCACAGTCGACTGTAAATGCTTCAATAGTCGCCTGTCCATGATTCTCTGCAGAACTTGCTCTCTGGAATATTTCTAGTTCCAGTGCGAGTCGACTGATGTTGTATTTACAGTCGCATGTCCATGGAACAGGCGACTGTCAATGCTTCAATAGTCGTCTGTCCTTAAACTTCTCTGCAGACTTTACTCTCTGTAAAATGTCAGGGTTTGTGACGGTCGACTGATGTTGGTTTCACAGGCGCCTGCCCATGGCACAAGCGCCTGTGTATTCCACATCAGTTGCATGTCATGTATTCCCAGTATTTTCTGAGATTTTCTCAGCTTACCCATATTGTGGCCAGTCGCCTGTAGAAGGATTTATAGTCGCCTGTTGGTTTTACAGTCGACAGTCTTCTCTTCATCAGTCGTCTGTCCACGTGGTAAGTTACCATTTGAATTCTCACCTACCCTCTGACACAGTGCAACAGTCGACTGTGTTTTGTTCAACAGTCGACTGTCGCGTGTGTAAATTCTATCCGTTGGCTTTTTCTCCACGCATTTCAAAGGGGGTTTTGGGGGTTCAGTTTGAGGGATTTGAGAAACCTATAAAGGCAGCCTCTGTTGTTCCATTGAGAGGTTACTCACTTGACTCATTCATCTATTGAAACCCTAAGCTTTCAATCTCAAGCTCTCAAATCCTAAAACCCTAGAATTCTTATCTTTCAATCTCTTGCTCTCCAACCTAGAACAAAAGAAAAATCTTCTAGGCAATTGGTGCTGTCAAGAGAAAGGGCTTTACTCTCTTCCAAGAGAGACATCAACACAACACACTTGCTCCTTCAAGTTCTACTTCAAGGCATATGTAATTGTAAGTGTTGTCATTTCATATTTCATAACTTTCGTTATTAGATTAACTCTCGGATTATGAGAGTGTTTTGCTTGCTCCCAAGTTGTGGGAGTCAAGGACATCTAGTGTACTTCGATTTCACTTGTAGGGTTGCTACAAGTGGGTTTAAAGGGAAACTCAAGTTAGGGTTCTAACTTGAGTATCCGGTTGTATCTGGGTGGAAGGGACGTAGGATTACCGAGAACAAGTCGGGAGTTGACTTGGGTAATCCGAACCCTTGAAACATCCTTGTGTTTGCATTGTTTCATTTTAGGGTTTATTTTCATTCCGCATTAATTGTTGGTTAGGAATTTAATTTGGTGTAATTATCATTTTAAATTTTATAAACACTATTCAATCCCCCTTCTAGTGTTTTCCTCATAGCCAGGGGCCTTACAACCATGGTGTAGATCGTCCCTCAATGAACGTGTATGCATAAACCGTGCTAGATTCAGACGTGTGTAGAGAAAGTTGTTGCCTTTTCATATCAACGTGTGCAAATCTTCCTTCTTCTTCTTCCTTGGACACTTAAATCTTGAATGGATGGAGAATTGAGACCAACTAGCCAGGACGAAAAAATCACTGAAACTTTTGGCAAGATGCTTTAATGCCTTCTCCCAAGGATGGCTCTCTTTAATAGAAGATGGGAAGTTCTCTTCAATTAAAACGCTTGATTTTCCAATCTTCCTTCAAATCTTCAGTCAAATATTTTTAATTTAATGGAACTCTTTTATTTGGAAACTCCCCATAAGATAGATTTTCAATTTCAAATTATACTCCCTTAAATTCATATGAGTCAAACCAGGACGTTTGACTGGTCGAACTGGTCAAATTAGGGTTGAACAGGAATTCTGCATGCAAGTTGGCACGACTATGTTGTTTCAAATCTGGCCTCTTCCTGAAAATCGCAATTACGACATGGCCATGTGCTGATTCTCCACGCTCGTGTCAACGGATCAATTTCTTCTTCATGAAATTTGCAATCTTGACACGTTCGTGTGCATGCACGCACGGTTGTGTCGGCCTTCTTTAGAAAATCGCTTATTCTTTCGCAGCACTGGCACGTAGAAGTCTTACACGGCCGTGTCGCCCAGATTGGCCGAACAATGTTCTGTTTATAAAGTTAAACGGTCGTGTAGGATGAGCCACACGACCATGTATCTTTGGCCCTTCAACACACTGCATGTTCTGACACGCACGACCGTGTCATCTGCATGCACGGCCGTGAAACCCCGGTTTTTGCACGTTTCTTCTCAGTTTGACCTTCGAATGACCTGAAACTTACTAGATAGACATATTAGCCTAATATGACTTGTTTGGCTTCATCAAAATAAATTTTTTACCTTATTTGGTGGGCTAATTAGGCCAACAGTCTCCCCCTTTTGATGATGGCAAATAAGTATAGAAAAATTGAGATTTAAAAAATAACGATTAAGTCATAAAGTGCACATGATCATGGATCATCAAATAATGCTTCCCCTATCTATATGCTCACGTGAAATATGTGACAAGCTCCACATCAATTCATGCATTACAATGTCTCCCCCCTTGATCAATGCATCAGTGTTTTTATGATCTTAATTTTTCTACAATCCCCTTTTGTCATCAATCGAAAAGGTCATTAATAACATTGAGTTAGCCAAGGATAAGACATGAAACAATGTTTGTGTATTAAAAAAACATGAAATTAATAATAATGATCACATGAATGTTTCTTCCCACGAGCGCAAATTACAAATGTAAGGACCTGATTTCGTAGTACACACTTTTTCGTAACTAAACAAGTTCAAAATGAGTAAATTATTTTTTCTATATTTTTTGTCACTCAACCTTAAATTTGACTTCATATTCATGATACTCGCGACGATACGAACCCGTGGCTATTTTTTTTGTAATTTTTCGGAATCATGTGTGAAAATGGGTATTTTGGTATTAAAATAACATTGTCTATTACTAATTACATTAGCTAATTACTATTATCCTTTTACTAATTACCTTGTTAATTATCCTAACCACCACCCTCTTAGCAGCCAACACAAAACACATGGGTGCACGTTTAAGAAAATTTGCTAAGCTTAGTCAAAAATATAACCACAATAATTAAAGTCATTAAATAATGATTCATGCATCATTACTTCTATAAATACCCACTCTGATTACTCTCTTTTAATCAAAATTTTAAAAAAACAAAGCTCCTCCTCCATCTCTCAGCCCTCTCTCTCTCTCTCTCTCTCTCTCTCTCTCTCTCTCTCTCTCTCTCTCACACCCTTCGGTGGAGCCACCGCCGTCGCCGTTCTCTTCCCCAGCGCTGCCCCTCCAGCTTCGTCGCCGTCTCCGACGATCGCCGGAGCCCCAACACCTCCGTAAAAACCCCCCTCTATTGCCTCTCCTTCTCCTCCTCGTTGCCACTTGCCGCCGTGGCCATCGCCTCCACCACCCAAGTCGATGCCCCTCCTCAGCCACTACCGCCATCGCTCACGGTGTCGACGACCTCGCCGTCAGCCCCAGCCCACCGATAACCCGCTGCCAACTCACACACCGTCCCATTCATGCTACCCCTATCGGAGCCCCGCCTGGCTGGTCCTCGCCGCCCTCCGCCACCACTCTCATCGTCTCACTCCTCCACCTCTCTCGCCGTGCCCCTCCGCTGCCATGCCCGACGACCGGCGACGCTGCTGTAGCCCACATCATCTCACGCTGCTTCCCTCGCCACTGCTGCTATTCTCCGCTGCCACAAGCACCGCTGCTTGTCGCCGTCGCCTCTGCCGACTTCGCCACCAACCGCCGCGACGCCGCCGCCCTTCGACGCCGCCGCCCTTCAACGTCGCCGCCGTCGACGAAAATGCACGAACCCCCGCCCCCGTTGCGTACGAAGAAAAGGTTAAGATATTAACACATATTTTTATACAAAAAATATGTATAAATCGTATATAAACATGTATTTGGATTTATATAATATGGGTTTCTGATTTAAAATTCCTAATAAATCGTATAGGCCTCAGAAAAATATAAGACCAGGTCCAAAAAATTCAACGCGACATCCCGAACACGTTGACACTAGTTTTATCACAAGACGAGTATATTTTCCTCGGTATTTTTCTAAAGCTAAAATCTATTTGCGTTGTTTTCACTTGATAATTAATAATTTATGTTTTTCATGTACACAATCGTACGATAAATTTATATATCGTAGTACTAAACGAGACACTCGTTTTGACAGCTTATTTGGAGTTTTTCGACGTGTCATTCACTCTGAATAAATCGATGAACGTTATGATATCTAGTTTTCTAATTTAGAAAATTATTTTTAATATTCATTTTAAATGCTAAAAATCATTTTTGAGCTTTTAAAAATTATAAAATATATCCAGAAGCTTGAGAAAAATATTTCCTTCTTAGGTAAAATTATTTTTCATATATCTAGCCTATTTAAAATTTTAGAACATATTTTGATGCCTTTTCAAGCTATAATAAAAATAAAAATGGTCGAGATAAATAGATAGAATATAGTACGACCTATAGCCAATAAATTCTTGTGATTACAGGTACCGATTCTCGTGCACTAGAACTCTAGGAAACTTTAGCTCCAGCCTCGGCCTACCACAACGACCTCGAAACCCGTAAGTCACTCTAATTCTAACTTTAGAAATTTAGATAGTGTACTCGTATGAACTCAGGACATCATGTATAGCCTCAGAACGGCTATTGACTTGAACCAAATACTAGAGACCTAATCTAATAGGAAACAAATCAACTGCAGAACGGCTATCTAATTAAGCATACGACATTGCCAACTTTCAACTTTGGTGGTTGTAACACACGACCATCTACTTGGGTAAACTGTGTACTAATGGAAATACCACATGCTCGAAGCATAGGATCAACATCATAATTGTTGGACTTGTCTTTATCCTCAAATTTCTTAGCATCCGCTTTGCTTTGACACAGTCGATTTGAAAAGGGTTCTTAACTTTCTGGTTTTCAATAAGAAAGTCAATCGGTGGTCCTGGTTTAGCTATCATAATGAATAAATATGGAACTACTCTACCGTTTGTTAATATAATCAATGGAGCAGATGTGATTATTGGCATTCTTAATTAATATTGATACCACCCGGTGTCTAGGATCGTTTGCGTCAAAAGTTTGGATCACCCTGCTTGCGAGGATAGTGACCTGCTTGGCCAAACCAGACTGGACGTGTATGCATGGATCAATGTTAGAATTCCAATTATCATCAGTTTGTGAACATTGATTATACATAATTTTAAATGAGTTACTTCAACCTTCACCCCATGTAAACTCATATTCACCATGATAACTCTCGTTCACCCTTGCCTACCACGTTTTGATGCTTCTTACTTGAAAATTATGCATGAACATATTATACACTTGTTGCATGATTGCTCACGTTTAAATAGTCTCATCATCTACTGCATGTCATCTATGAATCACTAAATGCTAATAAATTATTGTACGGAATATCATGTGTGGAATATCTTGTGTCACATCCAATAATAAACATATACTTCGGACACATGACACATCACTGGGGTTTGGGATAACTCATTGTAGAGAGAGTGTGGGAGCTATGATCGGAGTCACCTCGCATGTCTCGTCCTGTTTTAAAAGTTTATACTCCCGTCCTGTTTTTAAAAGTGTGTAGAGACGCCCGAGATTAGCTCCCAGTGGCAAACGGGGTGACCCATGGTTGCACATCATACTCTTCTACGTGAGTCATTTAGTTTAGCTTAATCACTACTAGCACCACAATAACCAAATGGATTAAATGTATATCTTGTTTAGTACTTTACATGCTTGATATAGTTACAGTTCATACCTGCTAGTCTTACTATTACTATCAACATGGTTGCTTTTGTACGTTACTTATTGTACTTGCACAGTCACCTTTTTACCTCATTTATAGTACTTGTATGCATGTCTGCTTTCACATTACTTGTCACACTTGCATGATCATTTTTAGTTGTTTACTATAACATGTTCCGTACTTTTGCACTACTTTATTTCTATTGCTAGAATTGTTGTGACTTATCTACGGTTCCATTTTCGTGGTACTATCAGACGACACCCAGGTTGGAGAAGAGGCTCCTGAGTTCGAGGAACCGAAGTTCGATCATTAGACTGTCGACTTTTAGAGTTTATGTTGTGTGTGCGCTATATTCGCATATGTATTTCCTTCTTGTTTCTTTCATGTATCCCGGTGTGAGCTTTATCTTTAATGTATTTGGTGTGAGATCTTGCTATTATGTATTGTACTTTCGGTTATGGACTGTATTAATAAATGTATGCTGGTTTGGGTATTAATGTACATCTCTGTATCGTGGCTATGTCATTTTCACTGGTAATCTGCAGACCTGCAAGTATATCAAATAAGTAATGGCCCCCTGAGAGCGGGTCGTTACAAGTTTGGTGGCCCATGCAAGTTCGCGCAAAATACCTCGTGAACGGTATAGTAAGATCAGGATGTACTGTATACCATATTCAAAAAAGCTGATCTTTTCTTATGAGTGCAGGTAACAATGATGGATGAAAACACATTCGAAAGTCCTAATGGAGCTGATGGATCCGGCACCAGCCACAACAATGGCATCAACAATGCACCACCCCCGCCTGAAACCATGACTCAGGAAGACTTTATGCATGGTATCTACACTCTGCAATAGCAGCAGGCCGGTCTTATGAGTCAGGCCCTACTAAAGGAAAACCATGCTGATGGAGGCATTCGTCTGTTTCGATCTCTGAACCCGAAAAGTTTTGCTGGAACCGAGAACCCTCTCCAGGTTGAGGAATGGCTTAGAAGCACAATCGATAATCTACGTGTCGCTCGGGTTCCAGAGGACTCATGGGTATCAGTGGCCAAGATGCAATTGACAGACGGGGCCAGAGACTAGTGGCAGGCAGCAGAAGACTGCCTGGGATTGCCAATCGAGTGGCCCATCTTTACCGGAACCTTCAACGAGCAGTTCTTCCCACCCAAGGCAAAGATGGCGATGAATGCCAAATTCATCAATCTGAAGCAAGGATCAATGATCGTTGACCAATATGGCACGGAATTCTCTCAGCTTAGTAGGTTTGTCCCTGAGATGGTGGCAATTAAATCGAGTTATATGGTTCCAACAGGGCCTGAACATCGACATTCGAAGAAAGCTGGTCACGACGAAACTGACCACTCATGCTGTGGTCTTGTCTATAGCTCGTAAGCATGAATATGTGGAAAAGGAAGCCAATCAGTAACAGTTGCTAGCTGCTCCTCCAAGACGACCACCCCCTCTAACTTCTGCGGGATACAGTCGACGACCCCTGCCCCCATCCAAACAAATGCATCGTCCAGAACAGACAACTTAATTCAAAAGGACAGCACCACAGCAACGTTTGGAGTGCTTCCATTGTGGCAAATTAGGACACATCAAGGCAAAGTGACGAGCATATTTAAACCTCTGTTTGATCTGTGGGGCAAAGGATCATAGCACGCAGGACTGCCCAGCAAGGAAGCCACCAACTCTTGACACTGCTCCAACTAATGCTCCTGCTAGGAACGCTCCGCAACGACCACCACTTCCTCCTCAACAACAGGTGCTCCAGTAAGCACGACAACAGGCGCCACCCCCAAAGCACCAAGCTTATACCATGACTGTGGAAGAAGTTGAAGCTACCGACTAGGTGATCACAGGTACGCGAAACCATTTTTAGTATTGTATTCAATTATTTATAAATCGTTGACTTAGATGTAATTCTCGAAATCGTAGGTATCATCCTAGTAGCTAGTAAACCCGCCCTTACTTTATTCGACTCGGGAGCCACACATTGCTCACATTTAAATAGTCACATCATCTACTGCATGCCATCTATGAATCACTAAATGCTAATGAATTATTGTACGGAATATCATGTGTGGAATATCCTGTGGAATATCTTGTGAAACATCCAGTAATAAACATATACTTGAGACACATAACACATCACTGGGGTTTGGGGTAACACATTGCAGAGAGAGTATGGGAGCTATGACCGGAGTCACCTCACGTGTCCTGTCCCGTCCTGTTTTAAAAGTGTATACTCTCGTCCCGTTTTCAAAAGTGTGTAGTGACGCCCGGGATTAGCTCCCAGTGGCAAATGAGGTGACTCATGGTTGCACATCATACTCTTCTACGTGAGTCACATAGTTTAGCTTAATCACTGCTAGCACCACAATAACCAAATGGATTAAATTTACATCTTGCTCAGTACTTTACATGCTTAATATAGTTACAGTTCACGCTTGCTAGTCTTACTATTGCTATCAACATGGTTGCTCTTGTACGTTACTTATTGTGCTTGCATAGTCACCTTTTTACCTCTATAGTACTTGTATGCATGTCTGCTTTCACATTACTTGTCACACTTGTAGGATCATTTTTAGTTGTTTACTATAACATGTTCCGTACTTTTGCACTACTTTATTTCTATTACTAGAATTATTGTGACTTATCTGTAGGATCCTGTCAAAACAACGACGTTAGGATCGAATAATAACATAGACTTACGTTAGCGTATGCTGCGCCGTAGTCTCTGAACTTCACCCTCGGATTCGCCACAACGGTCGATACTTCGTCACGGAGGATCGAAGCAGCGTTTCACCGCCTAAATCTCTATTTAGAAGAGGATTTTAATGGAAGGGAGAAGAAGAACATAAGTTGCCCTATGCAAACTTATGGCATGGATGGAATGTGGTAAATGCCTTACCCTTGGGTCCTATTTATAGGCTTTAGGGGTAGTTATTGTAGGAAATAACTAAATATAAGCTTATTAGCCTATATTAGCACATTTACTTATCCTCTTCTTCATTCACTTATCAAGTGCCTTTATGCACTTATAAAGTGACTTTTTCCACTTATCGAGTGGACCTTTTCACATGAGAAAAGGTTCCCTTCGCGTACGCTTTCGTGCATGCGACATCTGAGGTCCATATGCCCTCATACATCCCCTCATGGGTGTATATATGTCGTCCATATCCAACATCTCCCACTCACACTTGAGGGGATTGTAAGGAAACATATTTTCCTTTAGCTCTTCTGTTTATCATACCGAGAAATAGACCGTGTGACCGTCATGCACATAGAGTCCGCTGTTGTGCACTTGTTAGAGATACACAACACTCCTCGAGGTGCAAAGTTGAGTAGATCAACGCATGCTTTACCCTAGATTACTTCTTCACATTTCTTATACTTTATATTCAACAATTGAATCCCATCTGGATTACAATTGGCTGGCCAGCTTTGAATCTCTAAAGTACAAATGTGAATATGAAATTAATCTTCCTCTTCTTGCGATTCTTTCGATTTCGATCTTGACTTGACTTGCTTTTCTAACATGCCCCGCTGGACCGAATTGACCATAGTCCATAAGCAACATGCTAAGATAGCAATCACCCAGTCAAATCTAAAGGAACCGATTAGAGTCCTTAAGGGTAACGAGTTAAGACCCATGTGGTCTTTGGGTCTCACATAATAGTAAACAAAATTACTATTCTAACCCAATGGTCAAATGCAGACGTAGTATGAATACGTATTACAACATCACTCCTTTCCCAGGGAGCGTATGTCTTAATGATGTTGTAAGGATGATGATCAGGCACCACAATGTCTGATTTTGAGTCCCTTTTACTACTCAAATAATCTTCTGGACCCACATCCCGCATAAGACAGATAGGATTTAAGAATCCTCTTAGATCTTTTGTAAGCATCCATATGATGCAGATCTTTCATACGACCATTTTGTTTAAGTCATGACTCTAAATCATCCATCTGACGATTTTGACTTTAAACAGGTCTCATCTTTATTTTATCCGTCTGATATAATAAAGGCGGTTGCTCATGTGAGAGAGCCAACCTCAATCTGTCCGACATACTAGAAAATATAGCTGAGATTTTAAAATGTACACAAACATTTTCTAGAAACTCATATGCAATGTTGAAAAGAATTTATTCTTTTATTAAATTTGATCTTTTACAGACATGGGAATTTACATTGGTACAACTCAGCTCTTACGCAATCCTTGAGATGATAAGTGTTTGTAAAACACATCTCTGGGGATCGCCTTCGTAAGCGGATTCGCTATCATCTCATGCATAGATATGTACCTTATGTCTACCTTCTTGGTCTTATCATAGTCTTTTGCAAATTTGTAGCGGATATCAATGTGTTTGGTCTTACAATGGAATTTTGGATCTTTGACATAGGCTATAGATGCTTGACTGTCGCTGTGTATTGGTACATCACCTGAGTCACTTGCATCAATTAGCCTGTCTAAGAATTTCATAAGCCAAACAGCCTCTTAGACTGCCATACTAAATGCTACAAACTCGGCTTCCATAGTTGAAAGTGCGATGCAGGATTGTTTCTTGCTACTCCAGGATATTGCACCAGATCCGAGTAGAAAAACATATCCTGAGGTCGATCGTCGCTCATCGAGATCACCCGCCCAATCAGCATCAGTGTAGCCTTCGAGCCTCAAGGCATCTCCTTGATAGCATAAAGCATAGTCCGCAGTTCCTTTAAGATACCACATTATCTGTAATGCCCTACAAGCTACTGCACAAGTACTAGAGGGGGGGGGGGGGGGGGGTGAATAGTACTTTAAAATAATAAGGAGTATAATTCCAAATTAAATTGCAAACAACTACCAAATCAATTTGCGGAAGCTTAAATTGAATGACAACAACAAAATTAACAATGCAAACAAATGATGTTAATGGGTTCGGATCCACCCAAGTCTCCCCGACTTGTTCCCGGTGATCCTACGTCCCAACCACCCGGATCCCCTCCGGATACTTGAGTTAGAAACCCTAACTCAAGATTTCCACTATGAATATCTTGTGAAAAACCTTCACAAGATCAAATCATATAACAACGGCAATAGTGAATCCCACAACCCGGGATCACAACCTTCTCTCACAACCGAGAGAATCAACAAGCAATATAAATGAGTTATATTGAAATAAGCAAACTTACCACAAAATCCTATACCTTGAGTTTTTCTTACCCAATAGGTGAAATGAAGGATTTGAGGAAGATGAAGTCACCAAGACCTTGCACCAAGGAAATGACCAGCAATCGGTGCCTAGGGATGATTTGGAGACTTGGATCAAGCAATAGCTTGAAGAGCTCACCAAGAACAAGCTTCTCTCTAGATGGATTCTAGATCTAGAAATGAGAGAGAATGGGTTTCTTGTGAGGAAGAGAGCTTTTGATTTGAGTGAGAATGGCTATCTCTTTTGATCTCAATGAATCTCTGAATGGAAGCTCTAACCTAGATAGAAATGACCTAGGTTCGTATTTTTAGGGTCCCATAAAAACAACTTAGGTCATTCTCCAACGGATAGAAATCTGTGAGAATTAGTCGGTCAAAGAACAATCACTGACCGACTAGTTCATCAACTAGTCGGTCAGTCAAACAGCATGGACCGACTAAGAGAGGAACTGAGAAGAAAGAGAATTTCAGACCTAGAAATCTAGTCGGTCCAAGAAGACTTTCTGACCGACTAGTTTCACAACTAGTCGGTCAGTCAGTGAACGTAGACCGACTAAGAGGCAAAATGAAATAGTCTGAACACAAGTTGACTTAGTCGGTCCAAGAACCAAAGTTGACCGACTAGATTGTCAACTAGTCGGTCACCAAACGTTCTTAGACCGACTAACGATAAACAGTAGCTTAGGAGAAATTTAGCATGAACAGTAAGTCACAACTAGTCGGTCAAAGAAGCATCACTGACCGACTAGTTCACAAACTAGTCGGTCGGTGAGTCAACATAGACCGACTAACTGTAAACAGTAAAGTCCAAGAAATTAAGGAATCAAACTAGTCGGTCCAAGAAGAGTTGCTGACCGACTAGATCACCATCTAGTCGGTCAGTACTTGTTCTTGTACCAACTAACATGCACAAACAAGTCCGAATCGAAGCGCGACGCTTCGAGGAAGTTAGAATGAACTTGTACTAAGATCCTAGAGCTACGATATGAGCGTTATGAAGTTAGAATGGTAAGATATACTCAAGGCTTAACATTCTATATATCGAAGCTAAAAAGACTATAAATAAAACCTTAATAAACGGTCTTCGAGAGCTTCGATTGATTCTTCATAACTTCCAAAATGGCGCAAGAGCTTCAACGAAGCTTTATGCATGAATACGAGCTTTGGGAAGTGTTGAGATGTCGCTTTGAATGTTCTCGAGAATTTGGCGACGATCTCCAATACTGCGCTCACAAATTGTTAGTTCATGGATTATTTATGTTTGCTCATCATCAAAACCAAATCCGGAGAGTCCAATATTCAACATTCTCCCCCTTTTTGGTGATGACAAACCAACATAAATAATAATAAAAAATAATGATTCAAATGCAAAATACTTACTCCCCCTGCATTGATGACACGTTAATTCCAAAATGAATATATATGAATTGCATCAAGCAGACGAGTAAGATTAATAAAGAGAATCGATTTTCGAAATATCGGATTTTGAAAATCCTTATATATATCTTAACTCCCCCTGAATCTAACATATCAAACTAGATTCTTGGAAATTGAGTTAAATTTTCATTTGCGCTATTTATTATCATTATCTCTCCCCCTTTGGCATTATCCCAAAAATGGGGGGCATACAACGACAACTACTAGGAAATGGAAAATCCAACATCGGGAGTCGTAGACAATGACGATGGAACTAATTGACACCAAGGGAAAAATGATGAAATCAAATCAAGGTGTGCCAAATTGTCCATTATCAAACAAAACGATAATCAAAATCATCAAAAATATTTGGTAATTTTTCATTTATTGAATAATGAAACATACTCTCCAATATTCAATATTCTTGGTTAAATTTGTGCATGGAAAACAATTCTATACAAATATAGAAATAAAATCTATTTAACCAAGTTTTTCAATCGTCGAGCGACGATTTTACATAGCATGGACATTGAATGAGAATTAATGTGCATGACGAAGTAATTATCACAACATGAACAACGATGTATATATAGATAGAAACATCAAGAGTACATCCCAAAAAGAGATCGATACAACAAATGCAACATACCCATCAAAAAGAAATACATCATATAGCATTGATACAACATCATCATGAGAACATCATCATCAACATCATCTACGTCCAACAACAAAAAATACAACACATCAAAATATCCAACACCGACATCCAGAAAACTCAGAAATACATCAAATCAACCATCAATCTCCATCCTAACCCAAAATACTCTCAAAAAGATATGTCATCCAAAGAGTAGTGGAGAGTCCTCGGAACAAACGATCACGAGGAAGTGGCTGGATCTGCAGTGTCCATGGGTCCAGTCGATGGAGTGGACTCAGGCTCTGCAGGGAGAAGAGGCGTCTCAACAGACGGGATCGTCGGGGTAGGTGTGGAAACAACTGGCTCAACAGCAGGGGTCACAACAGCAGGGGTCTCAACAGCAGCAGGTGATAGATGTGCAGGCTCGACATCAGGGTCAGCAGCAGGCTTAGAAGTCTGAAGTGCTGAAGCAGAAGTCTCTGGAGCACCGGAAGTGGTGCCAACTCCAGGAGCTGAAGTGGTAGCAGCAGCAGCAGCAGCAGTGGCCTCATCGCCACGGGCTAAGGAAGTGACAAGCTCGTCAAGCTCCTCATCGTCCATCTCCTTGGCCTCAGAAACTGAAGGAGGAAGATCAATCCCCATCATACGAGCCATACGACAGACGACCTCCTCAGTACGAGCCAAACGTGAGTCGTGCTGACGAAGAAGGCGTACGACATCGTCTAATGTGGCAGGAGGAGCGGGGACTGCAGCAGTTGAGGGAGTAGACTGGGAAGCAGATGCGGTAGACCTCTGCACGTGACGAAGCGCCGCTAGAGATTTCTTAACGGCTGTCGCGTTCAGAGGAGTACCCAAGGGACGCTCATCGTCAGGAGGGAGAGGGACTCGGAAATGACGAAAGACAAGGGTCAGCAGACACGGATATGGAATATGCGCAGATTTATTGGTCTTGCGTATACACTCGAAAGAGTCCATCTTATCGAGTATAACGCGAGCCCAATTAATCTCGCAACCCAAGAATAGAGCGTAAATGAGCTTCAAAAATGGCTGGGATGGAAGTGAAGATGAGCCGTACTTGGGAAGCAAGCACGACTTCAGAATAAGATTCAATACCCATGCATTTGGCTTGAACGACTTTGAAGGAACTCCAATAAAGGCAGGAGGGATCACATGGAAGATGTCAGAAAGAACGGACTGATCCAAGGAAGATATATCGTCGACGGAAATGTCAGAAGGCAGGAGACCAGAAGACGAACATCCAAGTATCTCCCCCAAGATTTCTACCGTGAGAACTATAGGAGTTCCCAAGACAGTAGTCTCGATGGAGTGACTCGCGTCGTACTGGCCTCGGACACGATTGGCATAGAACAATTTCACAAGGCGAGGATATGGTTTAGGGTTGGCCTTAAGATCGTATCGAAGATAATCAAGGAGACCACTATAGGAGAGGAGGTCAGCTAAGCCAAGGAAATCTGAAAACTGAACGTAGTGCTCGAATAGCATCGGGCAGTGTTCAATACGGTTGTAGGCCGCGAGACACATAGGGTCGTCGCGACACAACGATATGTCAACACCACCCGCTGGCATTGGGCCCTTTCCCTTTGGCTGGCGAGTCCTAGGACGAAGTGGAGGAGTGGGTTCCCTATGGCTAGGCTCATCCTCAGGCACAAACTCAGTGTCGGAATCGGGAGGAGTAGAGGGTGAGTGGAGTATGGCCTTTTTGGTCTTAGATTTACGGGGTTTGACGGTCGCCGTCCTCTGCTTCTTCAGAGGAGGCGAAGACGGAGAAGCTTGGGTAGATTTAGAACGACGCTTGGGCTTAGGCGGATTCCTAGGGTCGGAAGGCCCTATAGACATAGGAGAAGCCCCAGAAGAGGCGATAGGAATCCTCGTCTTTGCCATGGTCGAGGCACGACGAGCACAAGCAACAGAAACTACTAGCTACACAAACCCTAGAGATAAAAAGAAATCAGAAAACACAAACCCTAGAAGCACAAGCCCTAACACAAGAACTACAACAACCTAGAACCCTAGATGATGAAATCGAACCCTAGGGAAGGAAATCGACACCTAGGAGGGGAAGATATACCTAGGAGGAGGGGGCGACGGCGGCGGACGGCGGGGATGGCCGGAGATCTGGCCGGAGTCGACGGGAATACGAAGAGGCTCGAGAGGGGTTTGGGATTTTTCGGGCTGGAGCTGAAGGGAATACCGACTAAAATGATTTTTAGTCGGACGAAATGAGTTTAAGTTGGTCTGGAAATCGAAAAGACGCATTTGCCCTAACCCACTTAGTCGGTCACTGTTCAAGCACTGACCGACTAGATTACGATCTAGTCGGTCGGTCAATGAGCTTGAACCGACTAAGTCGAAACAGAGGCAAACAGGGATTTTTAGGGCTAGATTTAGTCGGTCGCAGTATATTCACTGACCGACTAGTTTTCAATCTAGTCGATCGGTAAGTGTACTGTGACCGACTAAAGAAAGAAAATGAAAAGAGTAAGATAAAAGCTTGATCTAGTCGGTCTGAGTTCACTTGCTGACCGACTAGATGAGCATCTAGTCGGTTGGCTAATGAACTGAGACCGACTAGAAGAGTCCAAAAATTGATAATTGATTTCTCTTCACAAACCACTTGGATGAAACATCTTAACACTCTCATTAGTCATCTAAATTACCCCATAAAACGTCGAAATCTTAAATACGACATTGAAATACGAATTCGATCATAAATTCAAACATATCACATAAAATTCCCAAAAAAATTCAATAAATCTAGCATGAACGAAATATCGCAAAATATAATAGCATGCAAGATAATTGAATGAAATATGAATCCTATATCTCGGATTCACCCATAATCCCCAATTCTCGACGCAACCGCACAAAGGAGTCCTCCTTTAGGGGTTTCGTGAAAATATCGGTGATTTGCTTTTGGGTTTCAACGTACACTAAAATGATGTCCTTTTTAGCAACATGATCATCTAAGAAATGGTGTCGGACATCTATGTGTTTTGATCGGGAATGGTGCACCGGATTCTTCGAAAGACAAATAGCACTTTGGTTATCCACCATGATAGGGCTAGTATCGCAATGAATACCAAAATCCTTCAAAGTGTGTCTCATCCAAAGAACCTGGGCACAAGCGGCACCGGCGGCAATATATTCCGCCTCGGTGGTTGAAAGTGATACGGAATTTTGCTTCTTGGAAAACCAAGAGACAAGAGAATTTCCTAGAAAATGGCAAGTGCCACTAGTACTTTTCCTGTCGGATTTGCATCCCGCATAATCGGCATCACTGTATGAGACTAACTCATACGTGCTAGATTTCAGATAAAGTAATCCAAAATCTAAAGTGTAACTTAGATAACGGAAAATACGCTTTACCGCTACTAAGTGAGACTCCTTAGGTTGAGACTGATAACGAGCACATATGCATACGACAAACATAATATCGGGCCTACTTGTGGTAAGATAAAGTAAACTACCTATCATACCTCGATATAGACGCATGTCTACATCCTTACCGCCCGTATCCTTGTCAAGATGCGTAGTCGTGCTCATTGGAGTCTTTTTCCCGGAAGCACTTTCCATTCCAAATCGCTTAAGCAACTCCACCGTATACTTCGTTTGGTGGATGAAGATTGCATCGTTCAATTGGCGAATTTGGAGACCTAAGAAATATTTGAGTTCGCCCATGTGGCTCATCTCAAATTGGTCCTTCATAACATTAGAAAACTCTTCGCAAAGAGTGAAGTTAGTAGCACCGAAAATGATATCATCAACATAAATTTGAACTAATAAAATATCATTATTCGCATGCTTAACAAAAAGTGTAGAATCGGCTTCGCCCATTTTAAAATTCAAATCCAAAAGAAAATTCTTTAGGCGATCATACCAAGCTCGAGGAGCTTGTCTCAAACCATAAAGAGCTTTCTTTAGTTTAAAAACATGATTTGGAAATTTTTCATTTATGAAGCCCGGAGGTTGAGAAACGTAAACTTCCTCAACAACATCTCCGTTTAAAAATGCACTTTTAACATCCATTTGAAATAACTTAAAATTTTTATGGCATGCATAAGACAATAAAAGTCTAATTGATTCTAATCTAGCTACCGGAGCGAAGGATTCTTCGAAATCGATACCTTCCTCTTAGCGATAGCCTTGAGCAACTAACCGAGCTTTGTTCCGGACGACGACTTGATTTTCGTCGGTTTTGTTCTTGAAGATCCACTTTGTCCCTATAACGGTGTGGTTCTTCGATGGCAAAGGAACAAGCTCCCATACCTCATTCCTCTCGAATTGAATGAGTTCCTCCTCCATGGCAAGGATCCAAGCACTATCTTCGCACGCTTCAACGATATTCTTTGGCTCCATCGATGAGGCAAAGGCACAATTGGCGAAGTGGTGGACTTGAGATCTCGTCTTGACACTATCATTAATATTGCCAATGACTTGCTCATGGGGATGGTCGCGAACGGTATGGAGCCGCTTGGGAATACCTTGATCACTAGGCACATTCTCAACAACTTCATTAGTCGGGTTAGTCTCAATAGAATCAATTGAATCAATAGACTTAGAATTTTCAAACGAATCACATAAAACGTCCATAGAATCATTATCATTTGAAATTCTAGAAGTAGTAAAATTCTCATTAAAAGAGACATGAAGTGATTCCTCGATCGTAGAGGATCTTTTGTTGTATATCCGGTAGGCTTTGCTACGTGAGGAATACCCAACAAATATCCCCTCATCCGATCTCGGATCAAACTTGTCCAAATTATCATATGTGTTTTTAATAAAACATTTTGCGCCGAAAACACGAAAATGTTTAACTTGAGGCAATCTACCAAACAACAATTCATAGCAAGTTTGTTTGGTGCCGGGCCTCAAAAGTATTCTATTAAACACATAACAAGCGGTGTGTACCGCTTCTGCCCAAAATTGATAACCAAGTTGACTATCTTCGAGCATAGTGCGAGCACACTCCACAAGCGTTCTATTCTTCCTCTCAACAACACCATTTTGAGGAGGTGCGCGAGGGAAAGAAAACGTGTGAGTAATTCCAAGATCATCACAAAAATTTGAGAAAGACTCATTCTCAAATTCACCCCCATGATCACTACGAATAGTGACAATGGTGGTTCCGATGAGATTTTGTACTTTCTTCACAAATATTGTGAAGTTTTCAAAAGCTTCATTTTTATTACATAAGAAAAATACCCATGTAAATCTTGAATAATCATCAACGATGACTAGTCCATATCTTGCATTTCCTAAGGAAGCAACTCTAGTTGGCCCAAATAAATCTAGATGTAATAGCTCTAGTGGCCGTTTCGTAGAAATGCTTTTCTTAGGTTTAAATGAAGATTTAGGAAGCTTGCCACGTTGACAAGAATCACAAAAAGTTTTCTTTTCGAAAACGAGCTTCGGAAAACCTTTAATGGAATTTAATTTCGAAAGCTTATAAAGTGTTCCAAAGTTCACATGTCCAAAGCGTCGATGCCATAAGTGTTGTTCACTTGTGTTGGCAACGAGACATTGTTCATATGACTTAGGAAGATCCAAAATATAAATATCTTTATGACGTGTGCCGGAAAATAATAATTTATTATTATCACTTGAAATATGACACAATCCTTTCGCAAAGCTAACTTTGTAACCTTTGTCACAAAGTTGACTTATTGAAATAAGATTATGATTTAAACCATTAACTAGATAGACATCACTAATTAAGGGTTTAGAAGGGTTACCCACTTTACCAACACCGACGATGGTTCCGCTCTCGTTGCCTCCAAATACGACGCGATTTCCATTTGCAATGGGAACCACTCCGGAGAGCAATTGAGCGTCACCCGTCATGTGTTTTGAACACCCACTATCGAGTATCCAATTCCCTTTGGAGCTAAATTTAAATTTGTTGCTCCTCTTCTTTTTCTTTTCCTTGAGTACCTAAAGATAGAAACTTTCATATCATGGTACCCAAGGTCATTGGGTCCTCAAAAGTTAGACCTTTGGAAGCCAAGTCCAATTGGACTTAGACTTCCCCACATAATTTCTACTATGCACAACATCCGAAAAATAAGCATTCATATATACTTGTTTTTCATCCATGCTTGTGTCCTTTGGGCTCCAAATAGTGAAAATTTTGGGAGCCATCATCCTATTGGGTGCATGCATGCGTTGTTGGTTTCTACGTGATGCATGTCGTGGATAGGCATACGGAACATGATGGAATGGTGCACGACAAGAATTATTCATATGATGAGGTGGGTGAACATATGCATGTGTGGGAACACGTGCGTGAGGGTGTCTCACATGGTGTGCACGTGCCCGTGAACGTGTAGCATAGAAATCATCATATGTGTGAGACGGTGGAGTAGGACGTGTGTTCCTACGTGGCATGGTATTTGTGTACATATAAGCATGCCCCTTCTTTGGAGGTCCACCCAAAGTGGGTTTCTTTCCAAAAGAGGGTGTGGACGAGGTGGAAGCACCATTGGTAGATGAACTACCAATAGAGTGTTTGCTACCACTCGTAGAGTCATCGGAAGTTGGCCTAACAAAAGTAGTGGCCGCTTTGGATGGACATCCCATCGTATACCCCAAACCAATGTGGTGATTGGCCGGAAGTAAGTCACTTAGGATTTTATCCAAATGGTCCTTACCCTTATTGAATCTATTGATTCGGCCTAATGTGTTCTCATATTTCTCTTTGAGAGAACTCATAGAAGTATCTAATGTGGATACTTGCGATGTGAGCACATAAACACGAGATTTAAGATTCTCGTTCTCAATACTCAAAGTCGAGTTTTGAGAAGTTAAATCCGCTATCCTATGTTCTTCCGGATCATCAATGCTAACATGTTCAAGTTTAGATTTGAGATTAACAATCTCATTTCTTAACTCTTCAACAACGGTGTCGTTGTTGGTGATGATAGTCTTAGGCGAGGTTTGAATGCTAGCTAGGTCATCTTTTACTTTAGTATATCGATTTACTAATTTAGTGTATTTAGACCATAAATGAGAGTTAGCATCCCTAAGATCATCCATAGTTATCTCATCGCCTTCGTCGTCGCTATCATCGGAGGAGGAAGATCCTTGATCATGCTCCTCTCTTGCCATGAAGCACATGTGCGCTTGCTCCACTTTCTCATCATCCGACTCTCCGCTTGAGGAATCCTCGGAGTCGGTGAATGTTGCTCCGACAAGTCCCTTTTTGTACCCCTTTTTGTACATCTTTGACTTGTCGAACTTCGGCGCCTTCCACTTCTCCTTTTGCTTGTTTTGAGGACAATCCGCTTTGATGTGTCCTGGCTTATTGCATTTAAAGCACAAAGGTGGAGAGGCGTTAGTAGAAGTAAATTTAGATTTTTGTTTGAAGTTACCCTTTCGGAAGAAGCGATTGAACTTCTTTGCCATGAGTGCAATGGATTCCATGTCCATTTCTTCTTCCGAGTCCTCATCATCGGTAGAGGTGGATGAAGCCGCCTTGAATGTAATCGCCTTTTTCTTAGGCGCATCTTGGTTCAAATAGGACTTCATCTTTTCTTGTAACTTCACCTTGCTATCTTTGCGTACCTCGTATGACATCAAAGTACCCATTAGTTGAACTACGGTATATTTGTTCATGTCATTACCTTCCTCGATGGCGAAGGTACGTTTTTCCCAAGAAGAGGGAAGTCCTTCAATAAGCTTTGAGCACTTCTCCTTTTGAGTGTAGGACTTGCCGAGGGCCTCTAACTTGTTTATTATGTCAACGAAGCGAGCGTAATATTCTTTCATCTTCTCGCCCTGTTGCATATGAAACATTTCGTAATCTTTGTTTACGACTACGAGTTTAGAGTCTCTTACCCGACTCGTCCCTTCATGAAGAATGAGGAGGGAGTTCCAAATTTGATATGCACTCTTACATGTGCATATCTTATTGAAGTCCTCGGGCTCCAATGCGCATTGCAAGGCGTTCATTGCCTTGGCATTGCTTACCTCCGCGGCGAGCTCCGCGGTAGTCTATTTCTCAAAGTCTTCTTCTTCGGGCTCTATGTATTCCTTCATTGTAGTCCTCCATAAGGATGCACTCCGGAGGAAGGTTTCCATCCGGCATTTCCAGTACCCGTAGTTGGTACCGTTGAAGAATGGAGGCCTCGTAGAGGAATGTCCTTCCATCACCGAAGATGCTCCTTCTCGGTTCCTGAAGGTGTCATAGTTGGAAGGTGGACGCACGGTCTTGTTGTCGTTGGCAGACATAGCTAAGTATCTGGCTCTGATACCAAATGTAATGCCCTACAAGCTACTGCACAAGTACTAGAGGGGGGGGGGGGTGAATAGTACTTTAAAATAATAAGGAGTATAATTCCAAATTAAATTGCAAACAACTACCAAATCAATTTACGGAAGCTTAAATTGAATGACAACAACAAAATTAACAATGCAAACAAATGATGTTAATGGGTTCGGATCCACCCAAGTCTCCCCGACTTGTTCCCGGTGATCCTACGTCCCAACCACCCGGATCCCCTCCGGATACTTGAGTTAGAAACCCTAACTCAAGATTTCCACTATGAATATCTTGTGAAAAACCTTCACAAGATCAAATCATACAACAACGGCAATAGTGAATCCCACAACCCGGGATCACAACCTTCTCTCACAACCGAGAGAATCAACAAGCAATATAAATGAGTTATATTGAAATAAGCAAACTTACCACAAAATCCTATACCTTGAGTTTTTCTTACCCAATAGGTGAAATGAAGGATTTGAGGAAGATGAAGTCACCAAGACCTTGCACCAAGGAAATGACCAGCAATCGGTGCCTAGGGATGATTTGGAGACTTGGATCAAGCAATAGCTTGAAGAGCTCACCAAGAACAAGCTTCTCTCTAGATGGATTCTAGATCTAGAAATGAGAGAGAATGGGTTTCTTGTGAGGAAGAGAGCTTTTGATTTGAGTGAGAATGGCTATCTCTTTTGATCTCAATGAATCTCTGAATGGAAGCTCTAACCTAGATAGAAATGACCTAGGTTCGTATTTTTAGGGTCCCATAAAAACAACTTAGGTCATTCTCCAACGGATAGAAATCTGTGAGAATTAGTCGGTCAAAGAACAATCACTGACCGACTAGTTCATCAACTAGTCGGTCAGTCAAACAGCATGGACCGACTAAGAGAGGAACTGAGAAGAAAGAGAATTTCAGACCTAGAAATCTAGTCGGTCCAAGAAGACTTTCTGACCGACTAGTTTCACAACTAGTCGGTCAGTCAGTGAACGTAGACCGACTAAGAGGCAAAATGAAATAGTCTGAACACAAGTTGACTTAGTCGGTCCAAGAACCAAAGTTGACCGACTAGATTGTCAACTAGTCGGTCACCAAACGTTCTTAGACCGACTAACGATAAACAGTAGCTTAGGAGAAATTTAGCATGAACAGTAAGTCACAACTAGTCGGTCAAAGAAGCATCACTGACCGACTAGTTCACAAACTAGTCGGTCGGTGAGTCAACGTAGACCGACTAACTGTAAACAGTAAAGTCCAAGAAATTAAGGAATCAAACTAGTCGGTCCAAGAAGAGTTGCTGACCGACTAGATCACCATCTAGTCGGTCAGTACTTGTTCTTGTACCAACTAACATGCACAAACAAGTCCGAATCGAAGCACGACGCTTCGAGGAAGTTAGAATGAACTTGTACTAAGATCCTAGAGCTACGATATGAGCGTTATGAAGTTAGAATGGTAAGATATACTCAAGGCTTAACATTCTATATATCGAAGCTAAAAAGACTATAAATAAAACCTTAATAAACGGTCTTCGAGAGCTTCGATTGATTCTTCATAACTTCCAAAACGGCGCAAGAGCTTCAACGAAGCTTTAGGCATGAATACGAGCTTTGGGAAGTGTTGAGATGTCGCTTTGAATGTTCTCGAGAATTTGGCGACGATCTCCAATACTGCGCTCACAAATTGTTAGTTCATGGATTATTTATGTTTGCTCATCATCAAAACCAAATCCGGGGAGTCCAATATTCAACATTATCCTCTTAACCGCTTTCCAGTGTACTTGCCCTGGATTGGATTGGTAACGACTTACCATTCCAACGGTAAAACAGATGTCCGGTCTTGTACACATCATATCGTACATAAGACTACCAACTGCCCTGGAATATGGAACTTTTTCCATAATTTCCTTTTCCTTTTGGTTCTTTGGACACGATTTCAGACATAAATTATCGCATTTGCTTATAGGAGTATCAATGGACTTGCAGTCCTGCATATTAAAACGCTCTAGAACCTTCTTTATATAAGTCTTTTGTGAAAGAGAAAGAAGTTTCTTCGAATGATTCCTTGAAATCTTAACTCCAAGGATATATGCGGCTTCTTCCATGTCTTTCATCTCAAAAACTGATGAAAGTCAAGCCTTGATATCCATCACAAAGCCCTTGTCATTTCCGGCTATTAAAATGTCATCTACGTATAGAGACATAATAACATACTTGCTTTTAATCCTCTTGATATATACACAGTTATCTTCATCAAGCATGGTAAAACCATTTGATAAGACAACTTTTTGAAATCGTATATACCATTGCCTCGAGGATTGTTTAAGACCATATATGGACTTACGAAGTTTACAAACCTTATGTTCGTTTCCTTCTTTTACGAACCCTGTTGGTTGTTCCATATAGATCTCCTCGTCCAATTCTCCATTGAGAAAGACAGTCTTTACATCCATTTGATGTAATTCGAGGTCTAAGCAAGCTACCATAGCCAGAATCAGGCGAATCGAGGTAAAACGAACAACAGGTGAGAAGGTTTCTTCGTAGTCTATCCCTTCCTGTTGTGTAAAACCTTTCGCGACAAGGCGAGCTTTATATCTGTCTATAGAGCCATCAGCCTTATGCTTGATCTTGAGAACCCATTTGTTCCCAATAGCTCTACGTCCTTTGGGTAAATCAACCAAGTCCCAGACTTAGTTAACTTTCATGGATTCTAACTCCTCCTTCATCGCTTCCATCCATTTGTCTTTTGCAGGGCATGATACGGCCTGTTTGAAAGTAGCAGGCTCGTCATCTACTTGTAGTAAAGTCATAAAGGTTTGCGGAAATTCATCCTCAAATCTTAGAGGAGCTAACCTTGTACGACTACTATGTCGTATTTGAGATTCTTCAATTCCTTGTTGACTTGAATTTAGATCAATTCTAATATCACTCCCACTTGGAATATCGTTAGAATTGCTCCCACTTGGATCATTATTCCCGTATGGAATAGGATCAGCATCATTCGTATCATCCATTGGTGAAGGTAGAAACGTATTTTCGTCTTCACCAAGAATTCTCCCACTCGAATGAGGTAATCCTTCTTGATCATTAATCTCAAATAGAGATAAGTCCTGACTTATCTCGCCCTATCTTGGAAACTCGTTTTCCAAGAAAGTGACATCCCTCGACTCAAATTCAATTAGACCTCCATTGTCTTCCTGACCAATGAAAACATAACCTTTGGAGTTTTCTGCGTATCGTATAAAGATACATTTCCTTCCCCGTGGCCCAAGTGTGCCATACTTATGGGAGTAAATATGTGAGTAGGATGCACACCCCCAAGGTTTCAAAATGTTTAAGTCAGGAGACCTTTGGTTCCACAACTCGTAAGGAGTGGAGCTAACTGATTTCGAGGGTACGCGGTTCAAGATGAAAGTGGCCGTCAATAATGCATCGCCCCAAAAGATGATTGGCAAGTTAGCTTGTGCCATCATTGAACGGACCATTTCCATTAAAGTCCTATTCCTCCTTTCTGCAACACCATTTTGTTGCGGAGTATAAGGCATAGTTACCTGATGAACTATGCCCTTTTCATCACAAAGTTCTTTAAAACTTGTTGATTGATATTCAACTCCCCTATCGGTTCGCAAGACCTTAATCTTGCGATCTAATTGATTTTCCACTAAACTCATATAGTTTTTAAAGCAGGTTAATGCTTCACTTTTGTGGGATATCAAATAGATATGTCCGAATCGGGTGAAGTCATCAATAAAATTGATGAAATAGGACTTCCCGTGTCTTGTCTTGACATTCATCGGACCACATATGTCCGAATGGATGAGCTGTAATGGAACCTCGGCCCATGTGCCGGTTCCAAACGGCTTGCGACAAGATTTTCCAACAAGGCAATGTTCGCAGGTCGACATATCGACCTTTGAAACATTGGATAGAAGGCCACGTTTGGCAAGTCTATCCATACGCGTTGGTCCAATGTGACCAAGCCTTGCGTGCCAACAAATTATATCTGACTCATAAGTCGAAGAATTTGCAACAAGGAAATTTTCATTACAAAATGAGGAGTCATACATTGTATTTAATACAATAAATCCTTTGAAAACATACCCAGTACCAATTAAAGAATTATTACATAACAAGTCCACTTTACAATCATGAAAAAACCAACTATAACCAAGACCCATTAACACGACCACAAATATAATATTCCTTCGAATATCTGGAGCGAAGAGGACATCATGTAGTAAGATAGTGCGGCCGTTGTCCAAGACGAGCTTGCAAGTCCCAACGCCTTTCACTTCAACACGTGTGTTGTTTCCTACATATATCCACTTTGTTCCATGGGGTATCCGGTGATACTCCACGAAAGACCGTCTGTCCCTTGCTATGTGGTCGGTGGCACCTGAATTAATTATCCAAAATGGATTAGATTCCACAAGAAATATTGAACTAGAAACACATATGTAACTAGCATTACAAGTTACCTTTTCACTTTCATCCGTACAAGAACGGGTATAGTGACCTAACTTGTTGCACTTGAAGCACTTGATCCTCTTCAAGTCTTTCTTCTTGTGCCACTTCTTGTGCCCACCCTTGTGTTTGGGTTTCTTGGTAGACTCATGTTGCTTATTACGTTCGTTAGTAAACTTCGAACGATTTTTCCGTTTCTTTCCTCCGTGTGAGGAACTAGCAACCATGTGCACTTCTGCACTTGGCTTGGCAGCCGCAAGCCGCTCTTCCTCTAACTCGAGGTGCTTAGAAACATCGCTGAAGTTCTTGATGCTCTCATTATGAGTGAGATGCATCTTCATTTGGTCTCACCCATTTGGTAGGAAACGTATGACTGCTTGGATTTGTTGCTCGTCAGTGAGCACATGACTTGCATCCTTTAACTCTGAGATGAGATTCGCCATATGTCGCAGATGTTTCCCCATGGAATGATCTGGACGTTTCTTGTATGAATCAAATCTTATAGTTAAAGAACGAAGTTTGGACACCGAGGTGCCACCAAACTTCTCCTCAAGCTTGGACCATATGTCCATGGCTAGGTCATGCTCTCGGAAGATTCGCATTATGTCGTCTGCCATACTTGACAGCAACGTAATGCGAGCAATCTTTTTCTTTCGAGACCAAGCATCAAAAGCTTCCTTGTCTCGTCTGTGTTGGGCCATAGTGCCCAACTCAGGTTCAATCATTTTGTTCTTCAGAGTTTCGAGCACGTCTTGCTCCTCTAGAATATATTGTATCTTAATGGACCATAATTTGTAATTATCGCCGTTGAGTTTTTCACCTCTGTTTAACTCAGCGAGGATGTTCTTTGAAGCGGAAGACATTTTAGCTTTAAAATGCTGCAAAAGATATGAAAAGAAAGGTTTGATCAAAAACATTGCATTAATTTCATATACATAGTCATCATATTGTTACATTTTCATGATTCATTAGTCTCGGCCAGCGGACCGACCAGGGAAATGGCTAGTCCATGGTTCACTACCCCCAGACTGAGCTGAGGTGTCCCACAAACTAGTCCAAAAGGCCTATGGTCGAATCATGATCCATTGAGATGCTGAATCAATCGAATGTGGAAATTTTCAGACTAGTTTAATATCACTCCCACTTGGAAAAATCCCACTTGGAATGATATTATTATATTTGATAAGTTACTTTCGAAAAATATTGAAGATGTTGCTCTAGAATCGGAAAGGTCTCTACGATTCCAATCACCATCTAGAACAACTTTCAATATTTCCCCCTCACTTATCAAACGATAGTACTCTTATAGTACTTTGCAGCGGAAAAGCGTTTTTGAAAAACGTATTTTGAAAACGTATTTTTCAAACGTATTTTGCAAACGTATTTTGCAGGGCCTACACCCCGATTACAGGGTGACGTAGCTGAAATATTTTGACAATTCCCCGGCCATTGCCGGGGGTCGTGTTGTGGCCGTGCCAAGGCTGAATTCTTCTTCCTTTCGAAGAGAGAGTTGCCATCGCAACTTGGCCAAGGCCGAACACCCATTGAGGGGAGTTTTCTGCAAGCCACTGCCGCCGGCTCCCGTATGGATTCAGGCGCTTCCCCCCTACAGGAGAATTTTGCCGCAGAGAACTGCCGTCGGCTCCGTAGAGACCGGCCATGCAAGCCAACCCCCTCCGGTCATGCTAGCCCCCCTTCCCCCATCAAAATACAGGGCCAACCGGGGCTTGGCCCTGACCAAGGCCGGGGCCGGCAGTGACCGTGGCCCTGGCCTGTGCCAGGGCCGGCCAAGCCCTGGCCTGATGCCAGGGCGCCGGCCCTGGCCTGTGCCAGGGTCGGCAGGGCCCTGGCCACGGCCTGGCCATGGCCCCTTGGCCATGGCCGGCCTCCCCCTTGCATGGGGTTGGCCGCACACCCCCACCGGAGGGGTGGCCGTGGTTGTTTTTGGCCGTAGCCAACCCCCTCCACATGGGGAGGGGGGATGCATAGCCTCCATGGCCCATATGGCCATAGCGATCATGCACCAAAGGGATCTTATTCTCCGATGAGAATTTGCAACCGCCATCTTCTTCACCGATGAGACACCCGTTCGTCGAGAAAGTAGTTATACTTCAATGGCCGTATGCCAAAATGAAAAATAACACACTTTCAAGGCCGCAAACTTCACGCTCCACATGAAGAGAGTTCACATTCCCTATTGAATGGAGACTCAGCATCCATGAAGAGTGCGAGTTTGACGAGATGAACGGTCAGTTCTTCCCGTCACGGAGAGTTCCTGCCATATCTGTAATGACAGAAGACCCTAACGTGAAAAGAACAACTGCTACGATTCTCTCCGTCACGATGTGATCCTACCATATCCATAATGGTAGGAAACTCATTCGTGAAAAAGACAACGCCTCGTTCATCGGTGAGACCGGGGCGACGGTTAGACCGGGGCGAACCCGTATGGCTCCGATACCAATGTAGGATCCTGTCAAAACAACGACGTTAGGATCGAATAATAACATAGACTTACGTTAGCGTATGCTGCGCCGTAGTCTCTGAACTTCACCATCAGATTCGCCACAACGGTCGATACTTCGTCACAGAGGATCGAAGCAGCGTTTCACCGCCTAAATCTCTATTTAGAAGAGGATTTTAATGGAAGGGAGAAGAAGAACATAAGTCGCCTTATGCAAACTTATGGCATGGATGGAATGTGGTAAATGCCTTACCCTTGGGTCCTATTTATAGGCTTTAGGGGTAGTTGATTCGGGTTCAATATTACATATTTAACCCCCCATTTAGCCCTATTTTGTGCTCATGTGATGCTACATTGTTCTCTAATTCATACGTATTTTCTACACATTTATTTATTAGAGAAAACACACTATTTGAGCACAAAACAACATTTAACGATGCAATTCTGCACTTTTTATATTTTTCCTGGCTTGGTCTCGATCTCACGATTCCAACGACTATTTATTTGTATTTTTCTGAGATCTGTGCTAATTACTGTGAATTTTTGAATGCAGAATACCATTTATTGGGAATAAAATGATTACGCACGAATCTTGGCGCGCCACGCGGCTGCATCTGGCGCATTCCCGCTCGAATCCGACGGATCACAATTATCGTCGCAAGGCAAATTCCTCAGCCATTGGATCTCGATCCAACGACATCTGCAGCGGATCATGGGAGCACTTACAGCCGGTGGATTAAGATCCAACGGACGCCTCGATTTCGAACTGAATTCGAATGCAGCGTTTCACGCGGGCAACGTGGATTATTGTTGGTCGTTGGATTCTGATCCAACGGTGGATCTCGGCCCCGCACTCAGCAGCGACGGGCGTAGACGTGGCTTGCGGCGAGACGTTCGATCATGATCCTACGGTGCCGATTGAAGACGAAGACGAAGCGGATGCGCGTGGATCCGAACCCGTTGCCACGCGTCAAGCCGTGGTTAAATCCCGCCGAGATCAACGATCTACAAATGCGCCGCTTGAGATGAGCGGCTGTGATGCATTCGGGTGCGGGTTTCAAACCCAATAAGCTTCTAAAACCCGCAATCTTATTATTTAAGCGTATTCCTAGGGTTTTTGTGGTATACAAGCAGATTGGGGCGTATTTTGAGCGTATTGGAGGCTCTAGGAGTCGTATTTTCTCCCTGAAAAATTCTGTAAAATTCCAGAGGCTTGTATTATTATTTCCAGAGAGTTTGAAGTCTTTTCAAGGAGAATTGGTGATATTTCCTTTAACTTAAACTCCTTATTTGATGCTTTTCTACCGTATTTTGCTATAATCTTGATGTATTTTGCTATGAAAGTTGTTTATTCTGATATTATGAGTAGCTAAAACTTAATTGTGCATGGTATGGAGTAGTTAGGGGATGTGATTTGTGTTAGTTTGGTTGTACTCCATGTGCTAAATCGTTAAACGTCGCTAAAATTGTAATCTTTGTTCGTAAATCGACTTTTTCAGATTCCAAAAGAATTGATTTAGTTGATGATCACCCCAAAAGGGTGAGTTTTGATCTCCCCAAAAGGGAGATTCATACCGTAGTCTTGATCTCTCCAAAAGAGAGTTTCATATCGTATTAGAACTTTAGCGATGATCTTATTGAATTTTGTGTTTGAACCCCCAAAAGGGCATCTTCCGATGAATTGCTCCCAAAAGGAGAATTCATTGAGTTATATTGGATATTTTCCGGTGAATTGCTCCCAAAAGGAGAATTCATTGCGGTATACCTATCAACCAAATTAATACGAATCATTGATCCTAACGAACCCATACCATGTGCATACTTTTTATAGATATTTTCAGACACGATTTTCTATGTTTATATTGTTCACCATGTTCACATCACCATCACCGTCACCATTGTTGAAGTGGTTAGTTTCTTTTCGTAGGATTTCTATTTGATTTGAGCTGTGGTTGTAACAGATTTCTTCCCGTGGATTCGACATCTGGACTCCCAGATTTTACTACTTGTACGGACTCTTGCACTTGAGAGAGAGCACCTTTTCGGAGCCCACCAAGTTTTTGGCGCCGTTGCCGGGGAGGAATGGTTTGTGACTACGGTTTATTTCATTTAGAGGACCTTCGGTGAGATCTTTCCACTTTACTGTACATAAACTTTTTTTGATTATTTTATTTTAATTTTTAAAAATGGAATATATGAATTTCTATTGCACAAACAATCTGTATGATGAACGGTATGCTAATGCACACAAACATAGAATGGAGAAGCTCAAAATTGTAAATTTTAATCAAACTGATTGTGAAACTTTGTTTCAGGCCTGGAGGAGGTTCACAAACCTAATATCGAGCTATCCGCAGCATGGGTACACAAAGAACGAGCATATGGAGTTCTTCCTAGATGGACTACAACCCCAGCTGCAGGAATTATTGGGAGACATGACGCCGATAAAGGCGTGGGAATATATGGAGTCTCTGCAAGAAAACGAAGAAACCATGGAAGCGACTTCAGAGAGCGATTCAACGGAGCCTTCGTGCCTCGATCAAGAAGAGCAACGCGTAGACGTACCTTTGCAATCCTTGAGAGAGGACGCTTGCCTGATTATTCAGACACAGGAGGCCACATCCCATCAATTCCAAGAGAATTTCCTTGCTCGGAGTCGGCAGATTCAAAAATCTATTGAAGATCTTAATTTGATTGCCGCTTGCTTAGAAGAAGGTAATGCTTTTGAAACTCGATTTCAAGAATCTAATACTAGTTCATCTTCTATTACAGGTATACCGAGCGAGGACACGAATATAAATATCCACATGGCAAAAAGTGTGTGCAAAAGAGAGGACGAGCTAGCAATTTTGGATGAACGAGAGGAGGAGACAGCTAGGGACAAGGGTTTTGAGATTATCGCCATGGATTCAGAACCATGCCATCCTCCAGTTTTATCCCAAAATCATTTATCCACCTCTCCATTGATCGAGCATCGTACAGAGAGTAGTGCAAATCTTTCAGGGAGTAGTCGTCAACTTATTTTAATTTCTTTCACTTATTTTGATGACTACATTTGGAATAATTTTATTTCGAAGAATTTTAAACTAAAATGGATTGACGTGACTCATCTCTTGCAGGATACAAGTGGACATCCTATAGAGATGCTGGGAGTTACGTTGCTGGGATCCAGTTTAGTCGTTGGAGGAAGATTACTCACCGAGGAGCGCAAGGAGCAAATTGAACAACTTCCTCCACAATTAAAGATTCAGGATCCGCCATTTGATCACGGTGTGTTCTTTCCAGTAGTGTAGTTTTTATATGCTTTCTAGGTTGCTTGCTTGAATAAACTCGTATCCCTTTCGCCATTGAGGACAATGTCCATCTTTAGTTGGGGGGTGTGTATGAGACCTTAGGATTTTTTTTGAGAAGAATAAATCACCAAAATCTCATCATTTTAAAAAACTCCTTCATATGCCTCAAATGCGGATGATTATACATTGATTGAGTTCTAAAAATTGTTTATGGCTTGATTAATTATTTTTCCTTCATGGATTTACCGTTAATATACTATTCAAGAAAATTTTCAATCTCCATGATTAATATCTCGAAATAGTTTGAATTTATGTCATGCATGCTAATGTGATGGAAAAAAGCTTAAGTATACACGATTTATTATAAAAGTCTTCAAGTTGAAGAGGAATTTGGCCTTTGTTATTCATGTTTATATTCAAAAAAATGGGTGTTGAGTTGCTTACAAAAGAACAAAGAAAGAAATGAAAAATGAATGATGAAAAATGAATGAATAAGTATGTCACTAATAAATAACTTGGTTGGCTCGAGTAGTACAGTCCGAGGGGTTCTTCTTGGCCTAATGCCCTATGATCGTCCGATTTGGGAGCCATTGACCGGAAACTCACTCATTTGATGGAGCGATCCAAGTTATACTGTTTTCTGCGAATGTTGCTTGATGCGCGTTACGCGGAACGAATAAAAGAAAAGAAATGGTGAATATACTAAGCAACGTCAATACCCATATCTTGAATGATTATTTTGATAGGCCAATTCCTTGGAAATGAGAAAACTAGGATAAAACGACGTGTTATACTTTCGCGTGCGCAAAACGATGCTTGCATGCTATTTATTCAAATTAAATTAGAGAAAATATCGTGTTATTGATCTTAGTCATGGATTGTGTATATTAATGGTCAAGATCATGTTGAAATGCGTATTATTGAGCCATGCCATGAGCAATTTGAAAGAACTTATTGTTTTATTAATCATCCGTATTAATCGCTCTTTTCGCTAGAGACTAGCAAATCGCTAGTTGGGGGGTGTGATTCGGGTTCAATATTACATATTTAACCCCCCATTTAGCCCTATTTTGTGCTCATGTGATGCTACATTGTTCTCTAATTCATACGTATTTTCTACACATTTATTTATTAGAGAAAACACACTATTTGAGCACAAAACAGCATTTAACGATGCAATTCTGCACTTTTTATATTTTTCCTAGCTTGGTCTCGATCTCACGATTCTAACGACTATTTATTTGTATTTTTCTGAGATCTGTGCTAATTACTGTGAATTTTTGAATGCAGAATACCATTTATTGGGAATAAAATGATTACGCACGAATCTTGGCGCGCCACGCGGCTGCATCTGGCGCATTCCCGCTCGAATCCGACGGATCACAATTATCGTCGTAAGGAAAATTCCTCAGCCGTTGGATCTCGATCCAACGGCATCTGCAGCGGATCATGGGAGCGCTTACAGCCGGTGGATTAAGATCCAACGGACGCCTCGATTTCGAACTGAATTCGAATGCAGCGTTTCACGCGGGCAACGTGGATTATTGTTGGTCGTTGGATTCTGATCCAACGGCGGATCTCGGCCCCGCACTCAGCAGCGACGGGCGCAGACGTGGCTTGCGGCGAGACGTTCGATCATGATCCTACGGTGCCGATTGAAGACGAAGACGAAGCGGATGCGCGCGGATCCGAACCCGTTGCCACGCGTCAAGCCGTGGTTAAATCCCGCCGAGATCAACGATCTACAAATGCGCCGCTCGAGATGAGCGGCTGTGATGCATTCGGGTGCGGGTTTCAAACCCAATAAGCTTCTAAAACCCGCAATCTTATTATTTAAGCGTATTCCTAGGGTTTTTGTGGTATACAAGCAGATTGGGGCGTATTTTGAGCGTATTGGAGGCTCTAGGAGCCGTATTTTCTCCCTGAAAAATTCTGTAAAATTCCAGAGGATTGTATTATTATTTCCAGAGAGTTTGAAGTCTTTTCAAGGAGAATTGGTGATATTTCCTTTAACTTAAACTCCTTATTTGATGCTTTTCTACCGTATTTTGCTATAATCTTGATGTATTTTGCTATGAAAGTTGTTTATTCTGATATTATGAGTAGCTAAAACTTAATTGTGCATGGTATGGAGTAGTTAGGGGATGTGATTTGTGTTAGTTTGGTTGTATTCCATGTGCTAAATCGTTAAACGTCGCTAAAATTGTAATCTTTGTTCGTAAATCGACTTTTTCAGATTCCAAAAGAATTGATTTAGTTGATGATCACCCCAAAAGGGTGAGTTTTGATCTCCCCAAAAGGGAGATTCATACCGTAGTCTTGATCTCTCCAAAAGAGAGTTTCATATCGTATTAGAACTTTAGCGACGATCTTATTGAATTTTGTGTTTGAACCCCCAAAAGGGCATCTTCCAATGAATTGCTCCCAAAAGGAGAATTCATTGAGTTATATTGGATATTTTCCGGTGAATTGCTCCCAAAAGCAGAATTCATTGCGTTATACCTATCAACCAAATTAATACGAATCATTGATCCTAACGAACCCATACCATGTGCATACTTTTTATAGATATTTTCAGACACGATTTTCTATGTTTATATTGTTCACGTGTTCACATCACCATCACCGTCACCATTGTTGAAGTGGTTAGTTTCTTTTCGTAGGATTTCTATTTGATTTGAGCTGTGGTTGCAACAGATTTCTTCCCGTGGATTCGACATCTGGACTCCCAGATTTTACTACTTGTGCGGACTCTTGCGCTTGAGAGAGAGCACCTTTTCGGAGCCCACCAGTAGTTATTGTAGGAAATAACTAAATATAAGCTTATTAGCCTATATTAGCACATTTACTTATCCTCTTCTTCATTCACTTATCAAGTGCCTTTATGCACTTATAAAGTGACTTTTTCCACTTATCGAGTGGTCCTTTTCACACGAGAAAAGGTTTCCTTCGCGCACGCTTTCGTGCATGTGACATCTGAGGTCCATAGGCCCTCATACATCCCCTCATGGGTGTATATATGTCGTCCATATCCAACATTATCTACGGTTCCATCTTCGTGGTACCATCAGACGACACCCAGGTTGGAGAAGGGGCTCATGAGTTCGAGGAGCCGGAGTTCGATCCGGAGACTGCAGACTTTTAGAGTTTATGTTGTGTGTGTGCTATATTCGCATATGTATTTCCTTCTTGTTTCTTTCATGTATGTATTTGGTGTGAGAGCTTGCTATTATGTATTGTACTTTCGGTTTTGGACTGTATTAATAAATGTATGCTGGTTAAAGTATTATTATACATCTTTGTATCGTGGCTATATCGTTTTCACTGGTAATCTACAGACATACAAGTATATCAAATAATTAATGGCCCAATTAGAGCGGGTCGTTACTACAAACAATGTCATGAGCATCAGAAACATACTTTCATTACACAAAACAACAAGAAAATATCTTCATATAAAGTGCTTTTGTGACTATCCGAATCTACATGTATTTCTGTATAAATACTCATAAAATAATGTTAAATGATTTTAAATATGTTTATACAATTTGTAAATATTTTTCTATATTTTTTTCGTATTTTTCTGAAGCCAAAACGACCCAAAACCCGCAAACCCGTAATCCACGATTGATAAACACGTTTTGCCTCCAAAGTTATATTTCTGTAGCTTAAAAATTTAAACAAATATTATTTTCATGATCATTACAAGTTTAGAAACTCGTGGTATTTTTTCTGGAATTTTTCGGAGACGTTTAATTTTACGTGCAAAATCGTAATTTTGTACAACTAATTGCCATTTACCTAATTACATTTATCACTAACCCTAATTAACCTTAACTTAAATTTTTGTGAGCAGCACTTCCCCAACACTTTTCACGTGGCTTCAATTTTTCTCTATTTAGTCAAACCACCCAACCGTATCATTAAAGGCCTACTTAATACAATGATTATTAAATAAATATAATTAACATTATATAAACCCCCATTAACCCCGTTCTCTCCCTAAGAAAACCAATCTCTGTCTCCCGTCATCTTCTTCACGACCTACCACCGATGCCTTCCCTATTCTCCGGCAAACCCTAGCCACTCTCCTCCCCGCTGTGCCTCCCCTGTCGACCGCGGCACAGCCCTCCGTGCCACAGCCGTCCCACAACCGTACCACAGTTGATGTAATGGTCGCTTTCCGACCTTATGGATTTTCTACGTGCACGTGCTTTTTCGTGCACGTATTTTATTTGTCTCTTTCTGGATTTCAGTATATATGATTTGATATGCCGTTGGGACCGCATGGAAGTGTAGAATTTTATAGTAATTTTTGGGAACGTCATTTCACGGGTCGTTTTCTCGTAAAACAGCTTTGAATGGAAGGGGCGTTTTGGTCCTTCGGCACCAATACGCGGTTCCCGATTTTTCGATAATTTTGGGTAGGTTTAGCACGTGATCGGACCTAGTAGCCCCATACTACTCGTTTCCACGATCGTCCCGGTATTTTCGGATTATTTTTCCGATGCCCGTGGTGAGAGTTATCCCCTAATCAAATCCCAACCGTTGATTAGCCCTAATCAATTCGAATTTCAAATTGTAATCAGATCTTAATAAATCCCTATTGATACTCTTACGTATCAAGAGTAAATCTTCTGCCACTATTTGGCACTATCCTTTTCCTATCTGCACTCTTACTATCACACACACACTCTCTCTCATTTAACCTAAATCACATGGCTATATAGCAAATAAATCATTTTATAAATCAACCCTACACACTCACGTGATCAAGGGAGCTAGGTTAAAATTTTTCCCTCAGCCATCGCTTTTCACAGACCTCCCCCGAGTTCTTTCCTCCTCTCTCGCAACTCTCTCTCACCCTCGCTCTCAACCCCGCCCGGCGGCCAACTCCTCGAGACCGCCGCCCCGACCACCCTCGGGCCCTCCTCAGCCGCCCACGATGCCGGAGACCGCCCCAGATCTGGTGGCATCTCCCCGCAACAGCAGCAGCAGCAGGAGCAGTCCGAGCTGCTGCTCGATTCCGACGCCGCACAGCCATTGGCAACCCCCCGGAGCCCTGTCACCGGCCAGCACGACCCCCCCTCCCGACGCTTTCTCCCCACCGCCGGCAACAGACAGCCGCCGACAGCCTCTTTCGTGCAGCAGCAACTGCAGCACCTGCTGCGATCTTCCTTGGCCACGGCCGCATTTTCCGGCGTCTCCTCGGCAGCCAAGCACCGTCGACATCCTCCCTTGTCCGGCCAACAGCCGCCCAGTGCCGCCAAGACCCTTCGACAACTCTCCCAGGCCAGCCAGCAACATTCAACGCTCCGGTGACGTCGTGTCGCCGTCGTGTTGCCCGTGCTCGCTGTTTTGCCGTCGATCTGACCGTGCTCGCTGTCCACGCTCTTCGTTCACTATCCGGACGGGTCTTACTACGTTCACCGTAGCCGAGACGCCGCAAACGACGAGGAGATTCCACTGTTCAGACTCTACGTCCTTTCTGCGTCAAACACCGGAGAGGTTGGTCCCCCTAACGCGTAGCGAACCCACACCGTAGATCAATCAAACCCTAAACTAAAATTGGACAACTTGAACCAAATTTACTTTCAGCGTTTGTAAAATGATTTCCCACCGTAGGAAGATCGACGAACGGACAATTTTTCTGTGCACATAGGGTAGAAGTCGATCTAGATTGAACAAAACATCAAAACGTGATTTTTTGACTATTAGTGTGTCCCGCCAATTTTAGAAACAAACCCTAATAGGAATTGTTGAAAAGCACGACCTGACACCGTCGCCGTGATCCTGTTTCAGACGGACTGTCGCAGACGCGACGCTTGGACGGGATGCTCCGGACAGATGACACACTCGCCACCGCAGACAAGTGTACTCACTTGCACCTTCGGCCGTGTTTAGGCCTTAGACTTCTAGAACTGTTAGAATGTGAACAAAGAGAACCGGACGTGAAATGATAGCGTCCGGGACGTCCATTGACAGCTTAGACTTGACGACGAAGTCTAAGCTCAACAACAACTTTTGACACCTTAGGGTTATCTTGTGTGTGCGTGCATGTGGACCCCCTAGAAAAACCATCACTTTCTTGTCATGTCGCGTCTTGTTTTGCACAGCCTGCGGGTAATAGGACACTCACTAGTGAGTGGGTGATCCCTTGTACTGATACATAGCCTGCAGGTAATAGGGCACTCACCAGTGAGTGGGTGATCCCTTGTACTGATACACAGCCTGTGGGCAATAGGGCACTCACCAGTGAGTGGGTGATCCCTTGTACAGATACACAGCCTGCAGGCAATAGGGCACTCACCAAGCTAGAGTGAGTGATCCCTTGTACGGACTTGTCTTGTGCACTTGGGTTGGGGTAGGGTTGAGCGTGCGCACGGGGAGAGGGTCTGATCCCCCTCGAACCGTAAGGCATGAACCCTTCAAGTCACACATGTCTTGTCGTGTCCCGTCTCGTCTTGTCTTGTCTTGTCACGTCTTGTCTGGATCCGTTTAGGTTAGTCCCGTAGTCCGTAGCACACGCTACGGCTACTACTTGACGCGTTTTACTTTTCCTGATCAGTTTACCTTCTTTTGTTACTATGTTATAACCCTAGCATGCTAATCAACTAGTAAATCATTGCTTAAAGTTTCAGTACACTTGTAGTAGAGTCTAACCCTCTTTTATAGACTTTACCTGACGTACAGTTCCTTTCTTTTGGGTGCTGTACGTCAGGTGTTGAGCCGGAGTATGTTGACGAGGCGGACATGCCAGAGTACGCAGAGCCGGAGGACGCAGACCCAGAGTACATGCCCGAGGAGGACCAGAGCTAGAGATCTTCACGTTGCTGATCCAGAGGTTTCACTGCAGTTTAGTTAGGTGCGTAGCACTGCTTATTTTCTGTCTAGGTTGGGTGCTTGCACCAGTAGTTTACCTTTCAGTTGTTGTAGCTGCGTCAGGCTTTTGTTAGACTCTCAGTACTTCTGGATTGTTATTTTGGAATAAAATGAATGTTTCTTTTTAGTACTTTTGTTGTTCTGTACTAACCTACAGGGACCTGTTCCTTCGTCTTGGAGTACCACACAGACGCTTATTGGGTCCGAGCTTCACAGCTCCGGCCTAAGCGGGCCTTAGTCACGCTTCGCCTCCGTAGTTTGGGAAGCGGGGCGTGACATGTTTTAGTGGTGGCCCATGTAGGTCCCATCCTTTCTGCAAGTTCGGAACAATAGGAGTATTAACATTCATTTTGTTGTTATCCAGTAAATCGTACGAGTCTAATCTGTGTCTTTATTGTCAATAGGATGGCAGGACGACGCGTCACCCGATCCGGGAGCTCAGACGATGTAGTCCGGAAGATCAGGGCGGAGAGTTCCGCCAGTTTCTGGGCGTGATGAGAGAGATGCTGGACATACGTCATCAGTTGGTTCAGCAGTCCCACCTTGCTGCCCAGGCTCCTCCAGTTGCACCACCACCGCCTCCTCCTGCCCCTCGAGCTGCTCCGGGAGTAAAGCAGTTCAATGAGATTCAGCCGAAGACATTTTCTGGGAAGGAAGGACCGTTGGGTACTGATGAGTGGATCATGAGTACATAGGAGAAGCTAGTAGCTGTGAAGATTCCTGATGATACCCGAGTTGAGATAGCGAAGATGCAGCTGACTGAGAATGCTAGGAACTGGTGGCGCATTGAGGAGAGGCGTCTGCAGAAGCCAGTGGAGTGGAAGACCTTCAGGTCGATGTTCAAAGAGAAGTATTTCCCCAAGGCTACAAAGAGGGAGCTGTTGAGCAGATTTGTAGATCTGAAGCAGGGGGATATGACCGTCGATGAGTATGAGGCGGAGTTCGAGATGCTGAGTCATTTTGCCCCACATATGGTGAGGAAGGAGGAGAAATGAGCTGACCGGTTTCATCAGGGACTGCATCCGAAGATTCATGCTTCTATGTCTTCAGCAGATTTCTCGACCATGGGAGCTGTGCTGAATGCCGCGAGGAACCATGAGACCATATCACGTCTACCTGACCCTCCAGATGATCGAGGGAAGCGTCCCATGGAGCAGTACCGGCCACCTGCTAGGCCGGCGATGAGACTAGTTCAGACAGTACCTTTCAAGAGGCTTGGAGCACCTGCGCAGAGTCAGAGCAAGGGCCCATGCCACTTCTGCGGCAAGCCAGGGCATGTTCATGCCAATTGTAGGAAGAAGATGGGATTATGCATGGTTTGTGGAGATACCTCGCACGCTGCTAAGGATTGTCCGAGAGCGCGTCATGCCGTAGTCGGAGCCCCAGCCCCACTGCAGAGTAGAGCGTCTGCCCCAGTTCAGAGAGGACCTGCTGTCCGTGGTCCACCCTTGGCACCACAGAGGCAGATGTTTCAGCGGGCAGTACAACCCCAGAGGCCGGCTTACACCATGACAGCTGTTGAGACTGAGGACCTGGATGGAGTTATTGCAGGTATTACTTCAGATCTAGTCTTTCATTTCATAGTTTAGACCTTATTGTTAGCTTTGTTGTGTTTGCCTTGTTTGCTAGAATAGTGTTGTTTGACCTTAGTCCCTTTATATCTTAGGCACCATTCTAGTGTTCTCTCACCCAGCCTTGGCCTTGTTCGACTCCGGTGCATCCATGTGCATCTTATCCCGGAGATTTGTAACAAGGCACTCCATTCCCACCCATACACTTCCTAAGTGTTGGGACATCACCACAGGGAACGGAGTGGTGACTGTGAACTTGGGTTGTCGATCGATCCCACTGGTGGTCAGTGGACACGAACTATTTGCAGACTTCATTGTCCATGACCTGCCGCATTTTGATGTCGTTCTTGGCATCGATTGGCTGGGAGACTTCCATGCGTCGATCGAATGCCACAGCAAGAGGGTGGTATTCAGGATTCCAGGCCATCCGGAGTTCGAGTTCCGTAGCAGAGATGAGTCGCTTGGGCCCATCAGATTTCGGGCCAAGCCGGAGGTGCCGATTGTCGCAGCTATGCAGATGGAGATCGAGCGACCAGCAGTCGTCAGAGACTTCGACGACGTCTTTCCAGAGGATATCTCAGGCTTGCCACCCGACAGAGCTCTAGAATTTGGAATTGATCTTATGCCGGGAGCGCAACCGATATCGAAGGCGACGTATCGGATGGCTCCTGCTGAGCTTGAGGAGCTGCGGAAGTAATTGGATGAGTTGCTGCAGAAGGGTTTCATCCACCCTAGTATGTCACCGTGGGGTGCACCGGTCTTGCTTGTGAAGAAGAAGGATGGGTCCCGCAGAATGTGCGTGGACTATCGAGGGCTGAATGCTGTCACAGTGAAGAATAAGTATCCGCTGCCGCGCATCGATGACATCTTTGATCAGCTGGGAGGTTTGAGAGTTTTCTCGAAGTTAGACTTGAGGAGCGGATACCATCAGCTGAAGGTGAAGAAGGACGATATTCCGAAGACAGCCTTCCGGACGAAGTACAGACATTATGAGTTCGTGGTTATGCCTTTCGGCGTGACCAATGCTCCAGCTGTGTTCATGAATTTGATGAACTTGATTTTCTACGACTTCCTGGATAAGTTTGTCGTTATCTTTATAGACGACATCCTTATTTACTCAAAGTCTGAGGAGGAGCACAGCTGTCATCTGAGGACAGTGCTGGAGACGCTGAGACGACATAAGCTATATGCCAAGTATAGTAAGTGCGAGTTCTGGTTGGACAGAGTCGCATTCCTGGGACACGTGGTGTCCGGAGATGGCATATCTGTAGATCCGGAGAAGGTCAGAGCAGTCAGAGATTGGCCGACTCCATAGTCAGCGTCAGATATCAGGAGCTTCCTTGGTTTAGCTGGCTATTATCGGCGGTTCATCAAGGATTTCTCGAAGATTGCAGAGCCGATGACGAAGCTGACGAGGAAGGATGTGGAGTTCCATTGGTCAGATGCTTGTGAGGAGGCTTTCAGTATCTTGAAGGCGAGATTGACCACAGCACCAGTTTTGGCAGTACCGGATCGGAGCGGAGGCTTCGAAGTATATTGTGATGCATCAGGGAAGGGCCTTAGATGCGTTTTGCATCAGCATGGCCACGTGGTCGCGTACGCTTCTCGTCAGTTGAGGACTCATGAGAAGAATTACCCGACACACGATCTGGAGCTGGCAGCGATGATATTCGCACTGAAGATCTGGAGGCACTTCTTGCTAAGTGAGAGCGTGAAGATTTTCACCGATCACAAGAGCTTGAAGTACATCTTTACGCAGAAAGAGCTCAACATGCGTCAGAGACGATGGTTGGAGCTTATGGCTGACTACGAGATAGACCTGCAGTATCACCCGGGGAAGGTGAATGTAGTGCCAGATGCCTTGAGTAGACTTCCTACTATGATGATGCATAATGCCGACTGGAGGATACAGCAGGAGCTGAGAGAGATGGATTTAGAGGTCGTCCTACCTGGTGTGGTTCTTTCATTCATGAATTTGCAGATTCAGTCCACGATCGTGGATCGGATCAAGACATCACATGCAGGAGATCCGAAACTGCAGAGGATCAGGAGGCAGGTTGAAGCTGGACTACGGATGGAGTTCGTGATTCATGAGGATGGTTCACTACGGTACGTCAGTAGGCTCTGCGTACCTGTAGGTGATGTTCGTGAGGAGCTTTTGAGCGAGGCTCATAGTTCGCCATATTCGATACATCCTGGAGGCACCAAGATGTATAAGGACCCCCGTCTGAATTACTGGTGGATGGGCATGAAGAGGAGTGTAGCATGGAGCGTTGCCAAGTGTCTGATATGCCAACAGGTGAAGGCTGAGCACCATCGTACGGCTGGTTTGCTACAACCGCTTCCTATTCCGGAGTAGAAGTGGCAACATATTACGATGGATTTCGTGACTGGTTTACCTCGGAGCCCGAAGCAGAACGACGCAATCTGGGTGATCGTTGATCGATTGACTAAGTCTGTGCATTTCATCCCTTTCCGAGTGGGCCAGTCTACGGAAGTCTTGGCGAGGAAATACCTCGAGGTAAAATTTCATTTTACTTCTCTTTTAATTTCCTCTTTGAGTTAGTAGTGATGTAGACCGTGTACGTGCAGGAGATTGTACGCTTACATGGAGTCCCCGCGAGCATCGTGTCTGATAGAGACTCGAGGTTCACATCTCAGTTCTGGAGAAGTCTGCAGGAGAATTTGGGTACGAGTCTGAGCTTCAGTACGGCGTACCACCTGTAGACCGATGGCCAGTCCAAGAGGACTATCCAGATTTTGGAGGATATGCTGCGAGCTTGTATGCTCGATTTGAAGGGATCTTGGGAGGACCATCTGCACCTGGTGGAGTTTTCATACTACAATAGCTACCAGGCGAGCATTGGCATGGCGCCGTTTGCTGCCTTATATGGGAGAAAATGTCGATCGCCACTGAGCTGGGATGACATCGGAGATCGGGAGCTGTTGGGTCCAGAGATGATAGTGGAAGCTGTGGATGTCGTGAGAGACATCAGGGAGAAGCTCAGAGTTGCGCAGGACCGCTTCAAGCATTGGGCAGATGCCAAGAGGAGACCTTTTGAGTTCCAGCCTGGAGATCACGTCTTCCTGAAGATTTCTCTGAACCGCGGAGTCATTCGTTTCGGGAAGAAGGGGAAGCTGAGTCCGAGGTATATTGGACCATTCGATGTGCTGGAGCGTGTGGGAGCAGTGTCCTACCGCCTTTCTCTGCCACCATCTTTGGAGGGAGTTCACGACGTATTCCATGTATCTCAGCTACATCGGTACGTCAGTGATCTGTCGCACACGGTTGATTTCTCAGAGATTACAGTCCGTCCCGACCTGACCTATGACCAACAGCCTGTGTAGATTTTGGACCGTCGACAGAAGCAATTGAGGAATAAGGTAGTCGACTTGGTGAGAGTGATGTGGCGTAGCGGATCACCTGGAGAGTCCACTTGGGAGCGCAAGGAGGAGATGAGAGAGCGTTTTCCCTTTTTGTTTGCTGATTAGTGTTGTTGATTCCGAAGGCGGAATCTTTATTTTAGTGGGGTAGAATGTAACGGTTGCTTTCCGACCTTATGGATTTTCTACGTGCACGTATTTTATTTGTCTCTTTCTGGATTTCAGTATATACGATGTGATATACCGTTGGGACCGTATGGAAGTGTAGAGTTTTATAGTAATTTTTGGGAACGTCATTTCACGGCTCGTTTTCTCGCAAAACAGCTTTGAATGGAAGGGGCGTTTTGGTCCTTTGGCACCAATACGCGGTTCCCAATTTTTCGATAATTTTGGGTAGGTGTAGCACGCGATCGGACCCAGTAGCCCCATACTGCTCGTCTTCATGATCGTCCCGGTATTTTCAGATTATTTTTCCAATGCCCGTGGTGAGAGTTATCCCCTAATCAAATCCCAACCGTTGATTAGCCCTAATCAATTCGAATTTCAAATTGTAATCAGATCTTAATAAATCCCTATTGATACTCTTACGTATCAAGAGTAAATCTTCTGCCACTATTTGGCACTATCCTTTTCCTATCTCCACTCTTACTATCACACACACACACACTCATTTAACCTAAATCACATGGCTATATAGCAAATAAATCATTTTATAAATCAACCCTACACACTCACGTGATCAAGGGAGCTAGGTTAAAATTTTTCCCTCAGCCGCCGCTTTTCACAGACCTCCCCCGAGTTCTTTCCTCCTCTCTCGCAACTCTCTCTCACCCTCGCTCTCAACCCCGCCCGGCGGCCAACTCCTCGAGATCGCCGCCCCGACCACCCTCGGGCCCTCCTCAGCCGCCCACGACGCCGGAGACCGCCCCAGATTCGGCGGCCTCTCCCCACAATAGCAGCAGCGACAGCAGCAGTTCGAGCTGCTGCTGCGATTCCGACGCCGCACAGCCGTTGGCGACCCACCGGAGCCCTGTCACCGACCAGCACAACCCCCATCCCGACGCCTGCTCCCCACCACCGGCAACAGACAGCCACCGGTGGCCTCTTTCATGCAGCAGAAACTGCAGCAACTGCTGCGATCTTCCCTGGCCACGGCCGCATTTTCCGGCGTCGCCCCGGCAACCAAGCACCGTCGGCATCCTCCCTTGTCTGGCCAACAGCCGCCCAGTGCCGCCATGACCCTTCGACAACTCTCCCAGACCGGCCAGCAACATCCAACGCTCCAGCGACGTTGTGTTGCCCGTGCTCGCTGTTTTGCCGTCGATCTGACCGTGCTCGCTGTCCACGCTCTTCGTTTGCTGTCCGGACGGATCTTACTACGTTCACCATAGCTGAGACGTCGCAGACGACGATGAGATTCCACTGTTCAGACTCTACGTCCTTTTTGCGTCAAACACCGGAGAGGTTGGTCCCCCTAACTCGTAGCGAAGCCACACCGTAGATCAATCAAACCCTGAACTAAAATTGGACAACTTGAACTAAATTTACTTTCAGCGTTTGTAAAATGATTGCCCACCATAGGAAGATCGACGATCGGACAATTTTTCCGTGCACATAGGGTAGAAGTCGATCTAGATTGAACAAAACATCAAAACGTGATTTTTTGACTATTAGGGTAGTCCCGCCAATTTTAGAAACAAACTCTAATAGGATTTGTTGAAAAAACGCGACCTGACACCGTCGTCGTGACCCTGTTTCAGACGGACTGCCGCAGACGCGATGCTTGGACGGGACGCTCCGGACGGATAACACACTCGCCACCGCAGGCAAGTGTACTCACTTGCACCTTCGGCCGTGATTAGGCCTTAGACTTCTAGAATTGTTAGAATGTGAACAAAGAGAACCGGACGTGAAATGATAGCGTCCGGGACGTCCATTGACAGCTTAGACTTGACGACGAAGTCTAAGCTCAACAACAACTTTTGACACCTTAGGGTTATCTTGTGTGTGCGTGCGTGTGACCCCTAGAAGACCCATCCCTGTCTTGTCATGTCGTGTCTTGTTTTGCACAGCCTGCGGGCAATAGGGCAATCACCAGTGAGTGGGTGATCCCTTGTACTGATACACAGCCTGCGGGCAATAGGGCACTCACCAGTGAGTGGGTGATCCCTTGTACTGATACACAGCCTGCGGGCAATAGGGCACTCACCAGTGAGTGGGTGATCCCTTGTACGGATACACAGCCTGCAGGCAATAGGGCACTCACCAAGCTAGAGTGCGTGATCCCTTGTACGGACTTGTCTTGTGCACTTGGGTTGGGGTAGGGTTTGAGCGTGCGCACGGGGAGAGGGTCTGATCCCCCTCGAACCGTAAGGCATGAACCCTTCAAGTCACACATGTCTTGTCGTGTCCCGTCTCGTCTTGTCTTGTCTTGTCACGTCTTGTCTGGATCCGTTTAGGTTAGTCCCGTAGTCCGTAGCACACGCTACGGCTACTACTTGACGCGTTTTACTTTTCCTGCTCAGTTTACCTTCTTTTGTTACTATGTTATAACCCCAGCATGCTAATCAAATAGTAAATCATTGCTTAAAGTTTCAGTACACTTGTAATAGAGTCTAACCCTCTTTTGTAGACTTTACCTGACGTACAATTCCTTTCTTTTGGGTGCTGTACGTCAGGTGTTGAGCCGGAGTACGTTGACGCGGCGGACATGTCAGAGGACGCAGAGCCAGAGGACGCAGACCCAGAGTACGTGTTTGAGGAGGACCAGAGCTAGAGATCTTCACGTTGCTGATCCAGATGTTTCACTGCAATTTAGTTGGGTGCGTAGCACCGCTTATTTTCTGTCTAGGTTGGGTGCTTGCACCAGTAGTTTACCTTTCAGTTGTTGAAGCCGAGTCAGGCTTTTGTTAAACTCTCAGTACTTCTGGATTGTTATTTTGGAATAAAATGAATGTTTCTTTTTAGTACTTTTGTTGTTCCGTACTAACCTGCAGGGACATGTTCCTTCGTCTTGGAGTACCACACAGACGCTTATTGGGTCCGAGCTTCACAGCTCCGGCCTAAGCGGGCCTTAGTCACGCTTCGTCTCCGTAGTTTGGGAAGCGCGGCATGACAGTTGACAGTTCCCCGAGCCCTCGCCTCCGTCGTTGACGTCGTAAAGCCACAGCAGCAACTGCCGACCCCTCCGGCCTCCATCTCCTTCCCTGCTCCACCGCAAGCGGGTCACTCAGCTCGAGCGCCGCCCCCAAACAGCTTACCGCTCCGACGCCCCTCTGGCTTGAATGAACGACACCGGTGTTCCCTTCCACGAGTCCCACAGCTTCCCATCCACCGCTCCACCACCACCGACCCTCCCTCTCCTCCTCTACCAGGCACAGCCACCTTGTCGACCGCCACCTCCCCCGAAAACGACCTTACGGCGCGTTGTCGAGCAAAAAGAAGTGAGAACAAGGAGGAGAGGGGGAAGAGAGGGAGATTATTTATAAAATATAAAATAAAATATAAAGTATATAAATATTAAGAATATTATTTTAAATCAATAGTAAATAAAATAGGTACCTTAAAAATACCGAGAGGCCATCAAAAAATCATACGCATCGCCTGAAGTGCGAAGGCGCCTGTCTCGTAATTTTCAGGCAAGTATTTCTCATGTAATAGATTTTTAAACATTATTGATAATTATGCTAATTAATCTAAATAAATTATTGCCATCAAATTTCACGTAAACTTAAATGTACAAAAATGGCCTATGAATCTACTAGTTAAAAAATATTTTAACACATTGTGCATAAAATTCTAACGTGTAACGTTTTCTATATAAATTGTGGAACATCTTTGGTAATTCATTTTTAAATTCGAAAATTTATTTTTAGTCATTTAAAATTCAGAAAATTTTTAATTGCTTAAAATTATTTAAAATGCATGTTAGACTCAAAAAATTATTTCCTGCTTAGATGTATTCATATGCTTAGTTGTAAATGTTTTTGAATTCTTTTTATATAGTAAATGCCTAATTTAAAAATAATAAAATGGTTATATTATGAATTGGCGACATGTCACTCACCATAAAATTTTATTGAACTGTTGCATGAACTTATAAGACCATATGGCTAGACCATATGCATATGTTATGATACAACTGTACGGATGTGATCATGTGACTGATGGAACCATACATATATGCATACTATCATTCGATGTAACATGTACTATTGACCTGACACACTTAACTTGAAACGTGGGATTGTGGCAGTCCAATTGTCACAGAGGACATGTGAGTGACTGGATCCACATTACGGCTTTACCCCCCACTCACACTAAGTGGAGGAAAGCGACTTGACCTCCACCCAAGGAAAGTGGCCGATAAGTATAGCAATGTAGAGCTCCCGACGGTAGTATGTATGTTAGTCACATATTATGCTCTCGGACATGGACTTGACACTAGAACATGTAGTTATTAAAGTATTGCCTTTACATCTTATACAGCCTTTTCATCACATGTTGCAAATGCTATTAAATGTTCTAACTGCTAGCTAGTATCATATTCAGCCTTTAAATATTATACTTGTCATTCTCATATTATGCTCACATAATGCACATAATATGCTTTTCATTATGTCTCTTTTATATGTATACTTATCCTTCCTATTATGGCGAAATACTCGTCGAGCGACCATCGCTAATGTGCATTTCATTTTGTGTTGTCTTATGAAATGCCTGTCAGGTTTTGAGAGTGAGTTTATTGAGGACCCTTTTACAGTGATCGAGCCAGTGCTCGAGGACGTCATTGAGTTTTAGCCTATTGAAGACTAGGGCGATTATTATCTTCGCGTCAGTGCTATTAAGTTGTATTATGTAATTCGTGTGTGGTGTTGTTTTGGCTGTGCTAGGCATATGTTTCTATCTTATTTCTAGACGCTTTGATTTGTAATAACGTTATCTATGTCGAGTAAGCATGTAAGAACATGTAGTTTTAAATCACAGATGCTTAGTGTGTTTAAACCAAGGAGGAAGAAAGAAAAAATACGCATTCTTGTTTTAAGCACATTGCGGACCCGCTCACACCCTCGCTCCCGGTAGAATGGGAAGCGGGGCGTGACGGGTTTCTATGGTGGCCCACGCAGGCCATGCTAATACTTTAAGAATAGTTTATACGACATTAATATCGAAGTTGACTAGCTAGAATAAATTTCACACCTAACTCTCAATGCGGGTTGTTTTGCAGCATGGCAGGTTGACCAAACACTTGTAATGCTAATGGTGGCACCGACAACGACATCATGGGTGTCATAAGAGAAATATTAGAAATACAACTCCAGCTTCTCCGACATGAACCACAACCTGTCCCTCGAGTTAACGCAGGAGTCAAGCAATTCCGAGAACTACATCTGAAGACCTTCTCTGGGAAGGAAGGGCACCTCGAAGCGGAAGAATGGGCCCGTAGCACTGAAGATAATCTGAGCGCTGCCTGCATCCCCCAAGTAGGATGGGTGGAGGTCGCGAGACTCCAGTTAATTGACAATGCTCGGAACTGGTAGGAAACGGAAGAGAAACAATTAAGAGGCCTATTGCATGGGCTATGTTTCGAGAGAGATTTGACGCGAAGTATTTTCCTAAAACGGCCAAAAGGAAACTCCAACATCACTTCGTCAACTTGGTCCAAGGATTAAAGACCGTTGACAAATATGATGCTGAGTTTTCTATGCTCAGTCGTTTCGCTTCACATCTGGTCGAGGATCCCGAAGACCCTGCTTTCCAGTTTTGTCAATGCTTGAACCACAACATTCACGCTTCGATGACCTCTGCTAAACTGATCACCTATGAGAAAATACTGGAAGCAACACGTAACTTTGAGGCTGTTAAAAAACTTCGTAGAGCACCCAGGTTGGAGGAAGTAAGCGTCCTATGGAACCAGCTAGGAACACTCTCTGACCAACGCAGAACACCCTTTTAAGAGGCCTATTACTTCGATCAACAACTGATCCCAGATGGTGTGCTACCATTGCAACCGACAGGGACATGTCAAGAAGGATTGTTGTTTACTGCTAAACCAATGCTTGATTTATGGAGCATCTGAACATTCTGCCAAGGACTGCCCTCGACGCTCCAACAAACAAGCGACTCCAACCACAACAGATTCAGGATTGACACTGTGCGGACTACCCCTAGATCCACAACAGAAGGAATTTCAATAGGCTAAGCCGAACCCACCCAGGCACCAAGCATTCACCATGACAGTCGAGGAAGCTCAGGCTACCGAACTAGTGATCACATGTAATGTCTAAAACCTTTCCCTTTACATCGGTTTGACGCTCATCACCATTACTACTGATTTCTGATGAAATATTGCATATGTTACCCCTCATTAGATGGCATTTTGGGATAATTTGTGTTTGCTTTGGCTCCGATACATGCATTTTGATGATATCACCTAATATTGGAGCTTATCGTTTACTTATGCTTAAAACACAATTTTTACAGCTTATTAGCTTCTTTATCATTGTCTCATATTATTTTTCAGTTGAAGATCGTGAAGTCCCGATTCCAACGCATATTTTTTCAGAATTTTTGGAGGTCGGAGCAATTTACTGCATGTTTTGGAAGACAGTGTGACGGTGCTGAAAATTTCTATAGATTTGGGCCTTAGTTGCGGGTTTTGGGCACGGATCCGACCCGTTTGGGCTGTTTCCAGACCCATTTCGGCTGAGCACTATTTTAGGGCTTCTCCCCCTCTATCCCCCTCATTTCCACTCTCTCTTTTTATGTTTTCTACTCCATCCTAGGGCTATGGTTTTGGAGCGCAAGGAGGATCCGAACGCGTCGCCTCGGGAGTGACACCTCGGGTGACTTCGTTCTTTCTCTCTTGTATATTAGATTTAGGGTTATTGTATGGAATTAGATGATTTTAGAGATGAATGATTTCATTTACATGCTTTCCTCTTAATCTATGGTATTTGTGCGTTTGATTCGATGCTTGGATATGTTTTAATTCTCATCTCATGCTTGGGCTTTCATCTTTTGTGATTGGGCTATGAGTTCATGCGGATGATTCGAACCCACACATAGGTCATCATTCGTTGGTAGGCCTAATAAGCCACCCGTAGTGAGCAAGAGCTTAGTCTCCGACTACTCACCACGTTGACCTCGCTCCATAGTGAGGAATGCCTCGAAAGAGCTCCTTCTACACCCTTCACCATATCGCATGCCAAGTGTTTGGTTGAATGCCAAACTCGCCTCTTCGCTTGATTGAGCTCCCAAACCCTTGTCCATAGCATGTAGGGTTGGTAGGTGACCCCCACTAGTCGTTCTCACATTCTCTCCTCTACTGAAAACCTGTAAATATAGCGAGTGATTTCTCGCCATCCAGCATCCATTTTAAACCAAACATGCGTTCTCAAACGACTCTTCCTTGTGGTTCGACACCGTACTCACTGGATATATATCATTTATTGCATTGACGCTCCTACACTTGGGAGTGGAAGGCGCGCTTCCTTTGCGTGTTTTCCGGTTCAATCAATTGGCGTCGTTGCCGGGGAATGATGGTTTTGAGTTCTTCGCATTTTTGATTGATTTTGGATGTTCTAGCGAGAAATTTCTTTCTACTAGTGTGAGTCTTTTCTGATTCTTTATTTTTCACTTTTTGATTTGAGATTTCTTTATTTTTCACCTTTTGAGTCTTTTTTATTGTTTGTTTTTATTTTTTAAAAAACATGGAAAGTACTTCAAACTCTCTTAAGTTTGACATATAGGTGATCAAATCCCTACCAAGATTCCTTGGTAAGGATGATGAGAGCACTTACCTATATATTAATAAGTTTAAGAGTTCTTGCAAGCTTCATTTTGATGGAAACACACGTGCAGAAAAGTTTTATCTTAAATTCTTTCCATATTCTTTGGATGGTAGTGCCTTAAAATGGTTTAAAGTTTATCTCCCACGTCTTATTCCATCTAGGCCTGAGCTAAAGCGTAAATTTTGTACGAAGTTTTTTCCGTCGTACATGAACATAGTATGGCGAATAAGAATGGTGAACTTTTCTCAGCGCCTCGGTGAGACATTTTTTCATGCTAGGACGCAATTTTCAGAGTTAGTGTACGGTTGTCCAGATCATGGATTTGACAGGATGCATCTTCTTGGATTCTTCATGGAAGGATTGCTTCCGGAGACACAGGGTTTTGCGGATATGTTGGACAACAACCACTTTTTGGACATGGATGAGAATGTGGCTTGGCGTTATTTGGAGTCCTATAAGGATGAAGATCACACATTGTTTGTGACTCCAACTGAGCCAAGCCAAGAAGTTTTGGTCCACCAAGCCCTGGATGAAGAAGTTTTTGTGGATCTCACACCACCGGTAGTTGAAGAATTGAGTGCCCCATGCCAAGTAGTAGTTGAGGAACCAAGTATTGGCATGGAGGAGTTGGTTGAGCTGGTGGAGGAAATTATCATGCCGGCACCTACTATTTCTACTGGGCCGTGTCAAGTAGTCGTTGACGAATTGGTCGTTGACATGGTGGAAATAGAGGAGCCGATCGCGCACACACTTGGGAGCAAAGTGGGAGAGGAGGATTGTTCTTGTGTTGATGAGCCCGAAGAAGAGGAAAGTGAGGTTGGGTTTATACCACATGCTATCATGGATCCCGAGCTTCGCTCTCCTTCAGTAGTTTCTATGGAGATATCACTTCCTCCCCCCGATTGATATTGAATGCTGCTGGGACGAGCTGCAAACCACATCGTATTTAACCATCCAGGGGGTTTTCTCACACATTCATCATACTTTTCATTCCGTATTTTATATTGATGATTATGTGTGGAGGTCGTTTTTTGGGAATGTGTCCCCATCTATCTCTTTCATAACCAGTCTCCTTCCTTATACAGGTACACACTTTGAGGAAATGCTTGGGGTTGTGTACATGGCTGGCATTGCCACGTTTGGCTGAGGAGCATTGTCGGAGGAAATAAAAGGAGCGTTGGAACAATTGCTACCTCCGACGGAAATTTTGGATCCGCCGTTCGCCACGGTGTGTTCTTTCCTTAATTAGTGTACATAGTGTCTTTTAAATTCAGTTTCTTATGCATTTTCTTTTCTTTATGCATGTTTTTTATTTCCTAGGACTTTTGTGGAGTCATCATCTCTTTTTTTTGTCGTCACCATTACATGCATAGCTATCATATGTCCTCCTTGCTTGTATGTCGTGCTAGTTATTTGTTGGTTCCTAACAATGCTTCATTCTTTTGTGTATTTCCGGATTTAAATCTTTTTTCAAACTCTTTGTGGAAATTGGTTTGATTTATCGCTTTTCCTTCATTAGTTCACTTTTAATATGCCGTGTATGATACGTTCCATATTCTTCATGAACTTAGTTTTTGAGATGATTTAAATGAAGATTTTCGCAATTATAGTGATGCATGGGTTAAAAGTGAGCCAACTAGTTAAGTAACTTTCACCTTGATAGGTTTTGGCTTGAACATATTCATTGGTTGTGCTTAGGTATGTTAGTGATGTGTGAACAAAAATAAAAGAGTGAGGCAAAAGAAAATGGAGAATAAAAAGAAAAAGAAAAAGAAAAAGAAAAAGAAAAAGAAAGAGAAAGATAAAAAGAAACATAAAATAAAACAAAAACAAGTAAAAGAAATAGGTATGTCATTAAATAAATAATTCAGTGATTCGAGTAGTACGGTCTGTGGTGTCCTTTTTGGCCCGGTGCCCGATGGTCATCTGGCCTAGGAGTCATCGACCAAAAACTCACTTATTTGAGGTGTTCATTCGAGTTATATCACTTTCTGCAAATGTTGCTTTATGCGCGTTACATAGAATTAATAAAAAGAACAAGAAAAAGACAGAAAAATATATATGTATATTATCAAGAGAATAAGTTTCACACATCATCACCATGACTAGGAAACCTAGTCTTGTTTGTGCCAAAGTCTTGATATCCTTGGAAATTATGATTTGATGTTGTGTCTTTGGTCTTAACTATGCAAAACCATATTTGTTATCTGAGTTTAAATCAAATCAAAGCTATTCATGTTTTTGTAATCATCATCGATGCATATATCAGATTTGAAGTAATGTTTGGAAATTCTTTTCTACCAAAAACAACTCGTAGTCTTGATTTGGGCTTTCTATTTTCATCCGAATTTACCGCTTATTTTGCTAGGGACTAACAAAAAGCTAGTTCGGGGGTGTGATTTCGGATGAAATATTGCATATGTTACCCCTCATTAGATGGTATTTTGGGCATAATTTGTGTTTGCTTTGACTCCAATACACGCATTTTGATGATATCACCTAATATTGGAGCTTATTGTTTACTTTTCTTAAAACACAATTTTTATAGCTTATTAACTTCCTTATGATTGTCTCCTATTATTTTTTAATTGAAGATCGTGAAGTCCCGATTCCAACGCATATTTTTTCAGAATTTTTGGAGGTCGGAGCAATTTACTGCATTTTTTGGAAGACAGTGTGACGGTGTTGAAAATTTTTGCAGATTTGGGCTTTAGTTGCGGGTTTTGGGCGCGGATCCGATCCGTTTGGGCTGTTTCTAGACCCATTTCAACTGAGCACTACTTTAGGGCTTCTCCCCCTCTATTCTCCTCATTTCCACTCTCTCTTTTTATGTTTTCTACTCCATCTTAGGGATACTGTTTTGGAGTTCACTGGAGCTTGGAGGAGCGCAAGGAGGAGCCGAATGCGCCGCCTCGGGAGTGACACCTCGGGTGACTTCGTTCTTTCTCTCTTGTATCTTAGATTTAGGGTTATTGCATGTAATTGGATGAAATTTAGAGATGAATGATTTCATTTACATGCTTTCCTCTTAGCCTATGATGTTTGTGCATTTGATTCAATGTTTGGGTATGTTTTAATTCTCATTTCATGCTTGGGCTTTCATCTTTTGTGATTGGGCTGTGAATTCATGTGCATGATTCGAACCCACACATAGGTCGTCATTCGTTGGTAGGCCTAACAAGCCACTCGCAGTGAGCAAGTAGCTTCGTCTCCCACTACTCACTACGTTGACCTCGCTCCGTAGTGAGGAATGCCTCGAAAGAGCTCATTATACACCCTTCACCATACCGCACGCCAAGTGTTTGGTTGAATGCCAAGCTTGCCTCTTCGCTTGATTGAGCTCCCGACCCCTTGTCCATAGCGTGTAGGGTTGGTAGGTGATGTGTCCATATTTTCTATCTTTTCATAGCATCATTTCATTGCATTTCATGTCATATCTGCATCCAAATCCCGCATTTTCATACGATACTGCACTTCTAACGCCGTATTTGAGTTTCGTAGAGCTTTGTGGATTTTCAGGGATTTTGGAGCGATTCGGAGCCATTTTTGGATATGGACACATCCAGCATGCCCGTGAGTCCGTTGGCGAGGCTCTACAGGAGTTCACCGAGGTTCAGGAGCTCATGGGAGGAGAGGAGGAGAAGCTAGCGAGAGAAAGGAGTCAGAGCCCAATCATATGTATCTTTCCCAGGCGACTCCACCGAGTAGCTCAAGTTGCTCGGTCGAGCTGATACACGAGCCCAACAGAATGCACATCCTACTCGACCAAGCAGAGTGGTGACTCGGCCCGAGTTGACCTATTTTCGAGCTCCATCTCACCAACATCCTGCTCGACTGAGCATGGCCTACTCGATCGAGCCAGCGGACGACTCGACCGAGCAAGGCCTACTCGGGCTGAGTAGGCAGAGCGACATTTTGGAAGGAGAGCTCTGATCTACTTACAGCTTAACCGAGTAGGCAGGCTACTCGACCGAGTAGCCCGGACCCCTTCGCCCATCCAAGAGCAGTTAAGGCGCCTGCTCGACCGAGCAGGCGTTTACTCGACTGAGTAGCCGACTCGGTCGGTGACACGTGGGCCCCCAAACTTCAGATTTTCAGAATTTTTGTGGGGGCTCCACACTGATGTATTAGAGTTATTGTTGACTGACGTTTTAGAGAGCTTTTTATTATGTTTTGAATTGAGCTTAAGGAGAGGAGATCAAAAACCATTGTAGATCTAGATTTAGGTTTTGGAATTAAGCCGTTTTCGGCTAAAGATTGGATTTTTCTTATCTCTCGCGCTTTGAAATCTGTCGAAGTTCTTTGGATCTCTATTGGCTATTGTTCTTTCTCGTTTTCGGTACGTAAGATCTCAATTTCTCGCTCGATTTAATTGCTACAATGTTTTCTACGGTAAAAACTATATTTTTATTTGTCGTAATTGCTATGTGTGAGTAGGTTTCCCTAGGGCTGATGGGTTAGCCCTAAGACTCTAGGAAAGAGATGTAGATCTGGATTTCTAGGTTGTGTTGGGAATAAAGGGGGATTATTTCGGTCGATCCATCCAAATCCTTAGGAGAACTCGTACTGAGATCATGCCCACGGTCGGTGGAATTGATGAGCTTAAGGAGTATCTTTGGAATTTAAATAGGGAGTTAGTGGATCCAATCAAGGCTCGTAACCATGCCTGGCTCGTGCCTTGAGGGGATCCACCGACGAACTATATCATTACATTGACGGCTACCGCCATTGCGTCAATGAGAGCCATCGAAATACCTCGAAGTTCTAACCCACGAGAGTGGTATGAGCTGAGAGATCAACCTCCTAAATCTAATGCAACGTAAGAATCTCATTCTAACATCAACCTCCGACGGTCTTAGCGGTGATCCCTAAAGCCCTAGCTTCTCTTATTATCGAACCAACAACACCATCACAACCAATCTTTCTAAACAGACTGCTATCTCATTCTGAGATCTAAAGATAATTTGAGACTCTAATACACTGTCACTGTCCCTGTGGGATTCGACAATCTTATATACTTTAATTTGACACCGTCCGCTTGCGGATAGAGCCTAGAGTCAACATCTAGAAACCATATTGCGCCTGTCGATTGTGACACCGCCAGGTGGATTTTAGGTGTGAGTTCGGGGTGTGTCAATAGGTGGCCCCCACTAGTTGTAATGACCCGCTCTCGGGAGCTCGTTACTTATTTGATTTATTCGCAGATCTGCAGTTAACCAGTGAAAACAAATAGCCACAATGCAGAGATGTACAAAAATACCCAAATAGTGTCCAATTATTACAATCCATATAGTACAAATTAATACAATAAGATTAAATGAAAGATAAGAGGTACAACTGAAAAGGTGCCACCAAAACAACTCTACTACAGCAGCCTCAGGGGCAAACTCTGGCTCTCAGGAGCCTCTGTGCGTCGTCTGCGATGCCACGAAAACATGGAACCATAGGTAAGCCACATAATTCTACCAATAGACATAAAGTAGTGCAAAAGTACGGAGCAGTCTATATTAAGAATTTTAAAGGCTATCATGCTAGTGCAATAAGTGAAATAAGAGCAGAGATGCAGGCAAATGTATAAAGTAAAGTAGGCACAGGCAAACATGCAAGTGCGACAAGTAAAGTGCATCTAGTCAAGCATGCAAGGGTGACAAGTAAAGTAGGCGAGCAGGCATGTGAGACAAGTAAAGTAAAGGTGACCGAGCAAGTACAACTAGTAACGTACAAGAGTAACCATGACGATAGCAATAATGTGATGTCCATGACAATAGCAACAATGAGAGGTCCATGTCAAGAGAGAGTAATTGTGCCTAGCCTAGTTCGTAAATTATAAAGGGAAGTAAAGTGAGCAACCAAGAGTCCCCCTCTTGCCACGGGTGCTACCTGGGCAAACCATTCTCTGAGAACTATGCAATAATCTGTGATCTGTGATGGTTATCACCAACTACTATGATGGGTTGCTAGAACCCGCACGGTGACAACAAGGCATGGACTAGTCGCTCCCGTACTTCCACGATTATAAGTTATCCCAAAACCCCAAGTGTCTGTGATGTCAAGTTACCCCAAAACCCCAAGTGTCTGTGATGTCTACCAAGTATATGTTTATTACGAGATGTTCCATAATATACTCCACAAGATGTACCACAAGCTATTCCACAAGATGTTCCACAAGTTACTCCACAAGATGCATCACAGGATATTCCACAATGGTGTACCACAAGATATTCCACACAAGTATTACATTTGAAAATTCATGAGTTTTATACATGTCATGCAGCAATTGATATGACAATTTAAACGTGAGAAATTATGCAATATGTGTATCCAAGGTCCATGCAACAAGACGTTCCATATTTACTATGATGGTTAAACCAGAACCACTGATTGACTTTCTTATTGAAAAACCAGAAAGATAAGGATAAAGACAAGTCCAACAAAGATGTTGATTCCATGCTTCAAGCATGTGGTTTTCAATTAATACACACTTTACCCAAGTAGATGGTCGTGTAATACAACCATCTAAGTTGAAAGATAGCGATGTCGTACGTTCAAGTCGAAGTCGCTCTGCAGTTGATTCTTTTTCTATTTAGTAAGGTCTCTAGCCATTCGTTCAGGTCAATAACTTTTCTGAGACTAGATGTCATGTCCTAAGTTCATACGAGTACACTGTCTGAATTTCTAAAGGTTAGAATTAAAGTGACTTACATTATCGAGATCGTCGTAGCCAGCCGTGACTAGATCTAGAGCTTCTAAAGATGCTGGTGCACGAGAATTGGTTCTTGCAAACACAAGCAACAATCGGTTAAAGAATACACTATTTTCTATCTATTCAATTTGATCGTTTTGATTTTATAATCGATTGAAACGGTGTTGAAAATCGTTCTAAATTTTTATATAGGCTAGATATGAGGAATATAATTTTACTTAAAGAGGAAATATTTTTCTGAAGCTTCTGTTAATTTTTATAATTTTTAAAAGCTCAAAATAGGTTTAAAAACTAATTTTAATTAATTATCGTATTTATTCAAAAATTTCTTCTGGGTGCAATACATATCAGAATGTTTCAAATAAGATGTTAAAATGACCGTCTCGAAGAGTACTACAACATATGTTTTTTCCACATATAAGTTTACGTGAAAATAACAAGTTATGGATTTTTAAAAGAAAACTATGTATTTAAAATTTAGGCTTAAAAATTTATTGTGGAAAATATACGCGTCTGATTGAGATGAAACTAGCGCCATTGGATCCAGAACGTCATTTCTGATTTTCTGGAGCTAGCCTTGTAATTTTCCAACCCTTATATGATTTACTATTAATTTAAAACAGAAAACCCATATACTATTTTTTTTGAAAGGTAAGTTTGTTTGTATATATATGTATAAACAAGCATCTTTATACTATAATTACATATACGCATGTATATACGCGTATACATACGAAAATACGTTTTATCAAAAACTCACCCTTACTACGTTTACGTGTGCATGGCTGTGGCGGGGGCTTATGTGGGCTTGTCGACGGTGGCGAAGCGGGGCGGCGACAACGGTAACAGGCAGCAGGTGCGGTGGAGAAATGGGGAGGGGGTCTGCATGCTCGAGCGGTGGCGGGAGGCGAAGGCGGAGACCGGCGGCTTCGTCGGAGCTGCGGGGAGGCGCTGGAGCTTCGTGAGGGTGTGGAGGCGGTGGTGGAGCTACGTCGGAGCGGTGGTGGAAGCCCGGAGGAAGGCGACGAGGTGGTCGAGGGGCGGAGCAGCTTTGGGGTACGACGACGAGTCTGTAACGGCGTTTCGGGGCTACGGTGCCCGGAGGCGCGATGGCGGGGCGGAGCTGAAGGGCAATGTTCTTGGGCGAAGGCTACGGTGGTGTCATGGGTGCTGCGGAGGAGCTCCGGAGGGAGGCACGTGGGGGTACTGTCGTCACCATGGAGGCGGGAGCGAGGGGTCGGAGCTCGATGAAGGCGAGGGAGGTGAACGAAGGTGCCAAGGGGATGGGTTCGGGTAGAGAGGAGAGTGGTACGGGGAGAGCGGGCGGCGGGAACGCTAGCCGCACGGCGGTGGCGATGGGCAACCCAGGGGGCTGAGAGAGAAAGCCTCGGGGGGTTTCGAACGAGAGTTAGGGAGATGGGGAGTGGGTGTCTGTTGCGGGCTTGGGTTGATTCGAACGAAAGCGAAAAGAGAAGGGGACTTGGGTTTCGAAGAGAGCGGGGATGGGGGTTTGCCGTGGGTTACCCCAAGGAGGTGGGGTTGCGTGCCTTTGAATGGGGAGATGGGTTTGGGTTTGTTGAGAGGAGCTCGGGGTTGTGTGTGTGTGCTGAGGAAGGAGAGAACCAATGGGGGTTTAAATAAGGGGTAATAATGATATAGATAATAAGAAAAATAATAATGATAATAATAATAATAATAGTGTCATTAAATGGATGCCCACCCATGTCGGATCTGAGCTACCAAAGAGGTTGGTTAACGTGGCTGGTTAGGGAAATAATCAAGTGGGGTTAGGGGGGTAAAAGTAATTAGATAATAGTAAGAGTAAAATGATTAGTGATGTAATTAGTAAAAACGGAGGAATACAACCTCGTTTTCACATACAACTCCGAAAAATTACGAAAACATAGCCACGGGTTCATATTGTCACGAGGATCGCGAATACGAGATCTAATTTGGGGTTTGAGCTACGGAGATACTAGTGTTAGACCAAAACGTTTAGGATGCGGGTTTGCAGGTTCTAGGTCGATTTGATATCAGAAAATTACGAAATATTTATGGAAAGCCCTAAATGATCATAGAATAATACTGTAGAAGTTTGAAAACGTTTTGATGATGTTTATATAGAAAATTAATTAATACAGCTAAAACAGTAATATTTGAAAATGAATTATTATAAAAATTATTTAGAGGCATTAAATGAAACCTGAACTTACTGAAATACACCTTAACTAGTTTGATACATCAAAATATTTTTTACAAGAAATTTTCAAATCATTTTTCATATAAAACTCCTGACTAACCATTATAAAATACTTTTAAAAATGAAAAATATGTTAAATACGTAATTAAATGTTTTGACTAAATACGGGTTGTTACACTAGTCGTTCTCATATTCTCTCCTCTACCGAAAACCTGTAAATATAGCGGGTGATTTCTCGCCATCCAGCATCCATTTTTGACCAAACGTGTGTTCTCAAACGACTCTTTCCTGTGGTTCGACACCGTACTCATCGGATATATATCATTTATTACATTGACGCTCTTACACTTGGGAGCGTAAGGCATGCTTCTTTTATGCGTTTTTCCGGTTCAATCAACTACCAATTGCTAAGTATACCTTGTCATACTCTAGATATCGTCTTAGTAGCGTATATACCAGCTTTAGCTCTCTTTGATTTAGGAGCTTGTAATGACCAGTATTTTAGGCATGTTTGTTTGCGTGTGTGACTGTATTTTACTTCAGTAGTCCGAGTATTTTCATCCGAGTGTTCTTTGATTCTACACGTTGACGCGAGCGCTCCCCTATTTTTATTCTTTGACATAGTGTAATTACTATTACCATTAAACTAATTACTCTAACCCATATTTAATTAACCAACCCCACACCCTTTTAATCACCTCCCTCTTGGCAGATGAGATCCGAAATATACGGATCTCAAACTTATTCCCTATTGCTCTATTTAGAGACCCTCATCCCCTCTCCCGTTCATCCTCCTCCCCCTTCATCAATCATCAACGTCAACATCAACATCATCCTCCCCCTTCATAAATCAATCACCCAAATCACAAAATAGAAATTGAGAGAGGAAGACAGTAAAGTCAGATCTGAGGAAATTCATCCTCATCGTGCCCCTCCCCTCCTCTTCCCGGTGATCCCCTCCTCCTCCTCCTAAACGCAGCCCATGCCGCTGCCTGCAGAACCCACACGCGGCCCCTAACAGCCCCGCGCCCCCAGATCTGCAACCCCTTCCACCCAAAGCGACCGCACGCCTGCGCGTGCCGTCGCCCAAGGCCCCCGCACCCCCCAAGGCACCGCCCTCCGCTCTGCTCTTACGCGCGCCACCTGCTCCACCCCGAGGCCGCTGCCCCCACCGGCTCAGACTGCCTAGCTGCTGCCCACGCACACCAGCGCACACCGCCAGCCCATCAGCTCTGCCCCAAGGCTGCCAGTCCACCTCTCCGCCCTTACACGCTGCCCCTCAACCCGCCTGTCCGCCGTCCCGCCTTGAACTCCTCTCTCCCTTTGTCGTGCCCTCCTTGACCTCTCTGCAACCAAAGAACAAAAAAGAAGAAGAGAAGAAGAGGAGTCAGATTTTGAGAGGAAAGGTGAGTAAGAGAAGATATTATATAAGTTATAATAAGTTATTATAAAAAGAGTTAAGTTTATATAAAAATCTAAGTTTTATTATAAGTGATTATAAACAATTTTTATAAGTTTTCTTTTTTAATTATTTTCAATATAAGTTTTAGTCATAAGTTAGTGTATATTATATAAAGGTATAGTGTATTATTAATATTATATAACAAGTTAGTTAAATGTTTTTAGTATAATTTTGTGTAGCTAACTTGCCTTGCAACATATGTGAACCCGGTTATCACTACCGCTGACCGCGCCTTTCACGATACGACATATCGGTAACTCATCGTACCCTAACTATGTGTTTTAAAAACTATAAAGATGCATGCCAAACTAGTTTCATTTCATTAGCAAAAATGTCTCGTTTGAACAGTTAGCTAAGCTTGATAATCTGTACAGTATCGTAAACGACTCGATCGGACTATGAGTCGTACTTGATCGTAAAATGTGTCAATTTAGATAATGATTCATACATTGCAAATATGGTAACATCACAGACACTTGGGGTTCTGGGGTAACTTATAATAGCGAGTGTGCGGAAGCGACCAGTCCAGGCTTTGTTGTCACCGTGCGGGTTCTAGCAACCCATTCAAAATCAACCGGTGACAAATTCACAGACTTGATCACAGATTCTTGAACAGTATTGCATGCTTGGTATTCACAGTTTTGGTTTAACCCGGGTACGTGCACCTATGGTATAAGATGGACTCTTGGTTGCTCAATCTACTCCGCATTATAAGTCACGATCTAGGTTCGGCACAGTTATACTCTCGTAACCTTATCATCTTTAATAATGTTTCATTTAATTGTTGATACCTTGTGAATGTTGTAAATCTGCAAAGCTACGTTTCTACTCTATTTCCATACAATTATTGTACGTACTTTTACTTCTAGTCTCTACTAGATTGCTATGCTTGTATATCGTTTCAATTTCCATACTTGAGATACATTGAGTTACGTCTGATCCTGGCGACCCTTCTTTTTGTGGTGGACCCGCCATATACCTCACATGTGGACGAGGTGACACCTGAATTAGCAGATACCGAGCTCGCAGTTGAGTTTGACAAGGAGGACGCTGGTTACTGAGAGTGAGTATGAGAGTGTTATGTTATCTTATGCTATTCTTTTTCAGAATGTGGTTTGGTGTGTATTTGTATTCGGGTTGTGTTTCCTTTTCTGTACGCTGTTGGTTTGTATTAAGTTTGTATTGCATTTTCATGTATGAATGTTTGGCATATTTCTGCAACGGAGCCTGTTTTGACTTCAATGGTGCCTAGCAGGACTTGTGCATGTATCGAACAATAACGGTCCCCGGGAGTGGGTCGTTACAAGTTTGGCGGCCCATGCAGGTCCGCGCTAAATACCACATGAACAGTACATGAAGTTCAGAATGTGTCGTATAAAATACTCAATGGGACTGATCAAACTTTATGAAACATAGGTAAGCAATGGAAAGGAACACTTCAGGAAACAAGGACATTGCTTTTAGATCCGGGACCAATCGCCTGAATGTGGGTCCCAACCAGAATGATGCTGGTAATGGAACCAACAATGGTCCAGACACGATAGGACTCCCGACTGCACCATTGACTGCATAAGATTTCATGGGGGGGTATTTTTGCCCTTCAGCAGCAGCTGGGACGGGCTTTTCTTAGAGAGCCGAAAGCTGACCCGAGTGCTTATCACTTTCGAGCGATGAGCCCGAAGACCTTCGCTGGGACTGAGTACCATCTCCAAGCGGTGGAATGGCTTAGGAGCATCACTGATGATTGGTAGGCCCAAAATAGTGCTTCTCTCAAGCGCAAGAGTCCGTACAAGTAATATAATCTGGGAGTCCAGATGTCGAATCCTCGGGAGGAAATCTGTTGCAACCACAGCTCAAATCAAATAGAAATCCGACGAAAAGAAACTAACCACTGTAAATGATGGTGATGGTGATGTGAATTTGAATACGTGAGCAATACGAACAAAGAAAATTCGTGTGCGAAAATATCTATGAAAAGTATGCACATGGTATGGGTTCGTTAGGATCAATGATTCGTATTAATTTGGTTGATGAATATAACTCAATGAATTCTCTTTTTGAGAGCAATTCATCGGAACATACCCTTTTGGGAGTTCAAGCACAAAATTCAATAAGATCGTCGCTAAAGTTATAATAAACTCTCCTTTGGAGAGATCAAAAATACGATATGAAACTCCCTTTTAGGGAGATCAAAACTCACCCTTGAGGGGCGATTATCAACTCAATCACTTCTTTTGGAAGATGAAAAAGATGATTTACTAATAAAGACTACAACTTTATCAATGTTTAACGATTTAGCACAAGGAATACAACCAAATAAACACGCATCATGTCCCCTAACTATGCCATACCATTCACAATAAGAAATTAGCTACTCATGGTGCAAGAATAATGAAGTTTCATAGCAAAATACATCAATCTAATAGCAAAATACAATAGAAAAGCATCAAATACGGGGTAGAAGTTTAGAAATTCGTCACCAAATCTACTAATTAGGACCCAAAACTCTCTAGAAATACTAAGAACAGCCTCTGGAATTTTACAGAATTTTTCCCTGGCGAAATACGGCTCCAAGAGCCTCCAATACGCCCAAAATACGCCAGTCTTCGCCCCAAAACCCTAAAAATATGCTTATATAGGCTCATTGGGGGTTTAATGGGGTTATCGGGTTCAAAAACCATACCCAAATCAGCTTAAAACCGATCCATCAGCCGCCGCAAACAACCGCCGTTGGATCCAGCAGGATCTCACCTCGAGTCGCCACGTGGCACCTTAACGGATCGCGCCCGCTTCCCTCTGCGCTCTCCGTCTTTGCCTCGGGGTTGATTCCTGACCGTCCGATCGAAAGATCGAACGATCGAGATCTCGCCCGCTCGCTCCGCGATTTGCTGCCGCTTCGTTCGGTGATGGAGAAACCTCGTCCGCTCGATCGAAATCGAGCGATCTGTATTGGGCCACGTCGACCGCGGAGGATTCGAATTCGAATCGCGCTCGCTGCTAAATGCGAGCCGTTGATTGGGGCGGAGATTAGGTCGATGCGTGCCACGTGGAGATCAGATGCGCCTTCGTTCGCTTTGTTCGCAGCGGCTGCGAGCCGTCCGATTGAGTGGGAACCGCCCAGATTGTGCCACGTCTCCCGCCCTTCAGAAGCAATTGGGGTGAAGGTGAGATCCGTTGGATCGTGATCGAATGGTCGATAAGGCGCCGCGTCTCCCCCTATATACTGCGTTTTGCTCTTCGCTGTGGGCCGTCGGATGAAGATCGGACGGAGTATAAATCGCCACGTGTCCCGCATTTGGTCGAAACGTAATATACGTAATCTTATTTCAACGGTATTTGCGTATTTTCGACCGTATTTCTCCATTTAAACTGTATTCTGCATTCAAAAATACACATTAATTAGCACAGATCTCAGAAAAATACAAATAAATAGTCGTTGGAATCGTGAGATCGAGACCAAGCTAGGAAAAATATAAAAAGTGCAGAAATACTCTGTTAATTGCTGTTTTGTGCTCAAATAGAGTGTTTTCTCTAATAAATAATTGTGTACAAAATACGTATGAATTAGAGAACAATGTAGCATCACATGAGCACAAAATAGGGCTAAATGGGGGGTTAATTATGTAATATTGAACCCGAATCACATCCCCCAACTAGCGATTTGCTAGTCTCTAGCAAAAAGAGCGATTAATACGGATGATCAATAAAACAATAAATTATATTAATCGCTGATGGCATGGCTCAATAATACGCTTTCCAACATGATCTAGACTATCAATGTACAACATCCATGAACAAAATCCACCACATGATATTTTCTCTAATTTAGTTTGAATAAATAGCATGCAAGCATTGTTTTGCGCAAGCGAAAGTATAACACATCGTTATATTCTAGTTTTCTTGTTTCCAAGGAATTGGCATCTCAAAAGTAACCGTTCAAATCATGGGTATTGAGGTTGCTTGGTTTATTCGCCACTTCTTTTCTTTTATTAGTTCTGCGTAACGCGCATCAAGCAACATTCGCAGAAAAATGTATAACTTGGATCGCTCCATCAAATGAGTGAGGTTCCGGTCAATGGCTCCCAAATCAGACGATAATAGGGCATTCGGCCAAAAAGGACCCCTCGGACTGTACTACTCGAGCCAAACAAGTTATTTATTAGCGACATACTTATTCATTCATTTTTCTTCATTCATTTTTCATTCATTTTTTTCTTTTTGTAAGCAACTCAATACCCATCAATATGAATCATAAACATTAATAACAATGGCCAAATTCCTCTTCAACTTGAAGACTTTTCTTAATAAATCGTGTATACTTAAGCTTTTTCATCACATTAGCATGCATGAAATAAATTCAAACTATTTCGAGATATTAATCATGGAAATTGAAAATTTTCATGAATAGCATATTAACGGTAATTCCATGATGGAAAAATAATTCATTCAAGCCATAAACAAATTTTAGAACTCAACTAATGTATAATCATCCGCATTTGAGGCATGTGAAGGAGTTTTAAAATGATGAGATTTGGTGATTTATTCTTCTCAAAAAAAAATCCTAAGGTCTCATACACACCCCCCAACTAAAGATGGACATTGTCCTCAATGTCGAAAGGGGTACGAGTTTATTCAAGCCAGCAACCTAGAAAGCATATAAAAATCTACACTACTGGAAAGAATACACCGTGATCAAATGGCGGATCCCGAATCTTTGATGGTGGAGGAAGTTGTTCAATTTGCTCCTTGCGCTCCTCGGCGAGTAGTTTTCCTCCAATGACTAAACTGGATCCCAGCAATGTAACTCCCAGCGTCTCTATAAGATGTTCACATGTATCCTGCAAGAGATGAGTCACGTCAATCCATTTTAGTCTAAGATTCTTCTTAATAAAAGTATTCCAAATGTAGTCGTCAAAATAGTTGAAATAAATTAAATCAAGTTGACGACTACTCCCTGAAAGATATGCACTACTCTCGGTATGATGCTCGATCGTTGGGGAGAAGGGTAAATGATTTTGGGATAAAACTGGAGGAGGGCATGGTTCTGACTCCATGGCGATAATCTCAAAACCCTTGTCCCTAGCTGTCTCCTCCTCTCGTTCATCCAAAATTGCTAGCTCGTCCTCTCTTTTGCACACACTTTCTGCCATGTAAATATTTTTATTCGTGTCCTCAACGTGACATGTCTTGCTCGATATACCTGCAATAGAAGATAAACTCGTATTAGATTCTTGAAATTGAGTTTCAAAAGCATTACTTTCTTCTAGGCAAGTGGCAATCAAATTAAGATCTTCAATGGATTTCTGAATCTGCCGACTCCGACTAAGGAAATTCTCCTGGAATTGATGGGATGTAGCCTCCTGTGTCTGAATAAGCAAATAAACTTCCTCTTCCAAGGATTGCAAAGGTACGTCTACGCTTTGCTCCCCTTGATCAAGGCACGAAGTCTCCGTTGAATCGCTCTCTGAAGTCTCTTCCATGGTTTCTTCATTTTCTTGTAGAGACTCCATGTATTGCCACGCCTCTGTCGGCGTCATGCCTCCCAAAAATTCCTGCAGCTGTGGTCGTAGTCCATCTAGGAAGGACGCCATAAGCTCTTCATTTGTGTACCCATGCTGCGGATAGCTCGATACTATGTTTGTGAACCTCCTCCAGGCCTGAAAGAAAGTTTCACAGTCAGTTTGATTAAAATTAACAATCTTGAGCTTCTCCATCCTATGTTTGTGTGCATTAGCATACCTTGCATCATACAGATTGTTTGTGCAATAGAAATTCATATACTCCATTTTTTAAAAAAAGTTTATGTACAATAAAGTGGAAAGATCTCACCGAAGGTCCTCTAAATGAAATAAACCATGGTAACAAACCATTCCTCCCCGGCAACGGCGCCAAAAACTTGGTAGGCCCAAAATAGTGCTTCTCTCAAGCGCAAGAGTCCGTACAAGTAATATAATCTGGGAGTCCAGATGTCGAATCCTCGGGAGGAAATCTGTTGCAACCACAGCTCAAATTAAATAGAAATCCGACGAAAAGAAACTAACCACTTTAAATGATGGTGATGGTGATGTGAATTTGAATACGTGAGCAATACGAACAAAGAAAATTCGTGTGTGAAAATATCTATGAAAAGTATGCACATGGTATGGGTTCGTTAGGATCAATGATTCGTATTAATTTGGTTGATGAATATAACTCAATGAATTCTCTTTTTGAGAGCAATGCATCGGAAGATACCCTTTTGGGGGTTCAAGCACAAAATTCAATAAGATCGTCGCTAAAGTTATAATACGATATGAAACTCTCTTTTGGAGAGATCAAAAATATGATATGAAACTCCCTTTTGGGGAGATCAAAACTCACCCTTGTGGGGCGATCATCAACTCAATCACTTCTTTTGGAAGATGAAAAAGATGATTTATGAATAAAGACTACAACTTTATCAACGTTTAACGATTTAGCACAAGGAATACAACCAAATAAACACGCATCATGTCCCCTAACTATGCCATACCATGCACAATAAGAAATTAGCTACTCATGGTGCAAGAATAATGAAGTTTGATAGCAAAATACATCAATCTAATAGCAAAATACAATAGAAAAGCATCAAATACAGGGTAGAAGTTTAGAAATTCATCACCAAATCTCCTAATTAGGACCCAAAACTATCTGGAAATACTAAGAACAGCCTCTGGAATTTTGCAGAATTTTTTCCTGGCGAAATAAGGCTCCTAGAGTCTCCAATACGCCCAAAATACGCCAGTCTTCCCCCAAAAACCCTAAAAATACGCTTATATAGGCTCATTGCGGGTTTAATGGGGTTATCGGGTTCAAAAACCATACCCAAATCAGCTTAAAACCGATCCATCAGCCGCCGCAAACAACCGCCGTTGGATCCAGCGGGATCTCACCTCGAGTCGCCACGTGGCACCTTAACGGATCGCGCCTGCTTCCCTCTGCTCTCTCCGTCTTCGCCTCGGGGTTGATTCCTGACCGTCCGATCGAAAGATCGAACGATCGAGATCTCGCCAGCTCGCTCCGCGATTTGCTGTCGCTTCGTTCGGTGATGGAGAAACCTCGTCCGCTCGATCGAAATCGAGCAATCTGTATTGGGCCACGTCGACCGTGGATGATTCGAATTCGAATCGTGCTCGCTGCTAAATGTGAGCCGTTGATTGGGGCGGAGATTAGGTCGATGCGTGCCACGTGGAGATCAGATGCGCCTCCGTTCGCTTCGTTCGCAGCGGCTACGAGCCGTCCGATTGAGCGGGAACCGCCCAGATTGCGCCACGTCTCCCGCCCTTCAGCAGCAATCGGGGTGAAGGTGAGATCCGTTGGATCGTGATCCAACGGTCGATAAGGCGCCGCGTCTCCCCCTATATACTGCGTTTTGCTCTTCGCTGTGGGCCGTCGGATGAAGATCGGACGGAGTATAAATCGCCACGTGTCCCGCATTTGGTCGAAACGTAATATACGTAATCTTATTTCAACGGTATTTGCGTATTTTCGACCGTATTTCTCCATTTAAACTGTATTCTGCATTCAAAAATACACATTAATTAGCACAGATCTCAGAAAAATACAAATAAATAGTCGTTGGAATCGTGAGATCGAGACCAAGCTAGGAAAAATATAAAAAGTGCAGAAATACTCCGTTAATTGCTGTTTTGTGCTCAAATAGAGTGTTTTCTCTAATAAATAATTGTGTACAAAATACGTATGAATTAGAGAACAATGTAGCATTACATAAGCACAAAATAGGGCTAAATGGGGGTTAATTATGTAATATTGAACCCGAATCAATGATCTCATAGCATCTCAGATTCGATAAGAAACATGGGTGGCTACCACCAAGAGGCAACAGACTGATGGTGCTCGAGACTGGTGGCAGGCGGTAGAAGATGTAAGGACCCTGTCTATGGGGAAAATACTAGAAGGGGGGTTGAATAGTGTTTATGCAAATTTAAAAGGAATTTACGCCAAATAAAATGCAATCCAACAAATAGTGCGAAATAGAAAAACAACCCAAAATGAAACACACGCAAACACAGAGATGTTTCAAGGGTTCGGATTACCCAAGTCAACTCCCGACTTGTTCCCGGTAATCCTACGTCCCTTCCACCCAGATACCTCCGGATACTCAAGTTAGAACCCTAACTTGAGGTTTCCTTAAAACCCACTTGTAGCAACCCTACAAGTGAAATCGAATACAATCGATGTCCTTGACTCCCACAACTTGGGAGCAAGCAAACCGCTCTCACAAACCGAGATCAAATTCAATATACGAAAATAATGAAATCTGAAAGCAACAATTACAATCACATATGCCTTGAAGTAGAACTTGAAGGAATGGTGTGTTGTGTGTTGAAGACTCTCTTGGAAGAGAGGAGAAAGCCCTTTCTCTTGACTGCACCAATTGCCTAGAGGATCACTCTTTGGTTCTAGGTTGGAGAGCAAGAGATCAAAGATTTGGAATTCTTAGGGCTTTGGATTTGAGAACGTTAAACTTTAGAATGAAAGCTTGAGATGAAAACTTGGAAGAATTAGTAGCCTCTCAATGGAACAGTAGAAGCCCCATTTATAGGTTTCTCAAATCCAGAAAACAGTTTAGGCAAAAACTCTTTTGGAATCCGTGAGAAAAATCTCAACGGATAGAATCTGAACTCACGACAGTCGACTGTTGAAGAAACCACAGTCGACTGTTGCACAGTAAGCACGGGTAGGTAATAATTCACAACGGTAACTTACCACGTGGACAGTCGACTGATGAAGCAAAGACAGTCGACTGTTAAACCAACAGGCGACTGTAATTTCTTCTACAGGCGACTGGCCGAAAGATGAGTAAGTTAGAATAATACTGAAAATCTCACAAGTAACATGACAGACGACTGAAGTAAGGAACACAGTCGACTGTTAATCAGAACAGGCGACTGTAAATCCTTATACAGACGACTGTCAAATACTCTGAGAAATTCCAGAGAGCTGAGTCAATAAATTGGCTCACAGACAGACGACTGTTGCAGCATACACAGTCGACTGATCCAAGGGACATTCGACTGTATATTCAACAGTAGTCGACTGGCCGTAAAAGTCAGATCAAACAAAGTTTGGGCAAAGAATAGACATGCGACTGATTTACAAAACACAGTCGAATGTCACTTGGACAGGCGCCTGTGAATCGTTCATCAGTAGCCTGTGCGAAATAATCAGAGAAGGCCCAAAACTATATTGTAAAAGTCTGTGCATAACAGGCGACTGTAGAACAAAACACAGTCGACTATTTTTGAGACAGACGACTGTAAAGTGTTAAGCAGTCGACTGTTATAAACAATCCTTGCACAATCAATAAACAAATGAATTGGGGTCAAAGGACAATTGATCTAATGATGTCCTACGACCGAATATAGATGTGTGTGAGTGCTCCATCAAAGTTCTACTTCTAAGCTACATACTAGAAGAGATAAAAGAAAATTACATTTGACGAATAATCTCTTCTTTCCATCGTATGAGCTTGAAGTCTTCACGGAGCTTCAATCAACATCTACGATCATCCAATCCATGTAATTTGCCTTCAATCAACTTTGAGTGTCATCCATTGCAAGTAGATCCTCATAATTAGCTTAGGCAATAGATTAACTGCAAAATAAGGAATTAGTCACAAGTATTTATGTCTGCTCATCATTAACACCAAGTAGGGAGAAGTCCAATACTCAACAGAAGACCGCTTGGGATTGCCGATTATGTGGGATGTCTTCACCAATACCTTCAACGCCCAGTACTTTTTGCCACATGCAAAGATCATGATGAGGAAGAAGTTCATCAACCTAAAGCAGGGTTCGATGACTGTAGACCAGTATGACGCTGAGTTTTCCAGGCTCAGCAGGTCTGCCCTGAAGATGGTTACAGATGCATTGGCTCGAGCCCAGCACTTTCAGCAGGGGCTTAACATTGAGATTCAAAGGAAGTTAGTCACTGCTAATCTGACCACACATGCTGCAGTTCTGACCATTGCCCGTAACCATGAGATGGTCGAGAAGGAAGCAGAGGAAGAGCTTAGATTGTCAGCTTCTGTGAGGCCCCCGTCGACCCATTCTGGACTGAGCAGACGGCCACAGATGCACCGCACTATTCAGCAGACTCAGTTTAAGAAACAAAGGCAACAGCAGCAGGCCCTCCCAGTCTGCCACTTCTGTGGGAAGCCTGGACACATCAAGTCTCAGTGTCGAAATCTTTTAGGCCTTTGGCTGGTCTGTTGGGGTGTCAGGACACATGGCTAGATATTGCCTGCATTATAAGCCACGTGCTCAAGCCCCATCTCCATGTACTGCCCCGACTAGGAACGCTCCATAGCGTCCACCTCTACCTCCACTGCAGAGAGTGTTTTAGCAAGCAAGGTAGCAGCCACCACCGAAACACCAGGCTTACACCATGACCGTCAAAGAGGTCGAGGCTACCAGTCAAGTGATCACAGGTATATTTCTAGCATAGTTAGTGAACCATTTCTTTCATTAGCATTGGTTGCTTATATTAGTGTTTGTAACCTAGGTGTTATACTAGTAGCTGGGAAACCTGCCCTCTCCTTGTTCGACTCGGGAGCATCATACTGCTTTCTGGCGAGTCGATTCGTTCGCACCCACACCGTTCCTGTCAAAACTTTAACTACCGGTTGGAACGTCAACACGGGTGGTGGAGTGATAAAGGCGACCAGTGGGTATCCTAAATGCCCCGTGATGATTTGTGGGCGAGCGTTATTCGTTGACTTCATGATGATAGATATCCTGAACTTTGATGATGTATTCGGGATGGATTGGTTGGAAACTTTCCATGCCACCGTCGACTGTTGTCGAAGGAAGTTAGCCTTCGATATTCCTGATCATCCAAAGTTCGAGTTCATTAGTGGAAGCAGATCGACAGAGCCAGGTCGGCCGAAGAAGTTGTAGCTACAATGGAAGTTGAACCCGATATACCAGAGGTGGTTCGAGAGTTCATGTACGTGTTTCCAGATGACCTTACAGGTTTGCCTCCAGATCACACCCTCAAATTTGCCACCGAACTAATGCCAGGAGCCCAACCGATGTCCAAGGGACCATATCGTTTATCACCATATGTGCTAGAAGAATTATGGGCCCAACTTGATGAATTACTGAAGAAGGGATGGATATGAAACAGTGTATCTCCCTGGGGATCTCCTATATTGCTGGTGAAGAAGAAAGACGGATCCCTACGTATGTGCGTTGACTACCGCGAGCTAAACAAAGTCACCGTGAAGAACAAGTACCCTCTATCGCTCATCGACGATCTTTTCGACCAGCTCGGGGGGTTAAGCATCTATTCGAAGATGGATCTGAGGATAGGGTACCATCAAGTAAAGGTGAAAGACAAAGATGTTCCCAAGACTGCATTCAGAACCAAATACAGACATTATGAGTACTTAGTAATGCCGTTTGATTTGACCATTGCACCTGCGGTATTTATGAGTCTCATGAACCAAGTATTGTATGAATATTTGGACAAGTTCGTAATAGTCTACATCGACGATATTCTCATCTACTCGAAGAATGAGGTGGAGCATGCAGAACATCTCAGGAAAGTTCTCGTGACCATGAGAAGACACCAGCTTTATGCCAAACTTAGTAAGTGTGAGTTCTGGCTGAATGACGTGGCATTCCTAGGCCAAGTGGTGTCAGGAGAAGGGATTGCAGTTGATCTTGAAAAAGTAGCAGCTGTTCAAAACTGGCCAGTCCTCCGAACGGTGATCGAGATTCGAAGTTTCGTAGGACTTGATGGCTACTATCGGAGGTTCATCAAAGACTTCTCGAAGATCGTAGGAGCCATGACACGAGTGACGAGAAAGGATGTGGTGTTTGTTTGGTCGAAAGCATGTGATGATGCTTTCTAGGAACTGAAGAAGAGGTTGACGACTGCACCCATTTTGATCATTCCAGACCGATCAGGAGGATTCGAAGTCTTCTATGATGCATCTGGAAAGCGACTTGGATACGTGCTACATCAGCACGGTCGAGTCGTAGCATATGCATCCAGGCAGTTGAAGATCCATGAGAAGAACTACCCCACTCCTAATCTTGAGTTGGCAGCATTGATTTTTTGCATTAAAGATTTGGATGCACTTCCTATTGGGGGAGCACATGAAGGTGTTCTCGGATCATAAGAGTCTGAAGTATCTCTTCACTCAAAAGGAGCTCAATATGCGTCAGAGACGATGGGTCGAGCTCATGGAAGATTATGACATTGACCTTCAATACCATCCTGGGAAAGTCAATGTTGTACCTGATGCGTTGAGTCGTCTACCAGCGGTGATGACACTTACGAATCAGTGGAGGTTACAGCAAGAGATCCGAAACATGGGTATATAAGTGATTCTACTAGGGATGACTATATCTTTGATGGGCATGCACATCCAGTCGACATTGGTGGAGAGGATCAAGACTGCTCAGATGGACGATGAGAAACTGCAGAAGATCAAAGACATGGTAATAGCAGGCCAGAGGCCAGAGTTTAAGATTAATGCATATGGATCATTGAGGTTTGAGGACAGGATAAGTGTACCATCTAGCACCATTAGAGAGGAATTGTTGGAGGAAGCTCACAGTTCTCCATATTCTATACATCCTGGAGGTACCAAGATGTATCAGGATCTACGACAGCATTACTGGTGGCATGGCATGAAGAGAAGCATCGCACGAAGCGTGGCGAAGTGTATTGTGTACCAACAGGTGAAGGCTGAACATCAAAGGACTGCCGGCTTATTACAGCCCTTGCCCATTCCAGTGGCAGCACATCACGATGGACTTCGTGACTGGACTACCTAAGCGTACGAAGCAGAATGACGCTGTTTGGGTGATCGTAGATCGATTGACCAAGACAGCGCACTTTATTCCTTTCAGAGTAGACCAATCTACAAAAGCGTTGGCCAAGAAGTACATGGATGAGATTGTGAAGCTGCATGGAGTTCCTATCAGCATTGTCTCGGACAGAGACACCAGGTTCACATCTCGCTTCTGGGGGAGCCTCTTGGAGAGCTTAGGAACCCACTTGAGCTTTAGTACAGATTACCATCCACAGACAGATGGTCAGTCAGAGCGTACTATACAGATACTTGAAGACATGCTATGGGCATGTATGCTGGACTTCAAAGGATCATGGGAAGACCATCTACATTTGGTGGAGTTTGCATACAACAATAGCTACCAGTCTAGCATTGGCATGACGCCTTTTGTGGCACTGTATGGGAGGAAGTTGTAATGCCCTGATAGCTACTGCACAAGTACTAGAGGGGGGGGTGAATAGTACTTTAAAATAATCAAGATTAATTATTCCTAATTATCGTGCAAACTCAACCAACAATGAGGAATGAAAATATTGACAACAATAAAAGACAATGCAAACAATCGATATAACGGGTTCGGATCCACCCAAGTCTCCCCGACTTGTTCCCGGTGATCCTACGTCCCAAACACCCGGATCCCCTCCGGATACTTGAGTTAGAAACTTCTAACTCAAATTTGCACTACGAAATTCTTGTAGAAAACCTCTACAAGATCAAATCATACACAAATAAAAATGTGACTCCCACAAACCGGGATCACACAACTCTCACAACCGAGAGTAAAACTTGCAATATCAAAGTAAAAGAAATATGAAATGCTTACCAACAAAATCCTATGCCTTGAGTAAACTTACGATTTTAGGGCAATGAGGATTTTGAGGAAGAAGAAATCACCAAACCCTAGCTCCACCAAGATGATCAGCAATAGGTGGCTAGGGAGATGTTGGAGACTTGGAATCAAGCTCCTAGCTTGAGTGGCTCACAATCAATGAGAATCTCTCTTGAGGAATAAGAGTGAGGGAGAGATTCTTGTGAGAAATGAATGAGCTTGAATAAGAATTAAATGCTCTTCTCTTTGATCTCTAAAACTCAATAATGGCAGCCTTGAATGCTATGAAGAAGCATCTCAAGATTATATAGGATAGAGAGGAGAGAGAGGGAAAATTCGTGCATTTAATGCTCCAACGGATCTATTTCTGAAGCAATCTAATCGGTCTAAGAAGGATCACTGAACGACTAGATTCACAACTAGTCGGTCGGTGATTCAACATGGACCGACTAACTAGTTCACAGCCAATAAAGTGAATTCAAGGAGTTAGAACTAGTCGGTCTAAGAAGACTTGCCAACCGACTAGTTTGACAACTAGTCGATCGGTGAGTGTTCTTTGACCGACTAAGAGTTGAAAAACAATAGGCTGAATTCAAAGTGAGCTAGTCGGTCTAAGAACAAATTCCAACAGACTAGTTTCACAACTAGTCGGTCGATGAATGTTCTTGGACCGACTAACTGTAAACAGTAGCTCAGGCTGAAAAATGAAGTCTTAACTAGTCGGTCTAAGAAGGATTCCTAACCGACTAGTTTGACAACTAGTCGGTCGGTGAACCTTCTTAGACCGACTAATTGGTCAACAGTATAGATGCTAAATTTAGCAAGAAAATCTAGTCGGTTCAAGAAGGATTACTGACTGACTAGATTTTCATCTAGTCGGTTGGTTCTTCTTCTTGAACCAACTAAGATGCACAAGAAGCCGCAAAATGAAGCGTGAAGCTTCGGAAAGGTTTCTATGGGCTTCTAAGATAATCTTAGCTCTAAGATATGAGCGTTATGAAGATAATCATATAAGACCTACTCAAGGCTTAACATTCTACGAAAAGAAGCTAGAAGACTATAAATAAAACTTGACGAACCGTCTTCAAAAGCTTCAATCCGAATCTTCTTGACTTCAATAATGCTCTTATAGCTTCAACGAAGCTTCAGGCACACGATCACGCGCTTTGAGAAGTCTTGAGACGTCGCTTTTGATGTTCATAGAATTTTGGCGACGATCTCCATAACTGCGCTCACAAAGAGTTAGTTCACGATATTTATGTTTGTTCATCATCAAAACCAAATCCGGGGAATCAATACTCAACATTCTCCCCCTTTTTGGTGATGACAAACCAACATAAATAATAATCAATAATAATGATTCAAATGAAATTCACTTACTCCCCCTGCATTGATGACACGTTAATTCCATATAAAATAATAATCATAAGCATCAAGCAGACGAGGAAAGTATAAAATGTGAATCCAATTATCGAAATTTAGGATCTAAATCCATTTTTATATCTTAACTCCCCCTGAATCTAACATATCAAATTAGATCCACGGAAAATTGCTTTAAATTATCATTTAGCACATCGTCATTATTAATTCTCTCCCCCTTTGGCATTAGCAAAAAGAGTGGGAGGAGATCAACGACAACAACAATGGCTACAAATAAAAGCACGGGAGTCGAAGAATACGACCACGGTCCAACTGACACCAAAGTAAAATACGAAGTAAATCAAAGCGTGCCAACGAGACCATAGTCGATAATCGAAAAATAAAATCTTCAAAACTCAAATAAATTTCACGTATTGAGTTATGAAACATACTCTCCAATATCAACATTCTTGATGAATTAAGTGCATGGAAAACAATTCTATGTTTTCATAGAAATAATTTCTATTTAATCTAGATAGTCGTCGAGCGACGAAGTCAACATCAGAGATAAAAAATATATATATAATGAGCACACGCAAGTAAATGTCAACACGATGTATATATATATATATATATATATATATATATATATATATAACATGGTACAACAAAAAGTATACATCCGCCAACATACATAAAAACGATCGAAAGATCGGTGCACACATACAACATATGTCTCAACAGACATCAAAACGAGCATACAACAAAATGTATCATCAAAACATCAAAAATACATCAAAAATCCATAACCACCAACTATCCTACCCCACACTCTCACTACAAAATATATCATCCAGATGCACATGGGAGAGTCCTCCAACCAAGCTCATGAGGCGGAGGGAGGATCAGCAGCAGCAGCAGGCTCTGCAGAAGGGGTGGTGGTCACTGGGTCGACTGGAGTGTCCACAGAAGGGAGAGTCGCAACAGGAGTGGTCTCGGGAGCACCGACAGAAGTATCCACCGAAGGAATGGTGGCATCAGGTGTGCTCTCGGGAGCACCAGCAGATGTAGCAGCAGCAGACGTACCCTCTGGGGCCCGAGGAGGAGATCCAACAAGCTCCTGGAGATCAGCCTCATCCATTTCCTCCTCATCAGAAACTGAAGGAGGAATCTCAATGTCCAAGTGAGAACAGATGCGAGCTAGTATCTCCTCAGAACGAGAAACACGAGACTCCACACGTCGTAGGGAAACTGCAAACTCAGCGAGTGACGGAGTAGGAGAAGGAGCAGGGGCAGCTGAAGCAGAGGGGGTATGTTGGATCTAGATCGTAGCCTAGAGGGGGGGTGAATAGGCTAATAAAAATTCTCGTGCAACCCACGAGAAATTTCCACGCAGTTATAGGCACAGACAGTGCAATAAAATAGCAATCACAGAGTACGCACAGATATACCCTGGTTTGGTCGTCCCCTCGACCTACTCCAACCCCCAAAAACAATTACTAGATAGATAGGTAATCCTGTACAGCTACAATGAGTCAAGATCCCAAATCTACTCTCACCTAGCTCGTACGCACACCACGTGCTCTACACTTTCAATCTAGTCAGATGCTCTCCCTCCGTGATGACTCCCAAAGTCATCAGGTCCCCAAAAAGTAACACAAAAGGTAATGTTTCCCCTACAAGGATCTAACACAACAACTACACAAAATAATGATAAATAGAGTTTAGGAATCTCAGTTTGTGTAGCGGCGATGTCCTCGTCAATCAGCACGGGTCAGATCTCGTCTGACGTAGATGTAGTCTCTGATGTCCACTCAATAGTTCGGCTCCCCTCTCGATGAAACTTGTGCCCTTCGCCAAAGATTGAAACTTGCGGCACCTCACCAAAGATTGCAACTTGCGAGACTTCACCAAAAGTCAAAGCTTGCGGCACATACAAGAGTTTTGCAAAGAGAGTAAAGCATGCGGCCTTCAATAATAAACATTGCAAATCCATAGACAAAACGTGACAGGCCTTCCCTTTTGAGTGATGAAGTGCGGCTATCAACAATTGAAGGCCGACCACTGTGCTCTTGATGATTGCCAAGACAAATAATGTGGTGCCCCTTGGTTTAATAGAAGTTGCGGCGCCTTCAACAAAACACACTCAATTTGGCCAAAAAAATCTTGCACACAGAATTTGGCCTTCTGATTTTGAGTAGAAAAAAAACAAACTTCGGCCCTTGGGATTAATACTTGAACGTGCGGCTGCCCTCAATTATTTGGCCTGCCTCCTTGTTAATTAACGCAAGCATGGAAAAAAAATGTTTTGGCTTTTCAACGTGTACTTGCTTGATCTGCACACAGAAAACAAAAAGGCAACACAACAACCAAGGCCGGCCTTTCTTTTTTTTGATCCTGCACAACAATCAGAACACACAAAAAAAGTTAATTAATATAACTTCAATTCAAAGAGAAAGGAAACACAAACCGAATTGTTTTGGCCTTAGGCATGTGCTTGGAACTTGTTCCCTTATGTTGATTCGGTTGCTTGTGCTCTTGGGGAGATGAATCATGCGGCTGCCAAAAATTTATTGCGCCTGTTCAATCAATTTTTTTGATTGCCTCTCCACTACCAAAATTGCGGCTCCCCAAAACAAACAAAGCTGCGCCCCTGCGGCTTTGAGAGATTCGGCTCTCTGAGATTGATTGCTCTTAGGGGAAAAAACAAGCAATAGAATTCGGCAGTGCACAGAGATTGATTGCTCTTAGGAGTTTTTTTAATGGCGGCTACCTCTGATCCTTTTTGTTTTTGGCTTGCTGTTTTTGAATTTTTTGCTTCAAGGGGTTTATATATGAAGACCTCTAGGGTTTTTATCCATTAGAAAATGGTTGCCTTTTGTGATTTTTGCAAGGAGAGAACGTGCGCCACTAGAGAATTTGCAATGTGTATTTTTTTCGGCAGCTTGGGTTTTGTGAAATAATTAAGGGCTATTGTGAATATATGGAATATATTTTGGCAGCATCAATTTATTTCAAAGCACAAACAAAAACTTCAATTAAGGGTTCTTAGAAAGAGATTTGATCTTTACTCCAATTAACTCACAGCAGATTGCATCTTTCCTTTGGCTATTTCTCTTTTGCACATTGACCAAGTCTTACCGTGAATTAATTGCACGTTCACCGTTCCTAAAACACTTAACACACACGTTAAAAATGTTCACACACATTTATTATCATCAAACACGAAGTTCATAGATAGTTGCTACCAACAATCTCCCCCTTTTGATGATGACAAACCAAGTATAAGATTTGAGCAATTTACGATACACGATATGTGTGTGTGAAGTGTGATAGAGTATGTATGCAAACACGTATAGCAATGATGTGCAACATATAAGCATGCAAATAATACGACCATGGTATGATGGCATGCTCCCCCTATTTTCATGCTCCCCCTTGAACCAATTATCATGTATGCATTGCTTCCCCTTGAACCAATTATTATGTATGCACAAATAATACGACCTAATACCAAATACCAAATCTTCCCAATTTTTCTCCCCCTTTGTTATCATCAAAAGGTATAACACGAAGTCAAAATCATATAGCACGCAAAAAGAAAGTATTAGTAACCATCACCAACAATTACATGCATACAATCATAGAATAATCAAGGCAAAATCCAATGAAATGAGACAACTAAGACTTCAACACCAACGTGTACGTGTGATGATTAAAATTGAAGCACATAGGGAGAATCAGTAAGAAAGTCAACCAGAACCAAATCCACATTTTCCAAATAACGTTCTATCACCTAGGATTGATTTTTCCCACCTCATTAAAAATGAGTTCAAGGTACCACATACCAAAACATAGCCTATAAGGACTCTTAGATGTGGGGGTGGCATTGCTTGACGAGTAAATACATCAACGCTAAAGTTTACCCATAAAGCTTATGTTGGATACTCGTGGGTAATACCGTTGCCAAGGATTGTATCCATTTTTCATACAGAGCAATTATTCTTCTTTTTCATTTTTTTTAAAATACTTATATCAACACTTTCTTTTGCTCAATTTTTATCCATGGCAAGGTATATCATATCCCTTAGATTTTCAGTTAAGTTTTCCTCCTACATTCACATTCCATACTTCATAAACGATATCTCCAAATGTGTAACAATAATAATACATGTGGAAGTGAAGTAGGAGACTTCTTGACGGCCGTCGCATTCAGGGGAGGACCCATAGGACGCTGATCATCGGGAGGGAGAGGGACGTCGAAACGACGGAAACCGAGAGTCAATAGGCACGGATATGGAATGTGAGCAGATTTGGTGGACTTTCGGATGCATTCAAAAGAGTCCATCTTATCTAGGATAATACGAGCCCAATTGATCTCGCTCCCCATGAAAAGAGCGTAGATTAGCTTGAGGAACGACTGGGATGGCAAGCTAGAGGAGCCGTACTTTGGAAGGAGGCACGACTTCAAGATAAGATTGAGGACCCAAGCGTTAGGCTTAAATGATTTGGAGGGAACGCCAATCATGGCGGGAGGGATGACATGGAACATATCGGCAAGCATGGTCTGGTCAAGATCGTGGATATCATCCACGGAGATATCAGCAGGAAGCAGGCCAGAGGATGAGACACCTATCAACTCCCCTAAGATCTCTGACGTGAGGACAATATGTGTCCCCAAGACAATGGTCTCAATGGAGTGGGTATCATCATACTCACCCCGTACTCGATTTGCATAGAATAATTTGACGAGTCGGGGGTACGGGTGAGGGTTCGCCTTGAGGTCATGGCGAAGATAATCTATGAGGCCGCTATAGGAAAGAAGATCGGCGAGATGTGGAAAATCTGAGAACTGAACGAAGTGCTCCAATATCAATGGACAGTGCTCGATACGATTTTATGCTGCGAGACACATCGGGTCATCGCGACATAACGAAATATCGACACCACCCAAAGGCATGGGAGCCTTCCCCTTAGACAGACGAGAGCTAGATCGAGGAGGAGGAGTAGGAGCCTTAGCGGTAGGCTCAGACTCAGGGATATACTCTTCGTCAGAGTCAAAAGCGGGAGGAGTGGGAGCACGGAAAGAGCTGGCTTGGGTTGAGAAGATCGGGCTCTAGGCTTAGCAGTTGCCGTCCACTTCTTCTTAAGAGGAGGCGAAGAGGAGGAGGGATGAGTCGATTTGGCACGGCGTTTGGGTTGAGGGGGGTCCGTAGGAGACTCGACGGTCATGGGAGACGGACTCGAGGGACGGATAGGGATACGTGTATTCGCCATACTCGAGACGAGACAACACAAACCAACGCACGAGATCGACACAAACGAAATCGAAAGATAAACCCGACACAAACCCTAAAACGAACTGAAAATAGAAATCGATTGACAAAGAGCTGAAATCTAACCCTAAGAGCAGAGAGAGTGATACCCTAGGTCGACTGGAGGTAGAGGAGAGATCAGCGACGACGTATGGCGGCCGAAAGTGGCGGCGCACGGAGGAGGAGGAGAGGAGACGAAGGGGTTGCGGGGGTTAGGGGTTTGAGAAGAGGGAACGCACCGATTAGAGTGAGATCTAATCGGTGCCCAAGGAGTTTAAGTCGACAGAAAGAGGAAAAGACCAACGTGCCCTAACGCATTTAGTCGGTCACAGTTCAAGTGCTGACCGACTAGATCGCAATCTAGTCGGTCGGCCAATGAGCATGAACCGACTAAGTGCAAACAGTAACTGAAGCCAAATTTAGAGCATGAGTTAGTCGGTCTGAGTTCAATAGCTGACCGACTAGAACTCAATCTAGTCGGTCGGCCAATGAACTAGGACCGACTAAAAGAGTCCAAAAATTTGAAATGTCGAAATTTTAAGTTCTCTCCTACGCGCATTTGGACGATACATCGAAATACTCTCATTCATCATTATACTACCCCATAAAACATTGAAAATCTTAAATACGACATTCATGAATAATTCGAGCATAAATTCCGAAAATTCAACCAAAAATCCCGAAAATCCCAACAAATCTAGCATGAGCATATATAAAGAAAATTATTATCATGCAAGATTAATGAAAATATGAATCCTAAATCTCGGATTCACCCATAATCCCCAATTCTCGACGTAACCGCACAAAGGAGTCTTCCTTGAGTGGTTTCGTGAAAATATCGGTGATTTGCTTCTGGGTTTCAACGTACACTAAAATGATGTCCTTTTAGCAACATGATCATCTAGGAAATGGTGACGGACATCTATGTGTTTAGAACGAGAATGGTGTACCGGATTCTTAGAGAGACATATTGCACTTTGGTTGTCCACCATGATAGGGCAAGTATCACAGTTTATACCAAAGTCTTTAGGAGTGTGCCTCATCCAAAAAACCTGAGCACCACAGCACTGGCGGCAATATATTCCACCTCGGTGGTTGAAAGTGATACGGAATTCTGCTTCTTGGAAAACCAAGAGACAAGAGAATTTCCTATAAAATGGCAAGTGCCACTAGTACTTTTCCTGTCGGATTTGCATCCCGTATAATCTGCGTCACTAAATGAGATTAACTCATATGTGCTAGACTTTGGATAAAATAATCCGTAATCGAGGGTGTAACTTAAATAACGGAAAATACGTTTTACCGCTATCAAGTGAGATTCCTTAGGTTGAGACTGATAACGAGCACATACACATACTGCAAACATAATATCGGGCATACTAGCAGTAAGATATAATAAACTACCTATCATACCTCGATATAGACGAATGTCTACATCTTTGCCAACCGAATCTTTATCAAGATTTGTAGTAGTGCTCATTGGAGTCTTCTTGCCTGAGGCATTCTCCATTCCAAATCGCTTTAGCAACTCCATCGTGTACTTGGTTTGGTGGATGAAGATTGCATCGTTCATTTAGCGAATTTGGAGACCTAATAAATATTTGAGCTCACCCATGTGGCTCATCTCAAATTGGTCCTTCATGACTTGAGAAAACTCTTCGCAAAGAGTGAAGTTAGTAGCACCGAAAATGATTCATCAACATAAATTTGAACTAAAATAATATCATGATTCGAATACTTAACAAATAATGTAGAATCAACTTCACCCATTTTAAAACCCAAATCCAAAAGAAAGTTCTTTAGGCGGTCATACCAAGCTCGAGGAGCTTGTCTCAAACCATAAAGTACTTTCTTAAGTTTGAAAACGTGATTTGGAAATTTTTCATTTATAAAACCCGGAGGTTGAGAAACATAAACTTCCTCAACGACATCTCCGTTTAAAAACGCACTTTTTACATCCATTTGAAAGAGTTTAAAATCTTTATGGCATGCAAAAGATAACAATAACCTAATAGATTCTAATCTAGCTACCGGAGCAAAGGATTATTCGAAATCTATACCTTCCTCTTGTCGGTAGCCTTGAGCTACTAACCGAGCTTTGTTCCGGATGACGATTTGGTTCTCGTCGGTCTTGTTCTTGAAAATCCACTTCGTTCCTATAACGGTGTGGTTCTTCGAAGGCAATGAACAAGCTCCCAAACCTCATTCCTCTCAAATTGAATGAGTTCCTCCTCCATGGCTAGGATTCAAGCACTATCTTCGCACGCTTCGTTAATATTCTTTGGCTCAATTGAGGAGGCAAAGGCACAATGAGCGAAGCAGTTGACTTGAGATCTCGTCTTGACACTATCAAGTATGTTTCCAATGACTTGCTCATGGGGATGGTCACGAACTGTATGAAGCCATTTGGGAACTCCCTGATCAATAGGAAAATTCTCAAAAGATTCATCAGTAGGGTTAGTAACATTAGAATCAATAGAATTAGAATTACCAATAGAATCACATAAAACATCCATGGAGTCATCATCATTAGTAATTCTAGTAGGGACAAAATTTTCATTAAATGAAACATGAAGTGATTCCTCGATCGTTGAGGTTCGTTTGTTGTATATCCGGTAGGCTTTGCTACGGGAGGAATATCCAACAAATATCACATCATCGGATCTTGGATCAAATTTGTCCAAGCTACCATACGTGTTTTTAATAAAACATTTTACGCCAAAAACTCGAAAATGTTTAACTTGAGGCAATCTACCAAACAACAATTCATAACAAGTTTGTTTGGTGCCGGACCTCAAAAGTATTCTATTAAACACATAGCAAGCTGTATGTACCGCTTCCGCCCAAAATTGATGGCCAAGTTGGCTATCATCAAGCATAGTGCGAGCACATTCCACTAGCGTCCTATTCTTCCTCTCAACAACACCATTTTAAGGTGGTGCGCGAGGGAAAGAAAAGGTGTGAGTAATACCAACTTCATCACAAAAATTTGAGAAAGACTCATTCTCAAATTCCCCTCCATGATCACTACGAATAGTGACAATGGTGGTTCCAATGAGATTTTGTACTTTCTTAACGAATATTGTGAAGTTTTCAAAAGCATCATTTTTAATACTTAAAGAAAATACCCAAGTATATCTAGAAAATTCATCAACGATGACAAGTCCATATCGTGCATTTCCTAATGAAGCAACTCTAGTTGGCCCAAAAAGATCTAGATGTAATAGCTCTAGAGGCCGCTTAGATGAAATACTTTTCTTAGTTTTGAATGACGATTTAGGAAGCTTGCCTCGTTGACACGAGTCACAAAAGCTTTTCTTTTGAAAGACAAGCTTAGGAAATCCTTTTATAGAATTTAACTTGGAAGGCTTAAAAAGTGTTCCAAAGTTCACATGACCAAAACGTCGATGCCATAAGTGTTGTTCACTTGTGTTGTCAATGAGACATTGTTCATGTGATTTTGGAAGATCTAATATATAAATATCCTTATAGCGTGTGCCAGAAAATAACAAATCATTATTATCTTTTCTTAAAATATGCCACATTCCTTTAGCAAAGCTAACTTTGTAACCTTTGTCAAAAAGTTGGCTTATTGAAATAAGATTGTGATTTAATCCTTTAACAAGGTAAACATCACTTATTAGTGGTTTAGAAGGATTACCAACTTTACCAACACCAATGATGGTTCCGCTCTCGTTGCCTCCAAAGTCTACTCGGTTCCCATTTGCAATGGGCACCACTCCGGAGAGTAATTGAGCTTCACCCGTCATGTGTTTTGAACACCCGCTATCGAGTATCCAATTATTCTTGGAGCTAAATTTGGATTTGTTGCTCTGTTTCTTTTTCTTGAGTACCTAAAGATAGAAATATCATTCCATGGTACCCAAGGTCATTGGGTCCTAAAAGATTAGACCTTTGGAAGCCAAGTCCAATTGGACTTAGACTTCCCCACATAATCATCATTATGCACGACATTCATAAAATAGGAATTCATGTATGCTTGTTTTTCATGCATGTTAGTGTTCTTCGGGCCCCAAATAGTGAATATTTTGGGAGCCCTATTCCTATTGGGAGCATGCATACGTTGTTGATTTCTACGTGATGCATGTCGTGGATATGCATATGGCACATGATGAAATGGTGGTGGCATCATATGAAATGGTGCATGATGGTAATCATTCATATAATAATATGGATGAGCATATGCATGTGGAGGAACACATGCGTGAGGGTGTCTCACTTGGTGTGCACGTCCTCGTGGACGTGTAGCATAAGAATCATCATAATTGTGAACCGGTGGAGTAGGATGTGTGTTCCTACGTGGCATAGTATTGGTGTACATAAATGCATGACCCTTCTTTGGAGGTCCACCCAAAGTGGGTTTCTTTCCAAACGAGGGTGTGTACGAAGTGGAAGCACCATTGGTAGAAGAACTACCAATGGAGTGTTTGCTCCCATTCGTTGAGGCATCGGAAGTTGGCCTAACAACGGTAGTGGACGATTTGGATGAATTTCTCATTTTATACCCCAAGCCAATGTGATGATTGGCCGGAAGTAAGTCATTTAGGATATTATCCAAATGGTCCTTACCTTTATTGAATTTTTTAATTCGGCCTAATGTGTACTCATACTTCTCGGTGAGAGAATGCATAGAAGCATCCAACGTGGACACTTGCGATGTGAGTACACAAACACGAGATTTGAGATTCTTATTCTCAATACTCAAAGTTGAGTTTCGAGAAATCAAATCCGACATCTCGCGTTCATCCGAGTTCTTAATATGAACATGCTCAAGTTTAGATTTGAGATTTACAATCTTATTTCTCAAGTCTTCAACAACGGTGTCGTTGTTGATGACGATAGGCTTAGGTGAGGTTTGGAGACTAGTTAGCTCATCTTTAGTCTTAGTATATCTATTAACCAATTTAGAATACTTAGACCATATTTGCTCGTTAGCTAATCTAAGGTCATCCATAGTTACCTCATCGCCTTCATCCTCGCTTTCATCGGAGGAGTATTCTTGATCATGTTCCTCTCTAGCCATGAAGCACGTGTGTGCTTGCTCGACTTGTTCATCATCTGACTCTCCACTTGAGGAGTCCTCGTCGGAGGCGGTGAATGTGCCGACAAGCCCTTTCTTGTATCCTTTCTTGTACTTCTTTGACTTGTCGAACTTTGGTGCCTTCCACTTCTCCTTGTGTTTGTTTTGAGGACAATCCGCTTTAATGTGTCCTGGCTTGTTGCATTTAAAACACAAAGGAGCGGAGGCGTTAGAAGAACTAAACTTAGATTTGTTCTTGAAATTACCTTTCCAGAAGAATCGGTTGAACTTCTTTGCCATGAGGGCAATGGATTCCAAGTCCAACTCGTCTTCCGATTCTTCATCATCGGTAGATGTAGATGGAGCGGCCTTGAACGCAATCGCCTTTTTCTTTGGCTCGTCTTGCTTCAAGTACGACTTCATCTTGTCTTGCATCTTTAGTTTACTGTCCTTGCGTACCTCATAAGACATCAATGTACCCCTTAGTTGAACGACCGTATACTTATTCATATCGTTACCTTCCTCGATGGCGAAGGTACGTTTCTCCTAACAAGAAGGAAGTCCGTCAATGATCTTTGAGACTTTCTCCTTTTGGGTGTAGGTTTTTCCAAGAGCCTCCAACTCGTTGGTAATGTCAACGAAGCGAGCATAGTACTCCTTCATCTTCTCATCCTGTTGCATATGAAATAATTCGTAATCTTTATTTACAACGGTGAGTTTGGAGTCTCTTACCCTACTCGTTCCTTCATGCAAGATGAGGAGTGAGTTCCAGATTTCATATGCACTCTTACATGTGCATATCTTGTTGAAGTCTTCGGGCTCCAAAGCACATTGCAAGATGTTCATTGCCTTGGCATTGTTTACCTCCGCGGGAACCTCCGCGGTAGTCCACTTAGCGAAATCTTCTTCAGCGGGCTCGACATACTCCGTCAACGTAGCTCTCCATAGTGAGGTGCTACGGAGGAACGTTTCCATCCGGCATTTCCAGTACCCATAATTAGTACCGTTGAAGAAGGGAGGCCTAGTTGAGGAGTGTCCTTCCATCACCGAAGAAGCTCCTTCACGGTTCCTGAAGGTGCTATACTCTGAAGGTGGACGAACGTTCTTGTTGTCGTTGGTAGACATAGCTATGAACTTGGATCTGATACCAAATGTAATGTCCTGAGAGCTACTGCACAAGTACTAGAGGGGGAGTGAATAGTACTTTAAAATAATCAAGAGGATAATTCCTAATTATCGTGCAAGCTCAACCAACAATGCGGAAATGAAAGTAGACAACAATAGAAGACAAGCGCAAACAAACGATTTAACGGGTTCGGATCCACCAAGTCTTCCCGACTTGTTTCCGGTGATCCTACATCCCAAACACCCGGATCCCCTCCGGCTACTTGAGTTAGAAACTTCTAACTCAAATTTGCACTATGAAATTCTTGTAGAAAACCTCTACAAGATCAAATCATAAACAAATGAAAATGTGACTCCCACAAACCGGGATCACACACAACTTTCACAACCGAGAGAAACACTTAATATCAAAGTAAATGAAATATGAAATGCTTACCAACAAAATCTTATGCCTTGAGTAAACTTACGATTTTAGGGCAAGGAGGATTTTGAGGAAGAAGAAGTCACCAAACCCTAGCTCCACCAAGATGATCAGCAATAGGTGGCTAGGGAGATGTTGGAGACTTGGAATCAAGCTCCTAGCTTGAGTGGCTCACAATCAATGAGAATCTCTCTTGAGGAATAAGAGTGAGGGAGAGATTCTTGTGAGAAATGAATGAGCTTGGAATGAGAATTAAATGCTCTTCTCTTTGATCTCTAAAACTCAATAATGGCATCCTTGAATGCTATGAAGAAGCATCTCAAGATTATATAAGATAGAGAGGAGAGAGAGGGAAAATTCGTGCATTTAATGCTCCAACGGATCTATTTCTGAGGCAGTCTAATCAGTCTAAGAAGGATCACTGACCGACTAGATTCACAACTAGTCGGTCGGTGATTCAACATGGACCGACTAACTAGTTCACAGCCAATAAAGTGAATTCAAGGAGTTAGAACTAGTCGGTCTAAGAAGACTTGCCAACCGACTAGTTTGACAACTAGTCGGTCGGTGAGTGTTCTTTGACCGACTAAGAGTTGAAATAGAATAGGTTGAATTCAAGGTTAGCTAGTCGGTCTAAGAACAAATTCCAACCGACTAGTTTCACAACTAGTCGGTCGATAGTTGTTCTTGGACCGACTAACTGTAAACAGTAGCTCAGGCTGAAAAATGAAGTCTTAACTAGTCGGTCTAAGAAGGATTCCTAACCGACTAGTTTGACAACTAGTCGGTCGGAAAACCTTCTTGGACCGACTAATTGGTCAACAGTGTAGATGTTGAATTTAGCAAGGAGATCTAGTCGGTTCAAGAAGGATTACTGACCGACTAGATTGTCATCTAGTCAGTTGGTTCTTCTTCTTGAACCAACTAAGATGCACAAGAAGCCACGAAATGAAGCGTGAAGCTTCGGGAAAGTTTCTATGGGATTCTAAGATAATCCTAGCTCTAAGATATGAGCGTTAAGAAGATAAACATGTAAGACCTACTCAAGGCTTAACATTCTACGAAAAGAAGCTAGAAGACTATAAATAAAACTTGACGAACCGTCTTCAAAAGCTTCAATACGAATCTCTTGACTTCAATATTGCTCCTAGAGCTTCAACGAAGCTTCAGGCACACGATCACGCGCTTTGAGAAGTCTTGAGACGTCGCTTTTGATGTTCATAGAATTTTGGCGACGATCTCCATAACTGCGCTCACAAAGAGTTAGTTCACGATATTTATGTTTGTTCATCATCAAAACCAAATCCGGGGAATCAATACTCAACAGAAGTGCCGATCCCCCTTGAGCTGGGATAATGTAGGAGATCGAGAGTTGGTTGGTCCTGAACTAATCACAGAAGCCGTGGATGTGGTTCGAACCATCACAGAGAAGCTGCAACTGGCCCAGGACAGGTACAAGCATTGGACAGATGCAAAACATCGACACCTGGAGTTTCAGACCGGTGATCATGTTTTTCTGAAGACCTCGCCCAACCGAGGATTGATTCGTTTTGGTCGAAGAGGAAAGCTTAGCCCTTGATTCATTGGGCCTTTCGATATTCTGGAGAGAGTAGGAGAGGTGGTCTACAAGCTTGCACTGTCCCCCTGCCTTGGAGGGAGTGCACAATGTGTTCCACATCTCGCAGTTGCGTTGCTATGTGCGCGACCCTAGTCATATCGTCGACTACTTGGAGATTGCAGTTCGTCCGGACTTGACATACGAGCAGCAACCCGTGGAGATCCTAGATCGATGCCAGAAAATCTTCAGGAACATGACTATTGATTTAGTCAGGGTGATGTGATGTCGCGACTCGCCAGGAGAATCTACCTGGGAGCGAGAGGATGAGATGCGAGGACGTTACCCCTACCTTTTCCCTGCCCTGCAGAGAATTCCGAGGACGGAATTATTCTAAGGATGGTAAGATGTTGTAATACCCTGGAAGCTACTGCACAAGTACTAGAGGTGGGTGAATAGTACTTTAAAATAAGCAAGAGGATAATTCCTAATTATTTTGCAAACACAAACAATAATGTGGAATAGAAGTGACAATAAGAATAACACAACACAAACAACTAATGTAATGGGTTCGGATCCACCCAAGTCTCCCCGACTTGTTCCCGGTGATCCTACGTCTCAGACACCCGGATCCCTTCCGGCTACTTGAGTTAGAATCCATAACTCAAGCTTTCACTAAAAACCTCTTGTAGAAAATACTACAAGACAAATCAATACAAAGATTGAATCGTGACTCCCACAAACCGGGATCACGAACCTCTCACAAACCGAGAGCAAACTATAACAAAGAGTTTAATGAAATATGAAGAACTCACCACAAATTCCTATGTCTTGAGAGATACTTATGGTATTAGGGCAAGGAAGGATGATGAGAAGAAAAGATCACGAAACCCTAGCGTCACTGAGATGAACAGATGGAGACTGCTAGGATGATGAAGATGATGATCTTTGAATCTTTCAGAGAATGAACGCACCAAAACTTCAGATCTCTTGGAAGAATTAGGTTTGCAAGAGAGAGAGATACTTTTTCGAGAAAGGGAAAGCCTTCAAAATCGATAATCGATAGGTCTCAAATTAAATCTGAAATTCCTCTCATAATAGAGGAATTTCCATGTTTGAAACGCATCAACAGATATGGAAAGAATCAAAACAGATCCACAAAAAACGTGGAAATAAAATCTCCAACGGCTGGAAAATTAACGCAGCTTAATCAGTCTAAGAAGGATCACTGATCGATTAGTTGAAGAACTAGTCGGTCGGTGAACCTTCTTGGACCGACTAGTTTCAAACAGAGAATAGAGTGAAATTAAGAAGAGTAATCTAATCGGTCTAAGAAGAAACATTAACCGACTAGTTTGGAAACTAGTCGGTCGGTGAACCTTCTTGGATCGACTAATTGGTCAACAGAGATTAGGCTGAGAATCTCAAAGATGACTAGTCGGTTCAAGAAGCATTCCCAACCGATTAGATTGTCATTTAATCGATTGGTTCTTCTACTTGAACTAACTAAGATGCACAGAAAGGCAAGATAAAGATGATAAGCTAAAGAACCCTATCTAATGGCTTCTAAGGCATTCTTAGGGATAAGATAAGATAGACATGAGGGTTACTAAGCAAGTAAGACTCAAGGCTTAACATTCTATAAAACGAAACTAGAAGACATAGAAATATACAAGACAAACCGTCTTCAAAGCTCCAACATGACGAGTTCAGATGCTCTTGACTTAATCGACAAATCCTTGAGTTTCAACGAAGCTTCAGGCACAACGATCATGCGCTCTAAAGAAGTCTTGAGACGTCGCTTGAGATCTACAAAGTAAATTGGCGACGATCTCCATAACTGCGCTCAAAGAGAATTAGTACATGATATTTATGTTAGTTCATCATCAAAACCAAATCAGGGGAATCAATACTCAACATTCTCCCCCTTTTTGTTGATGACAAACCAACATAAATATATTTCAATAATAATGAAATAAATGAAATTTACTTACTCCCCTGCATTGATGACACGTTAGTTCCATATTAAATAATGAACAGAAGCATCAAGCAGAAGAGAAAAGAATAAAACTTGATCCAACTACCGAAATATAGGATCAGAATCCATTGATTTTTATATCTTCACTCCCCTGAATCTAGCATATGAAATTAGATTCACGGTAATGTTTAAATTATCATTTAGCACTAAGTCATTATTAATTCTCTCCCCTTTTGGCATTACCCAAAAAGAGCCGGAGGAAGGCAACGACAACAACAATGGCTAAACAAAAGTTCAAACACGAGAGTCGAAGAATATGATGACGGTCCAAATGACACCAAGGAAACATCGAAGAAAAAAGTGTGTCAACTAGACCATAGTCGAAAAAAATATCAAATCATATGATTGATTAACGGAACAATCTCTCCAATATCAACATTTTAGCGAATTGAGGGCATGAAAAACAATTCATGTTTTCATACAAGCAAAGCTAATGAACTAACATAGTCGACGATCGACAAAAGAAACAACAGAGACAAATTAACAACATGCACAAAGATACGAATTGCAACAAGATGTATATGTGTGTGTGTGTGTGCATATATATGTGTGTGTGTGTGTGTGTGTGTGTGTATATATATATATATGTATGTATGTATATGTAATGGCCCTGGTGCCAATTACGGTAGAGTATGCTATTGTGTGCAATAAATGTGTAGTGTGTTTAGTAATTGTCCTGGTTGAGTGCTGTATTAATTATAATGGTGATGCCCTAGCTAATTTGAGACTAAAGTTTGATGTCATTGTTAATGTTGGTATTATTATTATTGTTGTTGTTGTTGTTGGGCTTTTGCTTTGGGCTTGGCTTAGTATTAGAGGAGATGAGAAGATAGGAGAGATTTTCATTTAGAATGGCAAACTTGTAAATAATAGGGTATTGCTCTTCTACAAACTTCTTAATTTTCCTCTCCCCTTCTTCTCCCTTTCCCCAGCCGAACCCCACTCTCCATGGCCGCAGGTTGCCAGCAAGTATCAAAAAAAGGAGATGAAAGAAGAGAAATGGAAAGAGATTGAAGAAGAGAGGAAGGCTAATATCCCTTGTTCTCATTTCCCCTAAACTGCCGAATTTTCCCCACTTCCCATAGATGCCGAATTTCCCCCCATGGCCACCAGGTCGAAAGTTTCCAGGCAACACAAGAAAAAGGGAAGAATGGAAGAGGGGTTGCTTAGGGTTTGAAATTGGAGAAGAAATCAAGAGGAGTTTGGGGGAAAAAAGGAGGAATTAGGGTTTTGAAGCTTGAAGATGAAATTGGTGGAGCTCTCATGTGGGCTTTTGGAGCTTGGATTCATGGGGGATTGCATCTACTTGGATGAGGTAGGATTCCAATCCCCTCTTTCATGTTTCATTCATTTCCTTTTGAATTACAAAATTCGCATTTTTAGGAGTTTTGTAGAAATACCTTGCCATGATGCAATTGGGTTGATTTTAATTGTTGTAGTGAGTGATTTGATGTCATGGTTATAATATAAGATGCTATTGATACTATCGAAGGCCTTGTTCCACTATTCATGAGGAATTGCTCTCATTTGTAATGTAGAATGTTTAATCCCCACTCTTCTCCGCATGAAGAGGGATAAATAAATGAGATATGAAATATGGGAACAACGTAATGGTATATGTAGTTTGGCCATGAATATGTGATATTGTTTTCATCTAGCATGTGGGTTGTTTATTTCCATTCTAAAATGCAAGTTATGCTAATTCTATGAAAAATGGGAACAATGAAATTGTTGTTGAATTGTACTCTCATGAACCAATATTGCTTTATTAAATAAGAGAGGTAGAAATGAAACTAAAACAAGGCCTCATCATTTTCATGAATCAAGTTAATAGGTTGAGTTGTTTATTTGTTGAAATGTTGGGAGCTTAACGCTTAATTTCCATGTTTTGTTGAGGTTGTATGAAGTTACCCTCATCACTTTTTATGGTTAATTTTCATTACGACATAGTTCTCATTTTATTGGAAGCCTCATGATAAAATTGAAATCTTGTTATATTAATTTTGAGAAATTGTTCTCTTTTTTAGCATGTTGGAAATTCTATTAGGAAATGTTGGAAGTTGGAGGTTTGTATGACATGTTGGGGTATTGGATGTTGGTATGAAATGTTGGAAGTTATAATTGCTCTCATTTGGTTATATTGATTAAATCAATTGCTCTCATTTTGTTACATCGCCTAAATGAAATTGTTCCCATCGTCTTACATTGATTATCAGAAATCGCTTTCATTTTGGGTTGCTGAGAGTTAATTATTCACCTTAATTTGTATAAAAAAATGAAACATGTGAACAATGAAATGAGATGTGAAATTGGCGGTGTGGTGTTGGACACACGAGAAAAGTGGAAGGATATGTTCTGATGCTATTAGGACACGAACGGTGGAGTGTGTAGTGCTGTGGGCAACCTCTTGATACCATTAGGTGGCTCCACGTGATAACGGAGTAGAATCACTTGCACGTGCACGCCGGCGCATTCATGGGATCCCCTTGCATTGCATTGCATCGCATTACTTGTGCATCATATGCATCATGGCATCATTTAGCATTTTTGGTGATTTGTGGTTGTATGTATGTGATGGTTAACTTGAAGAATGAATGTTGCCATGGATGTGTTTGGTGCTTGAATGATGGTATGTTGGAGAGCATGGTTTTGTTAGTTGTTGGCAATTATTGTTGTCCTTGTTGTTATTGTTGGTAATGATATTAATGATATTGGTGTTGGATTGGTGATATTATGAAATGTCTCTTAAGAATGAGGTTGTGTTGGTGTTTATAGTGTTGTTGGTGTTGTTGGTATTGTTGGTGTTGTTGGGATATTATGCCTATATCATGTTCTCTTTAAATACTATTTATGTTGTATTTGGAAAATTTGATAAATACAAGAGAAACTCTGCCGAAATTTTTATAAGCTTTTTCATAAAAATTCGAAATATTAGAAACTTAAGCTAGGAAGTCTACTCGCTACTTCTCTCAAAATTTCTATGTTTAAAGGGAATGTATTTATCATAATTATAATTGGAAAGTTAGTAAGATGGTTTTATGTTAACTAGCAAGTTGGAAGCTTTAGAGAGCGTAGGAACCCACCGTTGTGCAGCAAATATTAAATTGGGGTTGCTGTGATATTTGCCGTATCTATTAATTCACTGTAGTATGATAAATTTGCAGTTTTAGCTAAGAGTCCCTTAAAGTTAGTAAGTTTATATGTAGCATGCCAAATTATACAAGATGGACACTTACATGGCTTTGTTCTCACTTAACCTAGCAATTTCAGCAACCCATGGAACAAAGACAATGCGTTTTCTCCTTAGTAACATATGCCTTGATTGGCTATCATGCTAATTAGAATGGTATAGATTTCATTCATTTTCCATTGACTTTCATGAAGATTGCATCTTATGATAGGTTACATGTAATCTTGAAATTTTCTAAAGCATGCTTTTGGGTTGATAAATAAAATTGTTACCAATTTGCCCAAAACTTGTCTAAATTTGTAGGGGAAGCTCTCTCTTCGTTACCAACTCCCATATTCTTTTCTTCTACTACATTTGTTAGAGTGATTAGAAGGTACTAAATGGCCTGTTGTGTTAATAATTTGCTAGTGTTCACCTTTGATGTAGAAAGATGCATCTTTACATCATCTATTATACTCTTGTGGATGATGCGTTCAAAGGTTGCTTTTCTTACTAGTTGTTGCATTTTGACGTGGACTAGTTATAAGTGTTGCTTTCTCACATTAAATAATAATATGGTATAGTTGCTTAAGCTTGTCCTAAGCTGAAGCTTAGGACAATAGAAATTTTATTGAAAATGGTCCGTGTTGGGAGTTGATTACTTTTCCTCGTGGTACTCACTTTGTTTTGCAGGTTCTCTTATACCACAGGTACGCAATTTCATTGTATATGTCATTGGCATTTCCATGTGTGTTGAGTCTATATAATTTAAGATATGACATCAGTTAGTTCCATTTTGTTGTATGAGAGCATGTCAATCATGTGAACCATGTGAGTTGGGATTGGACATCCTACTGGGTCACGCTGTGACGTGTTCCGTTGTTATTTTTCAGGTATTGGATCTTGGTGTCAGAGGCCCACGAGCCCAGTTGGTTGGATTTGAGTGTGGGGGTGAGTGTAGGAGAGATTGGGTGTGATAATGTACCTGTGTAAGTTGGGTTATATATGGTATATGAGATTTGTAATTGATGATGTAATTGAACAGTTCTTATATATGTATACTGGTGTTTTGAGTTGATGGCTATTTTAGCTTTTCTTGATGTCTGGAATGCTACAAGTACTATCCCAGCAGTGCGCAGTGGGCCTGCCTGTGTTTTGAATTTTTGCATTTCCTTCGTAACACCCCCTCTTTGGGAATATCTGATACGGATTCGTATTTATCGGGTATTCCTGGGAGCGGGGCGTTACAGTGTGTGTGTGTGTGTGTGTGTGTGTGTGTGTGTGTGTGTGTGTGTGTGTGTGTGTGTGTGTGTGTGTGTGTAGAACCAGCAAAAGAGATACATCCAGGCAACACAAAAAATATCTAACATAGCAGAGAGTAGCATAAAATCATAAAACCATAAATACGACGCGCAAAACGCAAACCAGTCATAAATCTAGCATGAATAGAGAATATCATAACAAATGTATGCATAAGCTTATGGATATCACTATCATGCAAACAGTATATAAAAAATATGAATCCTAAATCTCGGATTCACCCATAATCTCCAATTCTCGACGTAACCTCACAAAGGAATCTTCCTTAAGTGGTTTTGTGAAAATATCGATGATTTGCTGATGGGTTTCAACATACACTAATATGATGTCCTTTTTAGCTACATGATCATCTATGAAATGGTGACGGACATCTATGTGTTTGGTACGGGAATGGTGTACAGGATTCTTAGAGAGACATATCGCACTTAGGTTGTCCACCATGATAGGGTAAGTACCACAGTTTATGTTGGATATGGACGACATGAATACACCCATGAGGGGATGTATGAGGGTATACGGACCTCAGATGTCGCGTGCACGAAAGCGTGCACGAAGGGAACCTTTTCTCGTGTGAAAAGGACCACTTGATAAGTGGAAAAAGTCACTTTATAAGTGCATAAAGGCACTCAATAAGTGAATGAAGAAGAGGATAAGTAAAAGGGCTAATATAGGCTAATAAGCTTATAATTGGTTATTTCCTACAATAACTACCCCTAAAGCCTATAAATAGGACCCAAGGGTGTGCCTTTTACACCAATCTAAACATGCCATAAGTTTGCATAAGGCAACTTATGTTCTTCTTCTCCCTTCCATTAAAATCATCTTCTAAATAGAGATTTAGGCGGTGAAACGCTGCTTCGATCCTCCGTGACGAAGTACCAACCGTTGTGGCGAATCCGAGGGTGAAGTTCAGAGATTACGGTGCCGCGTACGCAAGCGTAAGTCTCTACGTTGTTATTCGATCCTAACGTTGCTATTTTGACAGGATCCCACATTGGTATCGGAGCTATACGGGTTCGCCCCGGTCTAACCGTCGACCCGGTCTCACCGATGAACGAGGCGTTGTCTTTTTCACGAATGAGTTTCCTACCATTATGGATATGGTAGGAGCGCATCGTGACGGAGAGAATCGCAGCAGTTGTTCTTTTCACGTTAGGGTCTTCTGTCATTATGGATATGGCAGGAACTCTCCGTGACGGGAAGAACTGACCGTTCATATCGCCAAACTCACACTCTTCATGGATGCTGAGTCTCCATTCAATAGGGAATGTGAACTCTCTTCATGTGGAGTGTGTAGTTTACGAACTTGAAAGTATGTTATTTTTTCGGCATACGGCCATTGAAGTGTAACTACTTTCTCGACGAACGGGTGCTTCATCGGAGAAGACGATGGTGGTTATTCTCAATGGAGAAGATGACATTTTTGGTGCATGATCGCCATGGCCATATGGGCTATGGAGGCAATGCATCCTCCCTCCCCATGCGGAGGGGGTTGGCTACGGCCAATAACAACCACGGCCACCCCTCCGGTGGGGTGTGCGGCCAACCCCATGCAAGGGGGTGGCCGGCCATGGCCATATGGGACATGGCCGGCCAAGGCCAAAGGGCCATGGCCGGCCCTGGCCCTGGCCGGCCCTGGCCATGGCCTGCCATGGCCGGCCCTGGCCATATGGGCCATGGCCTGCCCCGGTCAGGGCCTGGCCGGCTCTGGTTGGCCAGGGCCAGGGGGCCCTGGCCAGGCCGGCCTCGGCCAGGACCAGGGGGCCCTGGCCGCGGCCAGGCCAGGGCCTGGCCGGCCCTGGCCGGGAGCCAGGGCCCTGCCGGCCCTGGCAGTGGCCAGGGCCAACGCCCTGGCCTCAGGCCAGGGCCTGGCCGGCCCTGGCCGGCCTCGGCCAGGGCAGAGGCCCTGGCCGTGGGGGGCCAGGGCCCTTGGCCGGCCAGGGCAGAGGCCCTGGCCGAAGGGCCAGGGCCCCCTTGGCCGACCTCGGCCAGGGCAGAGGCCCTGGCCGGGGGGGCCAGGGCCCCTGGCCGGGCAGTGCAGAGGCCCTGGCCGACCAGTGAGGAATTTTTGGCTGGCATTGGCCGGCCTCGGCCAGCCGAGGGAACATGGCCATGCGGTTTGTGTCGGATCCATACGGGACTACGATGCCGGTGGTTTCGGCCCCGGCCACCTGCATGGCTGGTCCATACGGGAGCGACGTAAATTGCATACGGCAAAACCCCTTACTTTGGGGGATCCGGCCTTGGCACGGCTACGGCTCATCCCGGCAATGGCTAGGGATTACCGAATATTTCGCTAGTATCATAAGGGTACTAGGTTGAAATATATATTTTTTGAAAAATACGTTTTCAAAAACGCTTTTTCCGCTGCGAAGTACTATAAGAGTACTATCGTTTGATAAGTGAGGGGGAAATATTGAAAGTTGTTCTAGATGGTGATTGGAATCGTAGAGACCTTTCCGATTCTAGAGCAACATCTTCAATATTTTTCGAAAGTAACTTATCAAATATAATAATATCATTCCAAGTGCGATATTCCAAGTGGGAGTGATATCTATGTATAAGAATTTTATGCAATGATTTTTTGATCGAACCTTCGGTTTTTGTGTCTTTTGCAGCATTTTAAAGTTAAAATGTCTTCCGCTTCAAAGAACATCGTCGCTGAGTTAAACAGAGGTGAAAAACTCAACGACGATAATTACAAACTATGGTACATCAAGATTCAATACGTTCTAGAGGAGCAAGACGTGCTCGAAACTCTGAAGAACAAGATGATTGAACCTGAGTCGGGCACTACGGCCCAACACAGACGAGACAAGGAAGCTTTTGATGTTTGGTCTCGGAAGAACAAGATAGCTCGCATTACGTTATTGTCCAGTATGGCCGATGACATAATGCGCATCTTCCGAGAGCATGACCTAGCCATGGACATATTGAGGAGAAGTTTGGTGGCACCTCGGTGTCCAAACTTCGTTCTTTAACTATAAGATTTGATTCATACAAGAAACGTCCAGATCATTCCATGGGGAAACATCTGCGACATATGGCTAATCTAATCTCAGAGATAAAGGATGCAGGTCATGTGCTCACTGACGAGCAACAAATCCAAGCAGTCATACGTTCCCTACCAAATGGGTGGGACCAAATGAAGATGCACCTCACTCATAATGAGAGCATCAAGAACTTCAGCGATGTTTCAAAGCACCTCGAGTTAGAGGAAGAGCGGCTTGCGGCCGCCAAGCCAAGTGCAGAAGTGCACATGGTTACTAGTTCCTCACACGGGGGAAAGAAACGGAAAGATCGTTCGAAGTTTACTAATGAACGTAATAAGCAACCTGAGTCTACCAAGAAACCCAAACATATGGGTGGGCACAAGAAATGGCACAAGAAGAAAGACTTGAAGAGGATCAAGTGCTTCAAGTGCAACAAGTTAGGTCACTATGCCCGTTCTTGTACGGATGAAGGTGACAAGGTAACTTGTAATGATAGTTACACATGTGTTTCTAATTCAATATTTCTTGTGGAATCTAATCCATTTTGGATAATTGATTCAGGTGCCACCGACCACATAGCAAGGGACAGACGGTACTTCGTGGAGTATCACTGGATACCCCAAGGAACAAAGTGGATCTATTTAGGAAACAACACACGTGTTGAAGTGAAAGGCGTTGGGACTTGCAAGCACGTCTTGGACAATGGCCGCACTATCCTACTTCATGATGTTCTCTTCGCTCCGGATATTCGAAGGAATATTATATCAGTGGTCGTGTTAATGGGTCTTGGTTATAGCTGGTTCTTTCAAAATTGTAAAGTGGACTTATTTTGTAATAATACTCTTATTGGTTCTGGGTATGTATTTAAAGGATTTATTGTATTAAATACAATGTATGACTCTTCATTTTGTAATGAAAATTTCCTTGTTACAAATTCTCCGACTTATGAGTCAGATATAATTTGTTGGCACACAAGGCTTGGTCACATTGGACCAACACGTATGGATAGACTTGCCAAACGTGGCCTTCTATCCAATGTATCAAAGGTCGAAATGTCGACTTGCGAACATTGCCTTGTAGGGAAATCTTGTCGCAAGCCGTTTGGAACCGGCACAAGGGCCGAGGTTTCATTACAGCTCATCCATTCGGACATATGTGGTCCGATGAATGTCAAGACAAGACGCGGGAAGTCCTATTTCATCACTTTTATTGATGACTTCACCCGATTCGGTCATATCTATTTGATATCCCACAAAAGTGAAGCATTAACCTGCTTTAAAAACTATATGAGTTTGGTGGAAAATCAATTAGATCGCAAGATTAAGGTCTTACGAACCGATAGAGGCGGTGAATATCAATCCGCAAGTTTTAAGGAACTTTGTGATGAAAAGGGCATAGTTCATCAAGTGACTATGCCTTATACTCCTCAACAAAATGGTGTTGCTGAAAGGAGGAATAGGACTTTGATGGAAATGGTCCGTTCAATGATGGCGCAAGCTAACTTGCCAATCACCTTTTGGGGTGATGCATTATTGACGGCTGCTTTCATCTTGAACTGCGTACCCTCGAAATCAGTTAGCTCCACTCCTTATGAGTTGTAGAACCAAAGATCTCCTGACTTAAACATTTTAAAACCTTGGGGATGTGCATCCTACGCACATACTTCCTCCCATAAGTATGGCAAACATTGGCCACGGGGAAGGAAATGTATCTTTATATGATATGCAGAAAACTCCAAAGGTTATGTTTTCATTGGTCAGGAAGACAATGGAGGTCTAATTGAATTTGAGTCGAGGGATGTCACTTTCTTGGAAAACGAGTTTCCAAGACAGGTCGAGATAAGTCAGGACTTATCTCTATTTGAGATTAATGATCAAGATGGATTACCTCATTCGAGTGGGAGAATTCTTGGTGACGACGAAAATACGTTTCAAACTTCACCAATGGATGATACGAATGACGCTAATCCTATTCCATACGGGAATAATGATTCAAGTGGGAGCATTTCTAACGACATTCCAAATGGGAGTGATATTAGAAATAATGATCCAAGTGGGAACATTTCTAACGACATTCCAAATGGGAGTGATATTAGAATTGATCTAAATTCGAGTCAACAAGGACTTGAAAAATCTCAAATACGACGTAGTAGTCGTACAAGGTTGGCTCCTCTAAGATTTGAGGATGAATTTCCGCAAACCTTTATGACTTTACTACAAGATGATGACGAGCCTGCTACTTTCAAACAGGTCGTATCATGCCCTGCAAAAGACAAATGGATGGAAGCGATGAAGGAGGAGTTGGAATCCATGAAAGTTAACCAAGTATGGGACTTAGTTGACTTACCCAGAGGACGTAGAGCTATTGGGAACAAATGGGTTCTCAAGATCAAGCATAAGGCTGATGGCTCTATAGACAGATATAAAGCTCGCCTTGTCGCGAAAGGTTTTACGCAACAGGAAGGGATAGACTGCGAAGAGACCTTCTCACCTGTTGTTCGTTTTACCTCGATTCACCTGATTCTGGCTATGGTAGCTTGCTTAGACCTCGAATTACATCAGATGGATGTAAAGACTGCTTTTCTCAATGGAGAATTGGACGAGGAGATCTATATGGAACAACCAACATGATTTGTAAAAGAAGGAAACGAACATAAGGTTTGTAAACTTCGTAAGTCCATATATGGTCTTAAATAATCCTCGAGGCAATGGTATATACGATTTCAAGAAGTTGTCTTATCAAATGGTTTTTCCATGCTTGATGAAGATAATTGTGTATATATCAAGATGATTAAGAGCAAGTACGTTATTATGTCTCTATATGTAGATGACATTTTAATAGCCGGAAATGACAAGGACTTTGTGATGGATATCAAGGCTTGGCTTTCATCAGTTTTTGAGATGAAAGACATGGGAGAAGCCGCATATATCCTTGGAGTTAAGATTTCAAGGAATCGTTCGAAGAAACTTCTTTCTCTTTCACAAGAGACTTATATAAAGAAGGTTCTAGAACGTTTTAATATGCAGGACTGCAAGTCCATTGATACTCCTATAAGCAAATGCGATAATTTATGTCTGAAATCGTGTCCAAATAACCAAAAGGAAAAGGAAATTATGGAAAAAGTTCCATATTCCAGTGCAGTTGGTAGTCTTATGTACGCTATGATGTGTACAAGACCGGACATCTGTTTTACCGTTGGAATGGTAAGTCGTTACCAATCCAATCAATGGCAAGTACACTGGAAAGCGGTTAAAAGGATAATGCGATATCTTAAAGGAACTGCGGACTATACTTTATGCTATCAAGGAGATGCCTTGAGGCTCGAAGGCTACACTGATGCTGATTGGGCGGGTGATCTCGATGAGCGACGATCGACCTCAGGATATGTTTTTCTACTCGGATCTGGTGCAATATCCTGGAGTAGCAAGAAACAATCCTGCATCGCACTTTCAATTATGGAAGCCGAGTTTGTAGCATTTAGCATGGCAGTCCAAGAGGCTGTTTGGCTTAGGAAGTTCTTAGACAGGCTAATTGATGCAAGTGACTCAGGTGCTGTACCAATACACAGTGACAATCAAGCATCTATAGCCTATGTCAAAGATCCAAAATTCCATTGTAAGACCAAACACATAGATATCCGCTACAAATTCACAAAAGACTATGCCAAGACCAAGAAGGTAGACATAAGGTACATATCTACGCATGAGATGATAGCGGATCCGCTTACGAAGGTGATCCCCAGAGATGTGTTTTACAAACACTTATCATCTCAAGGATTGCGTAAGAGCTGAGTTGTACCAATGTAAATTCTCATGTCTGTAAAAGATCAAATTTAATAAAAGAATGAGTTCCTTTTTTAAACATTGCATATGAGTTTCTTGAAAATGTTTGTGTACATTTTAAAATCTCAGCTATATTTTCTAGTATGTCGGACGGATTGAGGTTGGCTCTCTCACATGAGCAACCGCCTTTATTATATCAGACGGATAAAATAAAGATGAGACCTGTTTAAAGTCAAAAATCGTCAGACGGATGATTTAGAGTCATGACTTAAACAAAATGGTCGTATGAAAGATCTGCATCATATGGATGCTTACAAAAGATCTAATAGGATTCTCAAATCCTATCTGTCTTATGCGGGATGTGGGTCCAGAAGATTATTTGAGTAGTAAAAGGGACTCAAAATCAGACATTGTGGTGTCTGATCATCATCCTTACAACATCATTAAGACATACGCTCCCTGGGAAAGGAGTGATGTTGTAATACGTATTCATACTACGTATGCATTTGACCATTGGGTTAGAATAGTAATTGTGTTTATTATTATGTGAGACCCAAAGACCACATGGGTCTTAACTCGTTACCCTTATGGACTCTGATTGGTTCCTTTATATTTGACTGGGTGATTGCTATCTTAGCATGTTGCTTATGGACTATGGTCAATTCGGTCCGGCGGGGCATGTTAGAAAAGCAAGTCAAGTCAAGATCGAAAGGATCGCAAGAAGAGGAAGATTAATTTCATATTTACATTTGGACTTTAGAGATTCAAAGCTGGCCAGCCAATTGTAATCCAGATGGGATTCAATTGTTGAATATAAAGTATAAGAAATGTGAAGAAATAATCTAGGGTAAAGCATGTGTTGATCTACTCAACTTTGCACCTCGAGGGGTGTTGTGTATCTCTAACAAGTGCACAACAGCGGACTCTATGCGCATGACGGTCACACGGCCTATTTCTCGGTATGATAAACAGAAGAGTTAAAGGAAAGATGTTTCCTTACAATCCCCTCAAGTGTGAGTGGGAGATGTTGGATATGGACGACATGAATACACCCATGAGGGGATGTATGAGGGTATACGGACCTCAGATGTTTGTGCACGAATGGAACCTTTTCTCGTGTGAAAAGGACCACTCGATAAGTGGAAAAAGTCACTTTATAAGTGCATAAAGGCACTCAATAAGTGAATGAAGAAGAGGATAAGTAAAAGGGCTAATATAGGCTAATAAGCTTATAATTGGTTATTTCCTACAATAACTACCCCTAAAGCCTATAAATAGGACCCAAGGGTATGCCTTTTACATCAATCTAAACATGCCATAAGTTTGCATAAGGCAACTTATGTTCTTCTTCTCCCTTCCATTAAAATCCTCTTCTAAATAGAGATTTAGGCGGTGAAACGCTGCTTCGATCCTCTGTGACGAAGTACCGACCGTTGTGGTGAATCCGAGGGTGAAGTTCAGAGATTACGGTGCCGCGTACGCAAGCGTAAGTCTCTACATTGTTATTCGATCCTAACGTCGCTGTTTTGACAGGATCCCACAGTTTATACCAAAGTCTTTCAGTGTGTCTCTCATCCAAAGAACATGTGCACATGCAGCACCGGCGGCGATATATTCCGCCTCGGTGGTTGAAAGTGATACGGAATTCTGCTTCTTGGAAAACCAAGAGACAAGGGAATTTCCTATAAAATGGCAAGTGACACTAGTACTTTTCCTGTCGGATTTGCATCCAGCATAATCTGCATCACTATATGAGATTAACTCATATGTGCTTGACTTTGGATAGAATAATCCGTAGTCTAGTGTGTGACTTAAATAACGGAAAATATGTTTAACCGCTATTAAGTGTGATTCCTTATGTTGTGACTGATACCTAGCACAAACACATACGTCAAACATTACATCTGGCATACTAGCAGTAAGATATAATAGACTACCTATTATACCTCGATATAGACGAATGTCTACATCGGTGCCGCCCGTATCTTTATCAAGATGTGTTGTGGTGCTCATCGGAGTCTTCTTGCTAGAAGCATTCTCCATTCCAAATCGCTTTAGCAGCTCCATCGTGTACTTGGTTTGGTGGATAAAGATCACATCGTTCATTTGGCGAATTTGGAGTCCTAAGAAATATTTGAGCTCACCCATGTGGCTAATCTCAAACTGATCCTTCATAACATTAGAAAACCCTTCGCAAAGAGTGAAGTTAGTAGCACCGAAAATGATATCATCTACGTAAATTTGAAATAGAATAATATCATGATTAGCATACTTAACAAAGATCATTGAATCAACCTCACCCATTTTGAAACCCAAATCCAAAAGAAAGTTCTTTAAGCGGTCATACCAAGCTCTAGGAGCTTGTCTCAAACCATAAAGTGCTTTCTTAAGTTTGAAAACGTGATTTGGAAAATTTTCATTTATAAAACCCGGAGGTTGAGAAACATATACTTCCTCAACGACATCTCCGTTTAAAAACACACTCTTTACGTCCATTTGAAAAAGTTTGAAATCTTTATGGCATGGAAATGACAATAATAGTCTAATAGATTCTAATCTAGCTACCGGTACAAAAGATTCCTCGAAATCGATACCTTCCTCTTGCATGTAGCCTTGAGCAACTAACCGAGCTTTGTTCCGGATGACATTTTGGTTCTCGTCTGTCTTGTTCTTGAAAATCCACTTCGTTCCTATAACATTGTGGTTCTTCGAAGGCAACGGAACTAGCTCCCAGACCTCATTCCTCTCAAACTGAATGAGCTCATCTTACATGGCTACGATCCAAGAACTATCTTCGCACGCCTTGTTGATATTCTTTGGCTCCACGGAAGAGACAAAGGCACACTGAGCGAAGAAGTTGACTTGAGACCTTGTTTTGACACCATCTTCCATGTTGCCAATCACTTGTTTATGAGGATGGTCACGAACAGTTGAAAGCTTTCTGGGAACACCCTGGTCACTAGGAACATTCTCAAGAGATTCATTAATAGGGTTAGTTTCAACAGAATCAATAGCATTAGACTTATCAACCGAATCACAAATTACTTCCATAGATTCATCGTCATCGATAATTCTAGGAGGGACAAATTCTTTATTAAATGATACATGAAGTGATTTCTCGATCGTTGAGGTTCTTTTGTTGTATATCCGGTAGGCTTTGCTACGGGAGGAATATCCAACAAATATCCCCTCATCGGATCTTGGATCAAATTTGTCCAAACTACCATACGTGTTCTTGATAAAACATTTTGCACCAAAAACTCTAAAATGTTCAACTTGAGGTAACCTACCAAACAACAATTCATAACAAGTTTGTTTAGTGTCGGGCCTCAAGAGTATTCTATTAAACACATAGCAAGCGGTATGTACCGCTTCTGCCCAAAATTGATGGCCAAGGTGGCTATCATCAAGCATAGTGCGAGCATATTCCATTAGCGTCCTATTCTTTCTCTCAACAACACCATTTTGAGGGGGTGCATGAGGAAAAGAAAAGGTGTGAGTAATATCAACCTCATCACAGAAATTTGAGAAAGACTCGTTTTCAAATTCCCCTCCATGATCACTACGAATAGTGACAATGGTGGTTTCAATGAGATTTTGTACTTTCTTAGCAAATACTGTGAAGTTTGCAAAAGCATCATTTTTATTGACTAAAGTAAATACCCAAGTAAGTCTAGAAAAGTCATCAATGATGACAAGTCCATATCGGGCATTCCCTAATGAAGCAACTCTAGTTGGCCCAAAAAGATCTAGATGTAAAAGCTCTAGAGGCCGTTTAGAGGATATGCTTTTCGTAGGTTTGAATGATGATTTTGGAAGTTTGCCTCGTTGACACGAGTCGCAAAAGCTTTTCTTATTAAAAGAAAGCTCATGGAATCCTTTTATAGAATCCAGCTTGGATAGTTTGAAAAGTGTTCCGAAATTTGCATGACCAACACGTCTATGCCATAAGTGTTGCTCACTTGTGTTAGCAATAAGACATTGTTCATGTGAATTTGGAATATCTAAGATATATAAGCCCTTATGGCGTGTGCCAGAGAACAACACATTATTATTATCAGTTCTTAAAATATGGCACATTCCTTCTCAAAGCTAACTTTGTAACCCTTGTCACAAAGTTGACTTATGGAGATTAGATTGTGATTTAAACCTTTAACAAGGTAAACATCACTTATAAGAGGTTTAGAAGGGTTACCAACTTTCCCAACACCTATGATGGTTCCACTCTCGTTGCCTCCAAAGACCACTCGGTTTCCATTTTCAATGGGTACCACTTCGGAAAGCAACAGAGCTTTACCAGTCATGTGTTTTGAACACCCGCGGAGGTGTGTTCCTACGTGGCATAGTATTTGTGTACATAAATGCATAACCCTTCTTTGGAGGTCCACCCAAGGTGGGTTTTTCCAAAAGGGGATGTGAACTTAGTGGAAGTACCATGGGAAGATGAACTACCCATGGGGTATTTACTTCCACTAGTTGAGGCATCAGAGGATGGCCGTACAAAGGTGGAGAAAGATTTGGATGGATTTTCCTTATTATATCCCAACCCAATGCAATGATTGGCCGGAAGTAATTCATTCAGAATATCATCCAAACGATCCTTGCCTTTGTTGAATTTCTCAACACGGCCTAATGTGAACTCATATTTCTCAGTGAGAGAACGTATTTTAGCATCCATAGTAGACACTTGCATGGTGGGTTCACAAACACGTGACTTGAGATTCTCATTCTCAATACTCAAAGTTGAGTTTCGAGAAATCAAATCTGCTATCTTATGTTCACCCGGATCCTCAATGTTAACATGCTCAAGTTGAGATTTGAGATTTACAATCTCAATTCTTAAGGCTTCAACAATGGTGTCGTTGTTGGTGATGACAGGTTTAGGTGTGGTTAGAAGACTAGTTAGCTCATCTTTGATTTTAGTATATCTATTCACTAACTTAGAATACTTAGACCAAATTTTTTCATTAGCTAATCTAAGATCATCCATAGTTACCTCTTCACCTTCATCCTCGGTTTCATCTGAAGCAGTCTCTTGGTCAGATTGTTCTCTTGCCATGAAGCACATGTGTGCTTTCTCCACTTGTTCTTCATCTGACTCACCACTTGAAGAGTCCTCTTCAGAGTCGGTGAATGTACCAACAAGCCCTTTCTTGTACCCCTTCTTGTACTTTCTTGACTTGTCAAACTTAGGTGCCTTCCATTTCTCCTTTTGTTTGTTGAGGGGACAATCGACCTTGATGTGTCCTGGCTTATTACATTTGAAACACAAAGGAGAAGAAGTATTAGTAAAACCAATTTTGGATTTGTCCTTGAAGTTACCTTTTCGAAAAAACCGGTTGAACTTCTTTGCCATGAGGGCCAAAGATTCCATGTCCAACTCAGCTTCCGATTCTTCACTATCGGTAGGTGTGCTAGGGGTGGCCTTGAAAGCAATCGCCTTTTTCTTCGGCTCTTCTTGCTTTAAGAACGCCTTCATCTTGTCCTACATCTTGATCTTGCTGTCCTTTCGTACCGCATAAGACATTAATGTACCCATTAGTTGAACAACAGTATACTTAGACATATCATTACCTTCCTCGATAGCATAGGTTTGCTTTTCCCAACTCGAAGGAAGTCCGTCAATGATCTTTGCGACTTTCTCTTCTTGGGTATAGGTCTTCCCAAGAGCTTCCAATTCGTTGGTTAGATCCACGAAGTGAGCATAGTACTCCTTAATTCTTTCACCCTGTTCCATGTGAAATAACTCGAATTCTTTGTTAGCAACAGTGAGTTTAGAGTGTTTTACCCTGCTCGTTCCCTCGTGCAAGATGAGGAGTTGATTCCAAATCTGATATGCACTCTTACATGTGCATATCTTGTTGAAGTCTTCTGGCTCAAGTGCACACTGTAAGGCATTCATTGCCTTGGCATTGCTCACCTCCGCGGCGACCTCCGTGGCAATCCACTTTGTGAAGTCTTCTTCAGTGGGCTCAATGTACTCCATTAACGTGGCTCTCCAAAGTGATGCACTCCGGAGGAAAGTTTCCATCCGGCATTTCCAGTACACATAGTTGGTACCGTTGAAGTGAGGAGGCCTGGTTGAGGAGTATCCTTCGATCACTGAAGAGGCTCCTTTAAGATTCTTGTACGAGCTGTAGTCGGGAGGTGGTCGAACGGCCTTGTTGTCGTTGTTTGTCATAGCTATGAACCAAGCTCTGATACCAAATGTAATACCCTGGAAGCTACTGCACAAGTACTAGAGGGGGTGAATAGTACTTTAAAATAATCAAGAGGATAATTCCTAATTATTTTGCAAACACAAACAATAATGTGGAATAGAAGTGACAACAAGAATAACACAACGCAAACAACTGATGTAATGGGTTCAGATCCACCCAAGTCTCCCCGACTTGTTCCCGGTGATCCTACGTCCCAGACACCCAGATCCCTTCCGGCTACTTGAGTTAGAATCCACTAACTCAAGCTTTCACTAAAAACCTCTTGTAGAAAATACTACAAGACTAATCAATACAAAGATTGAATCATGACTCCCACAAACTGGAATCACGAACTTCTCACAAACCGAGAGCAAACTATAACAAAAGTTTAATGAAATATAAATAACTCACCACAAATTCCTATGCCTTGAGAGATACTTACGGTATTAGGGCAAGGAAGGATGAAGAGAAGAAAAGATCACGAAACCCTAGCACCACTGAGATGAACAGATGGAGACGGCTAGGATGATGAAGATGATGATCTTTGAATCTTTCAGGAGAATGAATGCACCAAAACATCAGATCTCTTGGAAGAATTGGGTATATCAGAGAGAGAGAGAGAGAGAGAGAGAGAGAGAGAGAGAGAGAGAGAGAGATATATATATATATATATATATATATATATATATATACACCTTTTCGAGAGAGAGAGAGAGCCTTCAAAATCGATAATCATAGGTCTCAAATTAGATCTGAAATACCTCTCATAATAGAGGAATTTCCATGTTTGAAATGCATCAAACAGATATGGAAAGAATCAAAACAGATCCATAAAAATCGTGGAAATAAAATCTCCAATGGCTGGAAAATTAACGCAGCTTAATCGGTCTAAGAAGGATCACTGACCGATTAGTTAGAGAACTAGTCGGTCGGTGAACCTTCTTGGACCAACTAGTTTCAAACAGAGAATAGAGTGAAATTAAGAAGATTAATCTAGTCGGTCTAAGAAGAAACATTAACCGACTAGTTTGGAAACTAGTCGGTCGGTGAACCTTCTTGGACCATCTAGTTGTCAACAGAGATTATGCTGAGAATCTCAAAGATGACTAGTCGGTTCAAGAAGCATTCCGAACCGATTAGATTGTCATTTAATCGATTGGTTCTTCTACTCGAACCAACTAAGATGCACAGAAAGCCAAGATAAAGATGATAAGCTAAAGAACCCTATCTAATAGCTTCTAAGGCATTCTTAGGGATAAGATAAGATAGACATAATGGTTACTAAGCAAGTAAGACTCAAGGCTTAACATTCTATAAAACGAAACTAGAAGACATAGAAATATACAAGACAAACCGTCTTCAAAGCTCCAACATGACGAGTTCAGATGCTCTTGACTTCATCGACAAATCCTAAGCTTCAAAGAAGCTTCAGGCATAACGATCATGCACTCTAAAGAAGTCTTGAGACGTCGCTTAAGATCTACAAAGTAAATTAGCGACGATCTCCATAACTGCGCTCAAAGAGAATTAGTACATGATATTTATGTTTGTTCATCATCAAAACCAAATCAAGGGAATCAATACTCAACAGACGTAACGGCCTGTATTTTAGGCATGTTTGTTTACGTGTATGACTGTATTTTACTTCAATAGTCCGAGTATTTTTCGTCTGAGTGTTCTTTGATTCTACGCGTCGATGCGAGCGTGCCCCTATTTTTATTCTTTGCCATAGCGTAATTACTATTACCATTAGACTAATTACTCTAACACATAGTTAATTAACCAACCCCACACCCCTTTAATCACCTCCCTCTTGGCAGATAAGATCCGAAATATTCAGATCTCAAACTTATTGCATATTGCTCTATTTAGAGACCCTCATCCCCTCTCCCGTTCATCCTCCTCCCCAGTCTTCAATCATCAACATCAACATCATCCTCCCCATTAATAAATCAATCACCCAAATCACAAAACAGAAATTGAGAGAGGAAGACAGTGAAGTCAGATCTATGGAAATTCATCATCATCATGCCCATCCCCTCCTCTTCCCAGTGATCCCCTCCCCCTCCTCCTAACCACAGCCCACGCCACCACCTGCGGAACCCATGCGCACCCCCTAGCAGCCCTGCGCCCCCCAGATCTGCAACCCCCTCCACCCAAAGCGCCCACACGCCTGCGCGCGCCACCGCCCAAGGCCCCAGCACCTCCCAGGGCACCGCCCTCCGCTCTGCTCTTACGCGCGCCACCTGCTCTGCCCCGAGGCCGCCTCCCCCACCTGCTCAGACCGCATGGCCGCCGCCGACGCACACCCACATGCGCCGCCAGTCCATCAGCTCCGCCCCAAGGCCGCCAACCCACCTGCTCTGCCCTTGCGCGCCCCCTTAGCCCGCCTGGCTGTCGCCCCGCCTTGAACTCCTCCCTCCCATTGACGTGCCCTCCTTGACCTCTCTGCAACCAAAGAAAGAAAAAAAAGAGAAGAAGAGGAGTCAAATTTTGAGAGGAAAGGTGAGTAAGAGAAGATAGTATATAAGTTATAATAAGTTATTATATAAAGAGTTAAGTTTACATAAAAAGCTAAGTTTTATTATAAGTTATTATAAATAATTTTATAACTTTTCTTTTTTTAATTATTTTCAATATAATTGTTAGTCATAATTTAGTGTATATTATATAAAGAGATAGTGTATTATTAATATTATATAATAAGTTAGTTAGATGTTTTTAGTATAATTTTGTGTAGCTAACTTGCCTTGTAACATATGTGAACCCATGTATCGTTATCGCTGACCGTGCCTTTCACGACACGGTGTATCGATAACTCATCGTAGCCTAACTATGAGTTTTAAAAACTATAAAGATGCATGTCAAACTAGTTTCATTTCATTAACAAAAATGTCTCGTTTGAACAGTTAGCTGAGCTTGATAATCTGCACAGTATCGTAAACGACTCGTTCAGACTATGAGTTGTACTTGATCGTAAAATGTGTCAATCTAGATAATGATTAATACATTGCAAATATGGTAACATCACAGACACTTGGGGTTATGGGGTAACTTATAATAGGAGTGTGTGGGAGCGACCAGTCTAGGCTTTGTTGTCACCGTGCGGGTTCTAGCAACTCATTCAAAGTCAGCCAGTGACAAATTCACAGACTTGATCATAGATTCTTGAACAGTATTGCATGCTTGGTATTCACAGTTTTGGTTTAACCCGGGTACGTGTACCCGTGGTATGAGATGGACTCTTGGTTGCTCAATGTACTCCGCATTATAAGTCACGATCTAGGTTTGGCACAGTTATACTCTCGTAACCTTGTCATCTTTAATAATGTTTCATTTAATTGCTGATAACTTATGAATTTTGTAAATCTGCAAAGCTACGTTTCTGCTCTATTTCCATACAATTATTGTACGCACTTTTACTTCTAGTCTCTGCTAGATTGCTATGCTTATATATCGTTTTACTTTTCATACTTGAGATACGTTGAGTTACGTCTGATCCTGGCGACCCCTCTTTTTGTGGTGGACCCACCAGATACCTCACAGGTGGACGAGGTGACACCTGAATTAGCAGACGTCGAGCTCGCAGTTGAGTTTTACCAGGAGGACGCTGGTTACTAAGAGTGAGTGTGAGAGTGTTATGTTATCTTATGCTATTCTTGTTCAGAATGTGGCTTGGTGTGTATTTGTATTCGGGATGTATTTCCTTTTCTTTATGCTGCTGGTTTGTAATAAGGGTGTATTGCATTTTCATGTATGAGTATTTGGCATATTTATGCATCGGAGCCTGCATTGACTTCATTGGTGCCTAGCAGGGCTTGTGCATGTACCAAACTGTAACAGGCCCCGGGAGTGGGTCGTTACAGAGCTTCACATTGCTTCTTATCACAAAAATTCACAACAAACCATTCCTTTTTCCATTGACCCTCTCCCTCGTCATTGGAACATCAACACCGGAAATGGTGTCGTGAAAACCACAAGTGGCTGTTAATCGTGCCCTCTGGTGATTTGTGGGCGCAGAATCTTCGCAGGCTTCATGATAATCGACATGTCAAGTTTTGATGCAGTATTTGGCATGGATTGGTTCAGAACTTTTTATGCTACCATCGACTGTCACAAAAAGAAGGTAGTGTTTGAAATTTCCAATCATCCAGTGTTCGAATTCGCAAGTGGAAGCCATTCACTTGGACCTATTTGATTCCGGGCCAAGCCCATAGAAATAATGGTCACGTCAATATAAGCGGAACCTAAGAAGCCCAGAGTAATTCGAGAATTTAACGACGTGCCCTAAAGAAATTTCAGGATTACTACCAAATAAAGCTCTCGAATTCGAAACTCCTTACAGCTATGAACGAGCTCTTAGTAATCACAGCCGAGCTATCCTCAACCTGGATCACTCTCCTGATAGGTTGAATCGACTTCTGCTCCTCATTTGTCACCGAATGGGTTATAGGACGACTAGACATGCTGCCTGCAAACTTCTTAAATCCGAGGTGGAGAAACTCTTTAACTCTGTGAGAAGTATTGAATTCTTGCCCAGCCATTTCTGCAAAAAGAAAAAGGATTAGGGGGATCAAATATGAGGGAAACATCTAGAAATTGGTCCTACTCAGAGCCCACGGTATGCTTTTCAGCAATTGATCATTTAGCCAGTTATTAATCAACCTTTCCCTAGCTGGCATGTTATGCCCTGTTTTGAATTATATGCTAAACTACACATATATGTCCTCTACGCACGTGCATATCTTTTCAATACACGTGCAGATAGGGATACCGAGATGATATGGGATGGTAGGAGCGTAGGCGTAGCTAGTGGCAATCCTGTAATTTTTCGAAAGATGTGAGGGCATTTTGGTCATTTGCCCCTTTACGGGGGGTGTGTAAAGGAAAGGGGGGTGTGTGCGCGCGCGTGCGCATAAGACACATGTGTGTATAGTGCACGCGTGCACGTGTAAGCATGCCTGGGTAGTGAGCCATGATAATGTGCAAGGGGTTAGGATTTAATGGCATAACCGTAAATTTTTAGAAAGGTGAGGAGCAAAATGGTCATTGGGACTAAATGAAGGCGGTGTGTGTATAGTAAAGATATGTGTGCATAAAGTAATGGCACAATTGTAAATATGTATAAGTATATGGGCATTTTGGGGGAGGGCATAATGGTAATTTAATAACTAGATGGCTTCTTGAATAAGCCAAGAAAAATCTAGAAAAGAGAAAGCTTATCTATTCTTTTTTCATTTCTTTTTCTTTTCTCATCCTTATCTCCTCTCCGCCCTCTCCCCCTCCACTCCCAATTTCATGCTCACCCTCTCCCCCTCTATGTTGGCCGAAATCCATCGTTAAAAAAGAAAGAAAGAAAGAAAGAGAAGAAAGAAAAGGAGGAGGAGGAGGAGAAGAAGAAGACGAGGATGATAAGGAGAAGAAAGCTAGGCTTCTTCATGATGGTGAAAGTGGAGGAGGATGAGATGGAGTTAGAGCTTTAAAGAAAGATGGGATCATTTACACTTCAAGAGCTACAACATTTATGTTTTATGAAAAATTAGAATTTGCTTATAACAGGTTGCAATTCTTTATAGAATTTGTGTCATGTTTCTGAAATCTGGGCAGAATTTCTATGTTTCACGATATATGCCACTATAATTAGCACACACATCCTAATTTTTTTATTTGATATCTGAAACCCTGACTAGTAGGTCTACATTTTCATTTATTAAGCTTTGTTAAATTCACAATGAAATTGTATGATATATGCCAATGTATATGACTGTCTGTATTTTTCCAACAAGCTGAATCGTTCAAGCAGCGCTTTGAATTGTGTATTATATCTATTTTTCCTTTCATTGCTCCTGATGCTTGTTGATACATGGAAAAGAGTTTGATAGTGTGGTTTGTTCATGAATTAGTTCATGTTCTAGGGCCATGTTAATAACGCCCACCACGTGTTTGTTAAAATGCCTAAATGAAGGCAAAATCCAGAAACTTGCTTTCATACATGTATGTCATGAATCATGTTGTGAATTGGTAATGAGGGGTAATGGAAAGCATGGTTTCATATGTTATGAATAATGAACTAAAATGTCTGTGATGAAGGGCATGGCACTTGGGTGCATGACCCATGTTGATATGTGATGTGACTACGATGGAGGGCATGGCACTTCGGTGCATGACCCATGTTGCTATGAGTGTGGAATGTGATGCCATGTAACATGACTCCTGCATTCCTAATATGATGATAAAATGAAACTCTTGAATGTCTCGGTCCTATCTAAGGAGGGTGAGCTGCTGAAACTGGGGTTTGGGGAAATTTGAGTAAATTGTGGATATAAGGCCTGGACTATGAAGGTGGGGAGGAGAGGATGTGAGATGCGATGATTATTCTCACTCTCCTTTATATGGAGTGATGGTTACTTGGTGCTTGTGATGATGTGGTTTGGATGTGGAGAGGTGCATATGAAAATCCTCACTCTTGCTACCATCCAGGGAGGATGCGGAGAGGCCCGATGTGCAGTGCCTGTGTCCACCGCACCGTGTGCCATACTCACCCCAATCTTGGAGTGGGGTCCATGATTCTCAGGTCCCCTGACGGGGCGGGGTTGAGAGGCCCAGCATACAATGCAAGTGTCCAATGCATCGAGCGCAGTTTTCTACCCAAATCCATGTGGTGAGGTCCAGGTTCTTATGTCTTACAGTTTACCCAGATTTCCAATAAGTTAATAAATTACATGTTATTTGTTCTACTTGCAGTGTTTCCTCTTCCATCTATTTGTATTGTTGTGAGACAATGGTATAATACTCTTTCAGACTAGCTTTGCTTGTGGCACTTGGATTACTGGTAGTCTCTGCATTTGTCAGTTACTACCTTGCAGTTATGTTATCCTTATTATGAAGACTTACTTGTTGTTGTTTCTTGTCGTCATGTATTTATTTCTCGTTGTAATCATATAGTTGCAGTTGCCTTTGTTGTTCCTTTCTGTATATATGTTAGGTATTGGTGTTTATACCAATATTATTTTGATGATGATCACAACATTATATTGTTGCTAATGTCTCTCATGTTTTAGTCTCATAGTTAACAAATGAAGAATATCATTTTGGAGACTAAATGCTTGGTGCAAGTATAAACATCAATAGGAGCAATGCCAAAGCTTGGACACAATGGGTGCCAAAGATTGGAGATGATGGGTAGCATCAAGGTTGAAGACATAAAATCTAAGGGAAGCAATGTAATCCATGTAATATTTTATTACTTGCATTTCTCTTTTTGAGTCTAGGTTTAATGTAATGCCTTGATAGATGGTCTGCTCATTCATGCATATGCATATAACCATCTTAATGGGCCTTAGGATTATCATAGAATCCAACCCAATAGGTTCATCATGACAAATGACTCAATTGGAGTATCTGGCTCTCCAACAGGCGACAGATCAAGGAAGGACAGACGAGTGGGTGATTCCAGGTGCCTAGCCAGCCTTCTACAGTCGACTGGAGTGCACAGCTCAAGTCAACATTTCTTAACTCCTTCTTGAGCTCTTGGAAACAGACTATTGACGTTCATTTTACCGTCGCATGTCTTCCATCAGGTGCCTAGGATTTGTTCTCCAGTCTTCTGTGTGCCAAAGTGCGTAACTTGTAGTTTCTGGGTTTCAACCCATTTTGGAAGTCGGTCGACTGATGGAGTATTTTCAGTCGCCTGTCAGATTACAGGCGCCTGAGAATTGGTCATCTATCATCTGAAGGAGCTAGTGCGAAAGTTGCATTTTTCTCAGCTCCTTTCCATCACATGTGTCAGTCTCCTGCTGAAGGATATTCAGGCACCTGCACATTGTACAGGGGCCTGTGTAGTCTTCTACAGTCACCTGTCATGGCTCAGATTATAGCCGTTGGGATTTTTATATCCATTGACCAGTCGACTGTCACTTGTTCATCAGTCGACTGTCTGTACCGTAAATTGCTAGAACCTAATCGTTGCAGATTTATTCTTTTTGGCTTTTTACTTGGGTTTGAGGGTATTTTTGGACTTCCTGAATATAGAAGAGGGCTGAGTTCATTAGAACTTCTTAGTCACTATTGCAAATCATTAAGGCTTGATTAAGCCACTCTCAAACTCTCTCACTTCCCTTTTAGAGCTATTGTTCCTCTTCATGCATTGAAGTCAAGCTCAAGGGAAATCATCCAAGTGCTTTCAAGCAAATCTCATTACTTGGAGATCCTCTTACATGCATTGCATTCATTAATGAGTAAGTTCATCATCAAGGCATATGTAAGAGTATTTGTTTTACTTTGTGCTTTCTTTGAAACCCTAGCTTTCTGTGTGAGAGCTAGTTACTCTCCCTGTGAGAGTATAATCTTCTGTGTGAGGGTTGGTTGAGATCTCTCTGTGTGAGAGTTTGAGTCTCTATGTGTGAGAGCACAAGTCTTTCTGTGTGAGAGTAAGGATTTCTCTATGTGAGAATCCAAAATCCTCTGTGTGAGGTATCTTTGTGTGAGATTGTATTCACTTCTCTGTGTAAGAATTATAGTGGATATTGGTGTGGCTGGACGTATCCAAGTTTGGAGAACCTGGGTAAAATCTTGTGTTTGTGTTTGGATTGATTGTGTTGATTAACTCCTCCCGCACTTATTATTCCGCATTTGTAAGTTAACTTTTAATTGCACAATTTATTGCCATTACTCTATTCACACCCTCTAGAGTTTGTTGTTAGTATTACAAGTGTAAGACGATCCTTATAATTAATATCAGCGCGAGGTTATAACATACTACAACGATGAAGAAGATCTATCAACCATACGACCCCCGCTCTTTAACGAAACCAACTACCCAAGTTGGAAGATCAAGATGATGATCACTTGGAGGGTCAAGACCTATGGAACATCACGGAGTCGCCATTTGAGAAGCCTACTACACCCGCGGCTTCAAGGACAAAAGCGAAGGACTCAATGAAATTCAATGCGAGGGCTATGAATGCATTCCATTGCTCCCTCACTTCAAATGAGTTCAATCACATCTCCATGTGCAAAACGGCCAACGAAATTTGGCATATATTGGAGATTTCTTAAAGGGACTTCGAACGTAAAGAAATCTAAACAATGCGTATTTAGATCTAAATATGAGTTGTTTAAGATGCAGGAAGGTGAAAACATCTCGAAGATGTTCACAAGGTTCACAAAAATTGTGAACGCTTTGGAAGGACTTAGGAAGGTAACTTCCCAAGAGGATCGAGTGGAGAAGATCACTGACTCGCTTACATCTCAATGGGAGTCAAATGCCAATGGGATTTTGGAGTATAACAACATGTCCAAATACACCATTAAGGAGTGCATTGGGAATATCATGGCGTATAAAGTGAAGCTTCAACACAAGAAAGAGATTCAACCATCCAAGCCTGAGAAGACTGAGAAGCAAAAGGGGGTTGCATTCCATACCGAGAAGGAGCCAATCGAGTGGAGAAAGAAATTCCATCAAGAAGCTTCAAGTGAAGATGATGGAGAAGATGATACCAGCGATGATGATTTCATCGAGCTTGCCAAGCGATGATGATTTCATCGATCTTACCAAGCAATTCAAGGCATTCCTCAAGGGCAAGCAAGGTAAATCTCTCTCAAAGTTTGCCTCTAAATCTAACAAGGTTTGTTATACTTGCAGTGACAAAGGTCATCTCGCTACCGAATGCCCTTTCAAACCCTCCAAAGACTATTACAAATGGAAAGGGAAGAAACATTGGAAAGGCAAGTCCAAATTCAAGAACCAAAAGAAGGGACTTGTCGGCACATTCGATGACTCGGATGAGGATTCATCAAGCGACGAAGAGGAAGATGACAAGGAGCACACCCACATGTGTTTCACGGTATTGAAAGATCTTTCTTCAAGATCTAGTAATGAAGAGGTGGAGGCTTGGCTCAAGACCAATGAAAAGGTGGAGGCTTGGCTCAAAACCAATGAAGAGGTGTGCTTCATGGCAAAAGCGGAAGAATCTTTGTCAAGCTCTAGCGATGAGGGAAGCGATGATGAAGTTGAGTAGGAGCCAAAGCTACCTTACGAGGAGCTTGAGTATCGTTACAATGTGGCCTCCAACGCAGCAAGTAAGTGCATCGACTCATATGCTAAATTGAAAGCTAAATTTAAAAATGCTATGAGTAGGGTGCATGAACTTGAGTCTTCTAGTGTTAATGTAAATAATATGCATGTTTGTGATACTAGTGAGAGAGAGACACACACTTCTCTCTCAAGTTAAGAAATTGAGCATAACCAATGATAAATTAGTGGCTCAAAACCTTAGCTTAGAAACTTGCATTCAACAACTTACGTTGAAATGCGAAGAGGAATCCCAAAAGCTTATAACTTTGTTCATGTTAGGGATTCACTCCATAGTTTGCTTGAAAAACAACGTCCGGTAAACCATAGAGGAGGTTTGGGATACACTCCAAATGTGGTTACCAAACCCACCTCTATTTCTTCTTTTGGTGCAAATTCAAGAAATATTGCTAAAGCACCTAAGAAGAATCACCATGCTTTCTTGTATAATAATAACACCAACAACAAGCATATAAATCACAATGTGGTGAGGAATAATGAAATTGCTTCATTTTTTGCAAAGAAGCAAAATTCTCATTTAATGCATGTCAAGAAAATATTTTCTACACCTAAGCATGCCACATCCACCCCCTCTTGCAAAGGCAAAACTCTTGCCTAGGAAATCCTTGAGTCTTTGTATTCTCACTAAGTGTAGTGTGCAAGAGAGGGATAGATACATCAACTCGCTAGTTAGGGATGTGATCGCCTCAAGTGATTATATAAGGAAATCAAACTCCTCTTGGCTTTGGTTCCCTAATGTTTAGGTCTCTCACACATATGCATATTGCATGGGTATTATGCTTATTGTTTTTTGGCATACCCATTGTTTGTGTGATGTTTCATGATTTCGAAAATGTTTTCAAATTTACTTTTCATGAAAATATGGACCTTGGAGAATACTTTGTCATGCATGCACTTATTGAATCATGTGTATGACAATGGGGGAGTTAAAATGTTATCTATGTTTAGAAATATTTTAAAACATATTTTAACTCTCATTTTGGGTTATGATTGAGATCATTATTTATAATTGGTTATTATGGTCTTAATCTTAACCCATTGATACTGCCAACTTGTTTTATGATATATTTTCTTTTGGCAATGTCATGTGTATCAATGTATTTGATTTTTCCATATCTCTATTTTGATACACTTTAGGCCCATGGCTCCAATTATGTTTTACAATTGGTAAAGAGGATTATCTTACAATTGGTATTATTTCAATTGTTAAAGATTTTTTATCTTTTTCTTTACAATTAGTATTAGATCCTAGAAGTCAACAATTTGACCATTTCTATAATGTATGGAGAGCATGGGATAGTGATTGATACTCACTAAATTTTTATATTTGGTATCATACATCTCTTTATCTTTTGCATATTGTCACATTTTTATTAGAATGCCAATGGGGATATGTTTGTTGTCTACCTTTTTGACAATGATAAGGGGCGAGAGATATGCATTATGTAAATCATGTATATCATACATATGCATTTAGGGAGAGAGATAGTATTATGTAAATCATATCTTCTATGTGGGAGAGATATACATATGAGAGATTTGTTTATGTAATCCATGACTATTATATGTCACCATTGTTTCTTATTATTTCAATTGGTATAATGAGTATTTACTATTGGTTTATCTCATTTTACTATTGGTGCATACAAGTAAGGGAAGCTCATTAGCATTGTGCTTTATTTCTTTATGTTTTACATAATGTGTGTCATCATCAAAAGAGGGAAGATTGTTAGGTATTGGTGTTTCATACCAATATTATTTTGATGATGATCACAACATTATGTTGTTGTTAATGTCTCTCATATTTTAGTCTCATATTTAACAAATGAAGAATATCATTTTTGGAGACTAAATGCTTGATGTAAGGATAGACATCAAGAGGAGCAATGCCAAAGCTTGGACTCAAGGGGTGCCAAAGCTTGGAGATGATGTGGAGCATCAAGGTTGAAGCCATAGACTCTAAGAGAAGCAATGTAATCCATGTAATATCTTTTATTACTTGCATTTCTCTTTTTGAGTCTAAGTTTAATGTAATGCCTTGATAGATGGTCTACTCATTCATGCATATGCATATAACCATCTTACTGAGCATTAGGATTATCATAAAATCCAACCCAATAGGTTCATCATGCCAAATGACTCAATTGGAGTCTATGGCTCTCCAACATGCGACTGATGAAGGAAGGACAGATGACTGGGTGATTCCAGGCGCCTAGCCAGCCTTTTACAGTCGACTGTAGTACACAGTTCAAATCAACATTTCTTGACTCCTTCTTGAGCTCTTGGAAACAGACGACTGGCGTTCATTTTACAGTCGCCTGTCTTCCATCAGTCGCCTGGGATTTGGTCTCCAGTCAGCTGTGTACCAAAGTGCGTAACTTGCAGTTTCTAGGGTTCAACCCATCTTACAAGTCAATGGACTGATGAAGTATTTTCAGTCGCCTGTCAGATTACAGGCACCTGAGAATTGGTCATCTATCGTCTGAAGGCGCTAGTGCGAAAGTTGCGTTTTTCTCAGCTCCTTTCTATCCCATGTGTCAGTCGCCTGCTGAAGGATATTCAGGCGCATGCACATAGTACATGCGCCTGCATATTGTACATGCGCCTGTGTAGTCTTCTACAGTTGCCTGTCCTGGCTCAGATTATAGCCGTTGGAATTTTTATATCCGTTGACCAGTCGACTGTCACGTGTTCATCAGTCGACTATCTGTGACGTAAATTGCCAGAATCTAACCGTTGCAGATTTATTCTTTTTGGCTTTTTACTTGGGTTTGAGGGTTCCTTTGGACTTCCTGAATATAGAAGAGGGCTGAGTTCATTAGGTCTTCTTGGTCACTATTGCAAATCATTAGAGGTTGATTAAGCCACTCTCAAACTCTCTCACTTCCCTCTTAGAGCTATTATTCCTCTTCATGCATTGAAGTCAAGCTCAAGGAAAATCATCCAAGTGCTTTCAAGCAAGTCTCATTACTTAGAGATCCTCTTACATGTCTTGCATTCATTAATGAGTAAGTTCATCATCAAGGCATAGGTAAGAGTATTTGTTTTACTTTGTATTTTCTTTGAAACCATAGCTTTCTGTGTGAGAGCTAGTTACTCTCTGTGTGAAGAGTATAATCTTCTATGTGAGGGTTGGTTGAGATCTCTGTGTGTGAGAGTTTGAGTCTCTCTGTGTAGCATAAGTCTTTCTGTGTGAGAGTAAGGATTTCTCTGTGTGAGAATCCAACATCCTCTGTATGATGTATCTCTGTGTGAGATTGAATTCACTTCTCCGTGTGAGAATTATAATGGATATTGGTGTGGCTGGACGTACCCAAGTTTAGGGAACCATGGTAAAATCTTGTGTTTGCATTTGGATTGATTGTGTTGATTAATTCCTCTTGCACTTATTATTCCACATTTACAAGTTAAATTTTAATTGCACAATTTATTGCCATTACTCTATTCACCCCCCTCTAGAGTTTGTTATTTGTATTACAAGGGTAAGACGTTCTTTACAATATATTATTTGTAGCACTAACTCTCTTTTTCAATAGCTCACTCCCAAACGGCAGGTACGTCTCCATTTCATATGTGTTTACTTCATACAGTGGTATACTTTGCCGTTATGCTATGTCACATAGTCTCCATGATCTTACCTTAACTTGTAACTATAGTAATTAAGCAAAGAATACCATAATTTTCCATTAGTGTTGGGATTTCCTACTGGGGCACGCATTGACGTGCTCCTCCCCATTTTTCAGGTAGCAGTGGCAGCTTAATGCTGGTGACTTAGAGTTGGGTTCTAGGGGTAGCACTTGGAGTGAGCTGTAGCTTTGTGTTGTGTTTTGGTTTGTCTTTGGGAGGTGGAGAGTGGTAGTGTATATATGGTGATGTACCTGGACTATGTATATGAATGAATGTCGAGATATATATCATGTTGTTGTTGTTCTTTGTTATTTATGAGGGTGTCTTTGATATTATAGTGGAGTAGTACTTGTACTATCCCAGCATGTGCGCAATGGACCTGCTATGTCTCTGTACTCCCCCCCTCTTCGGGACTCCTGGGAAAAATTTTAAAAATTCCGGGTATTTTGGGGGAGCGTGGTGTGACATAGCAATGCTAAAAAAAGCTTAGCTGCCTTGAATTCAGCCTTAGAAAGGTCCAATTCCATTGATGCTGAAGGGCCAAGGTGGCCCTAATGAGTAAGGAAGGTCGACTCGGTCGGAAAGATAATAAAAACAAAAGTATTTTTCCAATCAAGAATTTTGCTTTGTAGGTTCCTGATAAGGTTCTTGTTCTTCCTGGTGGTGATATAATACAACACAACATGAGGAGCAAGCTTCACTTGGAAGAAGAAATTGAAAAGATGTAAGGTTGGCTACACTTTGTGTAACAAGCAGTGCATGATAAAGCCGACCAAAGAAGCAACAGAATTTGGCATCAATTGGTAAAGTGATAGTTCAATGAAATTTAAGACTACAAGAATGAAAGGGTGAAGTGGAAAGTGGAGTCCATGCTGAAACATCTTCGAATATATCCCAACCTCACGCTTCTTGGGGAAACAGATCCTTTCATTATAGAAAGGGGTCCTGATCCTATAAGGGTGAAAGATATAGTCGGTCTTAATCTTATGGACCCAAAAGGAGAAATTTTGGGCGCCATTTCTAAAATCTCCCTGGGTGCATTAGAAGTATCACCCCCAGCTCGTAAGATTAAGTTCGTTGAGTCGGAGGGCTCACTGAGTAAATCCTTCCATTTTTCGAGAACTTGCGAGGGCTGGGAGACCTCCGGCACTTTAGTGGTGTGAACTTCCTTGATTTTCAACATCTCGATCTGTGCATCTCATTAAATGCATCTCCAATCCCTATGTATCACATCACCAGACATCAACCACTACATTGGTTGAGTTCGGGAGATGGGGGTCATTGATACAACCATGTGTCAGCCCAGACACCATCCAATTATCTATTTCGATAAACAGGCTCAAGTCCAAGCTCATGACTTCGGCCAAGGAGATTAGATGCCCTCACACGTGGCTGACCACCTCCTCCTTCAAAGTGACAGTTCAGCTAGCCGTTAGGCTCTTACATTTAAATGGTCGGCTCATAATGGCGGACATCAACGGCCAACAGTTAAGCTCGTCATCAATACCGACGGCCCAGCCTAAAGACAATAAAGCATCATCAATGCTCAAGGGGTTTCTGAGACCATTACCTAGAAATAGTCTCTCCAACAACGAAGGAGGGGATGAATCTCTGAGACCATTCACTCAGGTATTCATATACTCTAAATCTGATCAACCTAAGTTGCATTTCATCCATAGCTCGGTCTGAGAACTAACGGCCTCCTAACAGGTCGAACATAGTTTTACCGAGCCTTTGCAAGTCATCCATTGACTTAAGTAACAGATGAGATTAGGTCTGACCCCAAATCCAACCCCCTAACGAGCTTCATGTGTTGCTGATAGCTGGGAGATAGCTGGACCCAACTTCCGTAACTCGGATCGGAGTCCCTTCAGCCAATGGTTAGCTCGTCCAGAAAGTTACACACGTCCTCCACATCAGCAGCTACTTCTGGACTATCCTCCAACAACGTTTGTGGTGAGAAAACACCCTGAAACACGTTTCACCCACCTGCTATCGACCAAATCTGCGAGGCCATAGTACTGGGGTAATTCTACACAAACAACCCTTCTGCTTTGCATACAAACCACTTTAGGCGTGCACACAAGATTATTTAAAATTCATTTTTTTTACTTTACTCACCCCCCATGCTCTAGTAGCCTCCAGTGCCCTTTCCTCCTCGTCGTCGAACGTGTCTATAGATAGTTAAATTTTTAGTTGTTGAAGAATAGGATGAAGAGGAGATGGTGGTGGCGACAGGGGAGGAGGATGTTGAGTATTGGACTCTCCACCTTGATTTTGATGATGATCAAACACAAATCATTGTGACTAACTCTTGTGATTGCAGTTAGTTAGGAAGTCACTAATCAGATTCAAGACGATCAAAAGTGACTACACGTGTTGATTCAAGTGGAGGACTTGGTAGATCAACAACGGTGAAGCATTGGCTTGAAGAACTCAAAGGCTTCATCTAATCTCAAGCAAATGGCATCAAAAAATGAATGGAGATTCCATCCAAAGAGAAGAAAGGAATGGATGAGCCAAAAGCTTCGAAGACTATGACGTTGAAGATATTCAAGTCATTCAACTAAAAGACTCAAGACATTGAAGCTTTGAAGACGGTTCGTCATGGTATTTACATTGTCTTCTAGCTTCATTGAATAGAATGTTAAGCCTTGAGTAGTACTTGCCTAATAATCTTCATAACGATCATATCTTAGAGCTAGGATTATATTAGAAGCCCATAGAATCTTTCTTGAAGCTTCGCGCTTCATTTCGCGGCTTCTAGTGCATCTTAGTTGGTTCAAGAAGAAGAACCAGCCGACTAGATGGCAATCTAGTCGGTCGGTAATCCTTCTTGAAACGACTAGATCTCCTTGCTCAATTCAGCTCATTTACTGTTTGCAGTTAGTCGGTCCAAGAAGGTTCACTGACCGACTAGTTGTCAAACTAGTCGGTTTGGAATCCTTCTTACACCGAATAGTTATGTATTTCATTTTCACAGCCTGAGCTACTGTTTATCGTTAGTCGGTCCAAGAACAATCATCGACCGACTAGTTGAGAAACTAATCGGTTAGGATTTGTTCTTAGACCGACTAGTTCTCTTGTGTTCAGCCAATTGTATTTTGACTCTTAGTCGGTCAAAGAACACTCACCGACCGACTAGTTGAGAAACTAGTCGGTTGGCAAGTCTTCTTAGACCGACTAGTTCTTTATGTCTGAACTTTCTCTTTTGGCTGTTCTCCAATTAGTCGGTTCATGTTGAATCACCGACCGACTAGTTGAGAAACTAGTCGGTCAGTGATCCTTCTTTGACCGACTAGTCTGCTTCAAAATAGAGTCGTTGGAGCATTAATTGCCACGATTTTTCATCTCTCTTTCCTCTATCCTATATATACTTGGTGGGGTTCTTTCCTAGTATTCAAGGCTGATATTTCAGATGTTTAGAGAAATCAAAGAGAAGCAAATCAACTCCATTCTAAAGCTATCTCTTCTCACTAGAATCTCTCCCTCACTCTTATTCCTCAAGAGAGATTCATTGATTGTGAGCCATTCAAGCCAAGGGCTTTGAATCCAAGTCACCATCCTCCATCCTAGCCTTTGATCGCTGATCATATTGGTGGAGCTTCGGTTTGGTGACATCTTCCTCCTCAAAATCCTCCTTGCCCTAATATTGGTAAGTATACTCAAGGCATAGGATTTTATGGTAAGTGTTTCATTATTTCATCTCATTTGTTATTTGAGTTTGTCTCTCGGTTGTGAGAGAGGGTGTGATCCCGGGTTGTGGGAGTCACATGTCATTTGTGTATGATTTGGTCTTGTAGAGGTTTTTCTACAAGAATTTCATAGTGCAAAATCTTGGGTTAGTGGTTTCTAACTCAAGTATCTGGAGGGGATCCGGGTGGTTGGGACGTAGGATCACCGGGAACAAGTCGGGGAGACTTGGGTGGATCCGAACCCGTTACATACTTTGTTTGCGTTGTCTATTCTTGTTGTTTGTAGTCTATTCCGCATTGTTGTTTGTATGTTTGCACAATAATTAGGAATAACACTCTTGATTATTTTAAAGTACTATTCACCCCCCCCCCCTCTAGTACTTGTGCAGTAGCTACGCAGGGCATTACAATTGGTATCAAAGCAAGGTAATAGCTATGGCAACCAACAACAACATCACACGAAGTCCTATTCCACCATATCTCATTGGACCCAACTATCAAAGTTGGTGTGTAAAGATGAAGGCCTATATTCAATCCATCGATGAGGATTATTGGAAGCTTGTGGAGAAGCCTCTTCATGCACCTACCACTTCCGAACATGAATGGACAAATGAGCAAAAAGAATTGGTGAAGAAACATCAAGAGGTAATGGATATCTTGCTTGAGTATTTATCATATAACATTCTTAGGAGTGTGTCCAAGGCAACAACGGCATATCAAATATGGCACATGCTAGCGGAGCAAGAAGAGTCCACCTCGGAGTGTTCTTCCTCCAATGATGAAAGAGATTCATTCATGGGCTTGATGGCATGAGAAGACGACTCTAGTGACGAATCAAGCGATTCAAGTGGAAGTGATAGCGACGGTGAAGAGGTAACAATGGATGAGCTTAGGAATGGCAATATTGCGGGGCGGGGCGGGTATTTAACTACCAAAGCTTGCCCCGACCCATCACAGGCCGGGGCGGGGCGGGTCGCGGGCAGGGGCGGGGCTGATTCTTTCTTACCAAAATCGGGTCGGGCCGGGTCGGGCCGGTCGGGTCAAGTCATTAATGCCATCCATATGAATCCCAAATAAAAATTTTATTTTGTGAATTGGGAGAATTTTGATTTATTTGGTAATTTGGAATTGGGAATTGGCCCAATTAGGAGAACTGTGGAATAGAGTATGACTTATGGGTTATTCGCTGAGTGCATGGTCCGCATCAAAATACTAAACCTCTATAGTTTACCGGGGCGGGGCGGGTCGGGTCGGGTCGGGGCACATACAAAGCCCAAGCTTGCCCCGACCCGGTTGCGGGCCGGGTCGGGCCGGGTCAAAACCGGGTCGGGCCAGGTCGTGCCGGGCGGGTCAGGCCAATACTGCCATCCCTAGATGAGCTTAGAATTGCTCTTAAAAAATTATTTGATAAACATAAAAGGCTTATGCATAGATATTGTGATGCTAGGAATAAGATTACTAGTCTCACTAACGCATCTACATGTAGCACCTCTAACAATGACACCATTGTTGAGACTCTCGCCATTGAGAAAGCAAGTTTGCTTACTCAAAATGGCATGTTGAGAAATGGGGTGGAGTCCCTCAAATCTCAACTCGATCGTGTTTCCATTGCGGATAGTAACGATCTTGAGATTGAAAATCTTCAATCTCAAAACACTATTTTGGGCATTGAGAATGAGGATCTCAAATCCCAAGTGCACGAGCTCATCACACATGCATCTAATGCACGCACCCCATATAGTGAAGTAACTATAGATGTTGTGAGGTCATCCTCCGGTGCATCCATGAGTGGTGTCTATAACAACTTGGGTAGTTCTACTACTAAGGAAACCACCACTCATATTCCTCCCTCCTTTGCAAAGAAACCCACCAAGGGTGGACATCAAAGGCAGGGACATGCTTATATGTACACCAATACACGTAGGAATGCATCCACTCATGCACGTACTCATGCTCATGCACCTTCTCATGCTTATGATCATCCTCATGCATACACACCTTATGTTCATCCTCATATGTATGCAACACCACACCATGGATCATATGCCACTCATCATGCTTTAGCACAACACAATGTTCCAAACACATATCATCATGCTCATGCTAGATCTCATGTTCCTAGGCCACATGCACCACGTAGAAATCAACCTTTCGTGCATGCAACCACTAGGAAGAGGATACCCAAAATATACACTATTTGGGGTCCGAAGAACACTAGCATCCATGCTAAGAATATGTATGTGCAAGCGTATATTAATGACATTATTTTGAATGATGATTATGTTGGGAAATCACGGTCCTCGTGGACTTGGTTTCCGAAGGGTTAGTTTCCTTTGACCCTTCATTGCTTGGTACCATATGTTTATATTCATTTTATGGGTACCAAAGCATTTGTGTTAAGAATTGGTTTATTCTTTTGTTTCCTTTTTGGTCTTAGATGCATGTCATAGGATCCTATAATCTGTGTATGATTACATTAGGATATGGGTTACAATAATCTGAATTTAGTTTGTTAAATTTGTTGCCTAACTCATAGGATCCAAAAAGATTTTTGGATACCAAGAATTATGTTTTCTAGGTTCAATCCACCGTGGGATACCAACCCTACCAACTCCTTAATTTGCAAGGATTATCATTCAAATGGAGTTGATGGTGCTTAAGTGATGCACTAAAGTAGGGGGAGCTTAATGTTGTAAGTATGTGCTTTGTAAAATTGGTATCATCTGCACAATTGGTAGACTATTCATATTGGATATCATCTTTATATGCTTACTTTTGGAGATGATTTGGTATGTCTACACTTGGTATCATGCTAGATATGATCTTTGGACCATTATATGATGCTTTGAGTATGTTAGTATGCTCATTAGAATTTATTTTGAGTATTGGACTCATAACCATGATTGTGATAATTGAGTTTGTTTGTGTTCTTGACACTATTTGCTCACTTGTTTTTCTAACACTGCTCACACTACTCTTTACAATTAGTATCTATTGTAATCCTTTATCACATATGCTTAATGCTTATCTTCTTGTGATAATTGATAATAGTTGAGTTGTAGTTGGATATGTGCTCTTGCAATTGATATCTTTATTTTGATATCTTGTTTTCGATTGGTAACCTTACAATTGATATCTCTACATTAGATATACTTTTATGTTTTCCACTCTATTGTTGCATTTGTTGTTTCTTTATCCCCATGCCTTTTTGGTAATGACAAAGGGGGAGAGAAATAAACAAGATGTGCTTATTAAATGTTGAGTGTTAAACATTAGCTTGAATCATATAGACTTTATGTATGTTCATTCATGTATATGATTCAGGGGGAGCATTGGTGATTACCTTTGGTTTAGATTGATTACATTTTATATATATTGGTAATCATGCTCATGTTTATGATGTGTATCACGTATATAATTTATATTGTGTGCGCATATCATTTCTGGTCATTAATGTGATATGTACACAACCTCATGTGATACACACACTCTTAACTGCTAGTGATGTTATTGATTATTGATATTAACTTGATTGGCATCATTGCAGGGGGAGTAAGTATATTTAATGCACAATTATTTGTTTTGTTTATATTTGGTTTGTCATCATCAAAAGGGGGAGAATGTTGAGTATTGGACTCTCCCCCTTGATTTTGATGATGATCAAACACAAATCATTGTGACTAACTCTTGTGATTGCAGTTAGTTAAGAAGTCACCAATCAGATTCAAGAAGATCAAAAGTGACTACATGTGTTGATTCAAGTGGAGGACTTGGTAGATCAACAACGGTGAAGCATTGGCTTGAAGAACTCAAAGGCTTCATCTAATCTCAATCAAATGGCATCAAAAAATGAATGGAGATTCCATCCAAAGAGAAGAAAGGAATGGATGAGCCAAAAGCTTCGAAGACTATGACGTTGAAGATATTCAAGTCATTCAACTAAAAGACTCAAGACATTGAAGCTTTGAAGACGGTTCGTCATGGTATTTACATTGTCTTCTAGCTTCATTGAATAGAATGTTAAGCCTTGAGTAGTACTTGCCTAATAATCTTCATAACGATCATATCTTAGAGCTAGGATTATATTAGAAGCTCATAGAATCTTTCCCGAAGCTTCGCGCTTCATTTTGCGGCTTCTAGTGCATCTTAGTTGGTTCAAGAAGAAGAACCAACCGACTAGATGGCAATCTAGTCGGTCGGCAATCCTTCTTGAACCGACTAGATCTCCTTGCTCAATTCAGCTCATTTACTGTTTGCAGTTAGTTGGTCCAAGAAGGTTCACCGACCGACTAGTTGTCAAACTAGTCGGTTTCAAATCCTTCTTAGACCGACCAGTTATGTCTTTCATTTTCACAGCCTGAGCTACTGTTTATCGTTAGTCGGTCCAAGAACAACCATCGACCGACTAGTTGAGAAACTAATCGGTTAGGATTTGTTCTTAGACCGACTAGTTCTCTTATGTTCAGCCAATTGTATTTCGACTCTTAGTCGGTCAAAGAACACTCACCGACCGACTAGTTGAGAAACTAGTCGGTTGGCAAGTCTTCTTAGACCGACTAGTTCTTTATGTCTGAACTTTCTCTTTTGGCTGTTCTTCAGTTAGTCGGTTCATGTTGAATCACCGACCGACTAGTTGAGAAACTAGTCGGTCAGTGATCCTTCTTTGACCGACTAGTCTGCTTCAGAATAGAGCCGTTAGAGCATTAATTGCCACGATTTTTCCTCTCTCTTTCCTCTATCCTATATATACTTGGAGGGGTTCTTTCCTAGTATTCAAGGCTGATATTTCAGAGGTTTAGAGAAATCAAAGAGAAGTAAATCAACTCCATTCTAAAGCTATCTCTTCTCACTAGAATCTCTCCCTCAGTCTTATTCCTCAAGAGAGATTCATTGATTGTGAGCCATTCAAGCCAAGGGCTTTGAATCCAAGTCACCATCCTCCATCCTAGCCTTCGATCGCTGATCATATTGGTGGAGCTTCGGTTTGGTGACATCTTCCTCCTCAAAATCCTCCTTGCCCTAATATTGGTAAGTATACTCAAGGCATAGGATTTTGTGGTAAGTGTTTCATTATTTCATCTCATTTGTTATTTGAGTTTGTCTCTTGGTTGTGAGAGAGGGTGTGATCCCGGGTTGTGGGAGTCACATGTCATTTGTGTATGATTTGGTCTTGTAGAGGTTTTTCTACAAGAATTTCATAGTGCAAAATCTTGGGTTAGTGGTTTCTAACTCAAGTATCCGGAGGGGATCTGGGTGGTTGGGACGTAGGATCACCGGGAACAAGTCGGAGAGACTTGGGTGGATCCGAACCCGTTACATACTTTGTTTGCGTTGTCTATTCTTGTTGTTTGTAGTCTATTCCGCATTGTTGTTTGTATGTTTGCACAATAATTAGGAATAACACTCTTGATTATTTTAAAGTACTATTCACCCCCCCCTCCCCTCTAGTACTTGTGCAGTAGCTACGCAGGGCATTACAGAGGAGGATTAGTAAAATTGAGAAAATTGATGAGGATGATGAATTTGACGAAATGAAAGATGGTGAAGAATAAGAACAGAAGAAGATGAAGAAGAGGAAGAGGGGGATGTGGTAGGCAAGGGAAGTGAAGAAAATTTTACAAAATGTGTGGAGGGAGGAAAAAAATTAAAAAAAGAAAGTTTGTTTTGAATGTTAAACTAGTAAATAATTAGCATTTTGAATGTTACACTAGTAAATAATTAGCATTTTGCGAAGTGGAAATTGAGGTACTTATAGACTTTCCCCTAAGTACTAGGTAGAGCTAAGCCAATGAAGATGCTCGTGGGGAGAAACTGATGTTCATGCTTGAGGGAAGTTGCGGTAACAGGCCCATCGATAGCGCTTGGGGGCGGTCGCCATCGCCGAACCGTCGGCCTCAGCATCAGGTGATGAAGATCGTGGGTTGTCGCATAGGAGGTGATGGATTACGTAAGGGAAGTGCGAGTCCGTATGGGAATTTTTCCAATGATGCGTTCAAGTTTTGGATGTAGGCTGCTTCTATTCACACTACACTTTTTGGTAAGCATTTTACACTTGCTAATCACACTACACTTTTTTAAACGTTGCTAAACTCACAACATTTCTTTTAAATGTTCTTGTCTTACCCATCTCTTCCTCTAACTCCTCTTCATGCTCTGCTCGCCACCGCCTCCACACCCTCATTCTCGGTCGTAGTCGACACCTGTCGTCGCTGCCTCCTCTCGCAATTAAACACCAAAAAGGTCAAAAAATCGATTAATCCAATAAGTTCAATTAAACCAAAAATATGTTAAAAATTCAATTAAACAAACCCAATGAAATTGTAACCTAATTAAAATCAATTAAAATCCTTTACATTGACGTGCTCGGACTTTCTGGATTGAACGTCGTTTGTGGCGCTTGAGCATATATACCGAGTTACCAAATACGATGCTTCTTGATATAAATATGGGCGTCACAAATAAATTTTCAAAAAATTATTGCATGAATAATGAGATCTAATCAAATGATTCATGTAAATTCTTTTTTGACAATTTATTTGTCAATTTTGGGAGATGCATACAATGGTGACAAGAGTATGTGGTATAAAAGAGAGGCTGTGGCAGTAGTGGGAGAAGAAAGATACATTGCATGAGGAGAAAAAGTGTAATAAAGAGAGGAAATGGTACAGTAAGTATGAAATAATTGCAAACTTGTAATTAACAATGTAATGCAGGTAGGGAAAAAAGTGGTGTGAATAGGGCACGCTTCGATGTAGGAAGGATTTCGATGGGCCCCCCGTGTTGCCTTGCATTGTTCTTATGACAGGGAATTGATTTGCATAGCCACCCTTTTACTACACGCACATACCACTTATTTACAAGTTTGCTATTACTCTCACCTACATACTACTTATTTACAAGTTTGCTATTACTCCCACCTACATACCACTTATTTACAAGTTTGTCACTGAAATTACTTCTACGTACACACCAATTACCAAATTTTCGAAAAAGCCCCTAAGGCTTCAAAGGTTCGATGACTGCGTCGTCCAATTAACTCCGTGGACGTCTGATCTCGCCGGGGGTCTCTCCATCCCCCCTCTCCCTACCACGAAAGAGGTGAGTGGCCGAGGGGGGTAGCGGTTAAGGGGGTGGGGAAGGGTCGAGGGAGGTGGGAGGGGGAAGGGGGTGCCGAGGAGGACGGAGGGGGCAGAGGGGATGGGGAGGGCGGATGATTTGGGGATGGGGATGGGGTGGGCGGAGGAGGGGGGTGGGCGAAGATGGGGGTGGGGGAGGGTAGTGGGGGTGAAGCCAGTCGTAGGAGGGGCTAGGGATGTGGGTGGCGGAGGAGGGATTTGTGGTGGGGGGGTGGGGACGACGGAGGAAGGGGAGGAGGGTTGGGGGGCAAGGGATGTGGATGGGGAGGAGGGGTGGGCGGTAGGAGGGACTGGGGACACGAGGATGTGCAGCGGGGGTAAAAAAGGACAGCCGCCAACGGTTCCTCCTCGTCGGCGGGAGGGAGAGGAGGGGACCGAGGGACGGCACAGAGTAGAACGGTGGGGTTGTGAATGGGATAAAAGAGGAAAATAATTGGGTGACTGCGAATGGCAAACTTGTAAATAAGTGGTATGTGTACAGAGTAAAACGGTGGGTGCGCAAATCAATTCCCCGACTTTTGTGACTACTTTTGTGACTTGCTTTCCACAATAATCTATCTTTTAGTCCCCAACTTGAAACCAGTTCTCCCGGCTTTTAAACAATTAGACAAGACCATCAAAATTCTGGTTTATAAATCAGATCCACATTCTCAATCTGGATATATATAGCTAAAAATTTCAACTAATAAGAGCGATTACAGCAAACAAGGAAATGTTCAGCCAAAAATAAATCCTTCTATTTCGCAAAAGAGTGATTGAAGACCATCTTCCAACGTCCGCCATTGACTGTTGTCTGAAACTACACAGACTAAAAATATAAATATATAAATGTACTAGAAATAATCCATATATATAGTGCACAAATCCAAAGAAATCATTAGGATGTGGTACACGCATGCAAACAAAAAGAAACTAGAAGTATGATGGGCGTATGTGTCGGAATCGTCGGAGGTAAAAGGATAGATGCAAAAACCGGGTAAAAGGATAGATGCAAAAACCTTGGAAGTTATAGTGGAAAAATACTCTAGGACAAAACTGTAAATAAGTCCTGACCAAAAACCCCCATGGGGCCCACGTTTTGGTAGTTTGAGACGGTGCCCATGCACTTTGTGCACGTGTTATTTCTGGTATAAACGTACGAGTAATCGGGATTGGACAACGACCTACCACCGCTTGCAAAGGCGAGAGTATCCAAATTCACATAAGAACCTTTGGGTCAGTGCTATTACTTTGTAGGAAGATTAAAGAAATCCTATTTTGGGGCATGGATGAGCCACTCTCTTGTGGTGAACCATTTCTAGCATGTAATTAGCCACAAGAATGCCCTAAACAATTGGATTGGGAAAACAAAGAATTTCAACGGCCAAGACCTGCACAAGTTTTGGAATGACAACTCCAAATAACAAGGATCCATGCAAGGAATTGCATGTATGTCTGACGCGACCAAGTTACAACAAACGGAGGCCATTTGCTCAACTAGTTTTATCATTCAACTTTGCAAGACGATTCGACTCCTGATACCATGGCAACACAAATAAGCTTTAATAGTGCATGCCATCTAAATCATCGTAAGTTCACATAAGAGCTGCAAAAAAGCACTTACAACAAGAACGAAGCGAAGGTCAATGTTGACGAAGTTCAGAGTGTAACTGGCGACATGTAGGAAGCAGCGAACGCCATCCTTGTATGGGCGCAGTTAGGCAGAGAATTTCACTCCTTCGTCGTCAGTAGAAGACCCCTTGAAAATTGCTGCTTTACCCTTCTGCTCGAGTAGCCTCAGTGCTCGCATCAGCACGCCACGATCAATTCCCGCAAGTTCTGGAAGAATGCAGAAAAGCAGCGGTTAAAACGAGACAGACGATCATTTTCTCAGCAACAACACATACGAGGACAATTCTTACAATATGTTATTTGCATGTGGCCTGCTGATAATTGTAAGTTTTTGAGGACCCAAAGAATGATTATTTATGGCCAATGTACTTTTCCTGGAGCCCTACTTAACCTAAAAGGAACTGAAGCACCCTCTTGATATTATGGATTTCAGTATTATCCATCCACGAATTCTTTCTTAGAATTGTTACTATAATAATTACTATAATATTGGCTAGCTGCTCATGATCTACTCTGAAGGCATACACCAAATAAAAACCGTTCTCTTCCATCTGTAATTCCATTGGTTAATCACCATTTCGGACGTCAACAATACTCCATTGTTCCCTAATGGTTTGAGTAGCCTTTTACCTTTCTCGCCGTCTCCCATTTTTCTGTTTGGGTTAATCGAACAGGAACACAAACTGGTCGTCCTCATCTTTTTACATCGATGTGATCATAACCTACACTCAACTTCTGTTGGAACAGTGATTTTCCTCTTTTTTTTGGAAAATAAGAACCGTTATCTTCCATCATCTTTCCTTTCTTCATCTTCCTCTAACTACCTTTATGCTTCTCGACTTATCTCACACCTTTCTTGTCTCCTTAATCTTCTTAAATCCGTTTTCATCTCCATTCCTTGTTGGCACGTTCAACAACGAAAGATTCTACAACCAGGGCGGCTACCTAATGAACAAATACACCATGCTCCCACTATTTTTTTTTGCTCTTACCTGGGATGAGCTACAGTCATCCCAATGTTTGTTGTGAATTAAAGTGACCAGAAAGGTTGTTTTCTCTCACCCGGCTCGTACATGATCGCTACCAGGTGGGGAGGTTCGATACAATACAAAACACCCATGTTATTTGCAATAGGGTTCCATTGTTGGAACTTTTTGAGTTTTGAAAATATTGCAAGTGAATTGGCCTCTCTTAGTTTTCCCTCCAAAAAAACTTTAGTCCCACATTGCTTGGGCAAAGAGGCTTAGAGGAGTTTATAAACGCTTTGGTGAGCCTTAGGGGTGTGCCCCAAGGGGTAAGACTATTTTGTGAAGGGGAGAGGACTTACATGAAAATGGGTTCAACGCGCGCGCCGCCGCCGCCTGCCAGTCGGCCGTGTCGTGTCGTGCGCGCGGTTATTATTATTTTGGATAAAAATAATTACTTCAAAAGTTCCAAACTGATTTGAATTTGAATTTTGAACATTTTTTGAACGTTTTGATCTTTAAACGGGATTTATTCTCAGATCTAGAATTAATGCGCATTAACTGGTGTCTTTCCGTTTTTACAACGTTAATTATTTTTCATTATAAAAATAATTTCAGTGGATTCCATTTTGAGTACCGCAAAAAAACCCCTCCTTTCTGCGAATTCTTCTTTGCTGCGAAAACGCACCTCAGTCTTCTCTGTTTTTGTTCTTATTTTCTTCAAAAAAATTTGGTTCCCGAGCAGTGTTCGCGTGTGGTGTTAGTTCTTCCCGATCGCCTTCCAGTGCAGACGTGGTCGACGACAGAGGAGATTTTGAGTTGTTTTATCCTGGGGCCGGCGTGGCTTCACACTGCTTGCACAACATTGGGCAGAGCCGCGAAACGTCTTAAAGAGAGCGACCTAGTCTGCGACTCAGCCCACCTCATTTGGTAACTTCGTTCTTGTGTCTATTCAGTTCCTGCAACTACTTCAACAATTTTAAGACGTATTGCGATGACATCCGAGACCGACACTGTCCTTATAACCTTAGATCTAAACAAACCCTTTCGCTTTGAAGGATCACACTTCTAACGCTGGAAGCAAAAAATGTTATTTTTCTTAACCATGAAAAAAGTAGCTTCTGTTTGTACTTCTGATAAGCCAATTCTTGTATTACCTGGAAACCCAATAGAAGCCCAAATCAAATAGTTTCAAACATGGGATGAAACTGATTTCTTATGTAAAAACTATATGCTTAATGGCCTGTCCGATGATCTGTATGACTACTACAGCTCTCACAAGACAGCTAAGGAAGTTTGGGAGGCACTTCAGAAGAAATACGACACTGAGGAAGCTGGGTCCAAGAAGTATGTTGTTAGTCGCTATCTAAAGTTCCAGATGTCCGACGACAAATCAGTGGAGGTTCAATCTCACGAGCTTCAGAAAATAGCTCATGAAATTGTTTCTGAAGGTATGTCTTTGGATGAACAGTTCAAGTTGTTTTAATAGACAAACTGCCCCTAGTTCGAAGGATTTTAAGAATACCCTTAGACACAAAACTAAGGAATTTTCTTTAGAAAGTTTGATAACTCGTCTGCGTGTTGAGGAGGAAGCTCGTAAACAAGATAAAAAGGATGAAATTAATACTGTTTCAAACAGTAGGAAATCTGCTTCTGTAATTCTGAAACATAAAGGAAACCCTATGAAGAATCGGAATAAGAATCAGAATCGCAATAACCAGACCAAGAATGGTTCTCAGAATCAGAAAGGACAAACCCCCGTTCAAGAAATTATACGGTACAGTTTGTATGCTACAACTGTAACAAGCCTGGCCATTTGGCTCGGAACTGTCGGAATAAGCGTCAACCTGCTCCGCAGGCGAATCTTACCGAAGAGGAACTGGTTGCAATGATTTCTGAAGTCAATGTAATCGGAGGATCCAAAGGGTGGTGGATAGACACTGGTGTTGCACGCCATGTCTGCTATGATCGAAGTTTATTTAAGTCCTATTCTGAAACTAAGGACAAGAAAGTGTTGTTGGGAGATTCCCACTCCACTATTGTAGCTGGTATTGGCGATGCGGATTTAAAGTTTATCTTTGGAAAGACTGTCATTCTTTGAGTTCTGCATACTCCAGAGATGACGAAGAATCTTGTTTCGGGCTAGCTTCTCAACAAGGCTGGGTTTACTCAAACTATTGGGGCTGATTTGTATACAATTTCTAAGAACAATGTATTTTTTGGGGAAGGGTATGCCACTGATGGGATGTTTAACTTGAATGTTGATGCTAATAAAGTTTCATCTTCTGCTTATATGCTGTGTTCCTTTAATATTTGGCATGCTAGACTTTGTCATGTTAACAAACACATTATTAACAATATGAGCAATTTAGGATTTATTCCAAAAATGTCTTTAGATGATTTTAATAAATGTGAATTCTGTAGTCAAGCCAAAATCATCAAAACCCCTCATAAATCAATTATTAGAGAATCTGAACCTCTTGATTTAATCCATTCTGATATATGTGAGTTTGATGGTGTTTTGACTAGGAATAGTAAACGTTATTTTATCATATTTATTAATGATTGTTCTGATTACACTTTTGTTTATCTCAAGAAGAATAAAAGTGATGCTTTTGATATGTTTTAAGTTATTTGCGACTGAAATTGAAAATCAATGTAATAAGAAGATAAAGAGATTACGAACTGATAGAGGAACTGAATATGACTGATTTATTCATTGATTTTTATAATTCACATGGCATAATTCATGAAAAAAACTGCTCCATATTCACCTGAAATGAATGGTAAAGCTGAAAGAAAAAAATAAAACTTTTGCTGAATCTATAGTTGCATTTTACTTAACTCTGGTGTTGCTTCTCATTGGTGGGGAGAAATTTTATTGACTGTTTGATATGTACTTAATAGAGTTCCTAAGTCTAAAAGCAAGCTTTCTCCTTATGAAGTTTTTAAGAATAAAAAACCTAATCTGTCTTATTTTAAGACTTGGGGTTGTTTAGCCTATGTTAGGATTCCTGACCCCAAGAGGAAGAAACTTGCTAGTAGGGCTTATGAATGTGCGTTTATTGATATGCTATTAATATCAAAGCATATAGATTCTATGAGTTGAAAGATCATGTTGTTATTGAATCTAACGATGCTATTTTTATGAAGATAAATATCCTTTTAAATTGAAGAATAGTGGGGGCTCAAGTTCTAGTAATTTACCTATCAGTATAATTGATGAACCTAATAAGGAATTAGAAATTGAACCTAGGCGGAGTAATCATGCTAGATTATCGAAAGATTTTGGTTCTGATTTCTATACTTGTACCTTAGAAGAAGATCTTAGCACTATTAAAGAAGCTTTGTCCTCTGTAGATACCAACATGTGGCAAGAGGCTATTAATGATGAGATGGACTCTCTTGAGTCAAATAGAACTTCTAGTAAATCTACCTCCTGGTTGTAAATCAATAGGATGTAAGTGGATTCTTAAGAAGAAGCTGAAACCTGATGGAACTATTGATAAGTATAAAACTCGTCTGATGGCCAAAGGATTTAGACAACGAGAAAATATAGATTTCTTTGATACTTTTTCACCTGTGTCTAGAATTACATCCATTCGTGTGGTTTTGGCTCTTGATGCTATACATAATTTAGTAGTACACCAAATGGATGTTAAAACAGCTTTTTTAAATGGTGAATTAGAAGAAGAAATCTGCATAGATCAACCTGAAGGTTTTGTTGTTCCTGGTCAGGAAGACAAAGTGTGTAAATTAGATAAGTCACTTTATGGATTGAAACAAGCTCCTAAGCAATGGCATGAAAAATTTGATAACCTTGTTATCTCTGATGGTTTCAAAGTTAATGGAAGTGACAAATGCATATATTATAAATCTGATAATGGTATTTGCATCATTATATGTCTTTATGTTGATGATATGCTTATATTTGATTCAAACATTTATGTTGTGAACAAAGTGAAATCCATGTTATGTGCAAATTTTGACATGAAAGATATTGGTGAAGCTAATGTATTCCTTGGAATTAAAATAACTAAGTCTGAACATGGAATTTCTTTAAATCAATCTCATTACATTGATAAGATTCTAAAAAAATATAATTATTTTGATTGTAAACCAGCATGTACTCCATATGATCCTAGTGTTAAATTGTTCAAGAACACCGGCGACGGTGTTAAACAAACTGAGTATGCGAGCATTATTGGCAGTCTTCGATATGCTGCTGATTGCACTAGGCCTGATATACCTTATGCTGTAGGATTGCTGTGCAGGTTTATTAGCAGACCTAGGATTGAGCATTGGCATGATATTGAGAGAGTCATGAGATACCTCAAAAGGACCATGAATCTCGGATTACATTATCAGAAGTTTCCAGCTGTCCTTGAAGGATATATCGATGCTGATGGGAACACCCTTTCAGATGACTCCACGACAACTAGTGGATATATTTTTAGCATAGTTGGTGGTGTTGTCTCTTGTAAGTCCAAGAAACAGACGATCTTAGCTCAATATATTATGGAGTCTGGGATGATTGCACTAGCTTCAGCTAGTGAAGAAGCAGGTTGGCTAAGAAACCTGTTATCAGAACATCCTTTATGGAAAAGACCGATTCCAGCCGTCTTGATCCATTGTGATAGTACTGCAGCTATTGCAAAGATTCAGAACCGTTATTATAACGGAAAAAGACGACAAATACGTCACAAGCACAACGCTATTGGAGAGTATATGACCTCTGGAGCTGTGAGAGTGGATCATGTACGTACTGATGATAATTTAGCTGATCCTTTGACGAAAGGATTAGCTCGAGAAAAGGTGTTTAAAACCTCGAAAGGAATGGGACTCATGCCCTTAGAATGATGAGTCACTTGTGAGAGAAACCTAACCTATAGACCGGAGATCCCGAGAAATAGGTTCAAAGGGTAAAACAAATCATGAAGTGATATATGAAGAATCATGCTATCATAATTTTTAGTCCTATTTCATAGAAATTGAATTTGAGCATGATATCCTGAAGCGAAAGAAGGATGAGTTACTTTTAACTCTTAATGATATCTATACTCTATGTGGAGTGGGGTACCTAGCTACAGGAGTACTCTTGATAGAATCATCTATGTGAACGTGGAAGTGTGGCCGCTTCCTATGGAATTTTGAGCAAAATTCTCTAGAGCATTCACTATGCTGGGATACACGTGCATGACCGTAAAGCACGGGCTTATGAACAACACCCTGATAAGGTTGTGTGTGATGATGTTAGAGATAAAGTTCAAAACTACGAGTTATTCTAGTAAAATCTAAATCATCAACACTATGTAAAGGTTCAAGTCGATAGACACCTTTACTTATGCACAGTCTTATATTAAAATACGATGCTCGATGAAAAATGGATTTTTGTATTATTTGTTTTTGAAAATTCAAGTGGGGGATTGTTGGAACTTTTTGAGTTTTGAAAATATTTCAAGTGAATTGGCCTCTCTTAGTTTTCCCTCCAAAAAAACTTTAGTCCCACATTGCTTGGACAAAGAGGCTTGGAGGAGTTTATAAAGGCTTCGGTGAGTCTTAGGGGTGTGCCCCAAGGGGTAAGACTATTTTTTGAAGGGGAGAGGACTTACATGAAAATGGGTTCAACACGAGCGCGCCGCCGCCGCCGGCGGGCCGTGTCATGCGCGCGGTTATTATTATTTGGATAAAAATAATTATTTCAAAAGTTCCAAACTGATTTGAATTTCAAATTTGAATTTTGAACGTTTTTGAACGTTTTGATCTTTAAACAGGATTTATTCTCAAATCTAGAATTTATTCTCAGATCTAGAATTAATGCGCATTAACTGGCGTCATTCCGTTTTTACAACGTTAATTATTTTTCATTATAAAAATAATTTCCGTGGATTCCATTTTGAGTACAACAAAAAAAACCCTTCTCCTTTCTGCGAAACTTTTCTTCTCTCTGCTGCGAAAACTCTCCTCAGTCTTCTCTGTTTTTGTTCTTATTTTCTTCCAAAGATTTTTTGGTTCCCGAGCAGTGTTCGCGTGTAGTGTTAGTTCTTCCCGATTGCCTTCCAGTGCAGAGGTGGTTGACGACAGAGGAGATTCTAGGCTGTTTTATCCTGGGGACGACGGGGCTTCACACTGCTTGCACAACATTGGGCAGAGCCGCGAAACGTCTTTAAAAGAGCAACCTAGCCCGCGACTCAGGCCACCTGATTTGGCAACTTCGTTCATGTATCTATTCAGTTCCTGCAACAACTACTTCAACAGTTCCGCATGCTAAATTCCTTTCATGCTTAACTACATAACCAAGCCCGGTCCTGACCCAGGGCACCCATGGCAGTCGCCTAGGGCCCAAGGCCCAAGGCCAGGGGGCCCATTTTGAGTTGTGGGTAGCATGTAGTTGAACTTGATGACCCCTCCTCATGTGCTCTCCAGAGACAGAATGGGTTTTGGTCAGCTCAATATTAATTAGCCTCATAAAGATCCCTGAGCCTTGATATACCAAGAAAAGGGCTGGCATTACTTATTACTGCAAAAAGTCTCCCTTAGATACGGCCAGGTTTGAAAGGAATCTATTTAATTATCAGACCCATTAGGCTGGCCTATTTGGGTGCAGCTACCAGAAATGAGTACGCTATAGGGTTTAAGACTCAAGATGGCTCATCAATGCTGTCCAGATTTCACTATTTGTATTCATTGTTGATCGACAAGCGTTGAGCATCAACAATCAGTGGTGGAGGTAACATTTGTGTAATATATCGTATAAGTGGAGGGTCCTGGTAAATAAAATTAGTACGTCATTTTTTGAGGAAAAAACCGAGAGGCGCTTAGTATATGATAATTCTCATGAACTCAAAAAATAATCATAGCATTTATTTTTTCACGAAAGAACCACGGCTATTTTCAAATGTTTTACTAATTGATGTTCTTTGTTAATGTTTAATGGAACAAGATTCATTTTTGGTCCAAGATGGCAAGCATTGTGTAGTTCTCTCATATGTATGGGGTGATTAGCATAGCATTTGCAACTAGTGGTGTAGATACTTTCATGGTGTGTATTGTAATATGCTATTAATGGAACTAGGTGTATATTCCAACTTTTGTATCAACTAGTACCAGGTTTTGTCTGTTTGGTGCTGATAAATGCCAATTATAACTAATTAGGTTTGGGGTTGTTTAAGTTTGCTAGCTATTTTTCGGTTAGTTTCTGGTATATCACAAAGTCCTGACTAAGGTTTACATTTTCTTCTTCCAAATTACAAAATGTTTTTGTTGACGATTTTCTTTGCCTAAAATACCAACAAATTTCTGACCAACCTACATATCAATGGACATATAATTGATGATTTTACTTCTAAAAATGCAAGGAGGAGTCATTTTACATGAGATGTGGTTTATATGCGATTTTTGTGCATGTATAACATACAAGATTTCTAAAAGCAAGAAATATGGTGTGAATATGCCAAGAGTTCCAAATCAAGCCGAGCCAGACGTGGAGTGGTCATAATGACATGTTTTTGTATGCTAATCCTTGTATTTTTTTTATTTTAAGGGGTATTGGTTTTATGTCCCCCCAATTTTGGACCATCTTTTAGCATATAAATAAAAATTTCAGGCGTAGGGATGAGCCTCCTAGCATTGCACTTGGATATGTTCCAACCCCAAAAAAATTTAGTATTTCAATTTTTAAAAAAATATATTTAAAAGGCCCAAATTTTTAACTCGCCATGGGCCCCAATATCTTCAGGGCCCCTCATAAGTGTTCTTCTTCCTCTCCAATTCTCTCTAACAAATTTCATGCAATGAGAGATGAAAGTGAATGGATTGGTAGATTAGGCCCGTTAGGGATAAGACATGGACAACACTCATTTGACAACCATGGTTAACTGGGTGGTAAATGTGGAAAATGGTTCAAAAGGGGCACTTAACAGGTGGTGTCCGCATTGTGGGAACTAATATCCAAATACCCGGCTTGTATGGGCTAATATTGAATTAAGCCATTTGTTAATGACTTGCAACCTAAACGCTCTCTCCCTCCTCCCCAACAGCTTCCAAAATAACGAATAAAAAAGGAACCAAAGGACAGAAGGTTCAATTAGTCACTTCACTCTATTAAGTATTAACATTACCTCAAGTATCAAGGGCTACATTTATCTGACTCAATCCCGTCAAAACTGGACCTTCAAAACAGAGGAAACTCTACTCATTTTTACCAAAGTTCACATAATTCTAGCATTACCATTAAATATAAAATAAACATTAACCAATGGGCAGAAGTTCAGAATCCACCACTTGTATTATACACATATAGGCAACTCCGAACATATTTGAGATTCCGAAATCTGACTGGGATATTGAAAGTTATCTTGAACAGTCTGAGGGACAGTGTGGTGGAATCTTGAATTAGGTGAACCATCATAGGGCTACGCTATTTAATAACTTACTGCCATGCTGCTCTTTTACTATCTCTTACGCCTCTATTCTCATTATTTAAAATTCAGTTGCCAGTTTTCTAGCTATGAAGTAGCTATGCCAGTCTGCCATAATTGGTTATTGCACCATCCTTGTAATCATTGACCCAAAAACATAGTCCAGTAAGGTATGGCATCAAATATATTGCATATTAACTGTATGCCGACCACTATGGAGGATAGGAATATGTAAGCTCCATGGTCACTATAAGCCCCACAAAACTAAATAGATGAATCCTTTTGCGAATTACAGTTTAAACACCACTTGCCTACCTATCTATACATGCATACACTCTTTAAGAGTTAAGACATAACCACAAGCATCAATATCATAATATTTTCATGCATTATTTAATCATCAAAATTCATGATCTGCCATTAAGACCAAAGCTTAAGTTACCTGATACCAATAGTAAAGGTCATTGCATGAAAGAAGTAAATAATTAAAAGAGATTTGATGTCATACAATTTCTCCATTTAGCCATTAAAGAAACAGACTGTTACCCCTATGATCGTGCAAAAGAGCACTGGCCATTACTATTTAAAAAATTCTAATGTAGTTAGAGCAAAAAAATTTCAACTAAGCTAATCATAACCTGCCAGGACTCTTAAATGTCATTCAGTTATTTAAAATATAGTTAGAGCAAACTTACTGATGCAGAAACTCCACTAAATATCAAGCAATAATGAGAGAAGCAGTAGAATCTGGAAGTTGTCTAGAGTTAATAGTGAAGTAGGGATAACAGGTTTGATTTAATGGCCTACCATAGCTGAACTGATAAACCAATCATCTGAAAGTTTGATAGGGTAAAACTGCTTATGGAACAATAAATAAATAAAATAATACGGATTTATGCATCTCATAACGTTAATAGGGTAAGTTTATTTCTTCTTAAAGCTCGGCAGGCCCTGTACATATAGGGATGCATGTTAAACCTCAAGATTCTCCAACCATGCCTGGGAACATAAATGAAACCTTAGAAGCAACACAATGCACACAAACACAAAAGCCAGTTTTATGCCAGTTTTTGCACGAGGATGTAAATGATGCACCAAGCGTATTTCACCAAACAACTCCAGCAGCAAATCCCACCATGTAAATTCTCAAGGTATGCTCAATAAATCTTTTTTGTCCATCAAATATGTCACAAGTTTAATAGTTTAAACCATTAGTATTTTGTAATAAAAAAGTGGTCAGTTATTGACCTCGAAAGTTATTCCTGCTTATGTGTTCTATTTATGTATCTGCAGATGCAAACAAACAGTGCATTTGGAAAGGGGGTGTAATTAAAACTCGTTTGATCCATTTCTTGATTACATAATTCTAAAATGTGCTCATTCGCAAATTGTTTCTTGGTTAAATATAGCCATAATTCAAATGATCTCTTGCATATGGCAATACGATTATTTCACCTCAATTCAGAAGCTTTTTCACCTTTAAAATAAGCTCCAGTCTGTAAATTTAATTAGACATGGTGATAAGGTGCTATCCAGCCAAATACATACAAATGGGGTGGTAATAAAAAATTATCTTTGGCAATGTACCAAATTGGCAAATTGACCAAATGCAAACTCTAAACTATCAATTATCTACATACCAGTTCCACGTGATTCAATTCCTGAGCGTATATCTTCAACAGTCATAACACTGTCTTCCAATCCATTTTCTTTTACCTAATTAAAAGCACAAAAATATTCAGTAAACTAAAATAGAATATCTGTGTACCATTTATGAAATCAGAATGAATGATACTTACGAATTTTATGATGTGATCAGCCCAATCTTGAATTCTTAACCAGAGAATAAGACATTTTTTGTGACTCTTGTCCATCCATTCTGCCCGACCTGAAGACAAACAATGTTGGGAATACTATTACTTCCATTATATTGGGATTTATATTTAAGCCTTTGTTTCATGAACGACATTTTAAAAACGTATTTAACTTTCAAGCATAAAATCACAACAAACCTTCAGCGACCAAAGCCGAAAGAAATACATCCCTTGCTTCATGGGTGAGAGATCCTGAAAGTTTAACGTCAGATTTTCAGTCAAACCAGTAAACTAAGAAACTGTCAAACCCCACAAATAGATTAGCCAAGCTGTGTTCCATCATAATTAGAAATGTTAGACATCATAATCCTAAATCAAGAAGGCTCAAACAGAGAACTGAGCAAAGTTGTATGATCAAAACAGCAATGCACATCGACATTGTAAGAATTTGTATGACCAAGGAAACTTTGCACAATAGATGAGTGTGCTTTTTGAACGAAGACCAATTGTCCAAAAATAATAATAAAATAACTGAATGCAATTATGGATAAGGTCAAACTCTTAAGCAATCCCAGCTTTGGTTGATGAGGTTTGGTATGAGTAAGCGAATTAACTATGCGGAACAAAATATCCAGCAGACAATGCACAAGAAGCACATGCGAATTATATGCTCAAATAAGCCTTGGAAGTATGCAACAATTATTGTTGCTTCTGTGAATGAATCAAACTAATACTTCTGAGAAGCACCACAAGCCCATGTAGATTCGTCTAGATGCATCCAAGTCACCATAGGACAATGACATTCAGCATCATGATTTTGTTGCGGCCGGTAATTGGAACAGGGGCATTTGGGTAAAATGACATTTAAGGGGTGTTTTGCTATTTAAGGGGCATGAAGCCGGCCCTAATTCTCATGCGAAAATTGTTGAGAAGTTTCTTTTTATTAGTTTATCCCCTAGATTAATCCTTAGCTAGTCGTCCTTTTAAATTGTAGTTGATATTTAGCGAGTAGTTGATTTGTAGTAGGTTTTCCTATAATTTCAGATCTGAGATCCAATAAAAATCCTCTTTTTATCGTCAAATCCCTAGCGAATCGCATCAATTGGTATCAGAGCACACGATCCATGGCGAGCACACGATCCAAGGAGCGGGTCGATATTCTGGAAGAGAAGGTTGAACGGATGGAGGCCCAAATTAGCAAAGGTTTCATCGACGTAAGGAAGGAAGACGCCGAAATAGCCGCACAAATCCGGGGGGAGATCCAAGAGGTGAAAGAGAACCAAGCGAAAACGGAGGCAAAATTGTCGGAATTAGCGGAGGCTATAGCGGCGTTGACCGCTCATCTTGTACCAAAGACGGATCCAAGCAAAAAGGAGCCACCTTTGGCGAAGGACAAGGGGAAAAAGGCAATTTTTCTGGACGATGATCCGGATCTAGATGAAGACGGGGGCTTCGATCAAGGAGGCCATGCGTGGGGGACTCACCAAGATCACGCACCGCCACGCCACGACGACAAGGGGACCGGAGGAGGAACCCTAGCAAGCCGGCAGCCCGGGGGGTGGCCACCGACCCCCCCCCCCCCCCCGGGGGCCTCTGGGGGGCCCGGCGAACCCCCAGAGGGGCGGCGGGGGGCTGCCAGGCCCCTGGGAGGGGCGGCCGCACCCGCTGCCCCCCTGCGGCCTCGGTGGGCCCAAGGGGACCCGAGGCCCGCCGGACCTCTGGGGGGGCCACCGACCCCCCAGGAGGCCCGACAGCCTAGTTCTTGGATTTCCAGGCCCCCGGGGGCCCGCCCGACTTCCGAGAAGCGCCGTTTGGGGGTTTTCAGCCTTTTGGGGGACCGGGAGGAGAATTTCAGCAGCGTGGAGGGCACCACCAGATCACAAGATGCCCGTCAACTCAGCCACCACCCTTTGGGGGAGTTACGGGAGATTGTAGAGCGTACCAGGACCTCTCGGGAGGCCACCAGGCGGAGTTTGGACACCCTCAGGGAGACGGACAGGGGCATGGAGCAGGGGGAGACTACCGCGGCCGAGCTGAGACTTATGTTCCAGACAGGCGACAGGGATACCAGCACAGGGGAGGTTTTCAGCCGCAGGAGAGGTGGATTCGCTGGCGAGAGGCGTCTGAGGAAGCTGGAGGTGCCTGTTTTTGAGGGGGGTGACCCAGATGACTGGCTGTACCGGGTGGAGAGGTACTTGGAGGTGTCCGCTGTCCCAGGAGAGGAGTGGCTTCGGGCGATAGGGGTTTGCTTGGAGGGAGAGGCTTTGGGCTGGTTTCGCTGGACAGATCAGCACCAGCCTTTTCAGACCTGTGCGGAGTTTACGACGCTCTTGACGGAGCGGTTTGGTGTAGGACAGGCTGGTGGCGTGTTCGAGAGACTGTACTCGCTGAAGCAGGAGGGGAGCGTGGGTGATTATATCAAGAAATTCGAGTCGCTCTGCCACCGAGTTCGGGGGGTTTCTGAGGAGTCTCTGAAGGGCTGTTTCATGAAGGGGCTGAAGCCCACGGTGAGGTCAGCGCTGAGGCAGTTCGAGCCCGTTGGGTTGCGCGGGATGATGATGCTGGTCAGGAAGGTGGAGGATCATCAGGAGACAGAGAGAAGAGCCCGGGGACGTGGGGAGGCTCTACCTTTCGAGGTCCGGATCCTGGAGGGGGACAAAAGGGGGCTGCAGGAGGGGCAACATCCACCGACGGCACAGTGGTTACCAAGGAGAAGGGAATGGAACTACGACCTAGGGGACATACACGAAGAATGACCGAGGCAGAGATTCGTGACAAACGGACCAAGGGCCTGTGTTTCAAATCCGACGAGAAGTTTACTCCTGGGCACCGGTACGGGAATCGTACTCTTCAGATCCTGATAGTGAATGACGAAGAAGAGGGAGAAGAGAGTGTGATAATGCTGGAAGCCGGCGTGGACGATGACCAGGAGCACCTGCACGTGGAGTAGCTGACCATACCCTTCACGCACCACCTTGAGGACAAGGTGGTTTTTCCGGGGCGGAGTAGTGTTGCGGCCGGTAATTGGAACAGGTGCATTTGGGTAAAATGACATTTAAGGGGTGTTTTGCTATTTAAGGGGCATGGAGCCGGCCCTAATTCTCATGCGAAAATTGTTGAGAGAAGTTTCTTTTTATTAGCTTATCCCCTAGATTAATCCTTAGCTAGTCGTCCTTTTAAATTGTAGTTGATATTTAGCGAGTAGTTGATTTGTAGTAGGTTTTCCTATAATTTCAGATCTGAGATCCAATAAAAATCCTCTTTTTATCGTCAAATCCCTAGCGCATCAGATTTTTGAAGAAATAAAGAATAAATGGAATGCATTCATGTAATCACTGATGAGGCATTACTTACGTTCAATTACTGGGTTGGAGAACAAGGGAAACTCTTCCTCTAATCCGATGATAAATACCTTTTGACTTCTACAGTAATCCAGTATCAATTCCTTCCATAGCTGCACTTGCTTCTCACGTGTTTCTCTTACTGGCTGCAAACTAGAAGAAGCATGGAATAATGCAAGTTAGATGATATACACATCAAATTGACTTCTCTAAAAGGGAGAAATAATAAAAATCAGAGTTAACAACATATGAATTAGAAGCAATGTTTGAGAAATCGACCAATACAGATTGTATTTGTATCAGATGTACGGATTTGAGCATGCTATTCTGATAACACCCATCAGAAGATTGATACAAGGCAAAAAAGAGCAATATTGGTTGGACCAGTTTTTGTTTTGGTCAGTATTGTTTTGAACCAACGGGATATCCAGGATACAAAAGATGTTGGGTTTCAAGTGCTAAACATTGATCCGATAGAATTTTATTGGGAATCATACAAAAGTAAATCAGTAAGAAAGCTTGTCATATCCGTGATCTTTCTCCATTTAATGGCTAAAAGAATCATATTTATGGTCAAATTTTCAAACCCAACAACCAGATCAATTAAAAGTTAAAAAACATTTTTTAAATCAATAGCAGATGTCCAATTAATAAAAAATGAATTAACAGGAAAGTTGAAGAACTGATTGGATCAACCTCGGTTATCTAAGAGCAAACTGTCTTACAATTGGTTGGTTCAACCTAATATGATAATCCAAATTAATTGTGTTGGAATAACCTCTGTGTTTCTTTAAAACCTTTTCAATATGTTGGGTTTAACCTATAAACTGAATTCTACTTGAATTATTTCAAGTCATTTACAAAACTTCAATATTATTAAAGCCCTCCATATGATTAATAAGAACTGCAAAATTGAATTTCTTCAAAATATAACTTCTCTGATTATTCATATAAATTAGATTTTTTTACTCCAAACACTATATCTAGTTAGAAATTACTGTTGCAACAACAGCTACATTATACAAGATTTCAGCAAGGGCACCTACTCTTTAAAAATTAGTCAAAAGACTGGTCATAAGCTGATAGTCTCCTTCAATGGTTCAAAGAGAAGGGTAAGGGAGCCCCTGACTGTAGGAATTTCGACCATGCAGACGTCTGATGAGCACATGAATCACTTACCTTTATTTGTTATGTAATTTACAATCAATTTTTAGGTTGTTTAAATCCACCAATAACAAGAACCTGCTGTTTAAAACAGAAACTGCTAAATTGTCAAACCTTGCAATCTGAACCCAAAAATGTAAGCAAGACCATTGCACAAGATTCAAACATTACAAATTAATTTGATTTTTCAACAGTCATATTTAAATTTAAAATTGTTGAAAGCCGCCATCTTCTCTCTTTCTCCCTCTCTCTCGAAGAGTAGGCTTCTACTTGGTTTCTATGGTAATCAAGTATCATTTCCTTAGTTGCAGTTAGTACTTACATGTTTCTCTTTATGGGTTGTAAAGTAAAAGATGCACCGATAATACAGGTTAATACAAGTTAAACATGAACCTAAACAAATCACAGTCCAGGTTAGATAATATCAAATTAATTTAATTTGATTTTGAATGAAAAAAGATATTTTCCTACATGCATATAATCTACATGGATCTCTTATGGGGACCATGAAGCTACAGCAAATCTAGGGTTTCATTATGTGGGATATCTGTGGATTTGGGGAAGAAATACGGTTTAATGATTTGGGGATAAATATAGGGTGTTGATAGAAAATATGATAATGGTATCACACCCCGTTGCCTTACACTTGCAATCACAAACACATCACATGCAGAGAAATTCTAAAGAAATCTTAGCTTTCTCATGAATCAACGAGGGTTTCTTTCAAAATTTCAATTCATTTTTCATTCACTGGTATCAAAAATCATGAGTAAAGATGATTTATGGCCTAAAGCTATGAGCACAACGTGTGCTTAAAATAAAATTAAATTAAATTAAAAAAAGAAAAATAATAAAGAACACTTTACAAGCCTTAAGTATCAACGTGCACCATACATACAACTTAATAAAATATACTAAAACAAGCCTAAAAAGACTAAACACAATTCTCACTTGCTAGATTGTTCGAAACATGCACAATCTTTATCAGCTCCCATAAGAACATAGTACTTGTTGCATACTTATCCTGCATCAAAACTATGTTGGTTGGACAAAATCTTGACTTTGAAGTTTTGAAGTAGCACAATACGAAAGAACTCAAACAACCATATTAAAATAAGCGATCCAAAAGTAACAAGGATGGGGTATAAGAGAAGAAGCAACACCAGCTAGCAGGTAAGTGGTGGGACATCTGGAATAACAAATTCTATATGCCCTGACGTCAACATTTAAATTTGGAGTGAATTCACATTAGGGAGTAGCTGACGTCCTACAATCAAGCTTTCATTTTAGATTAATAAGTGGCTTGATCTCAGACTTAGGCTTGGAGTCAGGCTCGAACTCAGGCTCAAGCTCAGGATTTGGCTTTAATTTCAGGGTATCCTGTGGTGCTTTAGAGAAGAGGGGTTCCCTGGCCTCTCACTTCGTTTCGTTCTTTCTCTGTACCGTCACTTTGTTTTTATTCATGGACAAAGACTTGGACTTTGAAGTTTTCCTACGCATTCACCGTTGAACGCCCTTCGATTTGATAGGTTGTATCAAGATCGAAGCTCAACGGTGAGAAAGTTAAAATCCATGGAAGTTTGTCCTTTTGTTAAGGCAAACTAACTTGAATTATTAAACTCTAAAAACATAGTCCCACATTATTAAACTCTAAAAACATCACATTTCCAAGGTACGAGGTCTAAGACATAGAACTCTACTTTCTCAACTTATACTTCTTATACATTCGAGCTTGTGCCGCCAGTCCTGAGACGAACCTCCGTAGATCGATCTCAGCTGCACCAAGCTCTCTCACTCCCTTAAGTTCCTTACTAACTTAAGCATCGGAAGGGATTTGGGTCGGAACTCAGATCCGACCCCCTAACGAGTCCCTATGGTGCAGATTGACGGTCATCATCCAACATTAAAGGTCGACATTGAGCTTCCCAGTCTCGAACGATCGCTTAGAGCTAATAGTTACAAAAGAGGGGAATAAATCACCAAGAGAAACCCTAGAAATCCATGCTCTTCCCTCTCTTACTCCTCCAAGCTCTCCTAGCCTCCAATGGCCTCCAAGCCCTTGCCCTAGCCTTTGGAGAAGAAGATGAGGCTCTCCTAGCCCCAATGGAACAGTAAAAACCGAATCCCCTTTGCTGGAAATCGAACAGCAGCTTAAAACCCTCATTTTCACATTCGGGTCTGAGATAAGGGCTTGCGGGTCGGGTTTCTTGGCGCTCGACCCGCCCAAAACAAAGCCGTGCGCTGAGACCCAAGAATAAATATGCTACTCTGCTAGTGTTGTGCATGAAAGAAAAAAATCTACTCATGTTTTAAAATTTTGCTCTAATGTGATTTTTTCTTAAATTTAGGTAAGAGAGCCATGCAATCACCATCGCATGCATATTTTAAATAACCATCACTTAACCACATTTATGCTGACATTTTTTATGTGAATTTGGCGGGGCATTGGCTCGAGTCGTGGATCCAACTCAAGCTTTATGAGTGTTGTTTAGGGCATGCACTCTAGTTTATGCTCTTGATCAGACCTAAGCTTTGGCATTAGCTTCAACTGATGCTTTGGTTTTAGCTCTGTTTGTTCGATAAGGCCCAAAATACGTAGGGGTGTCTCATGCTTCATGCGGAAGGCTTACTCTTAACCCAATGCATGGCCCAATGTGACGATCCTCCGGAATAGGTCAACCGTTTTGATGTTTTGATGTTAAGGTGTTAGTGCATACACAAAGCCTCTCTGATTAAAAACACTTCCGTTTTAAACTCCTACAGCTAGTTGACCTTATTGAGTCCCTCGAGAATTTCATTAGTAGCCATGAGTCTTCTAGAGGACATTTACGCAAAACAACATGAAAATAGTTCAAATTTCAAAATGATCCAAGCTACTCAAACTGCTCGAACTTGGTTTGAACTTGGTTCAAACTGGTTCAAACTGGCTGAACTACGACTTGGGTTTGTGACAACAAACATGAACTAACTCGGATTGGCTCGAAGTCCACTAAGGGTGTGTTTGACATTCGATACAATAGAAAGAGATTAATACATATGCTTTTCCAATATCTGGTTCAAGAGGCCTACTCCATTATACGCATTAGCTTGTGACAAAATATCTCTAAGTGTGTGTTCGGCATTGCTTTTGTTTCAAAAGAGTGTTTTCGGAAAAGGACTTGTCCAAAAGTGTTTCTTAGGAGTGAGCTTCTTGATACGCTAAGCGTTTGGTAATTCTAAAATTTAAAGTGCTTAACAATAAGAATTAATATGTGAAATAATTTTATTGTATAATAAATGTTAAGGATATAGATGCATATAAGAAATAATAAAGAAGTTTTTTAAATAGTTAGAAAAAAGAAAGATAAAAATGAAAAATTTCAGTTAGAGATAGGATGTCATAAGGACAGAAAAACAGGAGAGGCGAGAAGGGACTGAGTTTTTGGCTTTTGCAGAAAAGCTTAAAAAATTACAAAAGAAACTTTTTGGCTTTCGCCTATCCTAAAAGTATGTTTTAAAATTGATTACCAAATATTAACTTATAAAAACCTGAGGTTTCGGCCGATACCCTTGGGTATCGGCCGTATCGTTTCGGTATCGGTGGGTAACGAGACTGAAACTAGGGGTCGGTTTCGGTATCGGTCGATACTGAACGGTATCGGTCAGTTTTGACCGATACCGACCCATACCAGCCGATACCGACCGATACTGTTCAGTATCGATCGAAGACTGAGAAAGAAGAATGTGTAATTAAATAAAAAATTCTCTTTAAAATCCCAAAAATGAGATATTGACACGTTATTCACATCCTACATTTGTCTAAACATAGTACGCATTATTTACAAGTTTGTCATATTGTAACTAACAAAAGAGTGTTTTTAGCTAAATGGTTAACGTGAATAGCATATTTTTAATTAATATTGTTCATAATTATGTTATAAGTTACAAATTATCTTTATTAGTTTGCCATTATCTTATTAGTAACAAATTTTAACTAATATTGTTAGTTACATGTACCTTACAATTTTTGAAACTACCGATACGGACGAACCAAAACTTACTTCCGAAACCGCCGAAACGGGCGATACCAATACCGAACCTAAATTTTTGGGAGAGCGATACCGAGACCGAAACCGAGACATCAAACCTTGCTAAAAACACCTTTTAAGCTTTTGCTTATCCAAAAATTCCTTTTTAAAATCAGTTACCAAACATTATTCCAAAATTCCTTTTTAAAATCAAAATTTTCTAAATAAATACTTATTTGCTTTAAAACCATAAAATTACTTTTTATAAGCAATGCTAGAAACATCCTAAGCGTATGCTCAAGGCCAAAAGCTACTTATGCCAAATTTATTCTCTTATCCAATTTCTCTTTTCCAATATCTCTTATCCAATTTCTCTTGATAACATCCCTCTTTTATAATATAGATGTTCCTCATCTGTTGATGCATTTCCATTTTTCCTTTATAGTCTGAACTTTCGAAACTCAACTTTTTATTCAGGGAGAGAAGTTAGATTTTTGACATTAGTGATTTTTCTCAACAGATCTCAAGCGGCGCATGCTATTTTTTCATCAGGATTTGTAAGTCAAACTTATCTTCTTTCTCATTTTGATTTTAAATGTGTGATTTTCAAGTTTAATTTATTTGGAGTTTATACAAGAATTAATTTATTCGAGTTTAATTTTCCTATTGTGTTTGATTTTTGAAAACAAATATGATCCTAACCAACTATATATAATTGCAATTTCTACCATGATTTTTGGGAGGAATAGTCTAGTAACATGGTGTAAAGCCGCCCTTTATTTTGTTCTCACATATAGGATTTTCCACTATAAAAGAAATAAAACTCGAAGGAGAATATATAGAGTTCTAACATCTCATCTTCCCCTCTATAATCGATCCTTACATCCAAAAAAAATTATCTTTAAATTTGTCATAAGGTAACTTGTCGCCACAATCTTCATGGTCAAACCTAGTTGCTTCTACATCGCTTAAAAGTTGAATATATTCAATAGGTTCCCTTACTGATATAGAAATCAATAACTAGGCGGTCCTGTGCGAATGCATGTCTTCTTCTCTAGGGCAAAAATAGGGCCCGATTGACGTCCCCCGGGTCGGAAACTTCCCTCCCTTTTAATTCTTCAATTTTAGTTTATATTGTTTGATTCAACTATTTAAATATTAGGTTTAATTTTCAACATTTTAAGTATTGTCCCAGAGCCTATATAAATGCCTCCCATCTTACCTTTTGTTTTAACCCCAATGTTCAACAACTTAGCAATTTAGCATCAGTATTGGTATCGGCTAGTAGTCTATAGTGTAGGTACCACATGTGTTAGAAGTTTCAGACAGTATGTATCGAAAGCAATAAACTCTTGATATCAATTGCTTTAAAAATCGTACAAAACAACTAAGACATTCAGATTCATTGCCATAGATTATTTGGGCTAATTGGTGAAGATTTATCATGTTTGAATGAAATATTGGAAAAAAACATGTAGTATAATAATTATAAGCAGTATAATTATCCACTATTTCCCCCATTCGCCTCATCCCAAACCTCGACCGATGCTTCATTGCTCCCTCATTAACTTGTGCGTCGCTAAAGCCTTCGCCACCTCTATTTTTACCTTACGATTCTCTTGCCTCATAGATACACTGCCTTATTCCTTTTTCATCGAAAACACTCTGTCAACCCTCATCTCAACTGATCCTCACCCGTTCTCCAACGACATCCATAAGTATCGGCTGGCAATCAACGCTATGCCTAACTTAGATTTTAGGTATGCTAAGAAATGTATGAGAAATTTCTTATATTATTTAACCTCAAAGTCTTGCCTTAGTCTCTTAGGGGTGACAGAGTCACAGAGATGAGGTTTCATTGTTTTACTTTTTCCCCCAAATTTTGACTCGGTATTTTTTGCAATACAAAGTTTCGAAAAGCTTCACTTTTGTATTAGAAAGTTTCGGATAAAACTTTACACGTTTTTAATGATACACCAGCAATATTGGCTAATACCTATAAAATGGGTAGAATTTCATAATGCTAAACAAAGAAATATTACGCCGATATGTATTGGTATTGATCACGTTTTTGAACCTTGGTTGAGACCAGTGTAGTCAAGGCGCAAGGCGCAAGGCAAGGAGCACAGGTCCTTTGGAGCCTGAGGCGCAAGGCGCACTTAAGGCGCGGGCTTTTTTGAAAAGGCGCAGTGTATAAAAATTGGATATATAACCCCGAAGAGGTATGCTATTTCAGAAATAAATTTGCATAGGAACTAGAATTAATCATGATTAAAACATCAAAATATAACATCGCATATCATATATCATAATGGGTTGACCAAGTCAAAAATCAATAATTCATATCACGATATCTCCATAACCGTATCCAAAATAGAAAAAAAATAATATACTAATCTATCCATCGACCACGATCCATCTAGCAATAAAGAAAGATCAAGCATATGCATCATGAAAGTCGGTCTCATCTTCATGTATCTCATCATCATCATCAACTGCGTCTGCATCATCGTCTGCCAGTGCTGCTTCTTCCTCTCCAGAGCTCTCATTTCTAAGATGAAAGGATGATGTGGAGGCTCTCCCAAGTGCTCCAACTCTCCTCCTGGTGAAAGTGATGTTGATAACTCTTTCTAATGCACTTGGCATTGTACTAGAAGTTGACCCTATATGTCCATAACATAGAAAAATATGTTAATAAACTTATCAGAACTCGTGAAAATAAAGACATGAAATGTTATCAATTTTTTACTAATCACCTACTCCTGCATGATCCACCTCTAAATCAGCCACCCCCCTTTCTACTGCAACATGTCCTTCACCTCTCCCTTCTTCAAGTCATGAATCATCTGCCTCCAATTCTGTCGCACTTGGAGGGGTTGGGGTTGGCGCCACACCCACATTCCCTTGAGTTCCTTTAATTCATTGAAATAGTATTAAACGTGCTTATTAATAAAATATAACTAGTACTTGTCTCATAATTGAAAAAAGTAATGTATGGATGGCTAGCTCATCAATGGGAGTAATAGTATCAATGTCCACAGCTCCACTTTCTTCCTCCTCGAGTGTCGTTCCTGTCGTCCACTCATTGCTATCTTCAAGTAACTCAACAAGTGAGATAGGATCAAAATTGTCACCCAGCTTGAATCTTTCCTCTAAGATGTTGTATTTGACAAACACCAAGTCATTCAACCGTTGAGTTTCAAGCCGATTTCTTTTCTTGGAATGAATCTAGTAAACAATAAAAGATTATTGGTTAATATTTATAAATAAGTAAATACAAAAATAACATCAAATAGATTGTCTTTTACTTGCTCAAATACACTCTAGTTACGTTCACACCCGCATGCACTACAAGTCAAACTAAGTATGCGGATCGTAAACTTCGCCAATTGTGTAGCAGTGGCCCCATAAGACTTCCACCATTCCATTGCCAATTTTACAAACGTGAGTACTAGTGAGCAGTTGCCGTATAAGTTTACCTATAATTTAAGCTATGTATGATACATTAAATAAAATGTAAGTTACCTGATGCTAAGTCCTTTTGCTGTATGATAGCGAACTCAATCCCAAATAATCCACTTCCAGCCTTGTATAGGGGGAGCTGACTCAAAACAAGCTTCTGATTTTCAGAAGGCACAAGCTTTTTAACACAAGCATATATACCGTTCATCACATCAATATCCAGCTGGATGTCTTCATCATCATAAAACGTACCTGGATTTAAGAAATATCCAACCGCATGTAATGGACGGCGAAGCTGACACTCCCACCTCTTATCAACAATGTTGATCGCCTCACCAAACTTGCTCTCATCATTGTCCAAAGACTCACGGATGATATTCTTTGCCATTTCAATTGCCTTGTACATGTAACCCATGGCTGGCTTCTTCTCACTATCAGCTAGCCTTAAGACTTTAATAAGTGGGTATGCAATCTTCAATGCTAGCACTATCTCATTTCAATAGCTCTGAGAAAGAATAGTTGCTGCAATTTTCTTCCCCTTCCTATCATTTGTTGCCCAAGTACTAGATAGCCACTCTTGAGACCTAAACATCATTTGCAATTGACGTTTCTGATTGTAGATACTCTACATAGTCAAAAAGGAAGTAGCAACCCCGTGTTTTTGCTGACCTCACTAGCTCTCTATCATTGGTGAAGCCCCTCATCATGTTCAACATCTTCTCGTGGTTATAAATGTAACCACTGAACTCCACAGACTTCTTGATAGTCTTCATTATGTTGGGCAATTTCCCAATATCTTCCAACATTAAATCAAGACAATGTGCTGCACAAGGGGTCCAGAAGATATTGGGATATTTCTCCTCTATCAACTTCCCTATCACATTGAGAACAAAAAACTAATGAATGAAGGATAAAATAAGTTAAATAAAAGGCTTAAAGTATGTCAACGGGAAGGAACGAAGGATAAACCACTTACCAGCTGCCACATAGTTCGATGCATTATCGGTGATGACTTGAACTACATGTTGTGGCCCAACCTTCTGAATCATCATGTCCATCAACTCAAATACTTTGCTCCCCGTTTTTGTGTAGGCTGAAGCATCAATAGATTCCATGAACACCGTTCCTCTAGGACTGTTGACCAAGAAGTTCATGAGAGACCTATTTTTTCTATCAGTCCATCCATCTGACATAAGAGAACAACATGCCGTCTTCCACTCCTTTTCATGCTCAGCCAAGAGAGCTCTAGTGATACCAACTTGTTCCTTAAGCAATGGAACTCTCGGGTCATGATAACTAGTCGGCTTCATGCCAGGACACCGAGAGATTGCATCAAACATTTCTTTGAAGCTATCAAGTCTTGCTGCATTGAATGGAATGCCTGCTTGATAGAACAATTTAGCCACACATGTATTAGCATACTCAACCTTTGCAGGATCCAGACACTCATCTAATGTCGCATGTCTCAAAGGTGGTGATGTATTTGGCCTCTTTGAGAAAAACTTATCCATAATGTTACCGGATTTTCTTTTACCGGTTCCAACACTTGCAGTCTCTTCCATGACTCGGTCTTCCTCTCCCAAAACATCCATATTAAATGGATCACCAACATTTGAGCAGCAGACGATGCAAAGGACTTCTTCCCGCTTTTTGAGTCCATGTAATCTTGAATCTCCTTTTTAACAACATCGGGTACATGTTTGCATACAAGGACATTTCTGTTTCATCCAACAAGGTGTAGCTTCACGCGATACACGCCTCCTTTCAACTCTATTCCACAAAAATTGCATTTCAAGTCGTTCGTATTTTTAGGATCCGACTGTTTGCAATATTTCCAAGCGGGATCCTTTCTACTAGGAGCGTCTACTATAGTTGACCCCGCCGGGTTATTTCCAGCCATAACTACTAACACATCCAACAATGTTCACCATAATAAATCACTATAATTGATATACAACATGTGATGTAAAATAAAAGAACAAATGTTAAGTACTGAAATTCCTAAAAATTCAGTAAAATAAAAAATAAAAAAGAAATTTAACTATGTAAACGCCTTAGCATTTGATATTACTTTTTATATTTTCATAGTTTCATGTACACTGTACTCATATTCTTTTTCCAAATGCAGGCACAATACTCAAAGAATGATACAAATGCAAGCAGACATGGATTCAGGCAATATTTTTCCCGGGACTGCAGATGCAGATGGCCTGCTCACCAACTGCAGTTCTGACTATCCAATGTCCCTGGAGTCCTGGACTACGTTGGCAATTACCTTGAGCCGTGAATTACAAAATGTATCATCGCCTTTTATAAATTGATCCAACAATGACCCGTCTTGGAGAGGTTCAAGTGCCATAAAGCAAGCAACAGCACTGACTGTAGTTATCCTTGATTGGGAATTGCAAATTGAAGGCCCAAACGAAAGGCATCTCGCCTCTGTTTATAGCTTTTGCTTTTGCTTTTATGACTTTGTCTACTTATTTTTGTCCCTTCCATTCACATTGGACCAGTGTTTAGATGTGTTTTCATTATAGAAGTTCGGGGAAGAAATTAATGCAAGTTTTAATTTTTACCTGCTTTTTTCTAGCTACATTTTGCAATTTTTAAAAATTCTAAAACACTTGTTACCTTACAAATTAATTATAAGTACATCCGACCTATGCGCAAATTCAAGAAGAAAAGAAATTCAAGTAAATAGTTTAAGTAGTCTTTTTAATTTATCTTTGGGAGTGAATGATCGGTTGGAAAAATAAAAGCATCATGTGGGTTCTCTTGTCGCTTTATGATCTGTAATATTCAGAAATAATTTTTTTTGGGGGAGAGGGGGGTTGCAGCCTAAAATTGGCATTTAATTAGGCACATAACTATAATTCTTTTTTGACTATTGGTTACTATATATATTCAAAGATAATGCATATCAACATATATATTCAAAGATAATGCATATCAAAAGACAGTTATTTGCCCTCCCCTCCGGCGAAGAAGTGGCATGCAAAAAAAAGGGTTCAAAATCTAATATTGGCATCAAACTAGATGCGTGGATACAAACTATTAGTCCATTAAACTGGGATTATATAAAGAGAACTTGTCCAAAATTTTCATTAAATTAAGACCTTTTCTTGGCAACTATTTAGTTTTTAGTACCCTTTTACAGATTCTCTGCCATGTCAATTTCATATATTCATAGAATCAGAAACGAATTAAAAAGGTCAGAATAATCAAAGAACAACTTAATTAGCTTAAAAGTTTAAATTGATGTCAATTCGGAGCTGCAATGCACGAACAGACCACGCGAGATTGAAAAAAAAGAAAAAACAGTAAAATAGAATGAAGGATTGGGGGAGAGGGGGGAAGCGGACTCACCTGGTTGTACGCGTGAGAGAGAGAGAGACGGCGAGATTCAAGAGAGAGCGAGACGGCGAGACGGCGAGAGAGACGGCGAGGGCGAGAAGGGTTTTCAACGCGCGATGCTGGGTTGGAATGTTGGATGTTTAGGGTTGAATTGTTGAAGGGTGTGGGCTTATGCAATAACTTAGAGGAGAAATGGGCCCATAATTTACGGGCTTTTGGTTTGTGGGCCGAAAAAATTAGAAGATGGAAAAGAGACAAAAAAGAATGGGAAGGCGCGCGCCTTGGGTCGCCTCGCCTTGGGTCCAAGGCGCGTGCCTTGACTCGCCTTGGCTCGCCTTCAACTTGAAGGGAGCCTGGGCCTTAGGCGAGGCGCGATAGGTGCGCCTCGCGCCTTGGTGCGCCTCAGGCGCGCGCATTGGTGCGCCTCAGGCGCGCGCATTGGTGCGCCTTAACTACACTGGTTGAGACAAATAATCATCTTAGCCAATGAGATAAAAATAGATAGTGTTTCTTCTCTCCCCCTATTTTATATTTGAGTACAAGCATGAGAGTGTATACATGTATAAGACCAAATACATCATGGAAAATAGAGGCTAATAAAAAATTGCGAGGGATGCTTCTTAATAATGTATCCAATCTATATACTACAAGAAAATTGCAGCATGAAATCAGGATTACGCACATACACTCTCTCTCAATGCAAAGCTTGGGGTGTCCAATTTGGCACCAATTTGGTATTATGTGATAGATTCCAAACAAATCTGAAACTATATTGAACGAAATAGCGATAAAAAGATAGATTTGACTACAATTAATTAGGGCAACCACCCTCCCAAGACGTCAAAAGAGAAGACGTCCGCACTCTTCCTAAGAATTATCTCTCACAATTCAATAATCAAGCATAAAGGAAGATGGCGACTAACCCTATCTTAAGAATAAAACCCGCCTCTAATCTAATTATAAGTTTGCCATTAAAAATATAAAATAATTAGAAAGAGTCGAAAACACCCATTTTGCCTCAAATCAGGTTCGGCCGGCCTTCTTGCGCATGCAGCTGCCTGGTCCGCCTCCTCTGGTACACGCGGAGCCCACCACTACTCCCTCCCCAAAGAGCCACCTTGTCCTCAAGGTGGAAGTCTGGAAATTGCTATGACATAATGTCCATGGACTCCCACGTGCTCTCGTGTTCCAGTAAGCCCTTCCACTGCAATAGAACCTCCTGCTCTCTAGTACTCCCTCTGTGAACTCCCTTCAACTCCTCGGATTCCAATCTCACCTACATATCATCTGTCAACGTCTCCGGAAGCATGGACGACGGGGTGTGGTTCCCAATAGCCTGGCGAAGCTGAGATACATGGAATACTGGATGAATCACCGATCCTGGGGAGCCTCAGCCTGTAAGCAACTGGTCCCACACTGGCCTCAACCTCGAAAGGTCCAAATTATCTCGGTGCCAACTTCTCATTCCTCATGTGGGCCAAGGATCTCTGCCTGTAAGGTCTCAGCTTAAAGTACACAATGTCCCCAACTGCAAAATGCACATCCCTGCAGTGAAGGTCTGCCCTCGTTTTCATAATCTGCTGGGCTCTAGCCAAATAGAGCTTCAGCTCCTCCAGAATCAGGTCTCTCTCAGCCAGATACTGCTCCATCTCTGATACCGGGGTCGTCTCCTGCTCATAGTGTAATAAGTGTGGAGGATCTCTGCCATACAAAATCCTGAATGGTGTCGTCTGAGCTGCTGTGTGATAAAATATATTGTACTAATACTCCGCCCATGCCAGCCAACAGGTCCACTCTTTGGGATTCTCTGATATAAAGTACCGCAGATATGTCTCAACGCTCCCGTTGACGACCTCAGTCTGGTCATCTGTCTGTAGGTGGTAGGCTGTGCTCCGTCTCAAAACTGTACACTGCAGCCTAAAAAGCTCCTGTCAGAATCTGCTCAAGAACACCTTGTCCCTATCTGAGACAATGGCCTTTGGGGGTCCATGCAGACGAATGATCTCCCTCACAAATGTATCCGCCACCGTCACTGCGCTGTAAGGGTGCCTAAGCAGTATAAAGTGTGCATATTTGCTGAAGCGGTCTAGCACAACAAATATGACTGTGTAGCCTCCTGACTCAGGCAAGCCATCAATAAAATCCATGGAGAGATCCTCCCAGACCCGGTCTGGCAAGGACAGGCTAAAGCAAACCTCTTGGAGCCATTGCCGGATACTTGTGACGCTGGCAGACGTCACACTCTGCAACCATCCTCGCGACATCCTTCTTCATCCCCTTCCAGTATATCTCCCTCACCAGTCTCTGGTGGGTCTTGAGGACCCCAGAATATCCTCTCACTGCACTGCTGTGAAACTCATGTAGCATGGCGGGGATGTGTCTCGAGGTCCTCGGTAGTGCCAAGCCCCCCAGTACAGTAGCCTACCATCCTGAATAGCATAACCTGGATGCTCCGTAGACCCCCGGCAAAAGTGCTACTCGTATGGCTGCCAACTCCTGATCCTGCTCAACCTCCTGTTGCAACGTCTCCCAATCATGTAGCACGGAAACAGACAAAGCAGCCAACTGAACGTCCTCCTCTAGTCGTGAAAGTGCATCTGTCGCCTTGTTCTCCCATCCTGGGCGATACTCAATCTCAAACTTGTAGCCCATCAGCTTCCGCAGCCACTTTTGATGCTCATCTGCTACCAAGTGCTGCTCTAATAAGTATTTGAGACTCCTTTGATCCGTGCGCACCAGGAAACTCCGCCCCAACAAATACGGTTTCCACTTCTGGGTGGATAAGACAATGACCATCAGCTCCCTCTCGTAGACCGACTGCAGTCTGACTCTACCTGTCAACATCTGACAGTAATACGTTATGGGCCGGTGATCATGCATCAACACCGCTCCCAGCCCATTCCCTGAAGCGTCCGCCTCCACCACAAAAGGTCTGAAAAAGTCTAGCAACGCCAGTACTGGCACTGTGGTCATGGCCTTTTTCAAGGCCTCAAAAGCTGTCGTCGCCTCCTCACCCCAAATGAACGAATCCTTGAGTAACTCTGTGAGCGGCCAGGCGATCGTCCCATATCCCTGTACAAATCTGTGGTAATATCTTATCAAGCCCAGAAAACCCCTCAGCCCCCTGAGAGTGGTGGGGCGTGGCCAATCCAACATCGCCGTAATCTTCGCCCTGTCAGCTGCCACCCCATCCGCAGATACCACATGTCCCAGATACTCCACTTGCGGCTGTCCAAATAAGCACTTCTTTCTGTTTGCGAATAGTTGGTGGTACTGCAACTCCTGAAAATCGACCTGCAGTTAGTCCAAGTGCTCCTCCAAGGTACGACTGTACACCAATATGTCATCAAAAAGACTAGTACAAAGCGTCGCAGGCAATGACAGAATACCTTGCTCATGATAGCCTGAAAAGTAGATGGTGCGTTAGTCAAGCCAAAGGACATGACTAAGAACTCATAGTGGCCCTCATGCGTCCTGAACGTAGTCTTGGGCACATCATCCCCTCGCATCCTGGTCTGATGGTAGCCAGATTTAAGATCTATCTTTGTGAATACGGCCGCCTCGTGCAACTCATCCAACAGCTCATCGATCACTGGTATGGGAAACTTGTCTGGCACTGTCTCCTGCTGGGCCACCACTCTCCTGTAAATGAAAGTATGGGTCGCCCTACTGTTGATAAGTATTGTCACCTCTTGGTCGCCGATATGCACCCTTAACTTCATGGTATGGTTCAGTGCGAACCCTACCACGGAGTTAAGGGAAACCTCCGCCACTTCCAGTTGATGGCCCTCAGACTCCACCACCTCGACGGTCTCGTCTTCCACATCAGCCTCGTCGTCCTCATCCTCCAGTAGCAGTACCTGGAGCTTGCGCCCCGCGAATCTTGGCCTGGTGTGAATCGCTCGTCGCATCTAAAACATAAACCCTTCTGGCGCTTCTCCCTCATCTCCATGTCAGTCATCCGCCTGAACCACCCCCAGCCTGCAGTGCACTACTCTTCTCCCTGCTCTTCTCCTTGGTGGCAAGATCCGCTCCCGTAATGGCTCTCTGCTGCCCACCTGTCGTTGTCTGACTACATAAAACTGGGCCATTCCAACCACCCCTAGCCTTCCTCTCCTCCAACTGCCAGTCCCCTGCCATCTGAGCGTACTCCATAGCCTCCATCAGACTCTGAGGCTTCTGCATGCGCACCACTGCTCGAATAGTGTCCCTCAGCCCCTTCATGAAGGTGATCTCCATCGTCTAGTCAGTCACCCCATGCACCTGTCCTGATAGGGCCTCGAACCTCTCAAGATAATCTCGCATTGTGCCCTCCTGTCTGAGTGACAGCAGCTACTCCCTCACATTCCCCAAATGGGGATCTCTGATCTCCCATCTGGTCCCTGATCTCCCCACCATCTGGTCCCTGCTCTCCTCCCGTGAGCGGAAAGGACGCATCGCGTCCTTCCACTAAAACCAAGTGAGGGCCTTCTCATCCAGACAAATACCTGACGTCTCCAGCTTTTGCTCCTCAGTCATTCTAGAGACTCTAAAAATCTCTCTGTTCGGTTGATCCACGACACTGGATCCACCCCGTCGAATACAGACATCTTAAGCTTTCGCATCCTATCCATATTAAACATCCTCTGATCTCCTCGTTCCTCGCAATATCTGGGCTAGTGGTAGTGCTGCCACCTCTCCTGGTGTGTCTCATGTGCTCCATGTGGTCCCCTCCCGCGACCTCCATAACCCCCTCGGGGTCCCTCTCCTTGTCCCACGTAGCCTCGTCCGTCGTCGCCCCCAAACCAGCCATCGTGCCCCTCCGGGTAGTCTCTGTACCCTCCCCTAAAGTCTCCAGGACGTCCCTCCTGGAGGAGAGGGCATCGCCATCTATCATCGTCATACTAAGGGTCGGGACGGTCCCGGTACCCTCCTCCATCATCTCCGTACTCCTGAAAGACTCCCGGGTCAAATCCATCATTGTAGCCATGCGACGGGTCCTCCGAATAGGGCGGATAACCTATGAATTGCTCACCACCATCTCGCTGCAAGTCGGAAACCCCCTAGGGGGTTTGCTGGGCGTCTGTGGGGCCTGAGCGGCCCTGGGAGGGGTCGTCGGCCCTTGTCGGAAGTCGGAAACCCCCCACGGGGGTTGCTGACCGTCTATGGGGCCGACGGGCCCTGTCGAAAGTCGGAAACCCCGCACAGGGGTCGCTGTCTGTCTGTGGGGCCCAGGCGGCCATATAGAAGGCCCATGGGGCCCTGTCAGAGCTTGAAGAGGGCCCTGGGGCCCTGTCGGGGGTCGGCAGGCCCCGCCTGTTTGCCTGGGGCTGCCGACCCCGGGGAAGGGGCGTACCCCCATGTCGGGGACCCTGGGAACCCGTGGGACCCTAGGAAGGGCCCCCGGGATCCTGCCGATGTCACTGATGCTTGTGGACGCCACGTCCGGGGTCACCGGCCTCCCAATCAACATCCTCCGCCTCTAGATCGCTGCTATCGAGGTTCGTCATCCTTCCATCCTCCAGATCTCGTGCTACATGCTTCCCCTTGTCCAAAGGAGACATCTTTACCGTTGATTTAGGGTTTCCATCAACTTTTCCATCCTTTCCCGTGATGATTGTCAACTGAAAAATCAAGTGCGCGAGCGCTTCATCTTGTTTCTCTTGCTTCGTCATCAACCTTTCAACGGAAGCCGTCAACTTTGACATAGATTCATCTTTCTATGCCAACGATTTCTTTATCCCTTCGATCTCACTATTGAACTTCGCCTCCAAAGTCTCGAACTTGTCCTGTGATCTTGTCGACGCCGCCATGGATCGTTACGCACTCTGATACCAAATTGATAGATTCCAAACAAAACTGAAATTATATTGAATGAAATAGTGATAAAAAGATAGATTTGGATACAATTAATAGGGGCAACCACCCTCCCAAGACGCCAAAAAAGAGGACGTCAGCACTCTTCCTAAGAATTATCTCTCACAATTTAATGATCATGCATAAAGGAAGATGGCGGCTAACCCTAGCTTAAGAATAAAACCCGCTTCTAACCTAATTACAAGTTTGCCATTAAAAATATAAAACAACTAGAAAGAGTCGAAACGCCCCTTTTGCCTTAAATCAGGTTCGGCCGGCCTTCTGGCGCGCGCGGCTGCCTGGTCCGCCTCCTCTGGTACACACGGAGCCCACCACTGTCACGAACATTTCACTATTTGTTTTTCCATCTTTCACCTTCTTAGTGAATAATAAACATGCATGTAATTAATGGGTATCCAACAACTCAAAAGCTTAGCTACATATAGTACCCACTTTTCATCAATGACACATGCAGCATACATAAATTATTGGACGATTTTTACAAAAAAGTCTTAAAATTATAAAATATTGGGAAAATCGACCAACTTTCAAACTATTTAGCAATATAGACCAAGTTTTGGCCACGTCAGTGCCCAACGCGTGCGCAGGCGCTGACTAGGATAAGTCGTGTTTTGGCCGCGGTTGGTCGCAAGTCACAGGCATGTTCAAGGATTGGCCGCGGTTTCCAACCGCGGCCAAATCCTTCCATTCTCCCGCAGGAGAGATAGCCACCGTCATCAAGGCTCTAGCTCCTTTGTCATTTCAAGCCGCAATCATGTCTGCCTTTTAAGTTGAGTGGTTCAAACATGATTAAATTGGGGATTTCCCTTGATTGAGAAAGAGAACTCTGATTCTGTTCTCTCTCATGCCCATTCCTTCTTTCTCTTGCGAAGATTGCTAATGGCGGCAATTGTCTGTTGACAATAGAGCAACAGTGATCTCTCTTTGATCTCATGTATGGTTTCAAAAATTAATTTAAAATTTTTGTTTTTCCTTCTCTAATCAATTCCTTTTCCTTTTCTTTTTCCTCTCCTCTTCTCTCTTCAATCTGCAACTACCACAACCTCTTGATCCTCTTCTCTTCTTCTTGCTCTACTTCTTTGCTGCCATTGTTGCTACTAAAGTCATTGCAATGTAGAAGTAGAGAATATTTCTCTTGAATTTCTTAATTTTAAAGCAATTTTAGGAGTTAATTTTTTGCCACAACAGAATTTTGTGTGTTTTGAACGCGGTTGCCAACCGCGGCAAAAGTGTCATTGCGCCCTTTTGGCCGCGGTTGGTAACCGCGGCCAAACCGAATTTATCCTTGTCAACGCTCGTGCACGCGCTGGGCGCTGACGTGGCCCAAACTTGGTCTATATTGCTAAATAGTTTGAAAGTTGGACCATTTTCCTGATTTTTTATAATTTTTAGATTTTTCCTAAAAATCGTCCTAAATTATTTATTCATAACATATTATGCATCTTTTTAAAATTGTATGTGCTTCTACACATGCCAAGAAATCGCATGCGTGTGTGGAAATGGAGGAAAAAATAATAATTGCTTACTTAGAATTTCTAGCGATGAATGGTTAAAACAAAAACAAGGCCCCAGGTCCAAAAACCTGGAACCACCTCCTGATCAAACTTTTCACTTGTAAACAACACTTTGCACTTAATACATCCACATAACTTGACTATGTAAGCTTATCACTCGTGAAACTTGTGATAATATTGACGAAGAATCTCTAGTTAGAAGTAAGTTGCAAATAGATCCAAGTTTATACTTGACAAAAAATTTCATATATGAAATTTGTATGGATGTTTAATGAGATTTTTTAAAATAGTTCTTCAATTTCGATTCTAATATATATCCATGCCTAAGAAACCTGGATATATTAAGAGAACAGACATAAAGATTGCAAAATATCTGAGTGTGGGAAGTAAATGAAAGAAAGTACCTAAAATGTCACTTAATTTGGAGTAAGATACATAGCTTTCCATCAAAAACAAGCAAACAGACAACAATGTATTTGCTTTTATTTTGTTAACTACATGAATCATATTCAGAGCCAATGTTATAATAGGATTACGGTTATTACTGTACCAATGTCACTTATTATCAAGGGTATTATGACGGTTATAATCATGGACTAATATAAAAATTTTGTTGGAACGCCATTTCCTAAGCATCGCGATGTACCGAAACCTAGATGCAGTGATAAATATGCTAGGGTTACTAAGTTGTCGCCCAGAAGCGACATGCCACGTCACCGCCTAAATGTGGTGTTAAATTTGCAAGGGTTTCCGTTTTCTAAAGAATGTGAGCAGCAGCAGAAGTTGGTTCGCAATCAAAGGATGATATTAGCATCTTGAACTATAATGTCTCTAACTAGGAAGTTAGGGGAACTTCTTGATGTCATGTTAGGGGGAATGATTAATATTTTATGCATTGAAGAGACTAAGTAGGTAGGTGAGAAGGTTAAAGTAGTCGGGCCATGTCATCATACGTTTTAGTGCATTGGTACGGAAAAAAATTAAAATGAGATTAGAATAATAATTGATAAAGAATTAAAAAATGTAGTAGACATAAGAATAAAAAGTGACAGAATTATATATGTTAAATTGATGTTAAAAGAGGAGGTGATGAATATTGTTAGCGCTTATACACCACAAATAGAATTGGATAATGCAAATAAGCAATAATTTTGAAAGGATTTGGAGGATGTAGCGCAAAAGATGGTGAAGAAAATTTTTTTATTGGGTTAACCTTAATGATCATGTAGGTTCAAACATAATATGTTATGAGAGTGTGCATGTAGGCTTTGGTTTTATGGATATAAATGCAGTAGGAGACTCTAATTTGAATTTCTTCCTTACATATAATTTAATGTTAACCGACAACTAATTTTGTAAAACAGATTTACACTTGATAACATTCAGATATTGAACGAATGCTAATCAAATAAATTTTTTGACTAAAAGGATGGATAAAAGATACTGCAAAGATTATAAGGTGCAAAGATTATAAGGTAGTACCAAGAAAGAATATAACTAACCAGCATAAAATTTTAATCCTAAATGTGCATCTTACAAAGTGGCAAAAGAGTCATGAAGTTAAGATATATCCTAGAGGATTAAATTATGAAAATTAAATGATGATACACATGGGAGATTAAAAAAAGGTTTTTAATGAGGTTGATTGTGAGTTCAATATGACCACGAGTGCTATATTAAGGCAGATGATGGAATGCATTAAAACGATAGCTATAGAAGAACGTGATAAATCTAAAAGGAAGGTTTTAGGTCTCGGTCTCAGTTTCAGTCTTCTGAAAATCTGAGTTTCGGTATCGTTATTGTCCGTTTCAGTGGTTTCGGAAGTAAGTTTCATTTCGTCAGTATCAGTAGTTTTAAATACTTAAATACCTATCAAATACTATTAAATACTAAAATATCAAATACTTTTTACAAGTTACACATTTTGCGAAATATATAAAAATATATTACAATTCTTTGCTAAATATATGTTGCTCAGTATGCAACATTTTGATCCTCTCGTAACATCAGACTGTTTTTCTTTATTTTTCCTCGAGCCTTGCTCCTACGAGAGATGTGATGCCCTCATTAACAACTCACTGGATGATATCAAGCATTTCTTCAGAAGTCTGATGTTCTTCAATATACATAAACATAACAGGAGATAACAAAAGATACCTTACAAAAATCATTGAAATGTGTAAAAAAAGAATGGCACACCTATAAAGAATGTATGGCAAAATGTGTAAATAAGTTGAGCCTTTCAACCGAGCAAAAAGGTCTGTTCACAACTTCGCATAGCAATTTCCCAAAAAATCTGAGGAACTCTCTTAGTGCTGCTAATCTCATTACATATTTTGCTAAACATACTTCATTTATTTACAAGTTCGCCATTAAAATGACGAACTTCTAAATAAATGAAGTATGTTTAGCAAAATGTGTTCCCAAAAAAATCCGAGGAACCATCTAGTGCTGCTAATCACATCACATTTTGCTATATATACTTCATTTCAGGGTTTGAGGTATCGGCCGATACCATTAGGTATCGGCAGTATCGTATCAGTATCGGCAGTTGACGATACCGAAACCAAGGGTTAGTTTCAGTATCGACCGATACTGAATGGTATCGGTCAGTTTCGGCCGATACCTGCCGAAACTGATCGATGCGACCGAAACCGTTCAGTACCGATCGAAGACGGAGGAAGAAGAATGTGTAATTAAATAAAAATTCTCTAAAACCCAAAAAATTTCGTGAATCAATAGGTTGCATAGATAGCTCAGTTAAAAGAGAGGAGAAAACCCCAATGTTTCTGCTTGAAAATGATGAAGAATTAGACGAAGAAGAGGCAAAACGAAGAAAAAATTGCTAAAAAAAGAAGAAAATGGACAGAAGGAAGATGATGAAAAAATTGAACTCACCTTAGCGCCTCGCCACCTCGCCGAACATGCCTCTTGCCTCGTCGAACCCGCCTCGACCATCTAGCGTGAGAGTGAGAGAGAGCAAAGAGAGAGAGAGAGGGAAAGAGGCCCGAGTCGCCTTTCAGGTGATGATGCGTTCTTTAAAAAGGCAAACTTGTAAATAAGTGGTATGTGCATAAAGTAAAACAGTATGTGCGCATATCAAGCGGATATTTTGTGGCAACCCTGCAAATAAGTGGTATGTGCACAAAGCAAGATGGTGGGTGTGCAAAGCAACGCCCATCGATTTTTTTGGCAAACTTGTAAATAAGTGGTATGTGCGCAAGGTAAAACGGTTGGGTGCGCAAGGCAAGCTTTAGAATCTATTCATTTATCTAATATTTAGTATTTAAGTACCAAACTTTAGGTATTTAGTATTTGATATGATTACGAACTCAAATTTAGTTTATCTATTTAGGATTTAGTATTTGACAGTATATGATCAATATTTTAGTTTGTTAAGTATTTAATAATATTTGATAGGTTTAGATTTAAGAACATCTGAAACCATCATTGTGTATATATAGTGTATATATATTTAAAGTATCTCTGAAACTGAAACCGATACCCGAAACGAAACTGCCGAAATTAGCGATACGGACGAAACCGAAACTTGCTTCTGAAACCGCCGAAACGGACGATACCGATACCAAAACCTAAATTTTGGAAAGAACGATACTCAGACCGAAACCGAGACCTAAAATCTTGCTTCATTTATTTACAAGTTCGCCATTGAAATGGCAAACTTGTAAATAAATGAAGTTTCAATGGAGAACTCGTAAATAAATGAAGTATATTTAGCAAAATGTGTGATGCGAGTAGCAGCTCGTTCCCTCTTTCCTCTTCTCTTCTTCCCTCTTTCATATTCTCTTCTCTTCTTCCCTTTTGCAGATGGTGGCAGAAAAGAAGGCGGCGGCGGGATCAATCTCGTTGGGTTTGCAGGTGACGGGCTTGACGACAACGGCGGCGGCGAAAGATGTTAGTCTTCTTCACTTTTTCCATTTCATTTTATTTTTCTATTTTTTCCCCTTCACTTTTTCTTGTTTCTGCTACGTTTTCACCGGAAAAAATTTCGTCTGCAATTTTTCTCTTTTTTCCCTTTCATTTCGGTCGGAACGGTGCCGTCCCGGTCGATTCCAGTCGAAACCGACCGGGACGGCACCGTTCTGGCCAAAACCAAGAAACAGTCCCCCGTTTCGTCTCAGTCTGCACCGAAACCAAGATGAAACTCCCAATACTGAAGGGTATCGGGTGAAACCTTAAACCATGTCTAAAAGTATTACACTACGATATAAAAAGATATCTTGGTGAAATGAGAAAGTGAATGTTATTATTAGAGCAAAATGCGATAGCTATAGAAACTTTGGGAGATGTAAGGATGATTCCATAAAGAGATAAATTAGCTAAGAAGGAAGCTAAAAGAGTTATTCAAGAGTCTATATCAAGAGTCTATTCCAGGTAATATGCCGATACTTACAAGAAATTAGATACAAGTAATGGAGAGAAGAACATCTATTGAGTAATGTGGACGAGGAATAAAATGCAACTGGACTTGAATGCAGCTAAATGCATTAAAGATGAAAACAAAAAAAATTGGTCAAAGATGAGAAGATCACAGTTAGGTGGATTGAGTACTTTAACAAACTCTTTAATAAAAATCATACCTAGAATATAAGAGATAATAATGTTCCTTTAGATGAGCTGAATGATTATTTTATGCATAGAATCGAAGTTGGAAGGTGAGAAAAGCTTTAAAGAGAATGTAACCAAGAAAACATGCGGATCAGATGGGATTTGTATTGAGATGTGCACATGCACATGAGATGTAGTAGTTATATGATTAGTAAAGTTATTTAACAAAATTCAGGAATCAAATAAAATACTAAATGAGTGTAGTACTTTGGTAACTTCGTATAAAAATAAATGTGATATTCAAAGTTACTCTAACCATCGTGAAATCAAGTTAATGCATCATATCATGAAATTGTAAGACTAGATGATCGAGTTTAGATTGAGAAAGAATATCACCATATCACAAAATCATTTTGATTTTATGATAGGACGTTAGATGATAGAGACAATTTGTCTCATCAGTCATCAGGCAGACTATGAAGCAATATAAAGAAAGTAACAAATTTACATATAGTCTTTATTAACCTAAAAAGCCTACGATAAAGTTCCTAGAAAGGTTTTATAGTGGGCCTTACTAAAAAAGATCGCTCTAAAGTATGTTACTCTAATTCAAGACATGTATCAAGAAGCAGTCATTAATGTAAAAATTTATAAAGGATTAACAAATAACTTTTCGATCACTATTGTATTACATCAAAACTAAGTCTTATCCTATTTGTTATAATGATAGATCAGCTTACTAGGCATATTCAAGCTGTGATGCCTTAATGTATATTATTTGCAGATGATATTGTTTTAATAGATTAGATAAAAATGATGTACATGTAAAGTTAGATTTTTATAGGCTGGTATTGAAGGCTCGAGGTTTCAGACTCAGCAGAAACAAGATCTATGTAAGTTTAGTAGAATGGGATTTGAAAAATCATAACATGATGAAGCTAAACGAGAAAAGTATATCGGTAAGTATGTGTTTTAAATATCTCGGATCATTTATCCAAGAAAATGCATGGTTTAAGAAAGATGTTGATCATAGAGTTAAAGCAAGATGGTTGACATATAGAGCTGTAACATGAGCGTTGTACGATCGAAATATACCGTCACAGTTAAAAGGTAAATTTTATAGGACAATGGTTAGATCAAATTTGTTCTATGGTATAAAATATTGGGATTTCACCAAAAACTGTGATCAAAGTTTGGGTGTGGTATTGATGCATATATTGTGGTGGATATGTGAAAACATTAGAAAAGATAAGATAAAAAATGAAAATATCCGAGCAAAGATAGGTGAGTCCTTTTAGAAGATAAGATGAGAGAACATCGTTTGAGACGATTTGACCATATACACTTGAGATCTATTGACGTCTGTTAGAAATAGAACATATGAATATTGCGTTTAAGAGAAAAAAGGTAGATCGAAGAAGAAAACATGGATGAAAGTGATAGGAAGGAATATGAAAGATCTTGGTTTGACAAAAGAGAGACATGGATGAAAGTGATAAGAATGAATATGAAAGATCTTGGTTTGACAAAAGAAAATGCTTTACATCGTAATGCATGAAAATGAAAAGGAGTATCTGATATCACGATCTGACATTTTGTCTATTGAGTCTATGAAGCCGATCCCAATATTTTTGGGATGAATGCTAAGAAGAAGATGATGACAATGATAGTTATGGCATAACTACAAACAATATTCATCTAGCCGGGCAAGTATCATTCAACAAGAAGAAAAGTTTCTAAGTACATATAGATACAAGGCTTATTGCCAAGACTTGCAAATTTAAATGGACATGAAGTAAATGTAAAGAGGCAGGAAACATTACGTGAAATAGGGAGGATAACTAAAGAAGTGAGGCAACTTAAAATCTCCCAATCTCTGCATCTCAGTATTCCTTCCCCTTCAAGGGCAGCTTTTCCACCACTCCTCTGCACATGCAGCATTTCAAATGTAATTTTTTCAAGGGGTGAATCTTCTAAATAGAAGCTAGACAGATGCATAAACAACAATAAAACATTCAGGTACAATTGATTCAGCAGACAATTGACTAGAAACCTAAACTAATCTGACTTGTACCTTTTGCAGGAATTGGATTCTGTAAGTTTTGCAATCTCAGACATATGCAGGTTAGGTTTGCATGCAGAATACCCGCTCAAAAACAATATTTAACAGAGGAGAGAAACTGTGTATGTACTCAAAATGCATTGGATGTCATCGAATAACATTGGTTTTTATCTTGCTGCTGATGTATGGGCAAAGTGGCTTATTTGATGCTCAAGTAAAGGGATTTTTACCGTTGATATAATTAAATTAAATATAAATTCTAAATGAAGTTTTAACAATTTTTCCTTCATTTTTATTGAAAAAATTTAAACATTTCAGGTAGCATTGCCATTGGTTTCAATACGTTTGAACCTTACAATTATCATCCAAGACATCTGATGGGATCATCACGTACTCGAGGTGGCGGCGGACCGGAGGAGGAACCGGCTCAACCATTTAACTCAAAGACGTGTTCGCACCCTTATTATTTGATTTCTATTATTTTATTAGAAATAAGGGCAAACTTGTAATTTGTTGAATTTCGCAATTGTGTATATATGGGGGTGCGGCGGCCGGCCCTATGGCATGCAAAAATTGAGATTTGAGTGTTCAACTTAGGGAAGAGTGCGGACGTCCTCTTAACGGCGTCTTGGGAGGGTGGTTGCCCTTAGAATTGTAACCAAAGTTATCATTTTTATCGTGTTTTCTTCAATAAAAGTTCAGATCTGCTTTCGAACCTATCCATTTTGTATCAGAGCATTCGATCCATGGCGGCATCAATAAGGGCTAAAGATCGGGGCAAAGCGGGGGAGGGGAAGAGTAATGGAGAGATCGTAAAGGTAAAAAGAACCCTAACGGAAAACGGTGAGTCGATTGCAAAGTTGGCGGTTTCCTTTAATCAGCTCATGGCTAAACAAGACAAAACAGATGAAGCCCTCGTGCAGATCATCTTCCAACTTTCGATTATCAATGAAAAGGTGGAGAACGATGGCGCGAACCCTAGTTCTTTAAAAAAGGTTCCACCTTTGGAGAAGGAGAAGGAGGAGACTTTCGATAAAGGCTTGCTCTCCGACGTCGATGAATACTTCAAAGATGAGGAAGAAGAGCCATTGAGGGATGAGGATGTCACGGGACCCCACCAGAGCATCAAAAAACTGATTGGCCGAACCCCCGAATGCAATCCAAGGGTCGGCTGACCCCTATCGGAGGGCGGGGGCTACCGTCCGCCCCAGAATTTGGCCGACAGGGCCGGCCGAACCCTGTCTGGCCCATCGGAGGGCCCGCCGGGCCTTCGACAGCCCCGACAGGGCTTGCCGGGGGGTCCGGCAGGCCGCAACACACCCCTGGCAGCCGCCAGGGGTCTTCAACGATCGAGACGCCCCCGAACAGCCCCTTCCGGGCTTCCGCTGATTCATCAAGGTACAAGGAGCAATTTCAGGAGCCCCATGAGTTTTCTGGACATATGCACGGGGAAGGTTATCACTATGGGGATGGAGGAGGCGGAAATCACATTGACGATGGTGGGGGAACTTACGGGAGAGACTTTGGAGCTGGTGAGGGCTGTGAAGATTATGAGGGAACCGAAGGATGTCCACGAGGGGGCTATGGAGACCGTGGCAGAGGGCCACGGGGAGGGCATGAGGCACATCATGAGAGGTGACAGCATTATCACCAACACGGACACGTAGATGGTAGGCCAGACCAGAGGCATTTTGGGGGTGATGGCAGAGTAAGGAAGTTGAAGATGCACGTGTTCGAGGGAGAGGACCCGCACGCATGGATTTTCAGAGCGGAGAGGTACTTCACTGCGTATCGCATGAACGGGGTGCAGAAGCTGGAGGCAGCAACCATCTGTATGGAGGGGAGAGCCCTAGAATGATATCAGTTGAAGGAGAAGCGACACCATTTCCACGGTTGGTAGGAGCTTAAGTATCTCATTTTGGAGAAGTTTTGGGATCCTTATCTGGGAAACCTTCACGAGCAGTTGTTTGCTGGAGGGCGCATTCATGAAGGGCCTGAAGCCTATTATTCGCTCTGGAATTCGACCGTACAAGCCTAAGGGACTGGCGGAGATCATGGAGGTGGCGCAGATGATCGAGAACCACTAGGCCGAGGAGAGGAGAGTGAGGAGCGGGTATGGGGGACAGGTGCAGCGTGGAGCTTCAGTAGTTACAGGAGGGGTGAAGGATACCACGGAAACAGATCAGACTGGCAGAGAGAAAACCGGTAAGAGGAGCAGTGCGCCACCAGCAAGGGGTCAGTTCAGGAGGATGTCCGACGCGGATATGAGGGAGAAGCGTCAGAAGGGACTCTGCTTCAGATGTGACGAGAGGTTTACCCCGGGCCATAGATGCACAGAGCGCAAATTACAGGTACTGCTGCTGCAGGATGAGGATGAGGACGCGGAGGTTGAGGACGAGGGATTGAGGAGGAAGACACGAAGGACCAACAGTTAGATGTAGCGGAGGTCTCCCTTAATTCTGTGGTAGGGTTCACACCAAACCATACCAAACCATAACATGAAGTTGAGGGGACATATTGGTGATCAGGAGGTGACAGTCCTCATCAACAGTGGGATGACTCACAATTTCATCTCCAGGGGGTAGTGGAACAGCAGTGGCTACAGCTGGTAGACAGTGGCAGTTTTAGTGTGATGAAGGGGACGGACAAGAAGGAGAACAGCAGTGGTGTATACAAGCACTGGTGCTGACATTACAGGAGATACAGATATTATCGGATTTCTTGCCTCTAGATTTGGGCAGTATAGATATCTTCTGGACATGACTTGGCTGCAGACATTGGGGGAGATGAAGGTGAACTGAAAATTTCTCAGGATGGAGTTTCAGGAGGACCCCAGTCTGTGCAGAGTGTTGGTTTCCCTGAAGACCGTAGTACGTACTATCCAGGTAGGGGGCTTTCTAGTGGAGCTACACATGATGGCAGGAGAGGGTGGTGCTGACGCAGGTAGAGAGCAACCGGTGCCACAAGAGGTGCAGTCGATGCTGGAGCAGTTTGGAGATGTTTTTAAGGAGCCACGATGTCTTCCTACACCTAGAGACCACGAGCACGCCATAGTGTTGCGAGAGGGGTGGCCCCTATCAGCGTCAGGCCCTATTGCTACCCCCAGATACAGAAGGATGAAATAGAGAGGCTGGTGGCAGAGATGGTTCAGGCTGGTGTCATCCAGCCTAGTGTGAGTCCCTTCTCCAGTCCGGTGCTGTTGGTTAAAAAGAAGGATGGGAGCTGGCGCTTTTACGTAGATTACGAAGCACTAAACAAGGAGACTATGCCAGACAATTTTCCTATTCCGGTGATTGACGAGCTCCTCGACGAGTTACATGGGTCAGCCATATTTCAAAGATAGACCTCAAATCAGGCTACCATCAGATTAGAATGAAGAAGGGTGTCTCCAAAACGGCCTTCAGGACACACGAAGGCCACTATGAGTTCTTAGTCATGCCCTTTGGCTTGACTAACGCACCAGTTACGTTCCAAGCACTGTTGAACATGGTATTTCGTCCCTACCTGAGGAGATTTGTACTTGTATTCTTTGACGATATCTTGGTATACGGCCGTTCGTTGGAAGAGTATTTGGATCACTTGCAAGTAGTGTTTCAGGAGTTGTAGTACCACCAGTTATACGGGAACAGAAAGAAGTGTTTATTTGGACAGCCACAGGTGGAGTACTTGGGACATGTGGTGTCCTCAGAGGGAGTAGCTGCAGACAGGGCGAAAATAGCGACTATGCTGGACGGGTCACGCCCCACCACTCTGAGGGGGCTGAGACGGGTTTTAGGCCTCACAGGTTACTACCGAAGATTTGTCGAGGGATATAGTACGATCGCCTGGTCGCTCACGGAGTTGTTGAAGAAGGATCAGTTTGTATGGGGTGACGAAGCGACACTTGCTTTTGAGGCTTTGAAGAAGGCCATGACGACAGTACCAGTGTTTGCGCTACCCAGATTTCTCGAGACCTTTTATTGTGGAGGCTGACGCATCAGGGCATAGACTAGGGGCAGTGCTGAGGCAGGATCAGCGCCCTATCGCTTATTACAGTCAGGTGCTAACAGCAAGGGCCAGATTGAAGTTTGTGTATGCGAGAGAGCTAATGGATATAGTCCTGGCTATTCAGAAGTGGAGACCGTATCTGCTGGGGAGGTGCTTCTTAGTGCACACGGATCAGAGGAGTCTTAAGTATCTGTTGGAGTAGCGAATGGTATCAGAGGAGCACCAGAAGTGGCTGAGAAGCTGATGGGGTACTGATTTGAGATAGAATATTGCCTGGTGTTGGAGAATAAGGTGGCCGACGCTCTGTCGCGGAGAGACGAGGATATACAGTTGGCGGCACTATCTGTGCTAGTGTTTCAGGACTGGAAGCCATTGCAGAGGGAGTTCGAGGGGGACCAGGAGCTAGCAGGTATCCGGACGGCTCTTTTACAGGGGTCAGTGGATCACCCGGGATATGCTTTGCAGGAAGGGAGATTGGTATATTGGGGTCGCCTCGTGATACCGAGGACATCCACCCACATTCCGGTCATATTTCAGGAGTTTCATTGCAGTGCTGTGGGGGGCATTCTGAGGTCCTCGAGACCTATCAGAGAATGGCTAGAGAGGTGTATTGGCAAGGGATAAAGAAGGACATCTCGAGGATGGTAGCTGAGTGTGACGTGTGCCACCGTCATAAGTATATGACGATGTCCCCGGGAGGGTTACTGCAGCCACTGTCCTTGCTAGAGCGAAGTCTGGGAGAACCTCTCCATGGACTTCATTGACAGATTGCCTAAGTCTGGGGGATTCTCGGTGATATTTGTGGTGGTGGATCGCCTCAGTAAATATGCTCATTTCATACCGCTTAGACATCCTTACAGCACAGTTTCGGTGGCGGAGGTGTTCGTGAGGTAGGTCATCCGCTTACATGGGTCCCCAAAGTCCAGTGTCTCTAATAGAGACAAGGTTTTTTTGAGTAGATTTTGGCATGAGCACTTCGGGTTGCAGATTACAGTTTTGAGACTGAGTACCGCCTATCATCCACAGACTGACGGCCAGACTGAGGTCGTCAACAGGAGCATCGAGACCTACTTGTGGTGTTTCATCTTGGAGAGCATGAAGGAGTGGGCCCGTTGGCTGACGTGGGCAGAGTACTGGTACAATACCTCATATCACACGACCGCATACATGACACCTTTCAGGATCTTGTATGGACGGGACCCCCCTCACTTGCTGCACTATGGGCAGGAGACGATGTCGGTATCAGATGTGGAGCAGTACTTGGCCGAACGGGGCCAGATTTTGGAGTAGCTGAAGCTCCACTTGGTTAGAGCTCAGCATGTAATGAAGACGAGGGCTGACCTACACCGCCGAGATGTACAGTTCGACGTGGGGGACATGATATATCTGAAATTGCATCCATACAGGCAGAAGTCCCTAGCCCATCGAAGAAATTAGAAGCTCTCTCCCAGATACTTCGGGCCTTTTGAGGTGGAGACTAAGGTGGGCCAGTAGCTTATAGGTTGAAGTTGCCCCAGGATCGGTCATTCATCCGGTGTTTCACGTGTCCCAGATGCAACAGACGATTGGGGGGCATACCCCTTCTCCTTCACTCCCGGAGACATTGACAGATGATATGGAAGTTTTGTTTGAGCCTGAGGAGTTGAAGGGTGTGCGGAGTGGGAGAGCGGGGCGTGTTGGTGTGTTGGAAGGGCTTGCCAGAGCATGAAAGCACCTGGGAGTTGGAGAGTGTCATGGCACAACAGTTTCCAGATTTTCACCTATAGTACAAGGTGTCTCTTTCGGGGGAAGTAGTGATGTGATCATCACGTACTCGAGTCGGCGGCGGACCAGATGAGGAACCGGCTCAACCATTTGACTCGGAGACGTGTTCGCACCCTTATTATTTGATTTCTATTATTTTATTAGAAATAACGGCAAACTTGTAATTTGTTGAATTTCGCAATTGGGTATATATGGGGGTGCGGCGACCGGCCCTAGGGCATGCAAAAATTAAGATTTGAGTGTTCAACTTAGGGAAGAGTGCGGACGTCCTCTTAACGTCGTCTTGGGAGGGTTGTTGCCCCTAGAATTGTAACCAAAGTTATCATTTTATCGTGTTTTCTTCAATAAAAGTTCAGATTTGCTTTCAAACCTATCAACATCTTGGTTGTTATTTATTTAATTATTTTAGTACCAAATTTGACGGGATCGAATTGAACAATCAACACCTGTTAAGTTAGAAAACCAGGGATTAATTATAAATAGAGCAAAAAGATAACATGATCTTAGAGATTTCAAAAGCAGAAAGATGAATACCAAGTGTACTAGTATAAATTTCTGGGGAAAAACTACAACCACATAAGTTACTACACAATAATGAAGAATCCCAATTTCACTATGAACTCACGATCTACTTGACATCTGATGAGGTTCAAAAATTGGATAAGTGCTAGGGGTTTTCTAGATGTGAAACCGAGCACTTTTGGGATTTTGAGATTCGATACGACAGGTGCTTGATCAATGGACTGAAGTTTGAAAGCCGAGAAAGGACAGGATAGACAATGATTAAAAGAGATGGGGATCCAATGATTTCAATCTGGTAACAAGTATATTGGTTCCCACTGAAACCCAAATTCGGATGTTAACTTAATACCACACATTACTTATGGATGCGACCCGTTACCAAGTAAACTGGTTTCATTGACCAATGATTCATGAATATGCATAAGAGTATAGGATATATTATGTTACATGTACGAAGATAAGCAAAATTTCAAAAAAAAGCTACGGCTAGTGGATATGAATATAATTTATTTAAATTTTTTAATATTAATAACAATTATAATTTAACCACAAAGCAACTACTAAACCATCATAATTCATAAATAAATTCATATCATAACAAGTTTCATTCTAAATAAGAGTTCGTGCATTAATAACAAAAGATAAGATTTTACATCTAATTTTGAACATCCAATATTTTGTTAAAAAATCGAAAGGAATATCAAAAAATTACAACCCAATGACATCAAAGGGTTCCTCAGTTTCTATCCACATTTCAATCAAAACCAACCAAAAGATTGTTAGATGAGCTCATGGAATGCATCTTTTAAATCAAAAATATTCAATAACTAATGGATAACCCAATTATCAGTAGGAAAATAGTGATGCAATTCTCAGTTTTACAAATTTGAATATAGGATTAATAGCTTACAAACATTCAATATTTCTACATGTCTTAGGCCACATTTCCACAAAGAAAAATAAAACATTCCCATCTTGAACATCAACATCAATATCAACATTAATTGTTATAGGCAATATCAATATCCTCTATTAAAAAATTTACTCAAAGGTAAACACGTCTTAAATCACCCATGAATAGCTCTCCAGTCATAAAGTAACTAAACATAAATAATTTAATTGTAACATAAATCAACATATTCAGAAATTTCGCAAACCCTAATTTTTGAAAATCAATCCTAACCCCCTGATAACACTTAATCAAAAATTAAACAAACACTAACTCAATCATCGCAAACTGAACTAACAAAACTACCATTTTATTGAAAAGATATTATCATTCACGAGACGCTAAATGTATCTTTTTCAGTTTTGAATCTATTCTCTTACGTAAAGTAAAATACTTTTTAAATAAATTAATTTCCTGAAGATAGAAAGAAGCCGAGTCCCATCGGTTTAAACCACAATCAAAAACACTTTCCAAATTCCAACCTATTACTACCAAAATCCAGAACCCCCTCATCGCCTGAAGTCTTAGGGTCACGATCAACATAAAACCATCAAAAGAAACCGATTACAGTTCAATCGACGTGTAGAAGAGGTCGGTAGAGATCACGTACTCGAAGTCTTCCCCCTATAGAAGCCCGTAGATCTGAACGAAGAACGACGGGAACCCGTCGAAATCCGACGAAATGAGCTTCCTTTGTCGGCTGGTCTGAAGAGAGATCAGAAAGGACGAGAGGTTGCTGAAATGGCGAGAAGATCGAAGGGAGAGGAGCGATCGAGAAGAAGACTGCGGCTCTGGTTGCTATCGAAGAGACCGGCACAGTGGAGTCGCTATACACACAGAGCTAATTGCCGAACACACGTACAGGTTATTTACAAGTTTGCCATTCAAAATTTAGGGGATGGTTCAGTTAATTAGGGGTGGCAAACGGGTCGGGTGGCTTCGGGTTCGGGTCGGGTCAGATTTGACCCGACCCGTTTAGGGGTAAACCCTAACCCGACCCGGATTGAATCCGGGTCGGGTTCGGGTGACCCGGAAAATTTCCGGATCGGGTTCGGGTTAACCCGTCGGATTAAGATTTGACTTATACACAACTGCTCCTTTTTCGATATCCAGCTATTTATTAAGAGCCACCGACAATTTATTAAGTGTTGCATAATTTCCAGTAGCTCGTCGCTTAAACCACACCGATGACATTAATGAAGTATAATTAACGTTACCATTTTATTAACGGAAGTAATAAAATTAACTAAAAAGTTATATGTAAAGGGAATTGAATACAAAAACTCTTAAAGAAGAGGACAAAAATTCAATCGTACAAGCACAACTCCCCATTGCAATTTTGTATTGAAGTTATTATAAATGTTTTTATATAAATAGAGAAAGTAAACCGGGCCGAATTCGGGTCATTCTGGTTGACATGCCAAACTCATACCCGACCCGGATTTTATCCGGGTCGGATCGGGTCAACCCGTATCCTACTTGACCCGTATTGGCCCCTACCCATACCCGGTTTAGGATGCCGGGTTCGGGTCGGGTCGGGTCGGGTCGGGCTCATTTTGCCACCCCTACAGTTAATGGAGTTACTTTGGGAACCTACCAAATTGGTCAGTGCACACTTGCTTAACAAATTATTCAGTGCACAGTCCACATATTTTTGAATGCTTAGTGAACATAATTGATTACCGAAATTGACCATGAGACAAATGCCATACATCAGTTAACATGTTTTCAAAGTTTGCTCGGTGCACATACCTTTGAGGATTTGAGGTGGGAGGGTGAGCCAGTTGAAGGAGGGAGTTCGTAGAAGGGAGGGCGAGTTTGTCGCACTGAAATTTTTTGAGCAACCTATCTCAGTTCATATACTCTTGACGAGGGTCGTTGATAGAGGAGCTTGTTGTAGGATCGAAGAGTTGTAGGTGATTTGATTTAAGATGGAAAAGAAGGGGGCAGTGATTTAAGGAGGGCAGGATTTCACTGAAGGGGGAGTTCGTGGATGTGCTTAGGTATATTTGTCATTGATTTGATGAATTTAGTACGGACTGTGTTGAATATTGAGTCACTCCATATTTGTTTTGATGATGAGCAACATATTAAGTGCTAATATCTTCTTGAGTGTATATGTGTAGATATTGAGCTTTCATGATCAAACAATGCAATTCAAGGAGAAATAGAGCCAACAAAGACCATGGAGTTCAAGGATAACCAAGACAAGGCAATGAAGAGCAAATTACATCAAGAAAGCTTATGTAATATTTTCATTTTGATGTAATTTTTCTTTTAGTCCTGGTAGCATGTTAAAATCTTTATTGAAGCTAGCACACACTTAGAAACACACATAAAATGTTGTAAAATGTTTTTAAAATAATTTTCTAAGTTTTTGAGCCAGTATCTTATGCTATCAGTTTAGGAGTCGACTACCAAAATGATAGGAGTAGACTACTATGCACGTTTGGCTTTTCACTGGCTCATTGGAGTGTTTGTGAGTCGACTCGTGTACACAGGGTAGTTTACTACCACATTCAGTAGTCGACTACCATGTGTACACGAGTCAACTGCTCAGGCCCAGTCAGCATGCAATGGTCGGATTTTGGCCCCTTTTTTCTAGCCATTGGAGGGGCCGTTTGGTCATTCTGCCGGGGCGAAATTGAGAGTTATATATAAGGGTTGTTGCTGAAGTTATCGCCAACTTAAATAATCAATTTTTCAAGAGAAAACGAGTTTTAAAAGTCCAAAAGCTTTTAAGCAACAAACCCCTCTTCTTGGTCAAAAGTTTTCCAAGTTTTCTTGATCTTTCTTTGCCCAAATTCTAGATCTCAAATAGCATCATTTCTACATCATTTGGAAATCCACTATAGCCACAGCACAATCAACACAAGAGCTTCAATATTTGGATATATGTAAAAGGTTATAAGTATTTTTATTTCTCACATTTTGTGTGAGGTGCTTTCTCTCATTAGAGATGTGTTGTCTTATTAAGACGTGTTGTCCCTTGTTGGATGTGTTTGTCATTATAAGGACCTGTTGTAATCTTTGTCTCATTTGAGACATGTTTAGTGGATCCATCGTCCCTGTGTGGACGTGTTGTTGGATGTATGGGAAGTGTCTTGAACCAAGATAAATTTATGTGTTTGCGAATGTGACTCTCTTTGTGCTTACTGTGTACTTGTAATTGTTGTTAGCTTCTACAATACTCATTATTCTTACAAGTAATATAGTTGATTAAGCTATAAGTATGTAACTCTAATTGATAACTTAAATAGAATTACTAAGAACTTTATAATTTTCATAGAAAATATTCACACCCCTCTAGTGTTCTATTTGCCATCCACAGGATCCCAACACATGGTACTAGAGCAAGGTTATTAGATGGCATCAACAAATCCATTCCAAACTCAAGAGGGGCAATCCGTTTCTCGGCCACCATTGCTCATCACATCCAACTATAGTGCATAGAAGACAAGGATGATACTCTTCATCCAATCAATCGACATGGACTTATGGAATATGGTGGAGACTCTTTATGTGAAGCCCACAAGTCAATTTCGAAGTGGACCACCAGTGAGAAGGCCCAAAGGACACTCAACGCCAAAGCCATAACCTCCTTGTTTTGTGCACTCGATAGCACGGAGTGCAACCGAGTCTGCACATCAATTACGGTGCATCAAATTTGACACTCACTCCATGTAAGTCGTGAAGATCATACTCGTGTTAAGGATACTAAAATTTATTTATTTTCATAGAAATATGAATTTTTCATGATGAAGGAAGGAGAGACAATTATCAAGATGTATACCCACTTCTCCGAATTAATCGACACACTTACAACCTTGGAAAAGAAGATTTTACTAAAGGAGCAAATGAGCACGATACTTCATTCACTCACACTAGATTGGAAATCAAAGCCTACTGCTATCCAAGAATCCCACAACCTCTCTAGGATCTCAATGGAAGACCTTATAGGCAACCTCTTGGCATATAAGCGTCAAGTCAAGGAGAGAAAAGAGAAGGATCAAACGAAGAAGTCACTCACCCTCAAGTCCACCAAGGAGAAGGAAAGCTCGAGAGATGATATGGATGATGGATAAATTGCTCTCATGATAAGAGAATTTAAGAACTTCCTTCGACGTAAGTCAAAATTCAATAAGTAAAGATTAACTGACAAAACTATTATTCGCTTTGAATTTAATAAGCCAAGACACTGGATAAAAAAGTGTCCACTACAACGAAGAAGGGCAAGGGCAAGGCAAAAGCCCAAGAAGAAAGCATTTGCAGCTTGGGACCGAGAATTTGATGCTTCATCCGATGAGTCCTCAAGTAAAAGTGAAGAGGAAGAAACGAAAGAGAATACATACATGTGCTTCATGGATGTTTACGGGTGTTTTCTCACCACAGACTCGTTGATCGACAACTGGATGGTCAACGTGGTCAAGGGATCGGTTGGGACCCCTTGGATACGCCGGGTGCACGTGCACTCGGCGTGGAGAGGCGATGGATCCGCGGCTGAGCAGACACTTTGGAAGAGCGTCGGTCCTCGGTTGGTGCGGAGATGAGGGGAAGCCTCGGTTCCGGGTTGGGTGCTCGGCCTCGACAGGACGAGCGTCGAGGGGAAGCCTCGGCGCCTTGAATGCTCCTTGGTCTTGATTGGCGACGTCGCTCGCTAGCGACGGGTGGGTTCGTTCCTTTGCCGAGTCATGGCCTTGACGCCTCGGATCTTCCTGGACAGACGAGGAAACTCGTCAGGGGGGGCGGACCTTGGTTCCGGCCAAGTCCCCTCCGATGCCTAAGTCAGAACGGATCTGTGTAGAACTCGGTGTGATCAGTACGGCTCAAGGGATGGCCAGCACACGTCTCCTCGGACCGAGTTATGGCAATGGAGATAATGGGGAAAAGCAAGGTCTAGTTTACAGAATACATCAGTTGTGGGTGCCAAGGATTCCCTCCCTCTCCCGGTTGCCCCTGCCATCCCTTTATAGGGTTTGGCCCACGATTGCCTCCAATCCACGTCCCCTGACCGCCTCCCCTCACGTCCCCGCGATCCGCCTCCATCAAGGCGCCTGCGTCGTTGGGAGGGTCGATTAATGGGCCCCTTAATGGTCATTAAGGTGCCGCGCTTTTAGGGGGACGGTTATCTTCGGAGAGCGGGAGCTGATCGTGCGTCTTCTAGGCTGGGACTGGTCTGACTTCGAGCCCATCCGTGGGCCTCGTCAGGTCGGCCCAAACCCGTTCGTGGGCTTCCCGCTCTAGGTTTTGGGCTTTGGTCTCTGGTTCTCAGGCTTCTCCAAAATAGTCGTATCAATTGCCCCCATCATCCGAGCCGTTCGGATTCTGCCAGTTCGGTTCGGGCGATGTGACTCTTGGGGATTTTCTCAGGCGCGTCAATCGAGGCCAATCCATTAAATGGAGGTCATTATGACGCGTCCCGGTTGAACTTCTCTCGGTGTGGGTTTCGAAACGCCGTCGATCTTCAGATGCTGCCACGTTCTCCCCTTCGGACGGTCGTGATCCTGTGATTGTCTTCCCTATAAGGGAGTCGGCTCCAAGTTTCGATTCTTTCACGCCTTCCTTCCTGATTCTGGTCTTGCGAGCTCCTTCTCTCCGCCGTTTATCTTCCTTCGGATTCTTTTCTAGGTAACCTTCTTCCCCCCTTCATTTGCCCTATGGCTACGCTTAGGATAGGTGATTCCGCGCCGGGGTCAAGGGACCCGCCGGTGCTCGAGTCTGGCGACCCCCAGCTTTCGAGGCCCGACGTCCCCTCAGGGACACGTCCCGTACAAGACAATGGGAAAGGTTTGCTTTTTGGGAACCCTGTCGGCGATGACGTGGCTCGGGCTGCTGAGAGGTTCGACGTTCCCCCAGTGGTCCTTGGGTCGTCGTCTATGGTCCCCTTCTCGAAGGTTATGGAGATCCGGTAGAAGTATTTGTACCATCCTTACGACGTCAGGATCCCTTTTAGCGACGAGCGGATTTGTTTTCCGCGGAGCAGGGAGGTCGGTGTCTATGTCGAGATGTTCCGCCTGGGACTCTGCTTCCACCTTCATCCCTTTATCATCCAGGTCATGTAATTCTTGATGGTGGCCTTGTGTCAGTTGACCCCGTACTCGATCGCGGTGCTGACCGGGTTCATCATGATCTGCTGTGTCCACGGCTTGGAGTCGTCTCTTCCTCTTCTCTTTCACTACTATCGGGTCCAGACAGTCGGCCAAGGGTCGTGGCAGCATCTCCGGGCCCACGCGGGGATGGAGTGTTCGCTCGGTCTACCCTGCTGGGTGGGGGACTGGAGTTCGAGCTATGTCTTCATTGTTTTCCATGGGGACGCCGAGATCTTGACCGGTTGGGGAGGGTTATGTCAATATGACTTGACGTTCACCCTCTCCGAGGCTGACCAGGCCGCTGTATGGCTTCTGTCGTCTCTTCCTCTAGAGGAAAGGTCGGTTTGGCCTCTGCTGGATGACCTGCTTCTTAAGACTGTCATGTGGTCCCCCGGTAGGCGATCCTTTTTCCTTTCCGCTTTTCCTCTCGCTTACCCTGCTCTTCTTTCCTTCTGCAGAGATGGCTGGTCCCGAGTTTGCCCGTAATGTTGACGAGCTCATCCGTCGGGGGTCCGACCGAAGCCAAGGGAACCCTTCGGGCCAGGCGCCCCACCGCACAGTTGAGGAGGAGGTGCGTCAAGCCGAGCCTGTGGTGGGAAGGGTGGAGCCCATGGTCGTGGCTGCACCGCTCGCCCTGGCCGCAACGGACCTCCCCGTAGCAGGGGCTACGGGGGCCGAACCCCCCCCACCCCCCGCTCCGCTCATGCAGAGGGAGGCAACGAGGGAGCCGAGCCGACCCCTTGTATGCCCACGGGCGGTCGCGACGTGGGGCGTAAGCGTTCCCCCCAAAGTCTGATGGGCCCAGTGAGAGGAAGAGGAGGAGGGAGAGTGGGGAAGTCCACCCTTCGGTGGCTCCCGTGGCGTCGGTTGCCTCGGGCAAGACCCTCCCGCTGGCCTTGGTGGCCACCCCTGCTGCCTCGACTGAGCCGTCCCTGGTGGGAGCCAGTGGTGCGCTGGCGAGCCTCCTGGCGAGCCCCGAGGTTACACCTGGGGACTCGGTATTTATCGATCGAGCCATGGCCACCCAATTGACCCAGAGCACCATCCTCCCGAGGGACCGCTCTCTCCTGGAGAGAGCCCCCTCCGACCGACTGTCGGACTCTTTAGTCTGGCAGCTTCAACAGGTTTGGTCGCTTTGCCGCTTTCAAAACCTGCCTCTTGATCCCTCTTAGCGTAACTCTCTCTTCCTTACAGGCCACGGTGATGGTCGTCGAGGCACATCGCCGGGCGGCCCAGGCGAAAGACCTCGAGGAGTACTCGGCTCGGGAGCGTTCGAGGGCCGGGCGGCCGAGGTGGCCGCCCAAGAGGCTCGTATGGAGGCTCGGCAGCTTCGACGCCGGGTGGATGAGCTTGCCTCCGAGGTGCTGGACCTCCAGGGGGCACTGGCTGACGCTCAGAGGTCGGCCCGAGAGGCGGAAGAGGCGTTCCGTCGGGAGAGGGGCGATCTCTGGAACGAGCTGGCAGACCTGCGTCAGATGACCCGGTTCGCCAAGGAGGTGGAGAGGGGCGTTGATGGGGTCCTGAGGCCAAGGATCGCGGAGGTCCTTAGGGAAGCCTTCGGCTCGTACGAGGACCTCCTGGCCCCCCGGATTATTGACGTTTTTCGAGACTCCTTCCGACGGTTTGCGGAGCACGCCCGGCAACCGCTCCCACCCTCGGCAGGTCCCGCAGATCCCCCACGCTCCGAGCAAGGCGAGGTCCCAGAGGACGCTTCCTCCCGTGCCCGGGACCTGAGGCGGCACTTCTTTATTTTGTTCCCCCTTTTTGGCTTGTAACACCAAACACTTTCGTAATGTATAAACTTTTTCGTTCGCCATTTTTCCTTGTTGTCTGGGCATTCTTTTGGTTGAGTTGCTTCGTAGGGGAAGGAGGCCCTTGGTCTCTTTGATCTTCTGTTGCGTTTGTCCTGGTCGGGAAAACGATCCGCTGGTATCCCTTTATCATTCATGGTGAGTGTGGAGGGTCTTCGGGACTTTGTGTCTGTTGGCTTGATGGACTGCGACCTTGGAGGTGCTCTTGGCCGACCTGCTGTGGCTTTTCCCTCGTGCACGATCCCCGAGCCAGTCGGGTGGCTACCTTACAAACTGTGGGCTTGCCCTCAGTCTTACGGTCAGCCGAGGACTTAGCCCGGGGAGGGGAAAATGGCCCTCGGTCCCTCGGCTAACGGGACCGTCCAGGCTGTTGGGGGTGTTGTCCCCAGGCTTATACCCACCTGATATTCGGGGGGGTTGTCCCCATCCTCACGGTTGATTGAGTCGGCTGGTCTGCGAGGGGGCTATCCCTTGGCTTATGACCAACCGATGGTCCCGCCTGCTGGAGGAGTTGCCCCCAGCCATACGGGCTGGGTAACCAGATGATCGTCCTGCTGGGGGAGTCACCCCCAGCCTTACGGTCGGTCGGGTCGACTAGTTTGCGGGGGAGCTACCCCTCGGCTTATGACCAATCGACGTTCCCGCCTGCTGGGTGAGTTGCCCCAGCCTTACGGACGGGCTTCGTGATCGGCATGCTGGGGGAGTTTCCCCCAGCCTTACGGTCGGTCGGGTCGACTGGTCTGCTGGAGAGCTACCCCTCGGCTTATGACCAATCGACGTTCCCGCCTGCTGGGGGAGTTGCCCCCAGCCTTACAGACAAGCTTCGCGATCGGCCTGCTGGGGGAGTTACCCCCAGCCTTACAGTCGGTCGGGTCGACTGGTTTGTGGGGGAGCTACCCCTCGGCTTATGACCAATTGACGTTCCCGCCTGCTGGGGGAGTTTCCACCAGCCTTACGAACGGGCTTCGCGATCGGCCTGCTGAGGGAGTTGCCCCCAGCCTTACGGTCGGGTCGGGTCGACTGGTCTGCAGGGGAGTTACCCCTCGGCTTATGATCAATCGACGTTCCTGCCTGCTGGGGGAGTTGCCCCAGCTTTACGGACGGGCTTCACGATCGGCCTACTGGGGGAGTTGCTCCAGCCTTACGGTCGGTCAGGTCGACTGGTCTGCGGGGGAGATACCCCTCGGCTTATGACCAATCGACGTTCCCGCCTGCTGGGGGAGTTGCCCCCAGCCTTACGGACGGGCTCGGCGATCGGCCTGGGGGAGTTGCCCCCCAGCCTTACAGCCAATCGTTTTGTTGCTCTCACTCGAAAGGCGACTTCCTGCCTGTCCCGCAATGGATCACCCAGCCAGCTAAAGAGAGAGATAAGATCTGTACTAACACGGTTTTTTCCATGCCTCGAACCCGGGTGTACATTTGGAGGGAAACAAAATACTGGGATGGTGTGGGCAAGCTAGCCTTGCCCATGCGAGGTTGTTGTTGATTGTCCCGTCAGCTCACTCGATGATGCGCATGGCCGTCTGGACCACATTCACCTTCTTCCCCTTGTCCGACTGCTTGGATGTCCCTTCCCCGGGGGCGGGGGCTGAGTCGTCGGCGAAGTTCTTCAAGTGCCCCAGCTGACCAGCTTCTCTATATCCTTCTTGAGGTGCCAGCAGTCGTCAGTGTCATGGCCGTTGTCCTTGTGATACTTGCAATACTTCTCCTCATCCTTTCTGCCCCTCTTCATCCTCGGAGGCGGCATGCTAAAGTGCCTCTCCTTTTGGGCATGCGCGAGGACGACGTCCGGGGCGGCTTTCAGTTTGGAGGGTCGCGGCTCCTCCCTGTGCTGCTTTCCCTTGGCCCTCTTCTCCTGCCGATGCTCGTCATGGCCGCAACGCTTGCTTTCGTCGCGCTTGGTTCCCTGCCTCGCCCCCAGTGGGTGGCCTCCGTCGTCTACGGCCAACGCCTCTTCGGTCAACATGTAGCGCTCCGCCCTGGCTATGACGCCGGCGAGGTCTTTCGGAGGGTCATTATGCAAAGATTTTTTCAGGCCCCTATGTCGGAGCCCTTTCTTTAGGGCCGTCTTGATGACCAACTCGGGACAGCTATCCACATTCAGTCACTCCGCGTTGAAGCGGTGCATGTTGTGCCTCAGGGTTTCGCCTGGATCCTGCACCACATTGAAGAGGAGTTCTGAATCCTGCTTTACCTGACGCCCGGCCATGAACTGATTGTAGAATTGTTGAGAGAGGTCTTCAAAGCTATCAATGGAACGGTTGGAAAGACCGTGGTACTAACTCCAGGCCGCTCTCCGGAGGGTGGAATAAAATCCTTTGCAAAGCAGGGTGTCGTCGGCCCCTTGGAACGCCATGACCCCTTCATAGTCCATCACGTGGTCCGCTGGATCGCCCGTGTCGTCATACTTTTCTAGCGTCGGCACCTTGAACCTGGAAGGTACCCGTGCCTCGGTTATCCTCCGGGACAACTGACAATGATCACGACTGGCGCTCCCCGGGAGTCTATTAGCGGTCGCATCGTTGCCGACTGGCCGAGGTGGGCTAGCGTGGTCACCTCGGGGGCTCGCCCGAGCTCCTGCTGAACTGGGGGTGGGGGTTGATCGGCGGGTGCTCTTCTTCTCCCTCCGGTATTCTCGCTTCTTCAACCTTGCTTGACGGGGGCTTCCGCTCCGTCGAGGTTGGTCCCCCGAGGATCGGTGGCTGGCCGGCCGCCGATTTGTCGAGCCCAGTCGTCGAGACGAGGATGGTACCGATCCGCTTCCAGTTTGCTCGAGTCCAATCCCGCCTCCCTCGCGGAGCGAGGTGGGAGTGAGGGATTTCTCCAGGATGAAGCCCGACATGGTAAATCGTCGTTCCAAGTTGGTTGCTCCGTCCCTGTGATCAGTGATCATGACGGACCGTACAAGCGGGCGGTCCACTCCCCCACTGGTGGGCCCCTGTCGTCCCCTCTCGCTGGATGGCCGGGTTGCCAACGAGCTGCTGAATCATGGCAACTAACGTTTGGAGGTTGGCGTTGGTTTCCTGGGCGAAGAGACGAAGCTGCTCTTGGGTTACCGATCGGGAGTCGCCGATCCCCTCGGTAGTGTGGATGTGCTGGTTCTCGGGAGTGATGTAGTCACCCTCTTCCTGGATAGGGGCATGCGCCCCGAGCCGTTGCAGACTGGTTCCATTCCGGTGGTTTGACGTGGGCTTGTTCGGGTTCCCAAAGATGGCGCCAGATGTTTACGGGTGTTTTCCCACCACAGACTCGTTGACCGACAACTGGATGGTCAACGTGGTCAAGGGATCGGTTGGGACCCCTTGGATATGCCAGACGCACGTGCACTCGACATGGAGAGGCGATGGATCCGCGGCTGAGCAGATGCTTTGGAAGAGCGTCGGTCCTCGGTTGGTGCGGAGACGAGGGGAAGCCTCGGTACCAGGTTGGGTGCTCGGCCTCGGCAGGACGAGCATCGAGGGGAAGCCTCGGTGCCTTGAATGCTCCTTGGTCTTGATTGGTAACGGCGCTCGCTAGCAGCGGGCGGGTTCGTTCCTTTGCCGAGTCGTGTCCTCGACGCCTCGGATCTTCCTGGACAGACGAGGAAACTCGTCAGGGGGGTCGGACCTTGGTTCCGGCCAAGCCCCCTCTGATGCTTAAGTCAGAACGGATCTGTGTAGAACTCGGTGGGATCGGTACGGCTCAAGGGATGGCCAGCACACGTCTCCTCGGACCGAGTTATGGCAATGGAGATAATGGGTAAAAGCAAGGTCTAGTTTACGGAATACCTCAGTTGTGGGTGCCAAGGATTCCCTCCCTCTCCCGGTTGCCCCTGCCATCCCTTTATAGGGTTTGGCTCACGATTGCCTCCAATCCACGTCATCTGACCGCCTCCCCTCACGTCCCCGTGATCCGCCTCCATCAAGGCGACTGCGTGCATCGTGGGAAGGGTCGATTAATGGGCCCCTTAATGGTCATTAAGGTGCCGCGCTTTTAGGGGGACGGTTATCTCCGGAGAGCGCGAGCTGATCGTACGTCTTTCAGGCTGGGACCGGTCTGACTTCGAGCCCATCCGTGGGCCTCGTCAGGTCGGCCCAAACCTGTACGTGGGCTTCCTGCTCTAGGTTTTGGGCTTGGGTCTCTGGTTCTCGGGCTTCTCCAAAATAGTCGTATCAATGGACATTGAAGAAGAGGATGAGGTAGATTCTAAATCTGAAGCCTCTGATGGTGTTGATGATGTAGATGATGATGTTATATTTAGGAGATTGTATGATAAGTATGAAACATTGCTTAGGGAGCATCTTAAATTCCAAAAGATTCATATAGATTGCATGCCTCATGTAAATGTTGAAAAAATAAAGGAAGAGAATGTAAAATTGATTAGTAGGAATAAATTGCTTAGCGATAAGGTTAGTAGTCTTCATAATAGACAAAAAGACTTAGATAAGCTCTTGACCACCACTAAGGCTAAGTATGATGACCTTTATAAGAAAGTAGATAGGTTCAATAGGGGGTAAAGAAAAGTTAGATGACTTAATTAGTTTTCAAAGGCCTTCTAATAGCAAATAGGCCTAGGATATGGAAAGACCAATGATAGGCCAAAAATTGATCATGATAGGGTGCATCGCTCTAGAAATGATTTCATCAAAGTTTAGATATCCATGTGTGGGACCGCCTAAATGAAAGATGAATACATTTCTAGCTTTATGCATAATATGCATTTTAGTATAAATTATAGATATGTTTGTGATGGGAGATCTAAACCCAAATGGGTTTGGTTTTCCATAGAGCGATATCTCTATTTTTATGCCTAATCCTATGGACCCAAGAGAAAAGGGTAATAAAATATTTGTTTACTTTTAAGGTACCAAAATATAATGTGATTAGAAGCTAGCTCCAAATGAACTTCAACAAATATATATGTATTAAGGGGGAGACCCAATTTCTATGATGCATATTTTCAGGGGAAGCTATGAAAAAAATTTCTAAGAAAATTTTTCCTTTATGCATAATTTTCAACGAATAGATTTATAACATTTGGCATCATGCATTTTGCTTATGTCTTACACATGGTATCTATATGCATGGGAGAGAGATCACCTAGTTAAGAGGAGAATATATTTTTAATATTGAGTCATTTGATTTCCAAGGGGACTAGATTTTTACATATCTTCTCCACCCTTTTTTATCACGCCAAAGCGGGAGAAATATGAAGAGTATAAAATATGATTTGGGTAGAATGTTGCTATATGTACACTCATACACATTATTGATATGTCATATTTTATATACAATATGTTATCACTATCAAAAAGTGGAAGAATGTTGAATATTGAGTCACATGTTTTTATAATTAGCAACATAGTGAGTACTAATATCTTCTTGAGTGTATATTTGTGTAGATATTAAGCTTTCATGGTCAAACAATGCAATTCAAGGAGAAATAGAGCCAACAAAGACCATCGAGTTCAAGAGCAATCAAGAGAAGGCAATGAAGATCAAATTGCATCAAGAAAGCTTATGTAATATTTTCATTTTGATGTAAATTTCTTTTACTCTTGGTAATATGTTAAAGTCTTTATTAAAGCTCATACACACTTAGGAACACACATAAAATGTTGTAAAATGTTTTAAAAATCATTTCCTTAGTTATTGAGCCCATATCATATGTATCACTTTAGGAGTCGACTACAAAATCATAGGAGTCGACTATTATGCATGTCTGACTTTTCATTGGTTCTCTGAAGTGTTTGGAAGTGGACTCATGTACACATGGTAGTCCATTACCACCTCCAGTAGTCGACTATTATGTGTACATGAGTCGATTACTCAAGCCTAGTCAGCTTGCAACAGTCAAATTTTTACCCCCTTTTCTAACTGTTGGAGGGACTGTTTGGTCATCCTAGTGGGGTAGAATCGAGGATTATATATATGTGGTTGTTATTGAAGTTATTTCTAATTTAATTGATTAATTTTTCAAGAGAAAAATAGTTTTATAAGTCCAAAAGCTTTTAAGTATCAAACCCCTCTTCTTGGCCAAAAGTTCTCCAAAGTTTCTTAATCTTTCTTGGCCCAAATTCTAGATATCAAAGAACATCATTTCTGCATCATTTGGAGATCCACTATAGTCACAATACAATTAACACAAGAGCTTTAACATTTAGCTATAGGTAAAAGGTTGTATGTATTTTTCTTTCTCACATCTTGTGTGAGGTGCTTTCTCTCATTGAAGAGGTGTTGTCTCATTGAGACGTGTTGTCAATTGTTGGGCGTGTTTTCCCTTGAAAGGAGGTGTTGTAATTTTTGTCTCGTTTGAGACGTGTTTAGTGGTTCACTTGTCCCTATGTGGACGTGTTGCTGGATGTAGGGGAAGCACCTACAACCAGGATAAATTTGTGTGTTTATGATTATGACTCTTTTTGTGATTATTGTGTACTTGCAATTATTGTTAGCTTCTGCAATACTCCTTATTCTTGCAAATAATATTATTGATTAAGTTATAATCAGATAACTCTAATTAATAACTTAGGTAAAATTACTAAGAACTTTATAATTTTCATAGACACTATTCGTCCCCTCTAGTGTTCTAGTTGCCATCCACATGATCCTAACACGTGGTGCAATTTGATTTAGGGGGTTATGATGGAAAATATAGAAAAAATTTAGTTGTGTGATTTAATTTGTATTTGCGGTTTAAAAATTTACTTCATCAATTTTTGTTGATTTGATGAACTTTGTTCGTTTTTCCAGGGATCTTTAGAAACAAATTGTTGATTATATGTTGATGCTATTATTTTGAAAATAAATTGTATGATTATAAATTAAATTTTATGCATAATATTTATCTCGGATATTTTGAAAATAAATTTAATGATTGTATGTCGATATAAATGGAATTTTTTGATATATAATATGTTATTATGAAAATTGTTAATTGTTATAATGTGTATGTAGCATTGTAATAGATAAATGAAGTAGAAAATAGTAATGAAATGTAGAAAAAACAACCCAGTGGTTTCTATGTACTGAAATCACCGACAAGAACTGCAATAAGAAGGGAAAATATTGGGAGAGGATTTTATGTGTGTATCAATTACAACAAGAACAACACATGTAATTTTTTTATGTGGATGGATGAGAGGGAATTGTATCTGCGTGGAAAGGAATATGCAAGAGAGTTGCTACAAAATATAACAAAGTTAAAAAGAAGGGTGTGAGAACGAGAAAGGAATTATGGAGAGATCCATGAGGAAACAAGTTTTTTACCAGTGCCAATAAAATGAGCAGAAGAGAAGCTAATAGTAATAATTATATGAGAAACATTATATCAACAACATCTGTGCAGTCAAGGTGTATGATAGTGCTTAAAATATCACTAATGATATGGTTTTGTTTTGGTTGTATATCTTTTTTGTTGATCGCTGTAATTTGTTATGCATTGATGATGTAGTAAGACGTAATAATATGTTGTGTATTAGTTAAGAACACACACATACACACACACACATATTACATTTGACAACTGTTTTTGAATCTTAGGGTTGACTAGGACAATCTGATGTCATGCTGATGTATAAAGAGGTTGATAGAAGAATGGCTAGAATTTAATCTTTGTAAAAGAAGGGTTAATATGACTGTTTGGAAAACCCACCACTTTTTTTCTTTGATTTTCAAACCCCCACAATCATTACATTTGCGCAGAATACCACCCATTTTCCCTTTTTGCTAAAACCCCCCTTTCACTTCACTTTTTACCTACGCACCCTACACACACCTACACTTATGCACTTCATCCCTTCATTTTCGTGCCCCACTCCACAATCATTACATTTGCGCAGAATACCGACACTTCCCTTTTTTTCTTAAAAACCCCCCATTTCACCTTTTCCCCCACTTTTTGGCCCGGGTTAAATTTTTTTCCCACACCTGAAGGCGCCCGCGCTGAAGCTAGATTTTTGTTCGTTTAGATTTTGGAAGGGAAAATAATTTTTAGGTAGAACAAAGATTTTGAGGGGATATCTTAAATGAACCGTGCCCGAGGGCACGTGAGCACAGATTATGCGCCAAAGACACCCGCGCCGAAGCTAGATTTTTGTTCGTTTATATTTTGGAGGGGGAAATAATTTTTGGGGAGAACAAAGACTTTGAGGGGATAACTTAAATAAATCGTGTCCGAGTGCACGGGTTATGCGCCAAAGGCGCCCGCGCGAAGCTAGATTTTTGTTCGTTTAGATTTTGGATGGGGAAATAATTTTTGGGGAGAACAAAAATTTTGAGGGTATATCTTAAATGAATCGTGCTCGAGGGCACGGGTTATGACTAGTATGTGTGTGTGTGTTCGGCTGCGCTCATTGCGCAAACGCGTTTCGTGATATATATATATGAGAGTGTTCGGCTGCGCTCATTGTGCAAACACGTTTCGTGCGAAACTTAACAGTGGCCATCGGATCTGATCCAACGGCCCACGTCTTTGACGCTGCGCTCGCGGGAAACAATCCGGTTCAGTTGACACCCCCCCTTCGTTCCATCGGTCTGAACACGAAAAAAACAACTTGTAGCCCCTCTTCATGAGCTCGAGAAACCCTACCGCCTGTGCCTCCCTTCGATCGATCGAGGCTCCTTGCTTCGTGCGCTTGAGGCTTCTTCTCTTCTTGCACTTGAGAAACCCCAACACCTTATTGCGATCGAGACTTCCTATTGTCCTTCGCCTCCCTGTGGAGGTACCTCCCCTCCAGGCGGCTCTTCCTCCTCCGGGCGCCTCCTTGGCCTCCCCATTATCTGCAAATTCACCCAAAAGAATAGAAAAAAATAGGAACAAATTAAGAACAAGGAAAAGAGAAAAGTTCTCAAGTGAGATTTGATTAATTCCGAGATTTTCGGCAATTACAACTCCCTCCGATTCCCCTCTTTATTCCTTCGCAAATTCTCTCGCATCGTTCTAACAGAATTCTGTTGCCCTCAGATAATCCCTCTCCTCCGTTGATTGGTCCTAAATCAGCTGGGGAAAAGAAAAGAGACAGCTATTTACTCGCTCTGGGTCCACCCATATCAAGGGATCACCTTACTCCAATTAATCAGCTTCAACGGACAGGATTAGATCCCTGCCGTACGGTTAAGATTTCCCCCGCCCCTGATCCGACGGTCTCCTCCGTTCCAACGGCTAGCTTCTTTAAACTCCAGCTCGCGGCACCCTCCAGGTCCAAGCTTGAAGATTATAGCTCAGTGATCACCTCCATTGGTTCTGACGAGGGTCTTACATTACCTCCCCCATTTTTCGACCTTGCCTCAAGGTCAAAGGTTGGAAAGCGCTTCACTAAATCCCAGTAGCTCTCCCATGTTGTGTCTTCAGCATCCCTCTGCTTCCATTTGACCAATACTTGTGAGATTAGTGCATTTTTCAATCGGATTGTCCGACGGTCTAAAATTGTTTCCGGATCATCCACCACTTCTTCCAAATAGCATGGCTGGACATTTTGGACTTCCACTCCTGTTCCCAGCTTCTCTTTGAGTTGCGACACATGGAATACGAGGCGGATCCTGGAGTTTGCAGGCATCTCTAGTTTATAGGCTATAGGACCAACCTTCTCAATTATCTGGTATGTGCCATAGTACTTAGGTGACAATTTATCCATAGTACTTAGGTGACAATTTATGGGGTTTCCTCATTGCCGCCGTGATTTGCCTGTATGGTTGGAGTCGAAGGTAAACCCAATCACCCACTTTCAGAACCCTCTCAGTTCTCCTCTTGTCTGCATATTTCTTCATGCGGCTTTGGGCTCTTCTCAAATTGTCCTTTAGGAACTGAAGTGTGACCTCTCTGGAGAACAGTTCTTCCTCCACTCCTTGCACCTTCGCAGTATGAGGGACATAGCTCAATAGTGTGGGTGGTTTCCTCCCGTATATTGCTTCAAAAGGGGTCATCTGGGTCGGAGCATTCCATGTGGTGTTAAACCAGTATTCAGCTAATGGCAACCATTTCAACCACTCTTTTGGCTTATGACTGCAAAAACATCTGAGATAGCACTCCAACTGCCTATTAGTGATCTCGGTTTGTCCATCAGATTCAGGATGGTATGAGGAGCTCATTGCCAGAGTAGTTCCTTGTAGGGTAAACAGTTCTTTCCAAAACAAGCTGGTGAAAATTGGGTCTCTATCACTAACCATGGATCTTGGGTGCCCATGCAGTTTGAACACTCCATTGAAGAATATTTGGGCTACTTGCTTGGCAATGAAGGGATACTTGATTCCAAAGAAATGAGCTCCCTTTGATAATCTATCAACTACTACATATATAGCACTGATGTCCCCACATGGAGGTAACCCTATTATGAAATCCATAGATATCTCTTCCCAGATTTGATTAGGAATTGATAGTGGCTGTAGTAGTCCAGGATAGGCAATGTTCTCTGCTTTGCTACGCTGGCAGGTGTCACATTCCCCTACAAACTTCGTCACATCTGCTTTCATGCCCTTCCAAAAGAAGGTCCTCTTCAATCTGTGTACAGTTCTGCTTGCATCTGAATGTCCTCCCAAGGGTGAACTATGATGTTCATTTATCAGGATTCTCACTACCTCATGGTTCTCAGGATTAATCAATATTTTCCCTTTACGGTAATACACTCCATCCACCTTCTTAAACACCTCAGCTTGTCTGGGATCCCCTTGTATTTTAAGCTCCAGCTCTCTGAAAAACTCATCCTTGCTTACCATATCTCTGATGCCCTGCATCCAATCAGCTTGCACCACTGAAACTTGGCACACGGAATAGTAGTCTTCTTGCAGGAAGTCTTCTCCTTCAGGCTCCCTTGACAAGGCATCAGCTACGACATTCTTTCTCCCAGGTTTGAACTCCACTTTGTAATCAAACTGCTATAGCTTAACAAGCCATTCACTTTGTATTCCATGCTGCAGCCTCTGGGATAGCAAGTGGTTTAGGCTTTTATGGTCAGTGCGTATCACAAATTTCCTCCCAATCAAGTAATGGCTCCATTTTTGGTGGCTATTATAAGTGCAAGCAATTCCTTCTCATGGGTGGATAGCAATAGATTTGTCCCCTTCAGTTTTGAACTTAGATAAGCCACAGGTCTCCCTTCTTGCATTAAAACAGCTCCAATCCCTTGTCCAGAAGCATCACATTCAACAATGAATTCCTTACTGAAATTGGGTAGTGTCAACACAGGGGAAGTTACCAAGGCATCCTTCAGCTTTTGAAAGGCTATTCGAGCTTCATTACTCCACACAAACTCTCCCTTCTTCAGCATATTAGTGAGAGGAGCTGCAATACACCCAAATCCCTTAACAAATTTGCGGTAATACCCAGCTAACCCCAGGAAGCCTCTCAATCCCTTCACTGTTTTGGGTTCACCCCATGCCACCACAACCTCAATTTTCTTAGGGTCTGCTGCCACCCCCTTCCCAGTAATTACATGGCCCAAGTAGTCTACAGATCCTTTGTTGAATTGGCATTTTGAAAACTTCACAAACAATTGATTAGACTTCAATATTTTAAAGACTTCCTCCAAATGTCTCAGGTGAGAATTGAAATCCTGGCTGTAGATTAATATGTCATCAAAAAAAAAACTAAGACATATTTCCTTAATACTGACCCGAAGATCTGATTCATTAAAGATTCAAAGGTTGATGGGGTATTTGTTAGCCCAAATGGCATCACAATGAATTCATAATGTCCATCATGTGTTCTAAAGGCTGTTTTATATATATCCTCTTCTTGCACCCTTATTTGATGATACCTAAATCTAAGATCAAGCTTAGAGAACACCACTGCTCCATGCAGGTCATCTAGGAGCTCCTCAAGTATAGGCATGGGGAACTTATCTTTTATTGTTTGCTGATTCAAAGCTCTATAGTCTACACACATCCTCCAAGAGCCATCTGACTTTTTGACCATGACCACAGGTGATCCATATGGGCTTGTGCTAGCACGTATTACTCCAGAATTTAACATTTCAGCAATTTGCTTCTCAATCTCCCCCTTCAAGAAATGGGCATGTCTGTATGGCCTAACACACACTGGCCTGGCATTAGGTTCCAAGGGAATATTGTGATCACACTGCCTTTGTGGGGGTAATGACCTGGGTTCCTCAAAAATACTAGAGTACCTTGTCAATAACCTCTGCAACTCTGGTGGTTGATTTTGGATTCCTTGCTCTTCACCCTCCCACTGCTTAACTGCCAAAGCTAAAGACCTCAATTGGATTAAATAGCCATTGCCTTCATGTCTCAAGGCCTTTCTCATCAATTTATCACCAATCATCTGTGTCTCCCCCTTAGCTCCTTGCCAAGTGCACTCATTCCATTGATGTTGGAATTTCATCTGCAATTTTTTAAAATTCAGTACTTTGTCATCCAGCTGTTTGAGCCAATGAGCCCCCAATACTATTTGATTCCCTCCCATTGGCAACAGAAGTAAGTCCAAAGGAACTGTAATCCCTTGGCATTTCAGTAATACATTTCTGCAAATATCTGACCCTTCAATGTTATCACCATTAGCCACCCATACTTTAAAATTCTTTAACTCTTCTGCCTCCAATCCCAGACTTTTTGCTAGTTTATGCTGGATAAAACTGTGTGTTGAGCTAGAATCTACTAGGATTTGGACTGCTTGCCCCTTAATACTGCCTTCAATCCTTATGGTATGAGTTGCTGGAATGCCACACATGGCTTGGAGTGAAATGGTGTGTAGGTGATCCTCTTCCTCCTGAATTGGCTCACTCCCAGGCACTTCTACCTTCTCAATTTTGTCAGCTTCTCCACGGTACTCATCCTCCTCCCATATGCCTTCCATGATGAATAACTTCTTACATTTGTGATCTCTACTCCATTTCTCATCACACCCAAAGCACAAATGATTTCTTCTTTTATATTGGATCTCCTCATCTGTCAACTTCCTGTAGATTGGGGTTGGTGTCATAGCCTTGCTAATATTCCCAGTTCCTGCAACATTGGGGGTGGTTCTACCTTGATTTCCAGTTATCGCTGGCAGTCTAGGGGTTTTCTTTGTAGTAAGGAATTTTTCTTCAAAATTCTTAGCCAAACGTATTGCATTTTTAAGGTCTTGAGGTTCTGCTGCTGCTACCTCAAATCTAATCTCCTCTTTAAGGCCCCCAACAAATTTATCCAGGATGTACTCCTTAGGTAATCTGTCTAAGAATCCCATCACCCTCTCTAATTTCTTCAAGTATTCTCTCACCGAATTTTCTTGCTTCAACTTGGTAAAAACTTGGAAAGGTTTTTCCATCTCTAGAGGTCCAAATCTAGCTAATATCTCCTTCTTAAATTGATTCCACACCATGAACCCATCCACATTAATCTTCGCCCAGTCATACCACTGTAAGGCCTCTTCCTTCAAGTAAAACCCACATATCTTCACCCATGAACTGTTGGAATTTCATAATTCCATATTTCTATTCCCATATGGTTTTGATATGACAAACACATTCAGTGCTACTAACTCTATGTATGCAGATACAAATCAATGCTGAGTTCCACACAAATGAGATATCTTCATGCATACTCAATCAGATATATCATTCATGAAGCTGGAAAGACAAAGGCACCTAATCCACGACTTGGATATATAATCACTTGATAAGGATGTCCTGCAAAGAAGCTTCTCAGATTCAGTTGCAGATGCAGTCGTCCTATCTACGGCTTTATGTAATCAAATGTAAAATTTACTTTATTAGAGTCACAAAGCCTTGTAATAATATATCTTAGTCATCTAGGTTCCATTCCTCAGAGATCTACACTTCCCAATTTCGAAAATTCGCAACTTTGAAAATTGGCAGCCAATAACCCCATTTTGGTCGACCAATTTTAAACCTTCGAATTTGGTTATGGGATTGCATGTGTAAACTCCCCTAACCGTGTAGATTCTAGAAATGTCTTCCAACGGTCAAAATTCTCTCTCTAAATTTTGGTCGACCAATTTGTCCTTTTGGTCGACCAATTTCAAAACTAGCCGTTTTGATCCCAAATTTTCAGGGACGGTTCTTGCCCGTTTTCCAACGTTAACTACAATCCCCAACTGTCCCTAAACACTATAAATAAAGGGGTAGACCCTCTCTTTTCTTTCACACACTTTCCTCTTCTTTACTCTCTTATTTGTTGGAATCAAGTCTTCTCTTTTCTAAAGCTTTAGGCCATTAGTTGTTCTTTTCTTATTTGTAAGAAGAAATCATTAGATTTCCTTCTTCATTTAAGAACGGAAGAACTTGGATTTTCAACATCATTTTGGAAAGTTGTTTGTGTTCATAATTGCAAGAAGAAATCGATTGATCCCTCTCTTCTTTTATGAACCAGAGAACTTCAAGTGTTGCTCTTCATTACATATCTTTTACATCTTGAAGTTCATCTTCTAAACACCATCCTTGAATTCTTTCTCTGAAAATTATAACAAGGCTATATGTGTTTTTCTACTTCATTATTTTACAGGTTTGAATCTCTGTTAGAGATTGTACAAAGTTTGGGACACGGGGAGTGTCGCCATTTTTGTAAGTTCGTGCTTGCGGGGCAAGTGATTATAGTGGATTGAAAATCTCTACGGGGTAGAGGACTGGAGTAGGATCACAAGGATCCGAACCAGGATAAATCTCTGTGTTTGCGATTGATTTAAATTCAGTACTTGTCTTTTTATTTCTGTGCCATCTTTGCAAATATTACTAACATTTTATTTGCGACATTTTTTTAATATACACTATTCACCACCCCTCTAGTGTATTGATCCTTACATGCTAAAATTACATTTGGTATCGGAGCAAGGTTAAGATGGCAGCAAGTTCCTCAAACATGAACGCAGTTCCACACAACTACAATCAGCATCCTGAAGGGCACTCTCAAACTCTTCCTCTTCTATTTGATGGTTCAAATTACTCATATTGGAAAATAAGAATGGAGATTCATCTCCAAAGTATGAATTATGAGATTTGGGACATCGTAGAGTCAGGATACACTAAACCAACAACTCCTGTTGCTGATTGGACCACTAACGACAAGACTGCAAAGACCAACAATTCAAAGGCCATGAATGCATTATTTTGTGCCATGTATAAACATGAGTTTAATCGGGTATCTCAGGCCAAAAGTGCTAAGGAGATTTGGCACATACTCGAGGTAACTCATGAAGGAACCAATAAAGTGAAGGAAACTAAGATTGCCTCTTTGGTTCATAAATATGAGTTGTTCAAGATGCAGGACAAAGAGATGATTGGAGAAATGAACACCAGGTTCACTAACATTATTAATTCTCTTAATGCTCTTGGAAAAGTTTACTCTTCTCTTGATCAGGTACGCAAGATTCTTAAGGTACTCTCCCCAGTATGGCGCCCAAAGATCACTGCTATTGAGGAAGCCAATGATCTTTCCACATTATCTATGGAAAGTCTAATTGGTAACTTAATGGCACATGAAGTCACATTACAAGATGCAAAAGAGGAATCAAATCAAAAGAAGAAAGTACTCGCCTTCAACACAACATCAGATAATGAAGATTTAGATGATGACATGGCATTCTTTGCCAAGAACTTCAAAAAGTTCTTTCAAAAAGGTAAGTATAATAATAAATCTAAAAATACTGATTCTTCTCTTTGCTTCAATTGTAATAAACCAGGACATATGAAGAAAGATTGTCCACTTCTCAAGTCCAAATTCAAAACTTCCAATAACAACGATCAATCCCGAAGAGAAAGGAAGTTTGACAAATTGAAGAAAGCATTTGCAGCAACTTGGGATGAATCTTCAGATGATGAAGATGACCATGATGAAAGTGCTAATATGTGCTTTATGGCACAAGATGATGAAGAATTATGTAAGTGATTTTAATAATGAAGAATTATTAGATGCATTGAAAGATCTCTATTCTCGTTTCAAAAATCTAAATAGTCAACATAAATCCTTGAAACAGGATAATGACAATCTTCTTATTAAATATCAGGAATTATCTTCCTCTAAGAACACTACATCAAATTCCATACATATTGAGAATACATCTTCTCAAAATTTAAATCTTAGTAAAGAGAATGATATTCTCAAAACTAAGAATCTAGAACTTCATTCTCAAATATCCGAAATGGATAAAAATATTTCATCACTAAAGATGAAATACGACGAGATGACTTCCAATATTAATAAATTTAATAAAGGAAAAACTAATCTCGATGATTTGCTAAAAATACAATATCCAGCAAATCATAGACAAGGTTTGGGATATTCTCATAAGGATGCACCCAAGTCTTGTAGCACTTCTTCTTCTTATGGAAAACTTACTTTTGTTAAACCTCAAAAGAAGAATCACGCTTTTATTTACACAAAGAAAGAAAACATTTCTGCTTCTACTTTACAAAGAAATGTTGTTAACATTTCAAAATCATCTCTTAGGAAACCTACTACAATTAGTATATGGGTTCCTAAAGATTCATGCTTATAAGATAGAAATTGTTATATTTCTCATTATTTACATTCTATTGTTCATTCAAATGATTACATTAAAAAGCCATATTCCACTTGGGTTTGGCTTCCAAAAATCTAATCCCAAGGACCCTCAAACAAAGGGTACCAATGCTTAATGTTTTATCTTTCAGGTACCTAAAAAGGAAAGATGGATTTTGGACAGTGGATGTTCAAAACATATGACGGGAAACGTCAACTTGCTTTCAACCAGTATATATAAAGATGGAGGCACAGTTACTTTTGGTGACAACAAGAAAGGCAAAATCATAGGCACTGGAACAGTTTGCAATACAAATCAGCCTATCATTGAGAATGTTCACCTGGTTGACAGTTTGAAACATAATTTACTTTCTATTAGTCAGTTATGCGATAAAAATTACAAAATAGTTTTTAAACAAAATGATTGCATTATTTATGATTCTGATATGTCATCTGTTTTGTTTCGTGGTAAGCGTAAGAATAACATTTATATTTTATGCATGTCTGTTACCACAAATAATCATTGTTTAATGATTACATCTGATGATACACTTTTATGGCATAAACGTTTTGGACACACTAATTTCAAAAATCTAGCACACATTTCAAAACACAAATTAGTAAATGGAATGCCAAATATTTCTTTCAAACACAAACATTTTTGTGATGCTTGTCAACAAGGAAAAATGCATAAATCTTCTTTTAAATCAAAGGATGCTATCTCAACAAAGAGACCATTAGAACTCTTACATTTAGATTTGTTTGGTCCTTCGAGAGTAGCTTCTTTAAATAGAAGTAGATATGCATTTGTCATTATTGATGATTATTCAAGATATACTTGGGTTATATTCTTACAAAACAAGAATGATGCATTTGAAGAATTTTCAATTTTTTGTAAAAAGATACAAAAGATCAAATCCTCTAACATTGTCACTATTCGTAGTGATCATGGAGGAGAATTTGAAAATGAATTTTTTACTAATTTTTGTAATGAAAATGGCATAACTCATAATTTCTCTTTTCCTCGTGCTCCTCCTCAAAATGGAGTAGTAGAAAGGAAAAATAGAACTTTACAAGAATGTGCAAGAACAATGCTTTGTGATAGTAAGTTACCAAAATATTTTTGGGTTGAAGCTGTCGCAACTGCCTGTTACATTATGAATAAAGTTCTTATACGGCCATTGCTCAATAAAACTTGTTTTGAATTATTCTTTAATCGCATTCCACGTGTATCATATTTTAAAGTGTTTGGATGTAAATGTTTCATTCTTAATACTAAAGATGCACTTGATAAATTTGATTCGAAATCTGATGAAGGTATTTTTGTTGGATACTCAACACGTAGCAAAGCCTACAGAGTATATAACAAAAGAACTTCAACAATTGAAGAATCACTACATGTCACATTTGATGAGAATTTCTCATCTAATTCTCCCATTATTGATGATGAAGAGAATATATTACCTTTATCTAATTCTTTAGATAATATTAATTTTGATGAAATTGATGCTACTAAAAGTTCTGTTGAGTCTATTTCAGATAATACAGATCTTCCCAAGGCATATGCAGAAGTTCCAAATCATCCATCAGAATTAATCATTGGAGATATCACAGATGGAGTTAGAACTCGTCGTCAAATTGACCAAATGGCGCATTGTGCTTTCCTTTCATCCATTGAACCAAAGAACATCAAAGATGCATGTGAAGACAGTTCATGGATTATCGCTATGCAGGAAGAACTCAATCAATTTCAATGAAATGATGTTTGGGAATTAGTTCCCAGACCAACGGATCATTCAATTATTGGTACCAAGTGGGTATTCAAAAATAAATTGGATGAATCTGGTCAGGTAATTAGAAACAAGGCACGATTGGTTGCACAAGGTTATAATCAAGAAGAAGGTATTGATTATGATGAAACCTATGCACCAGTTGCTCGTCTTGAGTCTATTCGCTTGTTGTTATCATTTGCATGTTTTAAAGATTTTAAATTATTTCAAATGGATGTCAAAAGTGCTTTCTTAAATGGTTTTCTCAAGGAGGAAGTTTATGTTGAACAACCTCCTGGTTTTATACATGAAAATTTTGAAAATCATGTTTTCAAATTAAAGAAAGCTCTTTATGGTCTCAAACAAGCACCTCGTGCTTGGTATGAAAGACTTAAAAGCTATCTTTTAAATTCTGGTTATAATATTGGTAAAATAGATTCCACTCTTTTTATTAAAAATATTAAATCTGACATAATCATTATTCAAATATACGTTGATGATATTATTTTTGGTTCTACTAATGAATCTCTTTGTCAAGATTTTTCTAAGATTATGCAGAAAGAATTTGAGATGAGTCACATGGGTGAACTCAATTACTTCCTCGGTCTTCAAATTAAACAATTGAAGGAAGGAATCTTCATTCACCAAAGCAAGTACTCTAAAGAACTCATCAAACGTTTTGGTTTAGAAAGTTCTGCTGAAAAACGTACTCCAATGAGTACATCTACATCTCTCGACAAAGACTTAAATGGTAAGAGTGTTGATCAACGTCTTTACAGAGGTATGATTGGCTCCCTACTCTATTTAACTGCTAGTAGACCAGACATAATGTTTTAAGTATGTTTATGTGCACGTTTTCAGGCAGATCCTAAAGTTTCACACTTAACTGCCGTAAACAGGATTATTAGATATGTTAAGCACACTTCTGATTTTGGTTTATTTTATCCCAAGTCAAGCACATTTGATTTATTATCGTATAGTGATGCAGACTTTGCTGGTTGCAAATCAGATCGTAAAAGTACCAGTGGTACTTGCCACTTTTTAGGTCATGCTTTAGTCTCTTGGTTTAGCAAAAAGCAAAACTCTGTTTCATTATCTACAACCGAGGCGAATATATTGCCGCCGGTTTAGCATGTGCTCAAATCTTATGGATGAAACAAACTATATCTGACTATGGTATTGATTGCTCTACTTGCCCTATTATGTGTGATAATACTAGTGCTATTAATATTTCTAAAAATCCTGTGCATCATTCTCGTACAAAACATATTGATGTACGTCATCATTTTGTAGATGATCATGTTCAGAAAGGAGATATAGTTCTTAAATTTATAGCTACTGAACATCAGACAGCTGATATTTTAACTAAACCATTGAAAGAAGAGAATTTTATTAAGCTTCGTAGAAATTTAGGGATTATTAGTGAATCAGACTTATGACACATTCTTATTTTTATTTTTAGAATTTTTTCAAATTTTTTCAAATTTTTCTGGCCATTTTTAAAATTGGTCGACCAATTCACCAATATTGGTCGTCAATTTTCGAATTTTTTATTTTTGGCTGTTTTCGATAACTACTTCGTCTTCCCGCTTATTCTCGTTCTCCGTTCCCTCCATTTTTAGTTTCAGAAAATGAACCCATCCATTCGTTTTCAAATTTTTGTGGGATTCGTTTCTTAAACTTCTCTACCGATCGGAATTATATCCGTTCCAACAACTTCCCATAACTAATTTTAACCCTATTTAATTCTTGCCTAGGGATGCTAAGTCTCACAAAATATATCTGACCATTAATTTCTCTTTCCCAATGCACCCATTCCTTCTCCCCAAAGAAACCCGCCGACCTCTCCCAAATCTCCACCGTCCTCCCCTCAAATCGCCGGCCTCCACCCTCTAAATCCACCGGCGCCTCCCTCCATCCACTCGCCCGTGGCCGATCCTCCGCATCTTCCCTTCAATCGATCCTCCACCGCTCTCCTAGGCCGCCCGATCTTCGGTTTCGACGGATCCGACCCCGTCTTCACCGGTGACCACCCCCTTTCGACGGATCCTAGCCCCTCGTTCGGTCCTCCTTCGACTTCATTCCCGATGGCTCAGCCCCCTCCAGATTTCATTGCAACCCCAGCATCGGCCTACTTCCGTTCTCTGGCGGCTTCACAGCATTTCCGCCTCCTGGAGCGCCTCCCATTCCACCCTGAGCGTCACGTTGACTTCAGTGACCACGGCTTCTCTCGGATCTTGGCCCCTCTTCATTCCGCCGGTCTCGTTGGTCTCTGGTCCACAACGAACCGCACACCCTACTTTCCGGCCCTCGTTCGTGAGTTCTACGCGAACCTGGATTCCTCCAAACAGGCCGGTATGCTCTCCATTTCCACTATCGTAAATGGTTTCTTCTTCTGACTTACTGGTCCTATGCTCTCATCACTTCTGCACCTGCCTTCCCACAATGTTCAGTCTCTCCCTGACACTCTCAACGACCCCTCGATTAAACAGCTTTTGGCTAATGATTTTCGTCCCAAGCGGTCCGCAGCGACTCTTCATCCACCCTCTAGGATGATGGTCAAGATTATTCTGACCAACCTCGCCCATAAGATTGGTTCTCTGAATTATGTTAGTAACAACACAGCCCGCTGTCTCTATGCTTTAATGGGCGAACTTCCCGTATGCTGGGGATCTGTCTTACTTGACACATTGGCCAAGCCTGTTAAGACTCATATTTTTTTGCCATCACTGATCACTAGGATTTTAGAGGCATTTCAGATTCCATTCGCCAACTCTGTCGCTATTTTCAATCCGGTTGATTTTACTTCTGCCACGCTTACTCACATGCAATTGGTCATATCTGATACTTCTGCCTCTGATGATGGTTCCGATGCCGATGCCGCTGACCCTGACACCTCTCCCACTCCCTCCCGTCCAGTCACTAGGTCCGTGTCTCGCTCTCCACGCACTCGTACTCGCTCTCCGCGATCTCGTCCCAATATATTTCATCTACTCAGGGGGAGTATTCACTAACTCCACATATTCAGGGGGAGTATATCTGATATGTTCAATTTTAACGATATATATTTTCTCATATTTGTCATCATCAAAAAGAGGGAAAATGTTGGAATTTCATAATTCCATATTTCTATTCCCATATGGTTTTGATATGACAAACACATTCAGTGCTACTAACTCTATGAATGCAGATACAAATCAATGCTGAGTTCCACACAAATGAGATATCTTCATACATACTCAATCAGATATATCATTCATGAATCTGGAAAGACAAAGGCACCTAATCCACGACTTGGATATATAATCACTTGATAAGGATATCCTGCAAAGAAGCTTCTCAGATTCAGTTGCAGATGCAGTCGTCCTATCTACGGCTTTATGTAATCAAATGTAAAATTTACTTTATTAGAGTCACAAAGCCTTGTGATAATATATCTTAGTCATCTAGGTTCCATTCCTCAGAGATCTACACTTCCCAATTTTAAAAATTCGCAACTTTGAAAATTGGCAGCCAATAACCCCATTTTGGTCGACCAATTTTAAACCTTCGAATTTGGTTATGGGATTGCATGTGCAAACTCCCCTAACCGTGTAGATTCTAGAAATGTCTTCCAACGGTCAAAATTCTCTCTCTAAATTTTGGTCGACCAATTTGTCCTTTTGGTCGACCAATTTCAAAACTAGCCGTTTTGATCCCAAATTTTCAGGGACGGTTCTTGCCCGTTTTCCAACGTTAACTACAGTCCCCAACCGTCCCTAAACACTATAAATAAAGGGGTAGACCCTCTCTTTTCTTTCACACACTTTCCTCTTCTTTACTCTCTTATTTGTTGGAATCAAGTCTTCTCTTTTCTAAAGCTTTAGGCCATTAGTTGTTCTTTTCTTATTTGTAAGAAGAAATCATTAGATTTCCTTCTTCATTTAAGAACGGAAGAACTTGGATTTTCAACATCATTTTGGAAAGTTGTTTGTGTTCATAATTGCAAGAAGAAATCGATTGATCTCTCTCTTCTTTTATGAACTAGAGAACTTCAAGTGTTGCTCTTCATTACATATCTTTTACATCTTGAAGTTCATCTTCTAAACACCATCCTTGAATTCTTTCTCTGAAAATTATAACAAGGCTATAGGTGTTTTTCTATTTCATTATTTTACAGGTTTGAATCTCTGTTAGAGATTGTACAAAGTTTGGGACACGGGGAGTGTCGCCATTTTTGTAAGTTCGTGCTTGCGGGGCAAGTGATTATAGTGGATTGAAAATCTCTACGGGATAGAGGACTGGAGTAATATCACAAGGATCCGAACCAGGATAAATCTCCGTGTTTGCGATTGATTTAAATTCAGTACTTGTCTTTTTATTTCTGTGCCATCTTTGCAAATATTACTAACATTTTATTTGCGACATTTTTTTAATATACACTATTCACCCCCCCTCTAGTGTATTGATCCTTACAGGCTAAAATTACATGAACTCCTCTCAGTACTGTAATACTCGAAGATCTGCACCACTTGATTGATCCACGGAATCACCTCCTCTCCACCTTTGAAGATAGAAAACTCTGGCCTCAACCCCTTTGGATTATTTTCCCTGCTTACTGATCCTTCCCCTCGTCCATTGTTCGAGTTTTCTTCAGAATTGAACGATGGCTGATTTCCTTCAGGTTGAGCTGGCCTCCTGTGATTCTCCAAACAAGTAACTATGGGTAAGGGCCATTTAGAGAGTTCATCCATCTTACTTGCGAGGCTTTGGTACTGAGTAGTGTTGATGGCGATTTGTTGTTGAAGCTGCTGCTGCACCAGGGTCCATTGTTGATCCATTCGATTATGAGTAGCTTTTAGCTCCTGTTGATTCTGCTCCCATTGTTGTTGAATTTGTTGCTGGAGTGCCTTTAGATCCTGCTCCATCTTTTGAAACCTTTCAGTCCAAGTCTCTTCATCCAGGCCGTCATCTTCGGCATTCCCCTCCTCCGGGTTCGAGCTGTGCTCTGATACCAATTGTGGAGGTACCTCCCCTCCAGGCGGCTCTTCCTCCTCCGGGCGCCTCCTTGGCCTCCCCATTATCTGCAAATTCACCCAAAAGAATAGAAAAAAATAGGAACAAATTAAGAACAAGGAAAAGAAAAAAGTTCTCAAGTGAGATTTGATTAATTCCGAGATTTTCGACAATTACAACTCCCTCCGATAATCACTCTCGTCCGTTGATTGGTCCTAAATCAGCTGGGGAAAAGAAAAGAGACAACTATTTACTTGCTCTGGGTCCACCCATATCAAGGGATCACCTTACTCCAATTAATCAGCTTCAACGGACAGGATTAGATCCCTGACGTACGGTTAAGATTCCCCCGCCCCTGATCCGACGGTCTCCTCCGTTCCAACGGCTGGCTTCTTTAAACTCCAGCTCGCGGCACCCTCCAGGTCCAAGCTTGAAGACGATAGCTCAGCGATCACCTACATTGGTTCCGACGAGGGTCTTACACTCCCCGCCCCGATCGAAGACTTCCTCAGCCCCCAACGCCCACCCTTCGTGCGATCATCCTCCATCTCTTCCGATCTTTCTCCTTCGGTAACAGGTAGAGACATAATATCTTTGTCTGTTACCTCAGCCGTCTTCTTGTTGCTTACACTACTCTGGTAGCCTATGTAATGTGAGATCTTTATTCAATGATTTCTTTTTTTTGTTGGTCTTTTACAGATTATTAATGAATTATTGCAGTTTCAAATCACTGCCATAAACCAATACCTTGTGTAAAAACTTTTGAAATCCCTAGCAACAGGTAGGCAACATGTGCATCTATATCCAGTAAAGAAAGCTAGGCATTCTTACTCTCATTTCTGCATCCTATATTAGAAGGAACTTTGCATTTGCTAATAGAACATTATACAGTCTAGTTTTTCAACAGTTCCATTAGAAATTTGAACTAGTAAAAGACGAAAACATGCGCAAGAATGCATTTGTTGAAGGACACAAGAACTCTCTGATACATATGATGTGCAAACATATTCAAAGTTATGTTTCTGTATTGTTAGAAACATTTCCATAGAATGAATGGATTCTAGCATGGCCCATCCTCATGCAAACATTAAACACTGAAGGAGCATACTCTGTTTGCTAACCATACAGGTAGGGATGAGAATGGGCATGCCCAAAGCCCGATTGGGCTTCCAATTGGGCATGCCACATCATCATCCCTACCAATCCTTCACTAATTCTTCCTAGAATTAGTGAAGGATTGGTAGGGATGATGATGTGGCATGCCCAATTGGAAGCCCAATCGGGCTTTGGGCATGCCCATTCTCATCCCTACATACAGGTAGAACTCATTCAAGTAGTACTTAATACGATATCATTGATTGCATATTTGACCTACATTATAAATTTGGCCATGTTTTCTTTGGTAATATTGTATATTGCATATTTATCTCATATTTTGCATTGTAAGTTTTTAGAAATATATTATGTCGTAATAAAGTTTCTTGTAATGTAGATAGATATGGCGAAAAAGTTTTATGTTGTAAAGAGCGGAAGGTAATATGTAACTACATTACAGAACACCGGCAAATATTCGATGCCATTAACATGACCAATTCCAGCGTTCAAATGTCCTCTCTCATTCATGAGCTTGGTTAGGAACCATTGAATCATGGTTTGTTTAAGTTCACTTTGTGCGACATGCCAACCGAGGTAGTGAAATAATATTGATTAGCATCCTTTGCATTATCGTCTCATAACATATGCAGTTCCCCTTGCAGATCAGAAAGTGCCAACAAGCATACCGCTCAAATGATGCTTCAAGTCCAGCAGCTGCTGTGGCCGATCGTGCATCCACACCAAGCTCGCTCACGCCAAGCTCCATCTTCTCAAGGTTCTCGTTTCATGAGTCCACTGAGAGGTGGCATGTGTATGTTGGTAATTTCACCTGGATACCGAAGGAAAATATTGGGGATGTTTGGCATTCTTCATTCCGCGGCCAACCTAGAGGGCACAAGACATGGTCAATAGAGGGGTGACACTTGACCTGGGCAATAGAGAGGAGATTTGCACCCTTGTACACACAACCCTGATGGAAATTGAATTCCACCCCCAAGTGGTTTTGATGATGAGCACACCAAATGAGGTTAGTGTACTAACTACACTATAATTAAGTGTGCAGATTATGCGATGAATGAAAAGCTTTATACATACTCCGAAGAAGCACAATCACTTAGCAAAGACGAGGACAGCGTTGCTAGCTCGATGATGAAGCTCATGCTCATATGGAAAAGAAGCTCAAGAGAAGCTCGCATTCACAGCATCATCTGATCAAGCTTCGGGAAGACTCGTCCTAAGTATGTAGTGTGTGAGTTGCGACTTTCTTAGGATTATGTTAAAGCCAAAGTAATTATAACACACACACAAATGATTTCGAAGTTAAATGTTTTAAATGTTTTTAAAATCATTTTCAAACTCTTGAGAGCAGGTTCTAGTTACTTCTCACCTTAGTAGTTAATCTCCATTACACCCAAGAGTTAACTACATCTCTTGCTAGTTGAGTTTCAGAAGAAACTTCTCCGGGAGTCGACTACCAAAGAGTGGGAGTCGACTACCGGCTGGAAACTTTTCTTCTTCTGAAACGCTCTGGAAGTCGACTACCACTCCTAGGGAGTCGACTACCAGCTGTCGAATTTCAACGCTTTGACTTGTTTAATTATCTCTCCAATTCATTGCTTCCTTGATTTTTGAGGCAAAAGTCAAATCCGTTTTGAAATTCAAATTCTCTTCATAACCCTATAAATAGAGGATCATATGAGATCATTTCATAACAATATCAAAAAATTCTACAACAATTCTCAAATCTATTTTTGCGCTGAAATTCTAAGATCTCTCATTCCGCTCTTATTATTTTTGTTAGCCAAATCTGTTGTTAATTTCTGATCTCTAATTTTTAAAGTTACTATTTCTTTTTGAGATCAATTTTATTTGGCTATTTCAAAATCGCTTTTCAAAATCCTTGGTCTTCATTTTTTGATTTATCAAACGGAATTTTTGAAAACAAACGGACCAGATCACAAAGAATTATTCTCGTATCTTTGTGTGATCTGAAGATCATATTTGAATTCTATTTAGCCACGAATACACGTTGTTATTACTTTTGCTATAGAATCTGGGTGTAAATCCAAACTCCACTAATTTTTGTGGTGAGTTAGATATTGGTTTTCATTTTGTGATCTGCCCTTTGTTGTAAGGGTGTTGGAAATCCTAAACAAGTCTAGCTGTTGCAGTGTTGCAATCGGAAATCCTGGTCAAGGCTAGGTGTGTGGGAAATCCTAACGAGTGGAGTTAGGTGCTTGTATTTGCCAAGGCAAATAGTGGAAATCTCGTACTGGATTGGTCGGGGACTGGACGTACCCAAGGTTGTGGGGAACCAGGATAAGAACCCTTGTGTTTGCGTTTGCATTTTCTGTGATTGTCTCTCTATTTGTATATCTTGATTTTTTGTGCATTATATCTCTTGTAACTCGTTCATAATATATTGCAAGATCAATCATTTTTGTATCCGTTGTGTAAAGATTCTTTCTTGTATTTCTGTGTAATCTTATATCTTTATTACGTATTCTTTCAGCTGAGCTGTGCATAATATATCTCTGGGAGTCGACTACTGTTCATAGGGAGTCGACTACCAGAAGTGTTTTCTCTCTGATTTATTTTAAGATTACCTAAGTTGATTAAGAACCAAGCGTAGATCACTCTACTTGGTTTCTTAGGCAACATTAGAAGGTTTTGAATTGTGCTAACCAATTGGAACAAAAAAGTTTATATTTACACAACACTATTCAACCCACTTTAGTGTTGCTTGCCATCCACAGGATCCAACAAACCCATCTGTTGTATTTTTGTATCAATACGATAGACATATAACCGGTTGTACCTTTTGCACAGTTTGGGCTCTTTGGGCTTTTTTGTATTGTTAGGCAATGCGAAAAAGTTTTTTGTAAAGTAGATACATATTAAACTTTACCCTGTGTTCTGTTTGCTGGTGAAAGAGAGGAATTTTAAGGATGTTTGCTGGTGAATTTTAAAGAAAGAGAGTAATTTTGTGAATGCTTGCTGGTGACTTTAATGGGGAAGAAGAGATTGTCTTGTGTAATGCCACTCTGTGTTTATACTATTTCATATTTTAAGTGCGAGTTGTATGGTTGATGTAGCATATATAAACTGTGGTAAGAAATAAAGTGTGGTTGGACTCATTGGCCGACTTGTTTTAAGCATTTTGCATCCTCTAAGTTTTTTGCAAGTTTTTTGGGCATAGACGCGGTTTAGTCTTGTATACTTTTTACGTATCAGTTTATAAGGAACATATTAGACCCAAATGTGATAGTATGATGCTTGAATCTAGTAGGTATTACTTGAGTCATGGAACCATTTTTGAATGTTCAGAATTTTTAGGCACATGAAATTTAGAATTGGAAGATATTGCCGGTCAGTGCTTTTTTGTTTACGAATTGATAATTTTTTACGTTCTGGAGGATGATTGTCTGCATGTGACATCTATAGCTGATCTCTCGTTTCAATGGGAGTAGAATTATGAGGGTGTTAATTCGGTGCTCCTATATATTGGTACTCATGGTAGCTGTGTACACCTGGGGTGCTGCTATATGTCAATAATCAGGGGCATAAATCTATGTAGTCTAAGATAGGAGGCTGTTGTGGGAGTTGAATGGTAACTCCAAAATTATTAGAAATGCAAGTCAAAAGAATTTCTTTTTTTACATTGTTTTGAGTAAATACCTATCATTGCATAGGACTAAGAACTTTTGAAACTGGAAGTATGCATAAAAATAAACAAACATGAGCAAACTGATTAGACCATAAACTGATCAATGCCACACACACCCATCGTTCATTTTGAATTGGCACATTGCCATGATTTGTGGATAATGAGGTACAGAGTTAATACTTTCACCATTGACAAGCACTCAAAGACTCAATATATAAATACTTTCAACATTGCCATGATATGTATTCATACATGTATATAATTTATTTCTTGCTCAACATTGCCATAATTTATTTCTTGTATCAATGATTGGGCTGAAAGCCTATATTACAACTAATAAGTAGTCTGAGCACTTTAGATATACTTTCAGGTATGTCATGGGTCAAACTCTGCCACTCGTAACAATTCCAGTTATGGGTAGCCAGACTATAAGCTGACCATAAATATGCACAAGCCAGAAACATATTTTAAAACAAACCCAAGCCAGCATAAGCAGTAAACAACAGTACTGACCTGATACAAACTGTCATATGACCAAACACCTAAATTAAAAATTGGCAAACAGTAAGTTCTAACCAATGTTTTCTACATGGCCTGATTCAAATTAGATTGGTTTAAAGCTAGGTCAAGTTGAATTGGTATGAGCCACTAGCACCTTTGATTCCAATATGACACTTTTATGAAACAAACAAGAGCAAATATTAGCATAGTCTAAATTTCATATAAAAAAGAATAACCACAAAGCTATCACACTCAATGATTTAAATCAAACAAACCTTTGGACTCAAACTTTGGGTCAGTGACATTTTACAGCGATAGAAAATGTACCTGCAATTCTACCAATTGCTAGACAAAGGCCTATTGAAGAGTAACATACAGACATCACTGCTGCCACAATTGAGAGCCATGAGAGCTTGTGGAAGTTGGGTAGCTGGGACAAAACCATCTGAATGGCACCAAATCCGATAATGTACGCATTATAGGATACATGACAGGGCACGCCGTAACCGTTGGTGTGGAAGCAGTGAGACCTTTGCCAACCAAATGTAAGAAGGTAGATACATGTTCGAACAACCTATGTCAATGACTAGCTAGTAATTTTAAGACTATTTATTGACTAGTATGTTGTATCATTGTCCATATAAATCTAATGTAATGTTACATCAACAAATAATAATTTTCTCTCATAATTTTGAACTTCTGATTTCAAATTATTAGGAATCTCAGTTTTGTGTACATAGAACTTAATTAACACATAACATATTACTCCTCATTCTATACACATAAAATTTGTTTCCATTATGCACTTAAAAATCCCCAACTTTGCTTTTATAATTAATTCTATGTTAATATAGAACAGTTCTATTCCT